>JAQFVV010006221.1:8438372-9638372 GCA_028023455.1 Epiperipatus broadwayi | reverse complement strand
GAGAAAGTTTTTCATTTTTAAGTACCTGTGATTTTGAATTATATTCGTTTGAATATAAGTAAAAAAATATTTTACTGATATCGATATCTATAATTGTAATCTTGTGAAAGGAAATTAATCTTCACACATGCATTATTAGATTAAATTCACTTGCAATCACATAAATGAAATACTCTCCAACCCAGCATAAGATAATAATTTTTACAAGAAAGGAGCAGCTGTCTCTTCCTGGTTACCTCATTTATTTGTAGAGGGTTGTCCAAAATACTTTGGCTAGAAAGAAAGAAACAATCGCACAACTCATTTGCATAGAATTTGCATATTGTATTTATATAATGATTTCAAAAAATGAGTCATAACTGGCTATGATTATGAGAAGTACATCTTCTTGAAAGCGCTCAGCCACTTAATTTATTTTTCTATTTGTTGTTACAGCTTTACGTCGTAAGTGTGATAGCATGATTTAATATTATCATAATTTATCTAAAGATCTTTTAAATTGATTAATATCATTAGTTAACATAATTGAGAGTGTTCTATTCAAACAAATAGTATATATAGTAAGAATAATTTCAGTGCTTTGAGTTGACTCCTCTGACAAAATTCTCAGATATGTCAACTAGTGATATTAATTAATTTAAAATATCTTTCGTTAAAGTATTCAATTGATTTAAATATACATTCTTTCTGGCCAAAGAATTTCAGATTCTGCTCTCTATAAATAAATGAGAGAACAAAAAGAGATGGATATTCTTTTTTTGGTAAAATTATTGTCTTATGCCAGGTTGGAAAATATTTCAGTTATATATATTTGCAATTGCATGATATATATATATATATTTACTTTTGTCTAATTAATTAAAAAATTTATACCTATATTATAAGTCATTTTAAAATTAGATTGTATAATTTATAATCAAAGATTGAATTTTTTTTTATTCATAGTTTTAAAAGTTTGATATTTTCCAATGATTTGACAATTGTAAACCAATTCTCAATTATAATTTGTTTGAAAAAGAATCTCCATTTGCATAATGAATACCATTTGGCAAGTGTTTACATAATCTTTACCATTTCAGCCATTCTTTTTATCTGTGATCACAAAAATATTAAATAAAAATAGGAATAAAAATTAAAAAGTGATAAATAAAAATATTAATAATTTTATAAAATTATAACCTTTTAATTCACAGTATAGGCACTGGATATTTGCAAAATGTCTCAAACAAATAATAATAGAATGTTTACTCTCTCATTATTAAATGCTTGTGTTTCAAAGTTCTATTAGGTTAGAATAAAAAAAATAAAGCAGCAATTTTCTGTAATGGGCTTATTAATTTGTAGGTATTTACTAACTTTGTTTCTTCTTTAAATTTTATTTTTAAATGTGTTTGCATATATATGTATCTCATTTTAATATAAGTATAGGAGATTTGAACTCAGATTTTCAAGCACCCTTCAACTATCCACACTATTTCATACAAGTGACACACATGTAGAAAAGATAAATAATCACCAATATACATATTTCATGCTAAACCAGCACTCATCAGTTGGTCCAGATTATGATCTACCACATATATATATATAATTAGTGTTCAGTTTATATTAAGATATCAAATCTTCATACTTTAATGGACAGGCTTCAATCTACTCCAACCTCCAACTCTTTAGCCATCCATATCATTGAAAATCTGATGATTAAAACCCAAATCTCATGCTGATGTCAATGTTATTACCATGCCCATGTTGACCTCAAGTCACTCTGACCCCTCATGTATAGCACCTTATCCATTTAAATACATAGAAGAGGGATGGGCAGGATACAAACTTGATGTGTAAATATTTGAAAACTAGGCACTCTTCACAAACCTGGGAGCTTAATTGTAAGTATAGGAGATTAAGCTCCCAGGTTTGTGAAGAATGCCTGGTTTTCAAATATTTACTCATTTAATATATATGTATTAAATAGAGGGACTTGAACTTAGAATTTTCAGTCTGTATTCAACCTCCATTCCATCTCAAACAACTGCTACACATAGCCACACATATGTAAATAAGATAAATGATCCCCAGTTTATATATTTCATGCAGAACTGAAACACAGCAGTTGGAGCAGATCATAATCTTTCACATATATATATACAATCATCGCTCATTTTATATTAAGATAGCAAGCAATTCCTTAAACTTTAATGGACAAGCTTCAATCTTCTTACCCAACTGATGAGTGCTGATTCTGCATGAAATATGTATTTTGAGGATCATGTATCTCTTTCACTTGTATGTGGTCATGTGTACCAGTTGTTTGAGATAAAATGGAAAATAAATACAGACTTTAAATTCTTTGTTCAAACTCTTCTATTTACTATAGTAAACATTCAGTATACTTAATGAATAGGTTAATTATATATATATGCATGTGTATTTCAAGTACATATTTTCTCTATTATTCACAAATTTGGGTACCCATGAGGCCATAACAAAACTTGGAACTAAATATGATTGACACCTGAATGGAACTATTACATGGATATTATCAGCCTAGACACCTAATGAACTTGGCATTAAACGAGATTAGAATCAAATAATTTACTAGCCTAAATATTGCACTTCAATACACACACATGTCTGGTATGTGTGTATATAATATGATAAAGAACAGAAACTTATATGCTAACAGTTGATTACAATTTAACCATCTTTGTAAAGAATAGTTCAGTATTTTAACTCTATAGTTTATGCAATATAAAATAAATATATAATCTTTCATTATCATTAATTATTTTATAAAAATAAGATTCACAAAGTAATCTAGATCATTTTCCTCTCTCTCTCTCCCTCTCTCCCTCCCTCCCCCTCCCTCCCTCCCTTCCTTCCCCTCCCTCCCTCTCCCTCCCTCCCCTCCCTCCCTTCCTCTCTCCCTCTCCCTCTCTCTCTCTCTCTCTCTATTCCTTTTAAAATATAGTCAGTTATTTTGTTTATTCATTTTTTACAGTTTCACCTAGTGTATGCTTTATTTTTTTTATTTAAAAAATGGCCTATCCAGTTCTTTTCCTCATATTTATTAATTGTTTCAAGTAGTTTCGACTAAGGACTTTTAGTTCAAAAGTGAGACAACTGCATAATAAATAGAACATAATTTAGAGAAATGCATAGAAGAGTATTAATTCAGTTTCACTAATAATATAATTTGATCTTTTTCTTATTCTAATTCAGCGTTTCCCTAGTTTTTTCTTTGGCAGACCGGCAAATTACCCAGAAAAATTTCGCAGGTCGGTAAGTTTATAAAATAAGGTCGTTTTGCAAAAGTTTTATTTTTATTGTATCGATTACAAATAAATGAAAAAATAAAATAAATAAATAAAAAATTAACAAATACTTAGTAAAACAAATAAACAAGAGATAGATTCACAAAAAAAAAAATTAATCATTAATTGATATTTAATTTTCAATGTGAAATTTGCTCCTGCCTTTCACTTATAATTTTTTCGATTTGTGTTTGCAAAGTTGTTTCAGAAAGACGAAGTGCATGCAGTTTTAGAATTCAAGCGATTTCTGTATTTTGTTTTTATAAACGTTAATGAAGAAAACATCTTTCGCATAAATAGGTTGTTGAAAAAATTAGCAGTAATTTTAAAGTTTTCTTGCTAAGCTCTGGATATTCATTATTCACAGATATCTAAAATTTGATCAAAGTAGTTTCCTTAAATTTGGATTCCAGAGTAATATTAGAAGATTGTTCAAAAAAAGATCCTTTTTCATTAAGATTAAATAAGAATGTGAGATAATCTCAAACTAAAATTCTAAAGTTATAAAGATTGTGAAAAATATGTTAATTGCAAATGAATTTTTATTATTTATATATATAAGTCATGTGACATCTGACTTGTTATTATTACTATTATATATACTGTGTATTTTATGATACCTAAAAAAATGTCATTTTATTTCAAAAAGACTCATTCAGTTATCTTTCTAGGTTTGAATTTGTTAAAATTATAAACTGTAGTCAACTTGAACATCATATATGTATGAATATATGACATAATGTTTCTATTGATTTTTTTTTTAATAATTATTATTGTGAAAAATCTTATCTCAGAGCTAAGAAGGTATTGTAAGAGAGATCTTTAAGAATAAAATTCTATGACTGAGCTAACATCAATATGCCTTTTACATGAAATTATAATAAATAAGCCTAACTTAAAACTAAAAAGCTATCATAAGAAAAAGATCTATAAGAGTAAAACTCTTTGTCACAGGGAAATCTAATTCTGAAGATTCCAAACCGTGCTTATGTTTTTATTGTACAGACATACATAAAATTGTTTGTAGATTATTTTAAGATGTACATAATTTATCATTCATAAAATTGTGAAATAAACTCTTTACATCTGTGCTAGAAAATTGACATGCATTCTTCTGTCCATAATTGTTTTGAAACCATAGATAGGCATATAAATCTTATTTTTTAAAATAAACCAACAATTATTGACTATACCTAAATTAGGGCTTAAGCTTATTATGAGCTAAACCAATTTTTTTTTATCTGCATATTACTTGCACAAGTTTAATTTATATATGACAGGAAGAGAAAGTTTCCTCATTTTAACTACATGTGACACGGAATGTTATTAATTTTCACATATGTAATAATTAATAATATAGTGATATATATATATATGTAAAATTGTGGAAAGAACTAGTTTTTATTCATGCCTTAGAAAATGTGTAGATATAAAAATTAAGGTTCATAATAAGTCTAAGCCCTAATTTAGACATAGTCAATAATTGTTGGTTTATTTAGAGAATAAGCTCTAACCATAAATAGATTATCTATGGTTTTAAAACAATTATTAATGAGAATGTGCATGTTAATTTTCTAGAACATATGCGAAGAATAGTTTCTTCCACAATTTTACATGTCTATAAATTGCTATATTATTAATTATTACATAATTTATTATTCATATATTTATATTACTCTTTCCTGAGCACATTTTAGTTTTTCAGCAACCTGCATAACAATCAGTATCATAAATAGTCAACACATGTAGAAGATTCCAAAAATATATACTCAGAAAGTAGTAAAATGCTTTTTTTAGTTGCCAGTTTTTACAATTGTTACAAAATGTATAATAAATAAATTGTTAATATAAGATTTCTATGAACAAACAGATATTAATAATCTTGCATTCTTCGGGTATGTTATAATGGCATTAACAAATGTTACCTATTATTTAATTGCAATGGGCGATTCAATGACTGCAATACAGCCAATAATTTACCTTTTTAAGTATATGCAAGACTTTCAACTTATGATAAAAGATTCCCATATTACTGTGAATAGCAGTTACACTTACGAAAGTGCAGGCTTCATACTGGAATAATATATATTCTTTATTGATCATTATTTAAAATTTAAAAAAAATTAATGGTTACATTAGAAAGTTATATTTGATTAAGACTGTGAACCTCAAGAGTATGTGCCTGAATAATGTGAAGATAGGGACCTTTACAGGCCTTAAACACAAGCTTATGACTTTGGAAGAAAAGAGCAGAACCACTCTTTACTTCAACCTACTTTCTATATGAATAGGTGAAACTAAAGCATTTAGATCACACAGACATCAGAAATGGAAACAAACATTGATCCAGAACTTTATTACTCTTCAATTGGCAAATATGGAGAATAATATCTTGCTGTTTTTCTAATGAGAAGATATTGAAAAAACCTTTGTCCTCACAGTGAGTTATTGAAAGACTATTGTATCTTTTAGTTTACTTGAATTAAGATTCGCTCTAAAAAAATATTGAGTAACTAGGGCCAAAGAGTTGTGTTATTTTGTGATAGTACTTTATCATATTCATGAGAATATGTCATTACTTACTGTCCACTTGACACAATTTATTTTGATAATTTACTATTAGAGCTACATCAAAAGCTGTATCCTGCATTTTAGTGTAATGTTAAAGTGGTTGGCTGTAAACTGGAAGATCCCTGGACTATATTTTCCTTTAGTACTTCCATTGCTCAAACTTATTATATACAGCCCAAAGCAATCAACACAGGAAACCATTCTGTTGTTTCAATCAAATCAGTCTTTTGCATCATAAAGATAATATATTTTTTTTAATTATTCTATGTAAGTCCTAATAAATTAGTTTAAAAATTTTTATAAGTACGTTAACAGGAATATTCTAGCATAATAGTAATATATGCTTAGTATATTGATTGTATTTTTATTTTAAACTGTAAACAATAATAATAGAATATTTTCTCTTCAGATCTTCCAATTTTATCTATTTATAATAATTAGGTAATGATATTGATGGTATTTCAAAATTCTACCGTCTTGAACATTTTTTTTTTGATAACTGTCAATAATGTTAATTTATTTTATACAGTTTTTAACTATATTTAAATAAATAATTGAAACTTCTGTTTATAGAAAAAAAAAACGTTCTATGGTTTATTGAATAATTGATATTCAGATAATAATAATAATAATAATGTTATTAACTATAGAATTTGTAAAGCAATTAATTTATATTTAAATGATAATTTACTACAAAAAATAAATGGAAATTATAAAATTTGAATATATTATAAATGATTACCCTAATGATATTATTAATGGATTATTTTGCAATAAAAATATTGAAAAAATAAATAATAAAGTAAAATTAAATAAAAATAACAAGGGAAATAAATAACTCATATTGATTTTAATGTTTCTAAATGGTATTTTATTACAATTAAAAAGTTTTTAAATATAATTAATAAAAATATAATTACTATATTATTGCAAATTTAAGCTGTACTTTTTGTATAAATTTTGAAGATGTAAAATTAGGGTGAGGCTTAAATTCATGCTAATATTTTAATATCTAATTTCTACTGATCTCTCACTCCCAACAATTATTTTGTTTTATGCTCCGCACATGCGCATAGCGTTATAATCTTGGATAGCAGCTTATGTGGGTGTTCCCTATTCGCATTTTTTTAAAATTCCTATTTAAGTAAATAAAAATGTTTATTATTTTTCAATACTTATTATAAAGCTATATTTATATTTTTTTCCCTAATTTTAAAATCCCACTGCAGTTTAAATTCAAGAGTGGCTTAAATTTTATAATACAGTACTTGTTGTGTTTATAAAAAGAAAAAAATGTTTAAATTTGTTGATTGATAATAATAAAGTATATAATTTTTTGGAAATAATGAATTCAGTTTCCATTATAAAATGTTTACATTGTTTAATGATAATGAAGAAGTTTCTTATTTTGGAACTACAAAAAAAAATGCAAAGTTAAAACCACATTTAGATGATAAAAATTCTGCAATTTATGTACATATGAAACAATTTAAACAAAGATTTTAAAATAGAAATGTTTGGATGTATAAAATCATCTTATGAAAGAATTACAAAAGAAAATATTTATATAAGTAAAATAAAACATATAATGAATAGATTTTAATTGAAAAAAGAAAATAAATAGATTTGTTGATAATATATTAATTTTTAAAATGTTTAAATAAAGTTTAATAATAAAATATACAGTACTTTGGTATTATTCCTTCTATGATATATTCACTCCAGTGACATTTTTCCCCAGCAATAAATATTCAATGTTTCCATTTACAATGTCATGCCATCTTAAAATCCTGGCATGAGTAATCCATATCAAATATATACACATTACCAATTTTTCACATATATGCACACATTACCAAGTTTTAAACATGCTAACCTGTGTGATTTTGCACTTCTTACTTTTAGTGAATTTATGCTATCAAAATGGAGAGTTATGTTCATTATAGAAAAGGGAAAAAACACATTATGATACTAAATAAAAACAGGTAGGTGTAAGTTTTTAATACGGTACTTTTTGCGAGTTTTTATTTCAGCACTTTGTCCTGTCAAAAATATCCTTCCTCCAAGAATAATACAGTACTTTGTGCCATCACAAACACCCAACATGTCTAATATCAAATTCCACATTAAAAAAACACAAAGTTTTGTCTCTCGCATTATTTGTAAGTAATACGTTTTTTTATTTAAAAGTACATTTACAGCTGAAACTTTATATATTTGTAATTTGCTAAAAACTTTATATATATGTTTTTTTTTAAAAAAAAAAAATATTTAAAATGTAAGGTTAAACTTACAATTCACCATTTTTAGATAAAACTAAAATTTTATCTTACAGTTTATCATTTTTTTAGGTAAAAAAAAAAACGTAAAGTTAAAACTTTGTTACAGCTCACCATTTAAAAAATGTTTCAGGGTTCTTTTTCATATTTTTTCTTTTTCTATAATGAATATATCTCACTGCTATTGGAAATAAGATGGGTTTTTTAGATCTGAAATTTGGTATTACACATGGTGGGTGTTTATGACAACACAAAATGTATTTTTCCAGGAAGGGGAAGGATGGCTTTGATGGCACAAAGTTTCATAATATAAAGTCACAAAAATAGTAAATTCTCATAATAGGTTTTTCCTTTTTCCATAGTGAATATATTTCTCTTTTTTTTTAAAAAATTTGAAATTTGGTATTACTTCAGTGATACCAAATTAACATCTCCATAGGATCTGTAGACAAATTTTATTGATTGTTTGTCTAGACATCTCTTGGATGCATTATTTTAAATATATCACAAACTTAGAATAAATATCATTGGAGTAATACATCATAGCAGGAATAATACCAAAGTACCAAATATACAATTGGTAATTAAAAGGAAGGAATGTTTTATATTTTAGGTTATTTGGTATGTAAAAAACTCAAGAAAAATTGAATGGACATAATTAAGATGGAATTTGATTGTTAAATAATTATAGGGAATTAAATTGGAGAGTTTTTTAAAGCATGATTTATTATAAAAGAAATAGGAGTTGTTAGAAGGAATAGTTTTGCAAGGTAAATATAATATATATATTGATTATATAAAGATTGCATATTTATAATTTAATTTTTTTTCACATTAAATTATTATAAAATTTTATGTTTATATTTATTACGTTTATATATTGCGATATTATATTTTAATGTCTAAATTAATCATCATAACTATAAACTCTAAAAACATTTATTGGCTTATCAAATAAAACAAATATTGATGTTTATTACTGTTATTTTGTAAATAATAAGATTAGAAATGATATTTATATTTTCTCACATACTACTATTTAATAGAGCAGATTATTAAAATTATGCAAGATATCTCCCATACAGATTTTATCAATTACAATGTCCCAAAAATATGTCTCAATTTTTTTTAATGCAGTTAATAGTTAATGAAAAATACACCATGTACAGCTGGGTCTCTTTTTACGCAGACTTATTTAACACGATTTTGAAGTTACGCGATTCACGTTTCTCCAGAAGTCAAACTCTGATAATGCGCTATTACGTTAAATAATAAATTTCGCACACTTACATTATATTGAAAGTAATAGCACATTATTGGAATTTGACTTTCATCTTAGTAATTTCAATATTTTCAGTGCTTTATAATAGTAAGATTTTATGCAATAATGAAATTAAAATCATGATTTCCATATTTTATGTATACACACATTAAATTTTACATGATTATAATGTAAATTTGTTCAAACATTGTGTGTGTTAATTTTGCATTTTAAATCACATTCTGTTTTCACTTTTTAAAAAAGAACGTAATCAATTATTAATCCATTTAGTGTCCACAAGTTTATTTTTAAAAGGTGAGTAATAGCAATGGGTACAATTAAAATTGAAAATTAAAAAATTAAAGACAAAAATAAGAATTTAATTTTTAGTTGTTAGATTAATTACTAATTACGTTGTCACCAGAAAACCATTAACACAACATGAGGGTGACATTAGCGCTAGTTGTATTTTCTCTTGTGAAGAATCTGCTTTGTTACCAGTTTGCAAACGAACCTGTTTATTGGCAAATGGCGATAATAATTAAAACATGTATAAAAAATGTAAATTACTGTAAATTATGCATAAAAATATATTGTTTTGAATAAAATTAAATATTATAGTTAAAAAAAGTTTGTCTTGTATCATTTTTTTTCAAATTTGAAATTTTTTATTAGTCATATTTTATTTCCTTATTTTTTTGCGTGAATTTTAAAGTAATTTTGCGTTGATGCTTTGCTTTTATGCGATTTTTGAAAAATCACAGTCCGTATCCCCCATTTTTCAAGGAAAGTTATGTTTATTTTTGCGTGATTTCATTTGCGCGTGTTTTCTGAGGAACCTATCTATCACGTAAAACGAGACCCAGGTGTACATGAAAATAATTTTAAAAAAAAAATACACAGGATAAAAATATAATATACTAAATACAATAAAAAGAAGTTATTTAAATTTGTCAATACAATATTAATATTTATTTTAATAGTAAACAAACAATATTACACTTAATAAGAATAGTAACTTTTAACCTTGTAATTAAACATGTGTGTAAGAGTGCACAAACGTTTCTGTCTTAAAATGCAGTAAATTTGATAAGAATAACCAGTAAAATGCTTAAATAAATTTATTCTTAGCATCAAATAATGGATCTATTATTGATTAAAAATGAGAGCTTTAAAAATAAATAAAACTAAAACTATTTAGTTTGATATTTTTGGTATTATAAATCTTTTTTATTTGTGAAATAAATAATTGTGTATTTTATTAATAATCAATGTAATCTAGTGTTAAGTCTCAAATTTGGTATCCATATAAAATTTTCAAATTTCATCTGCTTCCTACCATCTCCATAGCAACTAGAGCCAAATTTTCCTGTACAAATCCAAAAAATAATATATTTGAGGCATTAAATGATGAAATTACTAATCACATGGCAGAAACTTATAAATATAATCACCTGTCAAGATTTGTTTAGTTTTCTTTAATTACAATGTATTTAAGAACAGCATCTGATTTAAACCTATAATTAGCCATTTTGTCATTTTTTACCAACAGCATGTCTAAGTAGAATTCAGTTTAACATTTGCTTCTAGGGCAGATAGTTCTTCTGCATCAAATTATTAACAATATTTATTATTCGATATGCATTTAAAGGAATGAAATTAAAATATTTTAATTTATCCATGAATTTTTTTAAATGCTTATGGAATGCTACCACTATAAAAATTATTCATCTTTTCTCTAAAGATTAAAATAGTTTGATTGGAATTATATCGACTACATCAACCTAAAATTTCTAATGAATAGTATTAAATTCGTAAAAATTTATGGATCCATGTATGTTTTAATTTTTAATATTTATGGAAACTACCTAAAACAGTATATAAGTCTTATAAATGAATTGGGAATCAATGAATTGCTTTGTCTTATCCTTTGTGAAAATGATCTGAACTCTAGCTCAACATTGTAAAATTGATTTGAAGTGATGGATCGATAAATTGTTGCATATTATATTGGTGGAAAGCTATTTAAAACCTTGGATAGTCTTGTAAAGTAAATTTAATCAATGGATTGATATTTGTGTGATACTAAAGTAATCATATGAATTCAAAAGACAATTGATTTATTCGTTAGTATTATAAATTAGTAAATACACCTAAAGAAGTTATAATTTACAACAGTTACTTCTCTAAATGGATTAATTACTGCATCAATACATGCAGGCATGCAAATAAATAATTGATTTTTTAAATGTTTTGGAGACTCAAAATTAATAAATTTCTACTACAAAATATCTGACTTCACAATTAATCAAATCCTCATCTGTCTCTGGTTCTCTTAAGTATCTACCAATAAAATACATTACACCTTGACTCCTCCTGAGTTTGCTTTAGGGCTGCACCCAACCCATATCCACTGCTTGTACTAGTCAGGGTAGACTAACATCACCTAGCTCAAAAATTTCTCTTTGATGCCTTTGAATACTGCTTCACTTCACAATTAATCATACCCTCATCTGGATTAAGTGTGCTGAATGCATCTTTGTGGAATTTATCACTTTATAAAAATGCCAAATGATATTTTGATATGACTGAATAATTAAAAGTGTGTCTGAGTAAATTTTCTTAGATGTTTGTTTAATGAATGTAGATTATAAATTTTATTCATTTCCTATAGTTAGTTGATTTGTTTAATTATTATTATTATTATTATTATTATTATTATTATTATTATTATTATTATTATTATTATTATTATTATTATTATTATTATTATTATTATTATTATTATTATTATTATTATTATTATTATTATTATTATTATTATTATTATTATTATTATTATTATTATTATTATTATTATTATTATTATTATTATTATTATTATTATTATTATTATTATTATTATTATTATTAAACAGAGCAAAACTCTCCATACAGTATTGCCATCTGTGGTAAACAGAGTAATCAATGGATGCCAGAAGGCTTGTGCATAAAATCCCTATCTAATGCCTACTCATACAATATCCCCAGACTAGTTTCTGGCTTGTGGCCTTCATCAGTGAAGAGCTTTGGATCTGAGAGCACTGCATCTAGTTTCTCACTGACGAAGGCCACAAGCCAGAAACTAGTCTGGGGATATTGGATGAGTAGGCATTAGATAGGGATTTTATGCACAAGCCTTCTGGCATTCATTGATTACTCTGTTTAGCACAGGTGGCAATACTGTATGGAGAGTTTTGCTCTGTTTATCAACAATTAATGTGCTAGTATAGGAGATGTGATCATGTGATTATTATTATTATTATTATTATTATTATTATTATTATTATTATTATTATTATTATTATTATTATTATTATTATTATTATTATTATTATTATTATTATTATTATTATTATTATTATTATTATTATTATTATTGGTAGATCATGTACCACATCTGTTAAAGATATTTATGCCACATTTAATATACTACATGTTTTCCATTTGTATAAATATAGAGTGATTCTTGATATTTATTGTAGGAAACTTCATTTGGGTACTAAATCTTCTGTTGTAAATACTCGTTTATCTACTAAATATCAGCTAGCTTTACCTAATTTTCTTAAAACATCCAGTAGGAAGCAATTTAGTTATAATGGTCCTAAATTATTTAATATGTATTTATAAGAGATTATTCTGTGAATTTAATGAACACTATCTTATTTGATTTTTAAAAAGCATTTATGGCACTGGTTATATTATGCTAAGCATTAGTTTTATTTATTTATTTTTCTTTGTTTATATTGTATATTATGTTGTAATTATTTACTACTGTGATTGAATTGCCAAATGCAATATCTGTGTGATTTTAATATTTTATGTTATATTTATACTTTTTTTGTGTATTTTATTAGTGTTTTTAGTTGTTATATTTAAATTCCTCACACAAGATTTTTCTTGTATGGAATTTATCTCACTGTATTATACATTTATTGTTTGCTTCATAATGAATAAATAAATTATTATTATTATTATTATTATTATTATTATTATTATTATTATTATTATTATTATTATTATTATTATTATTATTATTATTATTATTATTATTATTATTATTATTATTATTATTATTATTATTATTATTATTATTATTATTATTATTATTATTATTATTATTATTATTATTATTATTATTGTTGTTGTTGTTGTTGTTGTTGTTGTTGTTGTTGTTGTTGTTGTTGTTGTTATTATTATTTAACTCCAGGAAGATTATTATTGTTGTTGTTTAACTCCAGGAAGAAAATATCATAAGTAAGACACAGGTAATACATTATATTTATTAGGGACATTCGATAAATGTGTATTTATAACTCTATTATGTATTCAAGATCAGTTAGTTGTATTAAACTTTAAGCTAATGTAAAATATGCTACAGCCCAGTTAATGGCTAATCTCTCATATGTTTTATTGATCTATTAAATCAACCTCATATTTTCTATAATAAAAGATATCCATATTAAATAGTTAAATAGTTATAAAATTATCCTTCTTATTTTGCCCAAAGTATTCATGTAAATTAATAAGGAGTATATAGTAATGTATATTGAATTATCTTCATAGCATTGCTAATCATAAATATTATTGTTTAAGTTAGCTCAACTTCTAAAAATATTGTTAAAATTTTAGCTCTAATATATGTTTAAAAGTATATAACGTCATATCTCCAGCACCTATGATGGCTAGGTCTCATTAAAGTAATATATGTTAAGATTAATAATATGTGTTGGATAAATTCTTTACTCATCATAAGTTTGATATCTATAAAAAGAGGTTGTTAGTGTACTTAGGGATGCAATAAACATTGTTGCATTCGATCTATAGTTAATGCTTAGATTTTAAATAAACACCATATAACCTTCTCCAATGGAGTGTTTTATTGTCACATCACTTTTGTGCTAATACAAAGGTATTTGTAATTCAAGTAGAAAGTATTTGTTAAACATGTTAAGTAGAACAGTGCAATATGATTTACAATCTTTTCAGAGAATTTATTGTTATCATAATTATATATGATTAAATATTTTTTAAATTCATAATTTTATAATTAACAAATTAATTGTTATATTTTGTTAAGATCATTGATTGTCTATTTGAAATATCATCTACACATTTTATAAAGAGAGGGGTTTGAACTTAGAATTTACAGTTTTTATTCATTTTTCACTCTATCTCAAAGAACTAATTTATTAAAAAAATATGATCACAGTTACACTTTACTTAAGAAGTAATATTCTTTAGTTAATTTACTGGCATTATTTCCATTTTCAATTTTAAACTCATTGAGATATGAGGAGATACAATAAAATCTCTTTGCTATCTTAATCATATCAAGAATAGATCACTTTAAAATTATTGAGATTAATAATTTTTCATAGTAATAATTGCTATATTTATTAAGAACCCTGAGATAAATATTTGATCCAAGCAAATATAACTTGAGAGTTAGAAATAACTTGTTAGCCTTATTAATTATAAAACACATGAGATTTTATTAAAGGAGCTATTCATCCAGTATGTTCCATAGTTGTACATTTTGTGTAAAGTTATAAGAATATCCTGAGATTATATTATTAAGGTTTATGAGAATACCTTGAGACATTACTGACATTAGTATAATCAGAATTGGACTTAATTCTGCGAATCAGATAGTATTTATTTATTATTAGTAGTAATGTGGATAGAGCAAATAACTCTCACTAGTCCCTTTTATCTTTTGTGGATGGAGATGAACTTTCTCAACCACACTCTCTGCCCACTCTTGGTCATTTATGTGGTTAAAATATATTGTACCCTTCCTTAATGGAAATACTACTGAACAAGAGAATCCAGATAACTGATATAATAATATATTACAATTAAGCTGCATAAATGATGACTATTAAAATAATATAACATAAAGACTAGTTCAAGATATTATATCTAATAAAATAATATTTTTCACTAATTAAATTTAAGAAAATCTTATAATAAAATATCGTAACACTTGGATTTTTAATAACTAATTAGGGTTTCAAACTATAATACTTAATCCATTCATTTAATAATAAATCTAATTTATAACTAACTCACTATTATAAACAAAGTAAGGTTCTGTCAAAATAATGAATATAATTATGAATCTCCTAACATGAGACGTTCAGTAAGGTACACTAGCTTAAACATTGGGAATACATTCTAAAATATAATTTTATAAATTTATTACAGAAATAACAATAAACTAATTAATATTCCTTTAATAAAATACTAATTAATAACTTTACTCATCATTTCTCAAAAAGAAATTATCCTGAATAATAATAATAATAATAATAATAATAATAATAATAATAATAATAATAATAATAATAATAATAATAATAATAATAATAATAATAATAATAATAATAATAATAATAATAATAATAATAATAATAATAATAATAAAATCATAATAATAATAATAATAATCTCGAGTTCATTTCTAATAAACTAATAACAAAATAAATTAACTAATTAATACCCTGTAGTTAAATATGATAAGAGATTTTATATGATATTTAACTACTCTTATAAAATAATAACAACAATAAGCAACTAAATATCTTAATGACTCTCAACACAAAAATTTACTTGATGATTAGATTTTAGCAATAAAATCAAAATAATGTAATAATATAATAAAATTTTATGTAAGAAACATTGTACAATCTTCCCTTGTTTAATGTGGCATTCTTAAATATATATATATATAATATTCTAATATTGTGGCAAAATCAAGTATCTCTCATTGGTGTTGTATCAGTTTAAAAATAATTAATAAAGATCATATCTTCTAAAAACAATAATGGTAATATACTTGGTTACTTAATCAAATGTAATAAAAATAATGTCTAAGAAATCTTTATGGATCATGTGCCAAATAAATAATGTTTTAAATTATTGATTTCTGTGGATCATGCATGCAGAATGAAAAAAATCAATAAGCAACATGCAGATAAATCACAACTTGACTAAAGTAAATTAAAAAAAAAAAAAACAATTCACAAATTTATTTATAAGTTAACAATAGATTTATAACATAATATAATAAAATATTTACAAAGTAAAATGTAGATTAACATTATTTAACATAAATTAAAAATTAAATATTTACAATAAATATGACACATAAATACAAGAAATAAAATAAGAATAGCCTTCTCTCTGGTCATTTCAAAAATGCAATAAAAATGCAACTTACAACACTTATGATGATATGTAATCTTCATTTAATAAAATAGTGTTCTATTATTTGTATTGGGAATAGTTAGAATAGCTCTCCCAATTTCTAAAAACAAAACTTAATATTATGTTTATTCTACCGTAAAATAAATTGCTTATGATGTAAACACATCAATACAAGTTTATATTTTAAAACGCATTTTTTAACATTAAAAGAAAAATTATCTTAAAATTTTCTTTGCAATTTAACAAAGGGCAATTCTAATGTTTGAATATCAGAAAATATTATGCAAAAAAAAAATATTCAAGAGGAAATTTTATAAATTTTATAATTTAAGTACGTTTAACTTATCAATAATAAAAATTTAAGAAAACTACCCATAAATTATATTGCTTGACATTTATTTTACTTTCATCTTGATACTCTTTCATATGTCATATCATCCCAAATCATTTTCACTATTCTCACTTTCATTCCATTTGAATATGCATCTTATTAAGATAAGTGATTCGTAGTATTTTGTATAGGTATCAATTCTTCTCTTGTATTACATATTATGGCAATCATTAAACATTTCAACATCATTTTAAAAGAAAAATTTTCATATACTACATCTTGCCCTTTCACAAAATTATCTACTTTAAAAACGGTTCAGTCATTACTTTTTCAACTTATAAATAGCCTTCTATAATGATACCTGTGGATAGCGATTAAACTGTAGGGTATGGAATAGTAACAAGAATGTTTCAAAAAATAAGATAATATCACCATGGGTACAGTGCAAATTACAAAAAATAGATCTGTATTCATCAGACACCTAAGATACATGTCATGACTCTATTATAGCTCTTATAGATGATGAGGAAATGCAACTGACCATGGAAAAAGATATATAGCATTATGTTATCTGTATACTTTAACAAATTTAAATCTGGAAGTATAATTCACCTATAACAATCTTCAACATAACCCTAATACCCAGGATATCATGAGAATATTATTACTTACCCAACCACTATCATATTTTCCCCACTGTACAACTCATTCAACATGATAAAAATATACCAACAACATTCTAAAATGGAATACAATACTAAAGAAATAACAAAGATCTTGCAGTATTCACGGTCAAGAAAGGTATATACATATATAATATATAATGAATACGTAAAATAATAATAATAATTGTATAATAATAAGAGTATGTAAAATAAGAATAATAATTGTATAATAATAAGAGTACAATAATGTAGAATAAAACTAATAACAGTAATGTATAATGAATATGTAAAATAATAATAATAATTGTATAATAATAAGAGTATGTAAAATAAGAATAAGAATTGTATAATAATAAGAGTACAATAATGTAGAATAAAAGTAATAACTGTAAAATATAATGAATATGTAAAATAAGAATAACTGTATAGTAATTATGTATAACGATTGTGTAAAATTGCAATGTTGTTAAAGCATAGAAAGCTCAGCTGACCTTATAGGGTCAGAAAACTGTGTAAAATACCATATATGGTGAGAAATGTAAAAATACTGCATGTATGTGAAAACGTATGTGAAAACACCATGTATGGTTATGAATGTAAAAGACTCCAGAAGTCTTGAGGGGTATATAAACCCCCAGAACCTGATCTATTGGTTCTGAGTATTAATTGTAAGTCAGAGACTCCTGCATCTGTAAGTCCAAAAGCAGGACTAGGGTTATTATATGCAGGTCACCATGACCTTTTATTATTTTATTACACCTTATAATAGGCAATTTATATAGTTAAAATAATTTGTATTCAACTATAATCTTACCATCTCAATTCTGCCTTTGTCCATTTATTTCTTGCTGGTTGTAAGACACACCAAAGTGGTGAAGTTGAAACAGAAATCAAATCTGAAAGAAAGTGGCAGTCAACACAGGAAAGGAACTTCAGAAAAAATTTGCTCGGTCATCATAGGATTGAATCTGAAAATAATTGCCTAAACAGCTAGCTGAGACAAATTGTAAGTGGATTTGAATCAGCAGAGAAATGGCGGGCATATTGCAAGTTGCTTAATGTGAGTTTAATGTAGAAAATCTGAGTGATTGGCCACTGTATGTTCAGAGGATCAAAAACTACTTTACACTAAATAGTATTATCGAGAATACTGTAAAAGTAACCTCGTTACTTTGCTTTGCAGGCCAGAGAGTAATCGAAATAGCTAACAAACTGTGTGGAAATTTGCTGGAGACACAGAAATATGATGAGCTTGTAACACAGCTAAATGATTATTTCAATCCCCAGCAAATCCAAGTTTATTGCTCGATTGCACTTTAGAGGCAGAAGGTAAAGAAAAATGAGAAAATAAAAGAATATGACATTGGTTTAAGAGAGACGGCAAAACCATGCCTTTACAGTAAATATTTAGAGGAAGCTCTTCTTGAACAGCTATTATACGGAATAATAGATGACTAGTTTAGGCAGATCTTATTAGCAATAAAAGATCTAACTTACAAGGTAGCTATCAGATGTGGAACAGCTTAAGAACTGCTGCTTGACCAAGCAAAAGAGTCAGAAGTTTCACAAGACCAAAATCACTTCAAACTACAATTTTTAAAATGTTTGGAGTTAAATCCAAAACAGATAAACAAATTAAATGTTTCTGATGTGGAAAAATTGGGCACAAAGCCTGTCATTGCAATTTTCCAGAAAGTGAAAGTTATCGGAAAATAACTGAGTATCCTGAAAGATGGCACCTCCATACAAAGCCGAGCAGAGAATTTCCATGCAGAGCGATGGAAAGTAGCTACATAAAAAATACTACTATAGATGAATCTAATCAAATTACAATAAATGTAAAACTAATCGGCAAGCCAATAACTATGGAAATTGATAGCAGAGCAGGGGTATCGCTGATAAACAGTAGAGATTGGGAAAGACTAATTCAGAATCTAAAATTCCCTCCAAGGGTAAAGAAAATGCAACTCAAGGCCTGGGATGCTAATAAAAATCCCATAAGAATATTAGGAGTTGCAAAAGTAAAGGTAGAAACAACGAAAACTAAAGAAATACTACCAATATATATAGTGAGTGGAGATATTAACCCGATCATAGGCCGTGAGTGGTTCGCACCCCTAGGTATAAAAATATGCGTTATAAAAAAAATCGACATAAAATCGCAAGTCAAAAATAATTACCCCAGCTTGTTCAAAAAAGAATCAGGAACACTAAAAACCTCACCTGTAGATATAGAGTTAAGAGACAGAGCAAAACATATTGTAACAAAACCTCGGAATGTAAACTATATTGACTAGCTCGATCCAAATAGTATCAATAGTCGAATTATAGCAGAATGGACTAGCACAGACTCCGGATACAGAGTTCTTAAAAATTGGATAGGAACCAAATGGCCTGCTAGATGTCCTCCTTATCTAGATAAAGGATTGTGGAAAGTACGCAAAAGGCTATCCATAAACAAAGGCTGTATATTGATGAACAACAAAGTGCTTATACCTAGTGATGGTCGCATAAAAAATACTTAGATTACTACATCAAACTCATCCAGGAATAGTTAGGGCCAAAATCTTGGCACGCAACTGTGTATGGTGGCCAGGAATAAATAGAGATCTCGAAATGTACATCAAGAAGTGCGAAGATTGTCAAATCACGGCTGACCAACCGCCAAAGAAATATATACCAGCAAGGACTAGAAATCACCCGTCTCATCTCAAAGACTATGTTAGGTGAAAAATCATACTTCTGGGGTGGGGGAGGAGTGCAGTATTCAAGGTCAAGAAAGGTATATACATATATAATATATAATGAATATGTAAAATAATAATAATAATAATTGTATAATAATAAGAGTATGTAAAATAAGAATAATAATTGTATAATAATAAGAGTACAATAATGTAGAATAAAAGTAATAACTGTAAAATATAATGAATATGTAAAGTAAGAATAACTGTATAGTAATTATGTATAACGATTGTGTAAAATTGCAATGTTGTTAAATCATAGAAAGCTCAGCTGACCTTATAGGGTCAGAAAACTGTGTAAAATACCATATATGGTGAGAAATGTAAAAATACTGCATGTATGTGAAAACGTATGTGAAAACACCATATATGGTTATGAATGTAAAAGACTCCAGAAGTCTTGAGGGGTATATAAACCCTCAAAACCTGATCTATTGGTTCTGAGTATTAATTGTAAGTCAGAGACTCATGCCTCTGTAAGTCCAAAAGCAGGACTAGGGTTATTATATGCAGGTCACCACAACCTTATTATTTTATTACACCTTATAATAGGCAATGTATATAGTTAAAATTATTCATATTAAACTATAATCTTACCATCTCAATTCTGCCTTTGTCCATTTATTACTTGCTGGTCATAAGACACACCAGATCTAAATTCGTTTCAAGAAATTTTAAAAGTTTTCATGCTCAAATGATATCGATAAACATTTATCGCTACTATACATTTTATTTATATGTTAGGATATAATTTAGAGATCAATAATATGTCCTTCTTATTTTCAATATAACATTCATAAAATAACATTTCAATAATTTAATGATGCTTTATAATTTATGCATATGCATGTTTTAAATAAGTATTTAGAAATATCCTTAGATATTTTCGAACATTCATACGCATTTGTCAACTTTTTCACAAAATACACACGATAAATTTTATCAATGGTTAATTCTTCTACTGATTAACATAAAATTCAAGCAATGTACAATATTAATCTAAAAATACTAATTAAGATATACCTTTTCTTAAATAAAAGAAAAGAAACAGAATTATTAAGCTGTTTAAAGTTTAGCAGTTAGATGTATGCCTTAGGCCTTAAGCGTACTTCTAACTGCTAAACTCTAAACAACCCATCATTCTGAAATAATCTGCCAAAATCTTGCTCAGTGCATTTAAAACTTTTGAACTTCATTTGTTTTTGTTTTTTACCTTTTCATAATAACTCAATTATAATGAGTTCATAAGAATTACATTATTAGATGAAAAGTGAAGTAAACATTTAACAGTTCATGTAATAAAAACATTTTTAAATAAGAAGTAGTGTTAGAATGTTATCGATTTAGATTAAATAGATTACCTCTGAGAAGAAAAGAGTGTTTTTGTTTTAATAAAGATTAATATTAATTTAATAATACTGTTTATCAATGTTGCCAATCATAGCCACTTGTCACCACTTGGGATTATTTATGTTTTAGTTGTTCTATTAATATGTTTACACTACAACAAAAAATGTAATGCTTATACAAATAGATGATTGCTTCATTTAGTGAAGACCTTTCTTTATATCAATGGATAATTTATCTAGCTATGGACTTTCTTGACAACTTAACTTTTAACAAAAATATCCACTTAAAAACCTGCAGAAATTCCAACCAGTTGCCAATGCAACAATAGATTCAGCAGTTATTAATTGGATAGTTCATGATTTGTGTTTACTCAATATTTACATAAATCTGTGATTGTTAAATTCCATTTGTAAAGCAGATGAATACAACAACAATAGTTTGTTCTGAATCTGTTGAAGAGATTTTTAACTGCATTTCAGAAAATCCAATCCAGCTGGTTTTATTATTGGATCTGGAAAAATAAAATTGTTTGGAACATCACAAGAATATCATTTTTTATAGCATAATTCTTTGATTGTAGATTCTTGGTTGAACATCCAAAAAGAAAATCTTAAGATAAGTCTAAGATGTAGAAATTATAACTTGAGTTATTTACAATCTTCATCTATGTAATAGGTTTTTTTATATAATTATCTATGCTTAAGTGCTACTCTAAGAAAAGCTATTAATGGATACATCTTTATTAAAGCTTAGCACTTTAAGACTGATAAATAATTCTAGGAACAGATTCTATAATGACCAAACTCTGCATAATATATATAAAATTGTATGCCCCAAACAGGATGCAGTGCTATTTATTATGGTGAATCACACACATGCCTATCCACAAAGGTTTATCAACACAATTAGCTCTATAAATGAGTCACAAATTGTTCCATATATAAATCTATCCTATTCAATCAAAAAAATTGCAATGGGCCATACATTCAAACCCATAGCTGCCTACACCACATGCATGGAGTGAAATGATTCTAAACGGAAAATCAAAGAGGCATAGCATATACATAAATAAGAAGGAATTCTGCTTCACCCTTTCAAAGAAATGGGCAATATGATTTGCTTATAAGTAAATGTATTGCCTATATATAGATAGATACATGTGACCCAAATTAAGCAGATCTCAATGCTATGAATATGAAGACATACTTTGCTCTGCCAAGTGCTAAGTTTTAGGATAATGCTTTACAAATTAACAGCTTTTTATAAATTTTTATGTAGCAGTTTATCTTCTAATCTAATATATAGTGAGGTCTTGTGGAAAAGGACAAAAAGCCATTCAAAGAAGATTTCTCTTGGTATTATTTAGTTTGGAAAGTTTTTTTTCAAACAGGCAAATCACATTCACCAGAAAAATATACTAGAATTAAGGAAGCTGTCCATAAAATATTACATTATGATCTCAAATAGTGACAACTAGTTTCCAAGTGGGATTTATTCCTAGAAATTAAATTAAATCTAACCTTAGGTTGCTCTTACATAGCATGGGATAGCGTTATAAATTCTAAAATAAATGTATAAATCATTATAGTTTAATCAATAAAAAAGTTTTAAATAAGATATTTTTAAATTCTAACGTAAATCTAATTTTATGTTAAATGATCAAGTAATATGTAATTAAATTATAAAATGTGAATATAATGCGAAATTGAATTAATGATGTTTGTTCAAAATATTCAAGTAATATAATATAATTGCTAGTTGTTTACACGTAATTTTATTTTGGTATAAAATAATGATTAAGAGGGGGAAAAAACAATAATAGAAAATTAAAATATTGCATTTATTAAAATATTTATGAGAATATTTTAAATAAAAGGATGTTTACGTAAGTGATAACAGAATAATGTATTATTCATTGGTAAACCATCATTGTTTCTATTAATGCAAATGATTCTGTAGTAATCAAATTAACATTTTAAATATTGAATTAAAATGTGGAGGATGAAACATGTAAGGCAATAAATTTTAAAATATAATCTGATCTTCAATGTTAGACATTAGCATATTGAAATATGAGAAGTAAATAGTAGATTGCTTTCTAAATTTGTGACTGATATCTTCTGTTTAAGAAATAAAAACCTGCTCTATTTCTTTGTTATTATGCAATATTTTTATTGTATAAACTTTTAAACTTATATTTTTGAAGAGGTTTTTTTTTTTCAAAACGTATTTATATATCCGTCATTTGTGATTTACTTGCGGGCAGCGGCAGAACTACTAATAAATACAGTTAAGCAATGCTTAAAATCATATGACATAAGGAGAGGAAAATCAAAACTTATGACAATATAAATATGAAAATTTACTGTTTATTTTAGACAGTTGATTTTTTTCCTATTCACTTGTTATTTTACAACGAGCAGAATGACAACATAATAATATATTATTCAAATAATAATAAAAAATTAAAAGCTGCGGCTTTTTATATGTGTGTGCGTGTATGTGTATTTCATTTGTCGAATAACTTATTGTTTTTCGTCGGAAATGCTGCATTCTGCTGTTTTGAAAAAACAATGTGATTTGATTATAGTTAACCGATGCCGAGTTAAAATATGCAAATGTGTAACTTATACTCAGCCATAAATTAATTGTCAGATAAGTAATTAGTGATTTCGGTAAAATTAAGGAGGAAAATTTTTTAAAAATAAGTGACTTTATTAATTTACTTTGTGTAATAAATAATTAAAAAATTTAATGGAAACAAAAATATAGCATTTTGAAGTTGGGAGAGGGGGGCGGGGAACCTGCCTTACGACCCAATTGTTTTAGCTTAGCCCGTTTGGAAGACATGATTTTTTTGCAAACCTTTTTAAATCATTTTGATATTTTTTAATTTCTCTGCACTTCTTCTCTCTTTAGAGTCACAATTTTTTAATCTTTACTTTTTTTATTATGCTATTATAGTTACTTTTTTGTCTAAGACATTTACTAGCACAGTTTCAAACTGCAATTCTAAACAGAAGGTAATCATCCGCTACGCATGCGCTGTACTGTCATATTAAACCAACGTTGCTTTTAAAATATCATTTACACAGTTTTCGTTTTAAAAATAGTCGAAACGTTAGTATGATAGTCCTAAAGAAGAAGTTTGGTATATTCATTTATATATATTGAAACGTTTTTAGGACTATAAGGAAACTATCATAAGGCTTAGATCGAGAGTTTCTTCATAGTCAACAAAAGCAACACTCATTTCATATGACAATACAGTGCATGTATAGCAGTTGATTACCATCTGTTTAGAATTATAATTACTTTGTATATATACTTTATTATGCCTTTCTAGTTTCTCTTTATATATATATATAGAGGGAGGTTTATTCTATATTCCTTTTCATGCTGTAATACTGATTCAGCCTAAGATAAGTAAATTTTATACATATAAATTATTTAAAATTATTCAAGCAAGGAGTATTTTGGAAATAAATTATGTAGTCTCATGATTTTGATTAATATATATTATCCATACTTTTCAGTATTAACAAGTTTAAATGAAAGAGTATACTGGATATATAATTCACATTAAGAAATATGCATTAAAATTGAATATGGAAACATAATATATAATTTGAGATTTTTTTAAAGCAAATAATTTCATTGGTATATGTACATGCAAATATTACATCTATAACTTAACTATTATATATATTCTAATCCAAAAGAAAAGAAAACTACTTTTCAAAGTCTTCTAATTAATAAAATAAGGAGGAGACTCTTGACAACTATTATGATGATGATGATGATGATGATACAGCTAAGTTCAATGGGTTATTATTTATATTAACTTGTGCTTTACACAAAAAAGTGAAGCTTAGTATTATTAGAAAAGAATTATATGGCTGAACGCTTTCAGAGAACTCAAGTCTTCATATTCATAGCCTATTTTGGGAGTGTCAGCTTACATTGAGGTTTTAAGCAAAATTTAAAACTTATCACTCAAAGGTGAAGTAAAAAACAAGGATTTTATTTATATTAATGATTACATGTACAGAGACATGCATTAAAATAAAAGGGAATTATAAAACAATGACAAAGCGCTGTTAGAAGTGGATGGCAGCCATTCATGTTTCTAGAGAATTCTATGGAAAAATTCATTTTTCAAGAAAAATTTTGATTTAACTTTGCTTTGCTGACTGAGTGAAAGTGTCTAGTTGTTGGTAGAGTCCCTAGGGACCTAAATTCTAGTTCTTTTATGGACCAGAGCTGGGAGGAGGGTGCTATGGGGATCGTTATCAGAATTGAATAGCTATTTTCACGTTTTCTCTAATTTCACCCATGCATCCTGTATTAAATTTATTAAGTTATCTCTCAAAATGTTATTATATTTTAAATGCTGAACACCAAAATTAGTGCTAATTTTAACATGTAAGAGAAGTCTATTGAAGAATTCAATTTAGAAGAAAAAATTAGATTCAACTCAACCTTGCTGACTGAGTGAAAGTGTCTGGTTGTGGGGAGATTCCCTGGGGCCCTAAATCCTAGTCCCTATGCAGTTTGGGGTTGCAAGGAGGGCACTGTGGGGATCGTTTCCAGAATTGAATATGTCAACTTTTAAAATCTGCAATTGAAATAGTTTATTTTCATAATGTATAACACTATTATACATTAAAGCTATATCTTTTCAATCAAGCTTTACATTAATTCATTCATTTAATTTACTTTTTAAATGTTCTTTTGCAGCAATAATAAAGTAAACACACAATAAAGATATTCTTTTATCAATTAGTCAAGTCAATATTTAAAAGTCTTTCTCAAAAAAATACTTTGAAATAAATTCACTTAAAGAGTCATGAATTACAAGTTTTAACATTATCACAGGTTAATATCCATTGAAGTAAAACTTTTTTATCTTTAAAATAAATTTTTAAAAATATTTCCACAATTAATTTAAATCTTATTTTACTAAAGGTGAGATGTAGAATGTAAAAATAACCTAGTACAACGTCTGATAGAGTTTTAAAAATGACATAAAATATATTACCTTTCTCTACTTTAACTTCCTGTTTAAGCATAGTTGAATAAACAGAATTAGTAAAAACCAACTATTGTCCTTAAGCATTTTGTTAATTGTTTAGATGGAACTAAATCATGTTATATATAAGAAGCAAACACCTTATTATCTTCTTCTAGCCACTCATCAGTTAAAAATAATGAATGTTTTAGAAAATTGACATTTAAAAAAAGTAGCTAAATTAAGAAAAAATACTGTTTTTTTTGAGGAGCAAGCACACATAAGATATTGGCAGCAGATCAGAGGGTAGCTGTACACACACATTCTGACAATGCTCATCTTTTATACCATCATTTTGACATGGACCTTTCAAAATTCTGACATCTATCAAAAAAATTAAAACTATTACTGGAACTAATTAATAAAATTATGTAAGACTGATCTACTTCCAATAATCACATGATAATTTAAACTTTCAAAAGTTGAACTTAACTTTTATAAATTATCTAATTAATAATAATAATAATAAATTAAGATAATAAAATAAGGACCATTTATTATTTTAAATTATCACTTTTTTAAAAATTATCAGAAACTCTATTTATTTATGTATTTTAACACTTTTGTGATCAAATTAACTATTTAATTATTGTTGAATACTGAATAACTAAATTAACTCTATTCATAATTAATAACATTTTATTAAATCTCATATGCGTACCAATTTGCACACATGCATGCATACAGTAAATTGCTTTACATCTTTTAAATTTAACCTATTTTAATAATTAACTTGCATATTTAAACAACTTTGTATTACCTAAAATAAACTAATCAACTTTATTCAGATATTTTAAACTCTATCAAACAAATATAATTCAACTAAATTATTAATCACTTTAAAATGAATTTTAATAATTATAACACAAATAAGCTCATAATTCTCTTACACATTTTTAAACATAAAAATTAACTTTTTTCAATACTATATTATCTTTAATTCTGTTTACTTTTCACTTTCCATAAAATCCATAAACTAAGCATTAATTTTTAACTTGAAAGCATACTTATATTATATATTAGAACTACATCTTTATAATAACTTTTAAACTCATTATACATGATATGTTTTGTACTTATAATTATTTGACTAGAGTAAATTACATCAATGAAATAAAATTTAGATATCATAATTTACACATTTTAACTGCATAATAAATTTTATCATTTCTTTTATTTACTTTTTTAAAAAAATTAGCATTAACTTATAAAGTTAAAATAGTCAATTAAGACAATGTGCAATAGCACAGGATTACAACTTTCCTGTGGTTATAGGAAAAATAAATAAGTCATTAAAATTCTATACCCATTTAAACACTTATATGTAATGTTCTATTACATTATCAAAATGGTATGCCTAGATCATCTTTAAACATGTTTTATTTAATCCTTAGATTTTAAGAACTGGGGAACTAAAATATCAATGGTCATTTTTAAATAAAGGTAAAAACAATTGAATTATACCTACTTCACAGAGATTTAAAATTAATAATGAGAAAATTAATAAGAATAAAAGTTTGTGTAATATAAACTTTAATAAAATGTAATCACTGGAGAGCAGAACCTGTACAGTTTGATGCTGTTGGTAACACATCCAACTTGGAATTGTGAGGTCCCAGGATTGATTCTAGTACTCACAGTTCTGATTCTTATACTTCTTATGAACTCCTGAGCAATATAGCCATAAGTGTTTTTTTATTGGAGAGCAGAAATTTTATATCAATATTGTCCACATAGTAATAAAAAATAGTATAATATTTTACCTTTTATAAAAAAGACTTCATTATGAACAAAACAAATTGCATATACACAAATATATATAATAAATATGCACTAAAAATGTCATTAATCATTTCAGAAATGAATAGGAAAATTTAGAGAAGTTGTCTCATGTTAAAAAAATTTAGGAATTGAGAGGGAGAAAAAAATGTATTTTTTTTCACATCATGTCAGCAAGAGATATAAAAAGTTTATGTATGCTAAAAATGTGTTCATTTTAGTTATTTCATTTTGGTATCCATTTTGTTTAATCAATGATAGTTTAGAAAATAAAAATAAAAATTCTATGTCATGAATAGTCTTTCTTAAGAAAACTTCTATGATATGAATTCACAGTATTTTACAATTACAATTAATAAACAGTTTATTGAATTAAGCATTTATTTTTATAGTGCTATGTTTTATAAATTGTAATACATTAAAGATCAGCCTTTTCAAGCTATTGTGCATGCAATTTTACGAGTGTTAATAATAAATAAATACTTTCATTCCCAACACAAGATATAGTATTTATGAAAGAATAAAATGAATCCACTTATTTTTTCCAACCTAAATGCTTATATATGGGCAAATCTTAAGTACTGGAAATGAAAGTGTGAGGATAGACCACTCACTTTAAATTACTGTTTACGATGTCTGAATGAATGACATCGATGAAATTATCTAGAATTTACTAAAGGTCTCTCAAATGAAACTTAAACATATGTAAATAAGCATTTATTTTTATAGTGCTATGTTTTATAAATTTTAATACATTAAAGATCAGCCTTTTCAAGCTATTGTGCATGCGCTTTTTACAAGTATTAATAATAAATAAGTGGATTCATTTTATTCTTTCATAAATACTATATCTTGTGTTGGGAATGAAAGTATTCATTTATTATTAACACTCGTAAAAAGCGCATGCACAATAGCTTGAAAAGGCTGATCTGTAATGTATTACAATTTATAAAACATATCGCTATAAAAATAAATGCTTATTTACATATGTTTAAATTTCATTTGAGAGTGATGTTAGTAAATTCTAGATAATTTTGTCTTCATTCAGACATCGTAAACAGTAATTTAAAGTGAGTCATCTATCATCATGCTTTCATTTCCAGTACTTAAGATTTGCCCCCATATATAAGCATTTGGGTTGGAAAGAATAAGTGGATTCATTTTATTCTTTCATAAGTACTATATCTTGTGTTGGGAATGAAAGTATTCATTTATTATTAACACTTGTAAAAAGCGCATGCACAATAGCTTGAAAAGGCTGATCTTTAATTTATTGAATTAAAAAAATGTGAAGATTAAATAACATAAAATAAGCTAAACAACAAGGTATGAAGAAGGATTATATTATAATTTTGTCTATTATTATAATAACTAATTGTCAATAGAATTAAGAAAACTCAAACATTGAAGTTAAAAGCCACAGGAAAATTTATTAGAATATTTTAAAAATGCAGATAAGTCTTGTAAATCACCCGCAGTTAAATATTCAGGTCATGGATTGAGTACCTATAGGTGCAAACTATAAATTTTCACTGCAAGAACACATATGGGTCAGAAATAATCATGAGATTTTGGACAAATGTGGAAACTGTGTGCCATTTGAGCAAGCAAGTGGTGACCATCCAAATGGCAAACAGAAGAGTGTTACATAAACACATAAACCAATTCCAGAAGGATGAAAGTAGACAACAAATGCCACAGCTATTTTTGAAAAAAGATAGCAGTGCAATCCCAGATAACAATATGAAATTAGAAACTGAAATTACTCCTTCCGCTTACGAGTTAATCAGTACTCTTGAACAAAAAATTGATACAGACCTGGAATAAGAAACTTCCCAACATTCAAAGAAGGAAAGAAAAATTCCCTCCCACCTTAGTGATTATGTGCTAAGTTCAGACAACAGAAAAAAATAAAATGCTAATCTCTGAACTTGGGGGAAGTATACCAAGTATGTGTGTATATTCATTATACACATAAAATAAGCAATATTTAGTAAAATGATATTATAACTGTAAAAGTAAAATGTATGTGTGTGTATGCCTAAAGCATACACATTATTTTATAAAAGCACTTAGATTAATTAAATAGTTTTAATTAAAATAGTAAATCTTACACTGATAAAGATTAGCTGTATTGAGAATCATTATTAGCAGAGATAGTAATTTTAGTTCCTGATCAGATTGTTGATAATGAAAACTCATTGCTAAAAATAGATCATTGGAATGTGAACTGAGTTATCTGATCACAAGAATCGAATATGGGAACTCTAGATATGGAACACCACATGGGCAGGTGATGGCCAATCAAAAAAGTCATTTTACATCACCCAGGAGTTCGTGCAGACAAAAAAGAACACAGACTTACTAGATGAAGCTCCAGAAATGCAGATGTGCCATCCAATGGGTACTTCAATTTCCCCCACTTCACCTTAGCCTGGCAGAAAAGTTTACCTTCGGACGTGTGAAAGTAAACTTAGGGACTAGCAACAGGTCATATTGATCTATACTATTATTTTTGAAAGCCTTCGGGCCCATAATGTTATATCTATAGAGTATGTATATAATGAGTGTTTAATATATATTGTATATAATTACTAATGATTTATTATCCATGTTTAACCCTCTGTAAATAAAACTCTGTTAACATTAAATTTCTTGCTGAGCCGTTCACATTATTCTTAGTATACAATATTCAAATATGTTTAAAAATACATATATACAAGCAACAAAGATTACAAATTATAAAATTACTATATAAAAGCCTTTTTCGGCAAATTATGTTTTTTTGCCCTTTTCAATATAATTGTTGCTTGTATATATGTATTTTTAAACATATTTGAATATTGTATACTTGAAGTGCAACATAAAAAAAGAATTGGTTTTAATTCTGATTCTTTTTCTGTATATTATTCTTAGTATATTTTTATTTAATTGTATTTACAATCCAGCTGCCAATAGAGTGTAGCTGGACTCAGCAATTATTAATACAATAATATTCCATAGTTAAAAGTTTTAAAAAAAAAAAATATATCACTTTTTTTTTTCACTTTCTTCCTTTTTTTTTCTTCTATCAATCCTTGCTGTAGAATAACGTTTATTATTACTTAGGATGCAAACAATCAAAACTATAAATACTTTTATTTTTATATATAAAAAAAAACAAAGAAAGAAAATGAAAGAAAAAATTGTGGTAATATATATTTTTTTGGAAATGTTTAACCAAGAAACACTTTTGTATTAATAATGTATGGATATTTTTATATACAAATTTGGATAATATTAATTTTATTAGATTTAAAAAGTTACGGAATATATAAACAAGAATTGAGGAACTAAAACATCAATTGTCATTTCGAAATAAATGTAAAAACAATGGAATTATGCCCATCTCACGGAGATTTAAAATTAATAATGAGAAAATTAATAAGAATAAAAGTTTGTGTAATAAAATTCAGAGAACGGTTTTTGAAATCGTTTTTGAAAGAAAAATATATAGAAGTGGATTGCAATATTAGGAAATATAATAGACGGAAAAGTATTTTGAGGACACATATATCTACGAATTACTGGTGTATGTAAATCATAATTTATTGACCATAATAGCAAATTAAAGAATAAGCTTTACAAGAAATAAGATATTGCTGGCCCACCTGATCACACACATGTTGAAAAGATAAATAATCACCAATATACTATTTCATGCTAAACCAGCAATCATCAGTTGGTCTAGATTATTATCCCCACACATATATATAATCAGTGTTCAGCTTTATATTAAGATAGCCAATCTTCATACTTTAATGGACAGGCTTCAAACTATTCCAACTCACAACTCTTCAGCCTTCCATTTCATTGAAAATCTGATGATGGAACATTCAAATCCCTTGTTAGTGCCAAGGTTGTCATCCTACCCATGTTGACATATTAGTCATTCTGACCCCTCGTGTACAGGAGAATAATCTATTTATACATACATATGTGAGGGATGGGCAGACCTTTTATACACTATTTATATAAATTGATACATTGCACAGGCTTATGTGAAAGTCTGAGTTCGAATCCCGCCTATATTACATATATAAATGCAGGTTTAAGCCTGTGCAATGTATCAATTTATATAAATAGTGTATAAAAGGTCTGCCCATCTCTCACATATGTATGTATAAATTGGATTATTCTCCTGTACATGAGTGGTCAGAATGACTAATATGTCAACATGGATAGGATGACAACCTTGGCACTAACAAGGGTTTTGAACATTCCATCATCAGATTTTCAATGAAATGGAAGGCTGAAGAGTTGCGAGTTGGAATAGTTTGAAGCCTGTCCATTAAAGTATGAAGATTGGCTATCTTAATATAAAGCTGAACACTGGTTATATATATGTGTGGGGATAATAATCTAGACCAACTGATGATTGCTGGTTTAGCATGAAATAGTATATTGGTGATTATTTATCTTTTCAACATGTGTGATCAGGTGGGCCAGCAATATGAGATGGCACTGAGAGTAGTGGGTCATGTGAAAGTCTGAGTTCGAATCCTGCCTATATTACATATATAAATGCAGGTGTAAGCCTGTGCAATATATTAAGAAATAAGATAATAAATGGAGATGGTTGTATTTCATAAAATTAAAATCGGATGAAAAAATAAATTCATTGTTTTGCGGTAAAAAATTGTAATAAGGAAAAAATTGTTAATAATTTTGGAAATATATCTAATATTAATTTTACAACTGAGAAGTCATAGATTTTAAATCAAGGGAGTAAATATATACCATTTATGGATAGAGATATTCAGTTATTAGTGTGGAAGCTGCAAATATTAAGAATAGTTTGAAAGCTGAATTACAATCAATAATTAATCATTTTATTAATAAAAACCATAAATGCAGTAAAAAATGGAAAGAGAAGTCTATTATATGACAAATCATTGAAAAGATAAATAATGATCACTTATTAGTAAGAAATGAAGATAAAAAATCAAGATTTGTTGTGTTAAATGAAATGGACTATAATAACAATAATAAAAGATGTTGTAAAGCAGGCATACTAAAAGATAAATAAACATCCAGGGAATAGAATTAAAACAAAATATAAGATTTTATCAAATTATATGAAAATGAAATAGTTAATTAATGAAAAGGAATATAGATGTTTATATCTTACATCCTTTGAATATCTATGTATATTTGGGAAGGTTAAAATATATAAGAATGATGTGCCAGTAAAAGTGATATTAGACTTTAATAATTATATTCTTAAAGATTTAGGTGATATATAAACAGATTCTAATTGCAATAGGTTTTGGAAAGTATTGTATTAGGAATTCAGAAGAATTTATAGATAAATTAAATAGTGTAAAGATAAACAGAAATGGAATAATTTTATCATTGATATTGAAAACATGTATCAGAGTATACCTAGAGAAAATAGTATAAAAATAGTTATTGATAAAATAAAAATGAGTAATATAATTTCAGAAGAATAGTATAGAGAAGCATTATTATTGATAAATTATGCTTTATATTTTAAATATAATGAAGAATTTTGAAAGATAACGAAGAGATGGGTTAAGGGTTGCTCTATTAATGGGATTTTATCATCAATTATGATTGGCTATATAGAGGAAAATATAATTGATAAGTATATAAAAAATAAGGAAATTATAGAATATCACAGATACATTGATGATATAATTGTAATAGGTAATTGTAGAAGTATTGTTAATGCATTTAAAGAATTGAACAACAATAAATACAATATTAAGTTTACAATGGAAAAAGAGAAGGGATTAAAGTTTTTAGACATTTTTTTAAGAAAAGGAATTAATGGTGAAATACTTATTAACATTATATTAAGGATAAGAAGTATAATTGATTCAAATTCATATCTGTCATAACTGCAGAAAATAGTAGCTTTGAAAGGGTTTAAATTGAAAAATGATAGGTTAACATTGAATATAAAAGAAGCATTTGAACAGAAATTGGAAGTTGAGAATGATTATGTTAGTATGGGTTATAAAAAGAAAGTTATTAAAAGATTTTCAGAAATAATAATAATAATAATAATAATAATAATAATAATAATAATAATAATAATAATAATAATAATAATAATAATAATAATAATAATAATAATAATAATAATAATAATAATAATAATAATAATAATAATAATAATAATAATAATAATAATAATAATAATAATAATAATAATAATAATAATAATAATAATAATAATAATAATAATAATTGATTGATTTATTTATTTGATTACATCAAAGAAAGAAACTTAATAAGAGAAACAAATGCTTTTCATAGATTTTACAAATATCATACAAATTTTTATATAAAGCAATTGACATATTCTCACGATAAAACAATTAACATCAATAAAATAATGCATATGAATAAATGACAAAATATATATTAAAATAAAAATAGAATACAAAATAAACTGAATATAAATCAAACATTACAAATTATGCACAAAATAACCACAAAAAAAAAACAAAGTAACACATCACTAATGTAATTTTACAGATAGAAAGAATATTTTTTCAATTATTTTTTTAACAAATTCATACTTCCTAAGTTCAACATATAACATGGTAATTTGTTGAACGTCAATGGAATATTCCCTGTATTTATTCTTCATAAGGGATCTACTATAATTAGATGCTGTATATTTTTTTAAATAAATTAAAATATTTTTTCTTTATAACTACTATCTGTAACAGCCTATCAAAATCAAGCAAATGATTAATTTTATCTTCTAAATATGATGTATTCTGTATTAGCTGTAGAATCTTATATTGAAACTTTTTTAATCATTTTAAATTAGATGCACTTGACAAATCCTAAAGTGTAATACCATATCTCAACATAGATTCATGCAATGCCTTATAAACCATCTTTATTATATTGTATGGAAGAAAAAAAGACAATCTATAAAACATAAAGTAAAAATGTCTAAGTCTTTATAAAAGTTGATTAATATGATGTGGCCATGATATTTTGTTATCAATAATAACACCGAGATATTTAATTTTTTCGACTTCCATTTTCACACAATATTCCTCACACTGAAAACCAATACAAGTATTTGAATGAGTGAAAACCTCAAAACTGCCTCTTTTTAGAAGAAGTGAGGATATCTGCATAACTTTTGTTTTATTTTTATTAATAATTATTTTTTTACTGGAATATCAATTAACAATATTATTATAATTAATTTGAAGATTCTTAAGAGCAACTTCAAAATTGCAATTTATACTAAGTAAAATAGTATCATCTGCATATGATAAATTAACTTTTCATTACAAAGACTACAAATATTGTTTACATAGATCAAAAACAACGGACTCAGAATAGAACCCCAAGGAATCCCATATTCAACTAAATGCTTGTCATTTAAAACTCCATTATCTTTAGTTATATAATGTCTATCTTTTAAATAACTCTTCAATAAATCTAAAATCTTTCCTCGAATTCCACATTTTTCAAGGCATAAAAATAGCAATTTATGATCAATAAGATCAAAGGCTTTTCTAAAATCCATAAATATGACAAAAACATATTTTTTATCATTTAGAGCAAGATTCACATCATCAATAAAATCATCCAAAAGAATAATAGTAATTTTACCTTCCAAAAACCCATATTGCGATTTACGGAGAGAAAAAAATGTTAAATAATTTGTAATAGGATCATACAAATATTTTTCAATTATTTTTACTATAGATGGAAAAATAACTATAGGACTATAGTTATTAAAGTCATTTTTAACTCCATTTTTATAAATGGGTGTAATCATAGCAATTTTTAATATATTAGGAAATTCATTGCATAGAATAATTTTATTAATAATAAAGACTAGTGCATCACTAATTATAGGAAAAATATCTTTCAAATCAAACATTTTGATACCATCAATACCTGGACTTATTTTACATTTTATTCCAATTACAATTGCATACTATCAATGTCAGGAATAAACATTGAGTCCACATAGTTTTTACAGTCCTTTCCTTTTTTAACTATGTGAAATTGATTTTTATTCCTGATATTGATAGTATGCAATTATTTGCAATCATTAAGTTGGATGAAATATAAAATAAGTCCAGGTATTGATGGTATCAAAATGTCTGATTTGAAGAAGGAGGAGAAAAAGAAGAAAAAGAATCCAAGAAATAGTTTAAAATATAGGTATAAAAATAGGAAATGGGTTTTAGTTCCATATTTAGAGGATTTATATAAGACATTGATAAAAGAAAAGTACCTGATGATATTAAGATAAGTTGAAAAAATAGTAAATCTTTAGGGAAATGGATGTATAACTCAAAAAGGATGGGTAATATTAAAAATATGGTAGGGTTAGTTTATAAAATTAGTTATGACCTTTGCAATATGATATATTTGTCAGACAAGAATGGCTGCCATGGAAAGAAGTAAGGAGCATGATAGGGCAATTAACAGAAAGGATATAAGATCAAGGCCATATATGCATTTTTTGGATACTGAACATAAAATGAATTGTGAAAAAAATATTCACGTAATAAAATGTGTTAAAAACTACAAGGAAAGAAAATGTTATGAACATTGTGTATTCAAGAAAATTTAAACAAATTTGTAAACATGGTTAAAGGTAAGCACAATTAGGGGGAGGGGGGCATTGCTAGATTATTGGAAACATTAGAGTTATAATTTTAAAAATAAAAGTGATTATTATTGTTGCTTTAGATTATTTGTATATATATTATGAGGAAAAAAAGGGACTGTAATAAGTTTAATCATTTTTATGTACATATATGTATTTTGCTAATTATATTTAATGTACAGTATATATTTTAATGATTATGTTTATTGTAATGTAAATAATGTCCATTGGGAGGAATTACTGTAGGGTAATTAGTCATGTGATTGTGTAAAAAGTCGGATTGATGTATTAAATAATATTTTTATTTATAGTGAGTTGTCTATTTTAATTTTGTTTTAAATTGATTATTTAACCATCAATAAAATAATCGGAATTATAGTTATTATTTTACTTCATATAAATTAACAATCAAATTATAAAACAGACTTTACTCTAACTTTTGGTTACTTTCAAGAACATTAAACTGCAATAATATCATCCTTTAATAATCACACTAATGAGTGTAAGAATGTATGGATATAGTTTATACATTGACAAACCTCAAACTAATCTTATTACAACTTTCTTATCATTGCAGTTTCAAACTATCAACATATCAGTTTGCAATTTAATGTTAATATAGATTTTATATTATAACTTCTAAAAATCATTTAAACTCAACATATTTCAAAAACAAAACTAGTTTTTCCATTCATTTTTTGTGATACATTAGTCCTCTGATAATATATTAAAATTGTAGAAATTATTCTTTTATAGTCAAATTAAATTAACTTATTTGAGAATGATATATATCATTTGAAAATTACCAAATAAAACACACAGTTCATATATTAAGAATAAATGATTCTAGCTAAGATTGTTTTACAAATGAAAAATTTTATTTTTTATGCTCTCTTAGTTAAAGAAAAATAATATAAAGACTGATTTTGGGATCAATAGTAAACCAAATTCCCATTGGAATATTGGTGTTACTGCTTTGTTGATATCATAACTCTAGAAATCTGTTCTACAATACTGACAATTATATATATATTAATTTTGATGCCTGTATTCCTTCCAAATATATGTAAAATTCAATTTGATATATAGTAAATACAGGAATATTCATATAATTCAACTTACTCTGTTAGAAGTACTTTTGACTATATTCCTTTTTAATATATTTAATATATATCAAATTGAATTTTACATATAAATATACCTGGGTCTTGTTTTATGTGGATTATTTTAATGTGATTTTGAAGTTATATGATTCATGTTTCTTCTTAATATCTTTCATATTTCACTATATTTATTAGATATCAAGAAATTTAAATTTAATAACTTATTTGACTTGAAATACTTTTTTCTTTTTCAAAAATATAACGTTATATTAGCAGCTAACGTGAATGTGGCCTGAAGCTGTATTGAGAATCTTAGCTTCTATGTAAATAATCTATTTATACTAATGAGTAAATAAGAATAATAGATTTATACTTACATATAAAAATATCGCAATAAATATTCAAAAAATTTAAACTGTTAAAATGTATTTTGCTATATATAACAGAAATAGATAATCTTTTAGATTTTTAAAATAAAAAACTAAGATTTTATAAACTAAAAATAATCTTTCTTATGATAATGTATAATCTTTTTGTTTTGATTGCGATCTCATTTTTTTAATATAGAAACAAAAAACCATTAACACAGCACAAGACTGAAAATAGTGCTAGTTGTACATCATATCACAAATAAAAATAAAGTGGCTAACAGGTTTTTCTGGGCATAATTGCTGAGAGATTCTTGACTTCATTTAAGGAGAAGCCACAATACATCACATCACATCGACTCTGATTTCTTACCAGTTTATCAATGAATGCTAGTGGTAATGATTAAAATATGTATGAAAAAAGTAAAATTAAATACTGTAGTTAATAAAAAAAGTAAAAAAAGTTTGTCTTGTATTAATTTTTTTCAAATATTTGAAATTTTTTATTAGTCATACTTTATTTGCTTATTTTTTTAATGCGAATTTTAAAGTAATTTTTCCTTGTTGCTTTGCTTTTATGCGAATTCTGAAAACTACAGAACCTATACCCCATTTTTCAAGGTAAGTTAAGTCTATTTTTGTGTGATTTTTTTAATGCGGGTTTACTGCATAAAGCAAGACCCAGGTGTATATATGTGTGTGGGTGTAATGTAAGAATATTAATGTAATCTATATATATTGAATTAAAAACATAAAAACATCATTAAAAGTTCAAAATTTTGTAAAAATAATAAGTTATAAATTAAATAAAAAGTATGTTTGATTATTCTTTTTCACTTTAATTCTAAAAAGAAAAAGACAAATAAGAGTCATCTTCCTTCTCCCAGACCTTGTTATCAGTTTATCTACAAATTTCATCATCTTTTAAATAACTAGTAATGAATATTTGGTATATTTTTAATGATATTCATATTTATAAATTAAAAATGGCTTTTATATATACATGCTATATGAAATTTTTGTTTTTTTTAACATTGTAAAAATTAAGATAAAAAATAATTTTTCACCTTGTAATTAATATTAAAAACTTCTTTTGGATTGTAATCAGAAATCAAAAGATTATTTTATCTAAATAAACTTGTGCTATTTGGATTTGTAAATATATCTTTTGCTTTTACATAATTACTAGAGTGATTCACCCCCTACACCTTTGGTGCTGAATAAATGTCATTCTACTTTCCAAACACAAAAAAATGTTGATTATGATTTTATTCTTTTTTAACATATATTCGACATGGACACACTACATTCGATTTTTTATTAATTGGATCTGAGCAAATTTAGAGTTAAATAAGTAATTATTAATAGTATTTTACTGTAGATATTGTGTTTCTACTTAAAAAGTTTTTTTTTTTATCCCCAATTAATTCTGAAATCATATATATTAAAATCTTATAAAAGAATTGCCAAAAATTTTCATAATAATGTATTGTTTCCCTTCATAAACTTAACTATTTCATAAAATGCAAGTTCTTTTCTTTAACATATATTTATTTGTGCTGGAACAAATTTATTGTTAAATAAATAATTATTAATACTTATCATATAATACTAAATCATCCATGCACTTTACTACTGTTACACACTGCTTTATTTACCACCCTCTTTTACAGTTTACAGTTTTGATTGCCCCAGCAATCTTTTTCAGAACTACAACATAATACAAACATATGAATATAAATATACATGAACATATAACTGACATTCTATATATATATACATCTTATAATCATCATCTATTTGTTATCTTTTAAATATTATATAATGTTTTTACCCTTTCTTTACATTCTATCTTTATTAATTAAAACTACCTATTGTAACGATATATATAAATATCGTTACATTAATTTAAAACAAAATCTTAAAGTTCGCAAATAAAAATAAGTGTATTAAAAAAAAAAAAAAACAACTAAACGCTAAAATTAAAATGTTTGTTATACGTATATATTCGCACAGATGCTAAACTTTAAAAAAAAAATTTTATATAAATAAAAAAAGTATTTGAACGTACTTTTTTGATAAAAAAAATAAAAGATTTAAATATTGAAACATTTGAATAAAAACAGGTAATAATTAATTCCTGTAAATGGAAATGATTGTTTATTAATTATCCAAAAGCTGTGTAATTAAAAGGTCAGATGAAAAGTTAGATAAGAGAATAAAGAGAAATTAGCTTGACCAATGGAAGCACCAAGCCTCAGCCCAGACCCGAATGAAAAGTATGGATTAGTGACGTTTTGTTGGTTGAATCTGTGTGGGGACAATAAAAAGAAAAATATTGAGTTCCAGTGAGTTTTTCTGGATTGTTTTTGAGGGTTGTGATAGGACGCACATATCACACACTCTCTCTCTATTTTAAAAATGAACTGACTGTGATACCGAAATGAACCAGCTAATGCTACCTCCGGAACATCTGACCGGGTTTTCAAATAAAGACTCCATGGGAATTTACATCAAGAGCAGTGATTCTTCTACTGTAAGCTATTGACATGAACTCTAAAATTTAAAACTAATTAAGAACTTTTGTTCAAGCTTATGAACTTCTATCTGACTTTTAAGTTTAAAATCAATTGATAATGTTTAAAATTTTATGTTTTGCTTTGAAAAAAAATCATTTCCATTTTATTATTTTTTTATTTGTATTAATACTTATCATATAAATTATTTAAATGCATGAAATTTAAAGTTGGGTATAGACGTTGCATAGATTTGTTAGCGGTTAATTATGTTGCTGTTTCATAGTCGATTGGAATATATAAGTCATCATGTCACTGCGGTGTCTTATGATGAACACCATTGGGTTTTTTTTTTGTATTCCCTATGCAATTGACATTATCGATGACTTTGTATTTTGATCGGTTGTGTTTATTTTGGAATGTTTTTAACCGTGGAATCTGTGCAGCCGATCTATACTCAACATTTTAAAACAAATTTTATAAAATTCATCTGTGCGAACATAATAAATGTTAAATTTAAGTCGGGCGTGAATGGCTGTATAGATTTGTAAAGTTATATATAGTTTAAGGGAGGGTAATCTTAGGTTATTCGTTTCGTAGTTGAATTGGCTCAATGGATTGGATATATTTGTGTAATTAATAGATGTATGAGATCCGCTATGGGCAGGATTGCATATATATGCCACACACCTTCTGTTTGCCTATGGATGGGTTTGTAAGATGGCAAAGGACCGCAATCCATTCCTATGGAGTTTTATGTTTATTGTTCTACTCACCAACAGATGCAGCATTCCTGTTGGTGGAGAGACAATGTCTTCTCTAACTCTACTTACTGTTCAGACGTACATTCCTGACAGTATAGTATTTTGTGTTGTCGTATTTTCATGCTACATTGAATACATAAATGTATCAGATGGATTGACGCCAGTTTGACTGTGAACTTTTTGGCCTAAGGTTAAATAAGGGATAGAATATTTTCTTTTCAAATACAATCTATATAGTCTATTCATACTCGACTCACTAAATAAATATTAAACTCATTATTGAAATTTATTTAAATGTAAAATTAAAGATTAATATAAAAATCTAAAATGTTAAACTTATTCCTCAAATTTAGAATGATTTTATATGTGCGTAAATAAATATTTTTATGTGTTAATTTCTGGCAGTGGCTTTTATTTTTTTATATTTAAGATATAAAGTTATATTTTATAATCTCTGCTGTTCCACTGAGCTAGTGACTTGGGCTAACGATCTGAATATTTAAATAAAGTGGAATCTTAACTTAAGTATCTGCCTACTTTATAAATTTTTCTATGTTCAAATGCCTAGATGGCACCCGTGTAGTGCAGATTGCGAGTTAGATTCGATCTCCACATTCATTCCGATCGTTATACTATATTCTATTTTCATTTTTTCTATATTCTATTTTTATTCTTTATTTTATTTTATTCTTATTATTCTTTAAACACTTAATTCTAACATAATATCTTTTATATTTTACGTTATTATTATTCATTTTACCAGCAATGAATATTCATAATTTATTCATTCAATAATTTATAATTTATTTTAATCTATAATATTACTATTTTAAACACATTTTAACCTATCTTTTACATCTCCTAACTTCAACTGCTAAAATAGAATATATATGTGTAGGAAGTTTTAATTAATAAATATAAATTTAAAAGATAACAAATAGATGATGATTATAAGATGTATATATAGGATGTAAGTTATATGTTCATGTATATTTATATTCATATGATTGTATAATGTTGTAGTTCTGAAGAAGATTGCTGGGGCAATTGAAACTGTAAACTGTAAAAGAGGGTGATAAATAAAGCATTGTGTAACAGTAGTAAAATGCATGGATGATTTAGTATTATATGATATACATTGACAATGCAATAAGAAAGATTAGTTATTAATACTTAGTTAGAATACTATATTTTTTACTGCAGATTCTCTTTTCTGCCAGATCTTTAACAACAGTTTGTTCTTTTTTATTAAGGGTGACCATTTTAATTCTTTATTAATAATTTATGTCTGGGATTTTTAGCAAACTGCACCATTTGGTACCATTTCCATTTCATTTATCAATTTATTGATATAGAATAGTTTGATTATTTTTTACTATAAATTCTAATAGTGTCTTCGTATACAGTCTTATGTTTTCAAGTAGTAAGTCATGTTTATATTTTATCCGTATTTGTTCATTTTTAATTTTATAATTTAGCTGTAAACACAGTAGTAATGAAATTGATTGTTGTATTTGCAAATCACTTGTACTTTTGTTTTAAGATTTAGCACTGGAAAGGAGTTTTATTTATAAGTATTTTGAATGTAATGCTTCTGCTTTATGAAGTAGTAACGGTTGTTATTCTGTTCTACAGTTACTCAATAATGATTATGAAATATTATTTTATATCAAAATGTGATGACTGAAACAGCTCTATATTATGTATAAAGAGTAATAAATGTTATCCTAAGTGTATTATATGTATATATGTTATCATTAGCCCATATGACATTATGATATGTTTTAAATTTTTCTTTGAAAGCATTGGGTATCTTATGTTTATATTGTTAAAAATAAATAAAATTATAAGAATAATAATAAATAATAATTAAAAATCTGGGTACTAATGCAACTTTAACAAAGAACTAATTAAATTAGGGCAAAAAAGTATTAAATTTAAAACCATTGTAAGGATCAGCAGTTATTTTAATTTGATGTGACAAAGCTATTACATACTTCATGTGAAGTAGTTAGCTAGTATTTTTACAGCTTGGGTAAGTATAGGAAATAATGATCATGTGATATTTTAGAGAACTATTGTATTTATGTGTTTGTCAGTGATACATTATTTGATCAATTAATTACAGAAAAATCCTACTAAAGATTAAAAAAATATAACATACATGAACTGTAACATCTATTTTTGTAAATACCAACAACAAAAAAATCATATAAAACTTAACATAAATATATATTAATCATACATAAAAAGCATTTTTCAGCACATGGTTTAGTGTTCTTTTCAAATGTTAATAATCTATTATTACATTAACCTTTTTGTCATACAAAATCTGCTTGGTCGAGTGAGTTAAAACTCTAAACTTTTGATTGGTCAATTACAGAGTCAGCAGTAAAAATATATTCATCTTTTAATATTATATTCATTTTAGTTTCATTTGTAAAAAGCAAATTAATAATTCATCAGAATATAAAAGTGAACAAACGTTTTTTTCAAAAATAAATTTCTATTTATAATTATAAAAATATTTTATAATGGAGAACCTAAAAAGAATGTTCGTAACCTATTAGAAAATGTTGAGTACATCAGTGATTTTCTTTCTCAATTTACGTTCTTGTAAAAGTAAATAACTTTTACTAAAATATTAACTATTTTTCTAAACTAATTTTATTTTCAGCATATTTTATCAAAATAATTTATAATATGTAAAAAAAAATTATTAAAAAAACACTCTAAAACATTCATTTTTGTTTTCAAAATCAAAACAAAGAAGTTGGAGCAGTGAAAATTATTGACAGGTGCTCTTCTTTTGTTCGAAATGAGAACCAACCAATCAGCATCTAGGAAAATCTGCCTTCTCCCATTATTGTAGCATCAAATTTAAATATTATTGATTTTTTACTTGTAAAATAATTCTAGAGAGGGCAGCATCTTACAGTATTGTAAATTTATTAAATATTTATGAGGGACAATACACATGGTCCAGAAATAATATATTTCACACAATAGATTATGTATTGGTAGAGAAAGAGGGAATAAATAAAATACGGAAAATTAAGGTATTTGACAATGAAGAAAAAGTATGCACTAGTGATCATAATTTCATTGTAATTGAAATGGTTAGTAATGTGATGGAGAATAGAAATAAAAGTAGACATAAGAAAGATGTGGATGGAGAGTAAATGATAAGAATAAGTTGGAAGAGTATAAAATACAAGTTGAAGAAATAATGGAAGAGTGGGTTGGGGATGAGTATAAGGATTGGTGTAAAGAAGTAGAAAAAGTTGCAAATAGGGTTTTAGGTGAGAATATTGAAAAGAATAAAAGTAATAAAAAAATTAAAATTAGTAAAAGTGTAAAAGAAAGGAAAGAAGCATATAGAGAATATAAGTGTGCTATTAAGAATAAGGAAAGTGAAAAAGATATTAATGCTAAATGGGAAAAGTACTTAGAAAAGAAGAAGTTGGCTAAAATAGATATTTATAGAGAGAGAATGAAATTGAATAGTAAATTGTTGGAGGATATTAATAAAAGTGGAAGAGATGGAAGTAAAAAATTTTGGAATTATATTAAAAGGAGAAATGTAGGGGAGAGAGAGTTAGTATTACTAGATGATGAGGGAACTCCTGAGTGTAGTTCTAGAGAAGATTTAGAGAGAATCTTAAATAGTTATGTAATGAATATAGAAAAGATGTTAGATGTGAATGATAGAATATTAGAAAATATGAAAGAATATAGTAATGGGAATATTAGTTTTTCAGAAAATGAACTAAATGAGGTAGAGAAGAAATTGAAAAGTGGGAAGGCAAGAGGCTTAGATGGATGGGCAGCAGAGATGGTAATGAATTTAGGATATAGGGCAAAAGTAAAGTTATTATCCTGTTTTAATAAAATGGCACAGAATAGAGTTTTCCCAAGTAATTGGAGTAATACAAGAGTAAGGTTATTATTTAAAGGAAAGGGTAAGGATCATAGAAAGTTGAATAATTATAGACCGATAGCGGTAACATCAGTTTTATATAAAGTTTTCTCGTATATGGTGGCTAGTAAAGTTGTAAAATGGATGGAAGGGAATAATGTAGTGGGTGAAATGCAAGGAGGTTTTAGATTAGATAGGCGTATAGGAGATAGTTTATTTGTAGTTACACAACTTATGGATATGAGTAGGAATGCAGATAAACAGTTATATATGAGTTTTATAGATATAGAGAAGGCATATGATAGAGTAAATAGAAATAGATTATGGATAAGTTTAGCAAATTTGGGAATGGATGAAGCTTTAATAGATATTATTAAGAAATTATATGAAAATAATTATTATATATATCAATTAGAAAATATAGAATCAATTAAAGTTAAAAATGGTGTGGGACTAAGGCAAGGATGCCCTATGTCACCTATTTTGTTTGTGTTGTATTTGAGTGAAATGGAAAGAGCAATAGAAAGATTAGGAAGAGGGATAGAGATACCGTTAATAGGTAGTAAGGGAGTATATATTTTGTCAGGTCTTTTTTTTGCAGATGATATATTTTTGTGTGCAGAAAAAAGAGAAGATATGGAAGTTATGTTGAGGACATGTGCAAGGGTGGGTAAAGAGATGGGGATTAAATTTAGTGAAGAAAAATCAAATATAATGATGGTTAATACTGAGGAAAGAGAAGATGTAAAATTTTTATTGGGAGATATTAAGTTAAGTGTGGTGAATAGATATAGTTATTTGGGAATTATTTTAAGTAATCAGAAAAAATTATTTGGATGAATGGGAGAAAAAATTGATAAATGAAGCAAAGAAAAAAAAAGGGATTGATAAAGAAATTAACAGTATTTTCATATAATAAATATGATGTAGCTAGAATTATATGGAAAGGAGTTGCAGTAGCAGGGTTAATATATGGTAATGATGCATTATATGTTAGTAAAAAGATATTAGATTATTTAGAAAAAGCTCAAAGGGAAGTAGGAAGACATGCATTGGATGCAGAAGTATGGACAGCAAGGGAGGCAATTCAAGGAGAAATGGGATGGTCAAGTTTTCATATGAGAGATGCAAAAAGTAAAATGAAAATGTTTGGTAGATTGCAGTTTATGGATAATAAAAGAATAGCTAAAATAGTATTTAATTGGGTTATGAGTAAAGGGCAGGTAACAAGATGGGTGAGAAAGGTAATGCGCTATGCAAAAGATTTGGATAAAGAATTTATATCAGTATATTTGTACAAAAGATGGGATGATTGTGTTAAGAGGATTATTGAGTGTTATAGTAGTAAGGAATGGGATAAAAGAATAAATTTATTAATAAAGACTAGGGAGTTAGAGAGATGGAGAAATAGTATGGAGAGTAAAAAGAGTTTAAATATATATAGAAATAAACAGAATATTAGGTGTGAGTTAATTTATGATAATAGTAAGGAAAGTAGTTTATTGTTTAAGGCTTGAATGGGATCTTTAGCTACAAAAGAATATACATGTAAATGGAAAAATATGGGTGATTTATTTTGTAAATTATGTAAGGAAGGAATTGAAAATATTAGGCATTTGTTAATTGAATGTAAATGTTTGAAAACAGAAAGGGTACATATAATGAAGTTGTGGAAAAATAAATATGAAAAGAGTGATTATACAGAAAGTGAATTATTGGTTTTTATGCTGGGTTTGGGAAAAGATAAGGGGGATTTAGATATAAAGGTTATAGAGTTGACAAAAATTATGTTGTGGAAATGGGATAGAGCAGATTATGGGTAAATTTAGAGTGGGGAATGTAAAAGAAAGTGGCTAACAGGTTTATCTGGGCATGATTGCTGAGATATTCTTGACTTCGTTTAAGGAGAAGCCATAATACATCACATCACATCACATCAGCTTTAAAATGAGCGTAAATTTGCTACGACAACATAAAAATTGCCAGTTTTAGAGCATGTTAAAACCATCATCGAATTTACTTGAAGCAAACAGCAAGAGAGTTAATGAATTATTATATATACAACATCATCTAGTGTTCCATAATAGAAGTAAAACAACAACAATAACAAAAATAAAACAATAAAATAGAACAAGACTTTCTTATAGAGAGCCAATATAACTTCAAAAAAAATTGACAATATAACATAACAATATATAAAACAATTAATATATGTATTATATAACTTTATATATATTGTCTTACATAATTTTCCATTCATTTCCAATTGACCACTTGTTAACTAAATTTATCAACGTTTTATAAATATTCATACAATTATTTATGTTATGTTTAATGTAATATTTTCAAATATTAGTCTTCTCTTTAGATTTTTAATATAATTTAAAGGTTTAATATTTTTATGCCATCTATTTTATGTCCATATGTTAAATAAGGAATGTATAAAGCAGATTCATTATCTTGTCTATTAATTGTATTGTTATGTTCTTTGGATATCTCTGTTTCCCTGTTTGTCCATAGTAAATCATATAGTTAAAAATCACAGTTAATTTTATATACTATACCTTTTTTATATTTTATATCATCTCTTAATTTATAATTACCTATTAATTTATCCAGACTTTTGCAATTTGACCATTCAATATTTATATTTTTATTAATATATTTTTTTGTTTTTTATCAATGTATTATAAATTTTAGGATAATATGAAAGCTTGATCCATTTTTTTGAACTATACCTATTATCATTATTTCAATTGTTTTGCATAGACATGTTATCACTTACCACAGACTTCTTAGAATTACAAACCTCAAAAAGGTTTTTTTATATATGTATAAATATATTTATAGCTGTTTTATATATTTTGTTGTTGTTGCAATTTTTATGAAGTAACTGCATATTGATATTCAGTATTTCCATTTTTGATGATTTTGTAAATAAATATCTTTTGAAAAATGATATAAATAATCATCATTATATTGATTTTAAGATTTCCAACATAAAATAAATTTGAATGAGTACCATTGAGGGATATCATACAAAGGTCATCTAAGATTAGACTTATTAAAATAGATGAAATGACTTGACATGTTATGTTATTTATTGGAATTTAGTGTACTTTTAATTAACCTTAGATAACTGTGAAAGTAATTTGTTAAAAATATGTAAATATCAACTTAAACATTAAATAAAATAATATAAATAAATATCTTTTTTTATCTTTGTTATAATTACTATGATTAATAATCATTTCTCCATTTCATAGCTCACTTTGTTTTCTGAATCACTCATATATTTATCGAAGTTTAATAATAATGAGATTATGATGATGATATTTGGCCACATTCATCAATAAGCCCAACAAATCAATGCCTGTAACAACAATATTATACCACTGAACATCTTTGCTGCCACCTGGCACTACTGAAACAATCATATATTCTATAAAAAGTCATTTCCCAACAATATACCACATTGAATAACACTCATTATGCCATCTATTACCCTCAGCATAGCTTACCTTCATTAACTGCCTTCACCATCATCTACCATAGACTACAAAATTTATTCCCCATCTATCACTCACCACTAATTATCCACCATATCTAGTTCTACTCTGAATGAACTTTGTTCTCTGTACAGCACCCATAACTTGATTTCATATCACATGAATAATCAATTACCTTCCTATTATACTCCAAATTTAATAATTACAAGAACACTAATCAATATTAATTTAGTGACTATAAATCATTTCTAATGTGATACCAGATTTTACAATCTTAGGCCATTTTTATCTATTTATGAAGTTACATTTTATATTGAACTGTTTTTTAAGAACTTGATATCCATCTCTGTATCTCAAACCAGTAGCAGTGTTTGTGAAAAATATACCTTGCAACTTGTTTAATGTAACCCTTAGATTCAACACATATTACAACCTGTACAACATAATTGCACCTATAATTCTTGCAATCTTAAATTAATAACACAATGAATGATAGGTGTATATGTTTATATATTCTAGCTTTCAGACCAAGATGATTATGACTGGCTTATATATATAAAAAGTTAAGTTGAGAAAAGGTTGGTATAATCCTTTTCTTATCAAAAACCTCTGTCATGTGTCGAAGCCTGATAGCTCTTAAGACAGTTGTTTAAAATTTGATTGGCTGTCTGAGAGGTAAATACACATGTGAAAGACTAGCAAACTTTCAATTACTACCAATCAAAGTTATGTAACTCTATGTAACCCAAAGGATTAATAAAAATTATTGTTGAAACATAATAATAGTAATAACAACAAGAATAATAATAGTAATATATTAATTAAATAATATATATAAAACAAAATAGAATAACTCCAAACAAGAAAGACTTGGCAAAGAGTGATTCATAAAAGGCATTATATTTCAAAATAATTATTTAAAAAATGATAAGAATATATATACATTAATCATATGCAAAACATCACATGATCATCACTATTATATGGGGAGTTTTGACTTTTTTAACATATGCAAAACACACAGTGAATAACTTTACAATGATTAATACAAACAATAAATTATAAATGTAGAAAATAGCTATAAAAATTAATTACACTAAGAAAGACAAAGCAATGAATATATATACATTAATCATGTGCAATTCATATAAATGTTAATCCAATAATAAATATTGTTATATTTAATACAATAATCAAAGTTTCAAACATTTTTTTAAATACATCAAATGATATATAGTTAACATCGATTGAACAGTCAGCAACAAAAGAATTAAATAGTGGGACACCATTATAACTACTTTGCCTATAGCTCCTTTCAAGTTAAAATCTGGCACTATCAATTGAAAGTTTTTAGTTAAACAAATATTTACAATCAACGGTTTGTGTTATAAAAAGGAATGACGACAATATATATATATCAATAATTTATACTTATAAGGCTTACATAGATAATACCCAAGAATTATTATAAATATCATGCACAGAGTTCAATTAAAACCTATCAATAATAAGACAATGTTTCAAATGGTAACTTTTTCAGATGTTTTTGGTTTGACCAGCGGTGATATTAATATAAGAATCAAACTGGTAACCTTTGGACTTAAGATGATGTTTCCTAACAAACTAATTTATTAATGTAATATCCATTGATAAAGATCATTAATTATGTTCCCATGCGAGCACTGACACCGATCAGAGTATAAATGAAAAGAATAGTGGTCATATATTATTACTAACATTTGAATGTATTTAAAAAACTATAAATAAAATTCAAATTTTTTAAAAAACATTTACTAGACATGAAAATAGTCCTACATAAAATTATAAGTAAATGTCATCTATTACTTTTAGACAAACGTACTTTTTAAATTTTATATAAAAATAAACTCACAATTTTAATCTTTTATATGATTGCAAAAACATGCACAGACTACAATATAATCAATATATTTCTCATCGAAAGTATTAAGTTTATGTATAACTAATTGTTATTGTAAAGTAATCACTAATATTATAGTTGTCAAGCGTTGATGGCCAAGTGATTAGCACAGCTGCCTTATAAGCAGTTGTCCCGGGGTTTGCTAACCGGCCGAAGCTTTGACACATAAAAAAAAATATTATAGTTTTATGATTTGCAGGCATTTAAGTCTAATATTCATTCATCCATCTATAAAACTATTTATTTATACTTCACATAAAAGAATATCATGCTTATTGAAATATATATATATAACGTGCATTTATTTATATTTAAAATGATAGAAATATTATCGTTTCTAATTCGTTTATGATTTTAGATTTAAAAGAAACTTTATTGACATCACAGAGAATACGAGGATTACATAATAGTTGATAAATTGTTTATACAATCAAATAACATTTTTGAGAAATATAATTGTTACAAAACAGTTACACATACAAGAGAAGAAAGAAATACGAATATACATATATGCCTTAGTTATATATTTGAAAATTAAATATTTTTTTACAAATATACAACATGTATGTTTAAAAAAATAAGTTAATAAATCATCAGTCCATGTTATGACTATCATAGTAGTAATGAGAATAGACTGCAAGTGGCTGTATATATATATATAATTAACCGGAAGACCCCTTCGCCATTAATTACAAAGAATCATGTTTTGCTATAACTAAAAGATGGGTTCAAAACACACAACAAAGATAAAAGATGGGCTAATTGACTCATTTGCCTAAAGTTTGCATATTGTACATATATAATGATTCCAATGAGAGAATCATAACATTATGATTATGAGAAATACACTTTCTCGATAGCGCTTAGCCATTTTAATTTGTTGATTACAATTAGTTTGTTAATTTATACAGCTTTACGTTTCATGTGTGTTAGCACAACTTTATTATTACTATAGTAAATGGAGAGATTTGAAGGTAGGATTTTTTAGACCAAATTCATCCTCCACTTCATCTCAAACAACCAATACATATGACCATACACATATGAAAAAGATAAATGTTCCCCATTAAGTATTTCATGCTGAACCAACACTTAATCAGTTGGGCCATATCATAATCTCCCATATATATATAATCAATGCTCAGCTTATATTAAGATAGCAATTCCTTGGACAGGTTCCAAACTTTTCACCCCTCCAACAATTCAACCATTAATCAGTACTGTATGTATATATATATATTCTCTGAAACTATTATTGCTATGATTATGACCACCAGTCTGCTGCTAGCATGCTTAGCATACTATGTCAATAGAAATTAGCATATTATATAAAAACCAATAAATAAGATTTTCTTAGCATACACAATGTATGAGTTTATTATTGAATATTCAGTAATGCTAAAACTAGATGGGAATTTTATGCACAACCCTTCTGGCATCCATTGATTACTCTGGTTGGCACAGGGTGGCACTACTGTATGGAGAATTTTGCCTGGTTTAATAACAGTTATGTGCAAGCATAAGAGATATTGGTCATGTGATGTTTAGTGGTTTAAAACTAGGTTTCTGATTTGATTTTATTAAATTTATTTAAAAATAGGGATTGAAGTTTTTGAGATAATAGATTAAAAATAAAATAACATTTCAGAAAGCAGATAGTGAAAATGTACAAAGTTATTAATGTTATAGCCCTTACTGCTGTTATTAATAAATATATTTAAAAAGACACCTAAAAATAAGTGATGGTAGATATTAAGTTATCATAGGATTATAAGAAAGATCACTTTAAATTCTTATATTTTGGTTTCCAATGCCATATTCTCTTTTTCTTTTGTGTGTAATAAACTAATGGAATTAGTATTTCCACCAAATAGTCTTTTACAAAAGAAGTTATTAATGAGTGATTTATTTTTTATTAGAGCATTTACAGGGACAAGTTTCTGTTTACTTTTAATACTCTGTGAATGAGTGTACAATCATTGTGCAATAATATGCATTGTAAGTATTTGATTTCTTTTAGCTCAGTCCTATCACAACTAACATTCAGTCAGAAGTCAGGCCAACCTCCCACAGTATCGGCTGATGGATAGTTGTGATAGGATTGAGCTAAAGATGAGTAATGCACTGATAAAATCAAAAACTTACAAAAGAAATTATTAGTAGGTAGAGATTTTAAAATTATTTTAATTAATAAATCCAAATATTTTAGTTCCAAATATGAATGCTCATGGTAAAAGTGAAAATGGATTCAGGTATATTCTTAAAGAATTTAATGGCATTTTGCTAAAGAAAAAGAAGTGTCACAATGTTCGCAGTAATAAGCAATAAAATACATGAGAAATCTGGTTCCTTATTATATTAATTAAGAAGCAACTTTATTATATCCCCAAATTTTATTGTAAGAAACATATACAATCAAAACATTTTTTCCTTTGTATATTTATTTGCACACTGATAAAAAATTACATTTAACTTTTATTTAGTAATAATAGAACATTTTACAATAGTCCCAAAAGAGGATTAATAATAATGTCCTATTCTTCTGCTTTTTTGTGTGCTTAATTGTCACTAACAGAATAATTTTTCCATTGAACAAGTTCAAATATATTCATATGGGTTGAATAAATATTGTGGTGTACCATGCATTGTAATAAATAATGTCCTGCAACATCTTCAATATATAATCAATTTTTTATCAAATTAATTTACTGAAACCTCTCTCACACAGCATAATTACATAATATAAGCTTGGAATATGTAAATAAATTAATTAAGTCAATAAAGCCAATTTCTCAAGGCTTTAATAGGTTTATAAATATAAATGTTAACAATCAACCCTTAAATTATCAATAATCTCAACTTGGAGTCAAGGCAACCATCATCTTTATTGTTAAAGGAGGTTGCCTTGACTACAGGTTGAGATTGTTTGATAGCTTAAGCTTTGATTGTTATCATATAAATTATCTAAATTGGAAGGTACTTTCCTTCCACAATTATCTAAATAGTCTCTACATGCATAAATACATTTTGATAATGATAAATCTACTCCAAAATAATTAAACTAATTTCTTGATGAATCCAATGTTAAGGAATGATTTCTGTTTATAATACAAAATTGTCTGCTATTATGATTAAATGAAATTTTATGTCTGAAATGGCCTGCTTTCAATGATGTGTTCCTTTTATAAGCGTAAACTATTATTGTACCTCTGCTTTGTAAAGCTTCTGGTAATAAAGACTGTTCATATAGCATGTCAAATATTAGAGTCAAACTTAGTAGAAATTGTTGAGAATAAATTATTTTATATTATCTAATGAACATGGATTGTTCCGTTTTTGTATGGTATTTATCTGCAGTGGCATGATGTAAATGATTGTTCAAAATTTTGCCAAAAATCAAATGCTTATCTAAAGGAACTAACTATATATTTTATTCCTAATATTCACCAAATCTTTCTAATTTTTGCTTCTAAATTTTCTGCACTTGATTTCATTTGTCTCTGGATTTTTTAGGAGATTGGTGATACAAAAAGAATAGTTGATTGATTTAAGGTGGTTTACTTCTGCTATAGCATCTCAACAAATAAATAATGATTTACACAATAGCATGTAATCAGATTTCAATATTCATTTAATAATTGTCTAGAAACTTCTGATTTTTTTTAACATAGAAACTTGTGCCAGTAGTTGTATATGGAATTAAATTCTTATGTGTTAAATAATTGTTATCAAAGCCATAGTTTGCAATACTCTTTTAAAGGCATTCTGTTATCGAAATGCTTGTTTGATCTGCAGATCCCTTTAAATTGAGAAGAAATAACTGTGACTCATTTATTTTATTTATTTCACATTTTAAAAATATTTAATATAAAGTAATTTTTTTTTTGCTCAAACATGAATTCGTGAATAAGAATTGGTATTTTTTCATTGATATTGGTAATTGCTTTACATCGTTTTAATTTTATATTTTCTTCAATATGGTTTATTATATTAATATTAGCCAATTTTAACAGCAATCTAGGAACAATGATTGTTCCATTAAATTTCTGAAGTTGTAATAATTCAAAGTAATCACAAAATGGCCAATAAATGGTTTGTGATGTAATAATCTGTTTTGAAAATCTTAATTCTATCGATTGTTTTTCTTAATGGCCAATAAATGGGTTAATGTAATAAGCTGTTCTAAAAAAAATTTAAATATGTTTAAATGGTCAATTAATATTGATTATTTTTCTTCACTTCTTAAATTTTATGTGACATCAATGTATACTGTTGTTTTTAAATACTTATAAATTTATTTATTTGAGTATTTATCCTTACCATAATAGGACAAATGTTGAGGATCTTTCTTTTAAGAATATAGATTCCTTGAGTTTTAGATGGTCCCAAGTTTTTTATCTTAGCATAAAACCAACTTCTTAATTTTTTTTTTAAATGGCAAATAATCCATGAAAAAAATTTGTGCTTCATGATACACATGTCGTCTATTTAAATACTAGAGTAGACCAAGTTAATTTTGATTTATTGACGTCATTACTATTGGTGCAGAAATAGATGTCATCAGTTCATTATTATTTCCATTAGATTGCGGGTAACAAGTATTTTTATTTAAACATTTTATTTGTTTATTTAAAAAATCACTAATCAAAATCATTTATTATTTTTCATCCATATTAAAATGTATTATTATTTTATATAAATAATGAATAATAAAAATTTAAATTTAAAATTATTTTTAGGAATTAATAAATAATAAGGAACAGAAATTCTTACTTTTTCCCCTCTCAGTAATATCGGTTTTACGTCTACGATTATTAACAGCTTTAATTTAAATATATTTGCATATTAAAAACCATATCCTACAGACGTCAATGCTGCATGAATACTTTTGTTCAAATAAAAATAAAGATTAGTATCAAAATACACAATGAGAGTATTAAGACGAGATATTATGTAAACAATAATGAATTGAATTTTATTTATATTATTAAATCGCTGTAAACAAATAGTAATTCATAATTCAGTTCTTTACTTCAGAAAAATTTGATATTTTGTTTTCTTATGGCAAAATCAATATAAAAAAGATTCAATTATGGGTTCCGTTCTGGAAAGAAGTGTTGATTTATCATTTCAGTTTATTCCAGGTCCAATTTACCCCTGCTAGAATTGTTATCCAAAGAATAATGTATAATAAGAATAAAGAATAATGATGAAAAACATGTTACGTTAATAATTTACATCTGATTTTAAATAAATGTTTTTATAATTATGAAAGTAATATTTTATTGACTATTCTATGTTTCTTGAAATGTTATGCTTATTTATCATCCAAGCTTAAGTATAGGTGGCTCATTTTATACTTTACGTTTATTTATGTTTAGTTTACATATAGCTCGCTATGGGTTTTCAATATTTCTGCTTTATTGATATGCGTTCACTGTCTTGGCTGTGTTGATGTGGCTAATTTGTTCCATAAGTTAAGTTAAAGTTTATATTTTTTTTCTGCGAATATTCTTCTTCTACAAAAAAATGTTTGCTTACTGTGTCAAGTTGGAGAGAAAATTGGGGTCAAGAGAAATAGATTTAATTGGATTTGGAAAGATCGAGAATAATTTTGATAAAGTGTTTGTTAAGCGTTGTTAGCCGAGAGGTCATCGCAGCCGCTTTGCAAGCAAGTAGTTGGTTGCAGACGGTTGTGGGTTCGCGTCCCGGCCGATGCTATGACATATGAAGAAAAAAAAAGTGTAGAAAATGTTTTGTTACGCCATTTTAATATAGGAAAAAAATTACTGTTGTGTGTATAGTACTGTAAGGAGGCTTTATAACTAAGTTGCACGTAAGATTAATTGAGTTTGTGTAACATTTTTATTTTAAATATAATACGTTAACAGAGATGATTTGTAACTACAGAACTGTGCCACAAAAAGTATATTCACCAACATATATCTAGTAAAATGGGTAAATTATTTTTAAAAAATTAAAAAATCTAACTAACGGTATTAAGAAATTATTGGTACAAAAAAATAACGTAATAGCTTTAAAATTGAAGCAGAATATTACTTGTGTGTTGTTTGTCCAGAATCAGAAAAAGGCGAAGTTTATAAATGCGTTGTATCCTTTGGGTCATTCTTTTCTGTGTTTTAAACCAAAATGTTTTATATTAGTTATATTATTAATCTTGGACTTATTATACATTAATTGTCAATAAAAGTAATAAAAATATTTTTTCTTTTTTAAAATTATGATTTGTATTTTACAATTCTGTTTTTTAATACACTGTACAGGCTTACACACACCTGCACATATATATAAAGGATTCGAACTCAGACTTTCCACGCGACCCTCAACTCTCCATGCCATCTCATATTGCTGACCCACCTGATCATACACATGTTGAATTCTGTTTTTTATATAATGATTTTTTATTAATTTTATTGCAAATTGTTTTCCTTGTTATTGTCGTTTGTTTGGTTATATTGAAGTTTTTGGAAGAATGGGTTAAACATGTCTTTACAAGTCATGAATTATCCAGTACTATTTTGTCTCCGTAGCACTTTAACATTATTTACTATTTAATTCTTTTTTTAAAAAAAGATTATTTTTCTCCCTGTCTTTAAGCTGAATGCGTTGCTAATCGATCAAACTCTGCGATTGTCAACTCTCAGGTCAGACGACTTGATCACCTACAGCACACTTAAGCTCTCGCAGTCAAATGACAAAGGAATAACTTTTTTTTTAATTCAATTTTTACTGTGAAAAAAAATCTAAACATTTTGTTTTCTAAAGAGAAAAACAAATTTTCCCTAATCTAAATTTTATTATAGTAAAAATTTGGTTTCAATTTGAATCTGAACATTTAAAATGTATCATGTGTTTGTTTCATTTAAATCTACAATATTTTTGCGCTGATTTTTTCCTTCGTCTTCAAAAATGTTAATTATTCTTGCCTTCTAATTTTAATAAATTAATCATTGTTATCATTTGCAAAATATTAAATATTTTAAACGTAAGAATGCTGATAAATAAATCGTTGAAAAGAAATGTTCCAATTAAACGTAGTTTAAATAAACATAACCTGTGGTACGCGTACCACTGGTGGTACGCGAGTTGCTGGTTGGTGGTACACGAAAAATAATCAATAATGGCGGACATAAAAAAAAAATTAAATCATAAAAATATAGAAACGTTTTTTCCTATAATTCATAAAAATTATTTTAATTAATAATATTATACAGTAAAGTTGTTAATATGTACAGTCGATAACGATCTTTAATGTTAATGATAAAATTGAAAGTATGATTAAGAAATTAGATTTTTGGAAACAGTAATATATATAAGTATCGAAAACAATCAACTGGAAGTATTCAAAACTCTACATATTTTTTTGTTTGAAAATAAGGTTAGTCTGTCTCAAGATATACGAGAAAATATAATAACACATTTAACAGGATTAAAATTGTCTTTCATGGAATATTTTCCAAAACTCGAAAACACAAATGATAATTGGATTTCAAACCCTTTCTATGCAGAAAATTTAGAAAAAGCTACATCATTATCAATAAAGGATAAAGAAAATTTAATAGAATTATCATGTGACAGAACTTTACAAGTAGAATTCAAACGACACAATCTAATTAATTTTTGGTTAAACATTAAAGAATATGAACAACTTTCTGAGAAAGCTCTTAAATTATTATTACCGTTTACTAGTACGGAATTAATAGGAAGAGCTTTTTCTTCATATATTTTTAAAAAAAATAAGTATCGAAACAGATTGAACGCAGCTGTAGACTTAATGGTATACCTTGCATCTTTTAAACCAAATTTCAAAAAATTATGTTGTTCGAAACAAGCACAAAGATCTCATTAAATTTATTTTATAAAAATATTTGATTATGATAAGAAAATATACTAATTGGTTTTTTATAATTTTGTGTTTTTATTAAAACCATTTATTAGTAAACGAAATATGACAAAATAGTAGATAAATAATGAGTCGGATCAAGGCAAATCAATCTAAATTATTTAATTTGAAAGAATGTATCAGAAAAGGATCATACCCAGAAATTAGACTCTCATTAATTCTTGATCATCTATTGTGGATTACTAGATGCAAGCTAGTATTTAATCATCAAAATTTTAATCCTATTAACTTCATGCTGAACAATATAAAGAAAACAAGAACAAGAGATAGCCTGATAACCCCTGAGGTTATTTTTACCATGACTTGGGATATGCTGGATTTATCCTCTCCATGGCCCAACCAATAGCAAGATGCTCCGAAAAAGAGAAAACAGACTCAAATTCGGGAAAACCAAATGAAGAAATGAGAAAACACTTTGAACAAAATATGTACCAAATAACCTTTAATGTAATAATGTAATCTTTAATAAATTATTTTGGAAAAAATATGAAACTTTGAACAAACACATACATATAAATATGTTACAGTGAGTTTATAATTTCAGTGAGTTTATAATCTGGCATGATGTTTAGGCGTGTTTCAATGTAATTTGTCTCATTATGAGATGTGAATACATACATGGTCACCCTATAATATTTATAATGCAAATAAAATAACACACTCACAATAACAAGTTTCATGAAATACAGTCATTTTTACGAAGTGGTACAATTTAGCGTGATGTACTACCAAGTGGTATGCGAGCCAAAAAAGGTTGGGAAACACTGTATTAATGGAATACATTTTATAAATTATCTTATATGGAAATAAATTCCTAAGACACTAATTAATTGTATATATCTAAAACCTTCAGATATGGAAATAAATTCCTAAGATTAATTAATATTATAAATCTAAAACATTACCGTATATAGAAATAAATGCCTAAGAGAGTAATTAATTGTATAATTAAAAGGCTAAGAATATTTGTTGTATGACAACAAACTCTAAATAATGTGAACTGATTAAAGCCAAAGAATTTATTCCATAAAAGATAAGAGAAACCAAAGAAGAGATGATATGAAAAGCTAGAAAAAAAGGACTGCTTGCTTTTTCTGTGGTAGCTGCTACTGTTATTGCGTCCGCGAGTTGAAAAGCAGTGAAGATCAACATCGTAAGATTTCAGTCCCAGAATCTTGGCTCCTGTAGGTCACTTAACAGACCATCTCAGTCTTATTATTATTTTGAATGTCTCAAGAGGCTCTTAGAGAGCGTGTTATAAAGCCTAGAAATGGTAGTGAAGGTAAAGTTAATTAATAGTTTTTCCTTAATTGTGTACACGGTATTCTCTATTCAGTAATTAACCTGTGGATTAAGCTCGCTCAAATGCAGACTTTATATTAGTGTTGAAGATCAGTATAGTAATTATTTTTCCAAGTTGTTAATAAATTATTATTGCTAAATATATGTGCTGTTATTCTGTTGAGTTTTATTGTATATTTGTTTGCTGTTCGTTTAGTCATAGTTGGTGACACAACATCATTATTGTGCATCAAGATAGATAAGCAAAGCTGGAAATCAGCTTATCCCAAATTCCAGGAAAATCATATTTTTCTTTTATCTATGTAAGCATCATAAATGAACGAAATTCATAGAAGCTGTTTTTATTACAGAAAATGGAGATGACTAAGTCTTTCATATAATCTTTAATTCTGATGAGATAGTTGTAATAGATCCTCAGATCATCTGAAATCATTTCTCCTTTCATGACTTATTTCTGTTTCCAAAGCATATATTTCAAGGTCATTTGTCAATTTCTCTTCCTATCTATTTTTCTCTCAATAAAATTTCTTTCAATATATTCTTCTTCTTTTTTTACTTCCATGTAAAACATTTTGTTTACCAAATCATTTATTTTTTAAATATTATTTTTATCATTTATTCTTTTCTAATATTTATCTAATATACTTCCATCTTATCTTTCTCCATTTTTATCTGAACCATATTTCTATAACTAAATATTGATTTATATAAATATAGGATGTTTTAACTAACAGACTTCTACTTTCATCATTTTAATGCCATCTAGTGTAAGCTTTAGTAATTAATAGATGTCAAATGGTTGTGCTTAATAGGTCCAGGGTTGTCCTATCCAAATATTCCCAGTCTAGTTTTTACTTATGGCTTTCATCTGTGAAAAGTTTTTAGATTATTTTGAACAATGTTCTTGGATCTTTGGATTTAATGCACCTTTCCTTAATAAGCCATCAGTCAAAACTGAAAATCTTATTTTTTTAATTCAAACCATTTGCTTGCATCTGTTAATTACTAAAGATTACATAAAAGTATGAAAATAGAAAATTATGCCAATAAAAAGCAAGCAAAGATAATGTAATGACTACTTAGTCATGTCATATGTTAATGTATAAACAAGGGATAACAATTTTTTTCTTCCTATGTTATTGTGCCAAAACAGATCAAAAGATGGGTAAAAAGGATCATAGTAATAATTGTGTCTTTGCATGGTATCCATGATTTTTTAACACATTATAATTATTTTCCGATGGCAAAAGTGACTTGATTTCAATGCAGATTTTTACTTATATTTAAATGTCAGACAACAATCTTCACTCCATTTACAGCTACAAAGCAATCATGATCTTTTCAGAAATTTTCAACACAATTTGTATCTTATCTGTCTTTAGGTTTTTCTGTGATTTAAACAAAATTGGCTTGAGGTGGTGCAAATGGTACAACTGCATATGACCCACCACACAAGACCCAAGCCCCACACTTGCATGATCTACATTTTCTGTGAAAATAAAAAAATAAAATGTTCTATTGCTAAACATAACTATTGTTTTTTGACAAATTCTGTAATTTGACCTACAATGACTATCATGTGTGAAGTAATCAATTGCAGAAGCATTGTTTGTGTGATGCAATTTTACCCATTGAATTAGAATTCACAAAATTGCAATAATAATGATAACAATGACAGATTCACAATAAAACATTCAAGGAAATAATACATATATATATATTGTAATGATCGGAAAGAAAGTGAAGATCGAATCTAACTCCAAACTATGATATCTGCTCTACAGGGTGCCATCTAGGCATTTAAACCTAGAAAAATTTATAGAGTAGGCAGATATGCGCTGTTAAGATTCCACTTTATTTAAATATTTAGATCGTTAGCCCAAGTCACTAGCTCAGTGGAACAGCAGAGATTATAAAATATAACTTTATATCTCAAATATAAAAAAAATAAAAGCCACTGCCAGAAATTAACACATAAAAATATTTATTTACGCACATATAAAATCATTCTAATTTGAGGAATAAGTTTAACATTTTAGATGTTTATATTAATCTTTAATTTTACATTTAAATAGATTTCAATAATGAGTTTAATATTTATTTAGTGAGTCGAGTATGAATAGACTATATAGATTGTATTTGAAAAGAAAATATTCTATCCCTTATTTAACCTTAGGCCAAAAAGTTCGCAGTCAAACTGGCGTCAATCCATCTGATACATTTATGTATTCAATGTAGCATGAAAATACGACAACACAAAATACTATACTGTCAGGAATGTACGTCTGAACAGTAAGTAGAGTTAGAGAAGACATTGTCTCTCCACCAACAGGAATGCTACATCTGTTGGCGAGTAGAACAATAAACATAAAACTCCATAGGAATGGATTGCGGTCCTTTGCCATCTTACAAACCCATCCATAGGCAAACAGAAGGTGTGTGGCATATATATGCAATCCTGCCCATAGCGGATCTCATACTACATCTACTAATTACACAAATATATCCAATCCATTGAGCCAATTCAACTACGAAACGAATAACCTAAGATTACCCTCCCTTAATATAACTTTACAAAACTATATAGCCATTCACGCCCGACTTAAATTTAACATTTAAATACGTTCGCACAGATGAATTTTATATAATTTGTTTTATAATGTCGAGTATAGATCGGCTGCACAGATTCCACGGTTAAAAACATTTCAAAATAAACACAACCGATCAAAATACAAAATCATCGATAATGTCAATTGCATAGGGAATACACAAAACCCAATAGCATTCATCGTAAGATGCTTGCAGTGACATCGTTGACTTATATATTCTAATCGAATGTGAAAACCACAACATTATCAACCACTAACGAATCTATGCAACGTCTATACCCAACCTTAAATTCCCTCATTTAAAATTTAAACAATAAATATTAATACAAATAAAATAATAAATGGAAATGATTTTTTTATCAAACGCAAACATATATAAAATTACACATTATCAATTGATTTTAAACTTAAAAGTCAGATAGAAGTTCATAAGCTTGAACGAAAGTTCTTAATTATTTTTAAATTTAGAGTTCATGTCAATATAGCTTACGGTAGAAGAGTCCAGGTTCCTGTTTTTTAATTCCCGTGACGTCTCCATTGGAAAATAATGTTCTGGAGGTGGCATTAGCTGGTTCCATTCTGGTATCACAGTCTTTTCATTTTTTTTTTTAAATAAGTGAGAGAGAACGACAAGTGCGTCTTGTCGTTCGTCTCCCCAAATCAAGTTCGAAAACTCACTGGAACTCAATATTTTTCTTTTTATAGTCCTCCTATGGATTCCATGAACAAAGACGTCACTGTTCCATTTTTTCGTTATGGTCCGGGCCTTTATTTGCTGCTTCTATATTGGACAAGCTAATTCTTTATTCCTTATCTAATTTTGATCTGACTTTTTAATTACACAGCTTTTGGATAATTAATAAACAATCATTTCCATTTACAAAAATATTTTATCTTTAAGTCTTGTACTTTTTTTATAAAAAAGTACGTTCAAATACTTATTTATTTGTTTTTTAAAAAAAAATATTTTTAAAGTTTTGAATCTGTGCGAATATATACGTTTAACAAACATTTTAATTTTAGCGTTTAGTTGTTTTTTTTTTAATAGATTTTATTTTTATTTGCGAACTTTAAGATTTTATTTTAAATTAATGTAACGACATATTTATATATCGTTACATATCAGTAAACTTCCTCAAAAAAAATAAAAACAAAAAAAAAAAAGAATTTACTTAGTGTTAGTAATTACGTTACACAAATTGATTATATATGAAAATTTCAAAAGGACAAAACTTTTTTTTAAAAGACAAAACAGTAATTCACACAAATATAATGATTAAAAAAAATGTTGACTGATGATTCCCTACTACCAGCTAAATTTCTGCCCCTCCCTTCCAAGTTTCTTTTCTTCTACTTTTAAGTATTATTTAGGCAAGTTAAACGATTAGATTTTAAACAAGACTTTTTTTAAAAAAAAAATTATGATTTATATTAATTAATTACGTTTTATTTATTACTTTTTATTCCTCGTATTTATCTTTACATATGCGCAATTTTTCTTACTGGCAGTACCTTTAAGACAAAATTCCAAGTATAACCTTACGTTAATACAACAAATATATTTATACTAATTTCAGAAAAAATACTACGGGCATGATTCACTTTTAAAATTCTCAGGGCACTCATGTTTATTAAAGATCGGCCCAAGTTGGGTAGCCAGTTATAACGATCGGAAAGAAAGTGAAGATCGAATCTAACCGCAAACTATGATATCTGCTCTACAGGGCGCCATCTAGGCATTTAAACCTAGAAAAATTTATAGAGTAGGCAGATACGCGCTGTTAAGATTCCACTTTATTTAAATATTTAGATCATTAGCCCAAGTCACTAGCTCAGTGGAACAGCAGAGATTATAAAATATAACTTTATATCTCAAATATAAAAAAAATAAAAGCCACTGCCAGAAATTAACACATAAAAATATTTATTTACGCACATATAAAATCATTCTAATTTGAGGAATAAGTTTAACATTTTAGATGTTTATATTAATCTTTAATTTTACATTTAAATAGATTTCAATAATGAGTTTAATATTTATTTAGTGAGTCGAGTATGAATAGACTATATAGATTGTATTTGAAAAGAAAATATTCTATCCCTTATTTAACCTTAGGCCAAAAAGTTCGCAGTCAAACTGGTGTCAATCCATCTGATACATTTATGTATTCAATGTAGCATGAAAATATGACAACACAAAATACTATACTGTCAGGAATGTACATCTGAACAGTAAGTAGAGTTAGAGAAGACATTGTCTCTCCACCAACAGGAATGCTACATCTGTTGGCGAGTAGAACAATAAACATAAAACTCCATAGGAATGGATTGCGGTCCTTTGCCATCTTACAAACCCATCCATAGGCAAACAGAAGGTGTGTGGCGTATATATGCAATCCTGCCCGTAGCGGATCTCATACTACATCTACTAATTACACAAATATATCCAATCCATTGAGCCAATTCAACTACGAAACGAATAACCTAAGATTACCCTCCCTTAATATAACTTTACAAAACTATATAGCCATTCACGCCCGACTTAAATTTAACATTTAAATACGTTCGCACAGATGAATTTTATATAATTTGTTTTATAATGTCGAGTATAGATCGGCTGCACAGATTCCACGGTTAAAAACATTTCAAAATAAACACAACCGATCAAAATACAAAATCATCGATAATGTCAATTGCATAGGGAATACACAAAACCCAATAGCATTCATCGTAAGATGCTTGCAGTGACATCGTTGACTTATATATTCTAATCGAATGTGAAAACCACAACATTATCAACCGCTAACGAATCTATGCAACGTCTATACCCAACCTTAAATTCCCTCATTTAAAATTTAAACAATAAATATTAATACAAATAAAATAATAAATGGAAATGATTTTTTTATCAAATGCAAACATATATAAAATTACACATTATCAATTGATTTTAAACTTAAAAGTCAGATAGAAGTTCATAAGCTTGAATGAAAGTTCTTAATTATTTTTAAATTTAGAGTTCATGTCAATATAGCTTACGGTAGAAGAGTCCAGGTTCCTGTTTTTTAATTCCGTGACGTCTCCATTGGAAAATAATGTTCTGGAGGTGGCATTAGCTGGTTCCATTTTGGTAACACAGTCTTTTCATTTTTTTATATTAAATAAGTGAGAGAGAACGACAAGTGCGTCTTGTCGTTCGTCTCCCCAAATCAAGTTCGAAAACTCACTGGAACTCAATATTTTTCTTTTTATAGTCCTCCTATGGATTCCATGAACAAAGACGTCACTGTTCCATTTTTTCGTTATGGTCCGGGCCTTTATTTGCTGCTTCTATATTGGACAAGCTAATTCTTTATTCCTTATCTAATTTTGATCTGACTTTTTAATTACACAGCTTTTGGATAATTAATAAACAATCATTTCCATTTACAAAAATATTTTATCTTTAAGTCTTGTACTTTTTTTATAAAAAAGTACGTTCAAATACTTATTTATTTGTTTTTTAAAAAAAAATATTTTTAAAGTTTTGAATCTGTGCGAATATATACGTTTAACAAACATTTTAATTTTAGTGTTTAGTTGTTTTTTTTTTATTACATTTATTTTTATTTGCGAACTTAAAAGTTTTTATTTCAATTTAATGTAACGGCATATTTATATATCGTTACAATATATATATATATTGCATCACATCATAGGGATTTGAGCAGACTTTCAAGCTCCCTTCAGTTATCCACATCACCAATAAACATTTTGTGCTAAACCAGAAGTCATCAGTTGGTCCAGATCATCATCTCCCACATATATATGTAATCAGTGCTCAGTTTATATTAAGATAGCAAATTTTCAAACTTTAATTGACATACTCCATCCTCCAACTCTCCAGCCATCCATACCATTGAAAATCTGATGATGGAATGTCCAAATTCTATGCTGATGTCAATATTATTGTCATGCCCATGTTGATCTTAAGTCACTCTGACCCCTTGAGTATAGGACCTTGTCCATTTAAATATACAGAAAAGGAATGGGCATTTGAAATACAGGCATGCTTCATATACCTGGAGTTTAATTGTAATTATAGGGGATTTGAATGCAGACTTTCAAGCCTCCTTCAGTTATCCACTCTATCATATACTACCGATACACATGACCATACACGTGAAAAAGATAAGAGATCATCAATATATGTATTACATGTGTTTTATTTTGTTTTTTCAAACATTGATTTAATAAAATTGTACAAAGTCATGTTTATAATTACTAATTTATGCAAATTTTATGATATCGATATTTGCGTAAACAAAATAAAATACACATAAAATGCAATAAATTATATTTTATTTTTCTTGGATGCTTTTTTTTTTTAGCGAATTCTCATTCAAAATAAACAAAAAATTTTAAGGAAGGGATCTTTCTAGGCTTCATTTATATATCTGCAAATAAGATATTTTTTTTTTCAATAGCTAAGTATCTTTTATGATTCTAACCCACCCCCACCTCTTGCTCCAAGTCCACTTTGGGGGGGGGGGGGCTGACTCCGGATCTAAAAAAACCTAAAAGAAAATTAAATTTTTACGCATGAAATATTTATTTATGTCACCACAGTGTGTGTGTGTGTGTATTAAAGTGAAAAATTTCATGGGTAAAAAATGTGAACATATATTTTGGATTTATCTGAATATATAATTCTTTATTGTAAATATTAACATTATATTGAAGTTTTAACAGGGTGCCACCAGCCATTTTTCAGATATTAAAAGTCACATAAAGTTGATGCAAAATCCCTGAATCATCTACTTTTTAAACAATGGCCAGTGGGATTCATTCGATATCTTGGTAGACTGTCAATATTTATAACTGGAAAATGTATACATGATAAATCTGAAATATAAGTTTATACATATATATAATATTTAAAATATTGCATAAAGATTTAAATCCAAGATTTTGAAGATCTTGAATTTTTATTGAATATGATAGAATCACAACCTTTTATCCTTCAATCAAAAATTAGGTCAAACTAGATTTTTGTATATTGTGATAGTATTACCATAGGCTCAATGTTAGAAATAATCAAATTTTTTTTTATAATAATTGTAATTTTCAAGTTATGTTACATATACACCTGGGTCTCATTTTATGCGGTACATAGGTTTCTCAGAAAACGCACACAAAAATAGACTTAACTTACCTTGAAAAATGGGGGATACATACTGTAATTTTCCAAAAATCGCATAAAAGCAAAGCAACAACGTAAAATTACTTTAAAATTCACATAAAAAAAAAAATAAAATAAAATATGACTAAAAAAAATTTCAAATTTGAAAAAAATTGATATAAGACAAACTTTTTTTACTTTTTTTATTAACTACAGTATTTAATTTTATTCAAAACAATATATTTTTATGCGTAATTTACATTTTTTTCATACACATACAGTATTTTAATTATTATCGCTATTTGAGATATCAGATTCGTCATGATGTGATGTGAGTTACTGTAGCTTCTCTTTAAACGAAGTCAAGAGGAAATGCAACTAAAACATTTTCCAATCGCTGTTGATCCTTCCCAATTCTCTAAGCAATCTAAAATTGAAATTTTTGTTTACAAAGAAATTCATTTTCTTGGGTGTTTTTTTTCTCTCCATTAGAGTAAACTAAAAGTTTAAAATAAAAAATAAGAACTTAGACTTATGATAATAAAAAGATACTGACTCACCACTATTAGGCAAAATTTAATTAAAACTAACAATTAAAAATTAAATTCTTATTTTTGTCTTTAATTTTTTAATTTTCAATTCCGTTTAAAAATCAAATTTCATCGTTTCACATTGCCTCGTTGTGTAATTTTTAAATTGTTAATTACAATTAAAAATCAGATTTAAATTGTCATATTTAATTGTGCCCACTGCTGTTACTCACTGTTTAAAAATAAATTTGCAGACACTAAATGATTAATTGATTATGTACTCGTTTTATAAAAAGCAAAAATTGAACGTGATTTAAAATGCAAAAACAACAACATACATCATATAGGTATCTATAACATTTGAAAAGATTTACATTATAATCTTGTAAAATGTATTACTTGCGGACAGGAAATGATTAATTAATTACGTACACTTTTTATAAAAAGCAAAAATAGAATGTGATTTAAAATGCAAAAACAACAACAAACATAGTATTTTTCATCTATAACGTTTGAACAGATTTACATTATAGTCTTGTAAAATGTAATGTGTGTATATAAAATGGGGAAATTCTGATTTTAAGTGAATTATGAACTTCTTTATTACATAAAATCTATTACAGTACTATTATAAAGCACTGAAAATATTGAAATTATTAGATGGAAGTCGAACTCTGATAATGCGCTATTACTTTAAATATGATGTGAGTGCGCAAAATTTATATTTAACGTAACAGTGCATTAACGGAGCTCTACTTCTGATCTAATAATTTTTATCGCATAAAAGAAAACCGCATACAAAAATATTAAGAAGAATCATGAATCGCATAACTTCAAAATCTCATTAAATAAATCCGCATAAAATGAGACCCGGGTGTATATGAGTATAGCGTTGCTAAGCAATATTCAAGATGGTGAGCCTAGTTTAAAACAAGTCTAAAAATGTGTATCGAAATTGCAAAATCGTGGGTAAATTCAAAATTTTATAAAAAACATTCATTAACAAAATTAATTTACCAACTCTGCATTACACTGAGGAACATTTTATTGTTAAATGTTCTTTATTAAAATGAAGAAATTGATCACAACATAATCACAAATTCAGTGATTAATATCTGACTTTTAAAATCACTTGTAACAAACTTAACCTATATATAACATTTAAATGTGCATGTATGTGTTGGTTTTTATGTATATCTGTAATAAAATGATTGTTCTTTCAAGTTTAAAAATATATTTACTATAAAGCCATAAGAATAATTGAAAATCATACAGAATATGAGAACAGTCAAATTAAAAATACAACTTATTTATTTTGATAGATAAGGTATTAATATATTATTCCACATTAAAATAAGAGTAAATAATTGCATATTTATCTTGAGAATATTTTTATTTAAAATGTTTAATGCGCTTAAAATGAAAAGAATATGGCTTATTTTGCACGTTGAAAGGTGCCCATCAACTGCTCACTAGTTTTGCATAAAATTTAACATTGAATGAAAGAAGAGTTTGAATCTATGCCATTTTTCAATCATGTGTTTGATATCATATAAAGCAATTGCTTGACATAATTTGGGATTCTCTGCATATAAAGTAAACTTTATAGGTTTTAAGTATTTAATTCGCCATTATAGCCACTTGAAGCTAGCCATGTCTAGTTAGAAGGAAAACATTGAACATTAATCTTTGGAGGCAGAGACAAGCCTTTGTGATCATCATCATCAATCATGATTTTAATATCAATAATTAATTGCTTACCTGCTAGTGCTGAAAAAAATTTTAACTGGATAAATTTTTGTTTTACTCTGAATTATTTAAATACAGCCAAACATATTTGAGCCTTCATATGGTTTTGAAATTATTAAGCTTGATATGCTAAGTAGATCGGACTTTGATTTTTGGTTTTCTATTACATGTGAAAAATTAACTGAATGATTGTGTTTTTGCAAATTTTATAAAAACTAATCCTATGTGAGATTGAAATAGAATAACATTCTTTAGGATAATTAACCTGAAACTTAATTGCCTTAGGAATCTGTGACCTAATTACCTTCGAATGGATTTAAAAATTATGATAAACAATATTGTTACTGCTCTTCAAAAATAAAACATTGTGCCATAAGTGGATTAACATCACTGAAAGGATCTTATCTCACCTGCCAATAAAATTTTGGAAAATTAATGATAATGAACTAATCCTACTTATAACATGGAACTTAAATTATTCATAAACTTTCATGGATAATGGTTTTATCATTTATTTTCTCTACTATATTTTTTCTGTAATATTTTAATTGCATGTGTTAATATTTATCAATATTCTCATCAGTAAGAAAACCAGGTAGTATGGCTTCAATATTTAAATTGATATAAGATGTTTGCATCTATTGATTTTTTATTAGAGATAGGTTGATACTGTTATATGATAATACTATTATTGATTATGAGAACCTCTTGTCTTATAGATCTTATATTTTTATTTTCTTATAAATATTTCTATTTAATTGAAAAAATAAGGCTTCATATGTACTTGTAGTAATAAAGTGAAAATATAAATAAAGAATTAGTTCATGGCTATAGGTCAAATATGTATAATTTGTTGGCCTTAATGCTATATAAATTGGCCATATTAACAATACATTTATCGACAGAGAAATAAATGTTATATCTAGATAAAAGAATAAACTAATAAGATATTATTTGATAACATGCTCTGATAGAGGAGGAGATATTTAAGATCTGTAAGATGTAGATAAATCTCTTCTATTTTAAATTTTATAGTAATAAGGATATAGTCAAATCCTATTTATTAGCAATCTTCTTTAATAATTTTGTATTTGTATGAATAACATAATGAATTACATATCATTGCATATACCTGCAGTCTTTCTTGTTATCTTATGCCTATTTATTTTCATATCTATGCATTCATATTTTGTTAATAAAATTATTTAATTGTTGTTTTTAAAATAATGACTTAGCTTTATGGAATATTTTGTAGTTCAGAAACTTATCAAATTTTGGAGTCTATTAGTAATGTAGAATTGTTTCTAAAATATAAACTTACTGATGAAAACTTTTCTCATCCAGTAAGAAAATCATATTCTAAATTACATACAAAAAAAACTAGTAAAATGTGTTCTAAAAATATAACAGATGCTCAAATTTCTATTCTTGAAAAAGGATTAAACTTTGCTATTACACCATTTAATATTCCTTTATTAGATATAGTGACAGCCACTGAGGAAGTTACTCAAAAGTTGCCTTTGGAAGAAGCAGCATAATTAATTATACTGGAGAATAAAAAAACACTTGAAAAGCAACAAAAATTGAAGTCAAATATATCATATGATGAGAGGAAAGCAATTAAATCTCTCAAAGTAGCTAAATCTATAATCATTCTTAAGGCAATTCTATAGGTGTAACAAATATAATTGATTATCTTACTAAAATACAAGAGTTCTTCATAGTAAGCCAATGCAAAAAAGTTACCAGCATTACCCAGAAAGCATTGCAGATACTACAATGAATCATCAAAAAATAAATTAACATTGTATTCCAGCAAATGGCCTAATTAAGCTTCATAAGGACCATGTTCCATTAAGACCTATTGTTAATTCCAGAAATTCACTTTGCTAAATGTGTCAAGGTTTTTTTTCAAAGTTTTTAGACCTTTGGCATACAAAACACAGTCTTTTGTCAGGTATTTTAAGAACTTTGTAGAATTAATCAAGAACATGAAAATTGACATCTGACATATGGTTGAGTTTTGATATGGAAAGTTCATTAAAAATATACTATGTAATGAAGCATTGTTTATTATAAGAAAAAGACTGATTGGCTATAATGTCTTGCAAACCATAAGTGAATTTGTAACATTCTCCATAACACCAACATACTTTCAATATAACACAGAATTCTTCCAAACAAAGTCAAGGTCCTATCAGGGTCAACCCTGGTCAGCAACATTTACATGGAAGAACTTGAAACAACAGTTATGAAAACTGCTCCATATCCATCTAAAGTTTAGTTTTGTTAAATTGGGGATACTTTTGTTATATGATCACATGGTAAAGCATATTATAAACAACATATCCCTTCAATTTAACTCACAATAGAATAAGACAAGAACAATAAATGTTCTTGGAACAAGACTCCCTTATTGCAAAATCAAAACTACTGTTTACAGAAAACCCACACATACAGGAAAATAATCAGCATATATATCCAACCACACCAGAAACACAAAACATGGATTTATAGTATTACTATGAAACAGAGCAGATTTGGAAAAAGAAAAGCTCTACAAAAACCAAACTCATGAAGAATTGTTACCCATCAGCTGCTATTAAAAAAAATCTTAAATAGATATCAAAAAGAAATATTAAAAGAAATTGGCACTGAAGGGTATCCATATATACCAGAAATAGCAGAGAAACTAAAGAAAATCTGCAATTAATATAACATCAGAATAGTTTTCCAGAATCATACTGTACTACTAGGAATTCTAACATCTATAAAGCCTAAAGTTGAAATGCTGAATCTATGAAATATCAAGTGAATATGGTATATATTGGTGAGATCAGTTACCCCATTGAAATGCAATTGAAAGAGCCCAAACTAATGATTAAAAACAGAAAGCAATTGTGTCTAAAGTAGTAGGCCATGTGTATACCAATGAACATATGTTCAATTGGAAAAACACAAAAATATTTTATAGAGAGGAAAAAGTAGAAAGAAAAATATTCAAAAAAGCTGCTCACATTATTATAGCCCCATAAGTCAATCTACTATGATAATGTCTGGAAATCAGGAGGGATATTATAGATAAGTACATGATGTTTTCACTGACTATTGTCTTGGGCATAATGTCTCAGTTGGTTAGAGAATTTCCTTAAAATTCAATACTCATGAATCTAATAGTCCAGGTTTGATTTCTATGCTAGTATTATGACTGGTCAATCCAGCAACACTTGAAGAAGAGGGGAGAATAACATCATTCAAAATGTTGTATATATCAAACCTGTGTGCTATTACTAACAGATGGATGTAATTGGAAAATTGAAATAAAGTTTACAATTTTTTTCTAAAGACATTCAATATTTAATATTAGATGATAGAAATAGTCCAACATATAAGTGAATCCTCATTAAGTAGTTCATTTAAATAATTATTAAACAATAAAAGGTATAGACAATATTTGACTTATAGTTTTAGTATATTTATTTCATCTACATTGATTTTACCATATGACAACTCATATAAAAATTATACAATTTTCTTTCTCAAAATAACCTCATTTATTCTCTTAATGCTTTTTAAATATATTTAATCATCATCAATATTTTCAAACAGTATCAATCTATTGAAAAATAAAGAACTCTCCAAGTTTAATCCAACTTCTCTGATCCTTGACCACTCTCTTCTATAACATATAGGCAAACTTTCTTACTCATTTCACATGTGATCTCTTTTTAAGTCTTCTATAATCTTTTGAGATTCAGTTTAGGACTTCAACTAGCCTTCTATTATCATTTCATCTAGCAATATGTTCATCCCAGTTCCATTGCAGTTTCTTAATTCTTTCAATGACATACCTGATACCTGTTATTTTCTTATTCATATATTTTGTTTTCAATCTCTTTTCATTACTTCTAAAATATATCTTCATACTTCAGTGAGTGGTCTAAAGTTGTTTATTTTCTGTTAAGTGACCAAGCTTCAGATCCATGAGTAAAAGTTGGTAAAACATATCTTTTAAAAATCTTTTTATTCTTGCACATAGATATATTTTGATTTAATATTAAGTTATTTCTATAATATTAATAGCCTCTATATTCTTTATTACCTTTTACAATGCTTTTTTACAACCCACTATTGACTGTTTTGATTGCCCCAACAATCTTCTTCAGACTTCTACTTATATTTACAAAACTTAATTAATAATATGCACATGAAAATGCGAAGGTAGGGACCTCTACAGGTCTTAACCACAAGCTTATGCTTTGGAAGAAAAGAGGGGAACCTTCTTTACTTCAACCTAGATCTAACCGCTTCAGCTTCACCTATTCATATAGAAAGTAGGTTGAAGTAAAGAAGGTTCCCCTCCCTACCTTCACATTTTCATGCCCATATTCTTAAGGTTTACAGCCTTAGTAAATATTACTTACATAATCAATGTGCATTTAAATAAATTTATAATTAAAACTTAATTAAGCATTGTAAAAAGTAATAAAAAAATATAGATGATATTAATATTATATGGATTTGGCAATGCAATAAGAAAGATAAAGTTAAGTTATTTCTACTAAAAAGACTCCACCCAAGTTTAATTTTATAATCACTTTCATTCATTATGTTTCCATTTGTAATAATAATCTGACCAAAGTATTTGCAGTTATTAACTTTTCTAATTCATAACTAACAATCTTTATTTTCTTCTTCTGAGAAAATTTATTGAACTTTAATCTTTTGAATGTTTATTTTTAGTCTTATTTTCTCACTTTTATCTGATAATTCTTTTAATATTGCCTGAAGTTTTTAATATATTTTATATTACATTTTTAATATATACATTTAATAAATTTAACTTATATCAAATTTATTATAAATATGTTAAGAGTCTAAGAAGCCTCTTAGCTTCATGTGAAACTAATTATTTTTTTCCAAAAATCTTCATATTTTATGCCATCGAATGTTTAAATGAAAACATAACTGTTTTTACTTTAAAAACCTACTTCAGAGTAAGGATTAAAAAAAACTATAACTGAAAGAGTAATACTAAAATTGTTGTAGTTCTTAATAAAAAATGTAATAGAAAAATTTCTAGAGAATTTTTTTCTCTAACTGTTAAGACTGAATTACATATATAGGTAAAAAGTTAAAACAACCTTTAAATAGCCATTGCATGTCTAAGATATTTGCAAAGAGCTTTCAATAAAAAGAAGACAGTAAGGCAGCCTTTTCAACCATCAATTAAATAGGTATTTTCTCATTTCATCAGTAATTGGAGGCTAGCAATAATGACAATGAACTGTGCATATGATATATTTGAAAACTAAAAAAAAACATGTTTTACACAGCCTGGATTTAAATCTTAGGTTGTGGGCTTGAAGGGGTAATGTACTAATCACTATATTGCCAAGACGCATTAGCAACATGTATATATAACTGTTATAAGTAGACAAAATTTTGAAGATTTTTTTTTTAAAGAAAGTTTGCTGCAGAATAATGACCATGAGATGTAGTATTACGTAATTGAATGGCTTGTTGCTGGAAAGATCGCAGGAAGTTCAAGCACCGGAAATGACGAAGTTGTGCAATGAAGCATGGGACTTTAGCACTCAAATCTATCAATCTGTTAATTCATTAAGCCATATGGAGCACTACAAGACATTAAACAAACAGACTAACTCATTTGAGGACTTCATACATATGAGGGTGATTGTATTTCACAAATTGGTTTGTATAATTCTCACAAACTCATATATAACTTTTTGTTCTTTTTTTTTTTATTTGTTTTGTTTTCCCCGAAGTCATAATAATCACCCTTATTTTTGATTTGCTGTTAATTATGATATATGTAAAGTGTGTGCGAAAGAAAGAGATTTATAAAGTAATGTCGACATTCCTAGTCTACTAAATTATAAATCCATCTTTCACTTAAATCACAAATAATTTATGCAAATAAAACTATACAGCTATTTTAAAAACCTATTTAACCTTTGTACAAATGTTTAATTTTGTGTTTATGATTATGAATTTAAGAATAGGACAAGAAATGGCCGAACAATCAGAAAATATTTTTAGATCTTCATATTTATAAACGTTAATTTTATTTTATACTTAATTTTCAGACAAGTTTTTTTTTATTAATGCTATTTTTACGTCCCTTTTTTTTTCATAGTTCTTTTGATCATTTATTTGTGATGTCTAGTAGATATTGTAATATAAACGATTTGGTGAAAGCTTTATAAATAAATAATAATAATCCCTGTAGACTATTGATTATTATATTGTACTTTATAAAAAATGTATAAACAAGAATGTAGTTAAACTTCCTATAAATTTCATTTAAATTAATATTGTACAAAAATTTTAGTTATAGTTTATTAATAGTTACAGAATTAAACTCAAGTTTTAAAAAAAGTATTTTATAATAATATTTAATGCATAAAAAAATGAAATTGCGTATCGATATCATATATAGTAATTATCTTTTTAAGCAATCTATATTTTTTAAAATAAGTCGTACTATAATTCTTATTTTTTATAAAATATAGATTGGTTATATTAAGTCAATATTATAAATACAGTCCGCTTTCATCGTCATCATTTTAAGCATAATGAAGATCGAGTTCATTTCAAAAACAAACTTTATTCGTACTCAAAGGAAAATACATTATGTTGATCCGTATCCACGGTCTCATTAGACAACTAATAAACGGTGGATCAGAGATACAAACAGTAATTGAAAATGAAGATCAAGTTTCCAACCAATATCCTCTTTTCTCAAAATTACATCACTATTGCATCTATTTATCTTTTTAGATCTTTTATAATATTTTGGGATCAAAGTAAGAATCCAACTGTTCATCGTTATCTTTTCTTCTAACATTATTCCTAACCCAATTCAATTTCAGTTTTTAATTTTTCAAGGATATTACTGATAACTGTTTATTTTTCATCCCTGTATTTTATTTTTCAATTACTTTTTGTAGCTCCCATCATACATTTTTCTATACTTTGCTATGTGATCGGATATCTCATTAGTATTAAAATTTCCTTCCACTTCCTCTTATCATTTAAGGAGTATATGGAGTATTATATTATATATCTCATTAGTGTTGTTTTATTAAGTATCCAAGTGTCACATCCATAGATAAGCACTAGTAAAACGCAGTTAATAAAAACTTTTCTTTTTAAATACTTAAATTTTTTTAACCTGATTTTTTTTCCTTCTGCAAATATTCAAACGAAATGTATAATTAATTTTACCCATTAAATTTACATAGATACTAATAATCTGATTGAAATATTTACTATTATCTCCTAACTTTTTAATTATAACTATCGATCTTTATTTTCATTTTTCTTTGCAAAGCCATTGAATACTACTTTAACCCTCTTAGCATTTATTTTTAGTCCTCTGTTATTGCTTTTATCCATAGCTCCCAAACTTTTGAAGTACTATTCAATAAAACAATCAAATCATCTGTTAAATCAAAATGACTTGAATAATGTTCATTTACTTTTATTTCTTTAACCCCCCCCTCTTTTTTTTTTTTTATCTATGACATACTTTTTATAAAATTGCTGAAAATTTTTAAGAGATAAAATCATTCTGCTGCACATTATAGTAGCAACTCTCTACATTCAGTTGTGCCACCTAGTTCAAGCCATATTAATCAATGTATGCTAGAAGGTTTGTGCATCAAAATCCCTATCTAGTGTCTATCCATTGAATATTAGACTAAAATTTTCAGCTTGCAGATTTATCAGTGTCGAGTCATGAATCAGAGAGCATTGTACCTAGATTCAAGACTGTTTATGGATGAAATCCACAAGCTAGAAAGTAGAGTATGGTGGTATTGGATAAATAGGACATTGATAGAAATTTTGATGCACAAATCTTCTAGAATCCATTGATTATTATGGTTTGCATTGGGTGGAGCTACTCTATGGAGAGAATTGCACTGTTTTAACATTTTGTGTAAGCATAAGAAATGGTGATCAACTGCTGCATATCCTTAACAAAATTACTCTTCTCAATATCACTCTACAGTGTAATGACTAATATTGATTTTAATAAAATATTTTTGAGTATTTCCACTACCTTAGGTCTTTGCCTTGAAGTTTCAAAGCTTTAATCATTGCTAAAATTATAAAATAAAATATTGGTATCAAGTTTTAACTATATAAAAGATAAACAAACATCCATAAGATGATAAAACTATAAGGATGCTCTCAGCCCAGTCACAAAATAACGTATTTAAGGAAATAAGAATGATCATCTTATTTCTGAACTCACATAGTAATTTATGAGTCAATCTTAAGTGTCTAGAATTTAAGATTGGCTCATAAATTACCATGTGAGTTTGGAAATAAGACAGTCACTCTTATTTTCTTAAAGATTTCATCTTGAAGCTGGGGCAAGCATATCTTTAAAGTTTTACCATCTTTATAGATATAATAAACACCTCCATACTTCCACATTCTTTTTAAATTCATATAAATAAAGATATAATAAAAGACAAATGACCCCCAAGATGCATTTCGTGCTGAACCAGCACTCATCAGTTGGCCCGGGTCACTATCTCTCATATATATCTTTATTATATGCAAAGTCTTGTTTAAAATGATGCTGGTTTTGAAATTTGTTTATTTTCTATATAGTAACAATTCAAACACTGTTGTCAAATGTATAGAGTATTATATAATAAGTTTTATAAATTTAATAGGATAAATTTTAACAACAATCATAATTCAAAAATTTGATTTAATTAATATACTAATGTATTGAATTGTCTAAATTATTAAGGAATAGTCTGTTACATATATATAAACCAAAAATAAAACATAACTGAAACTGTGACCCTTCATTCCAGTACACACTTAAAAGCAATCAATAGGTACCAGATGATTGTGCTAATTAAATATATATTCATTCTTATCCATATTCCCAGATTAATATCTATCTTATGGTCTTGTGACTGAAGAGCTTATAGCTAGACTTAATGAACTTGGGTATTTTGAATCTAATGCACTTCAAATAGTCATCTTTTACATTTTTTAATTAGCAATCTGCCGACCCAAAATTTCAAAACCAATTTAACATTTTAAATCCAAGTCTCGATTTATTGCATAATTATATAATTTTGACACTAATTCAGTAATAGCATATTTTGTTGCTCTCAGTTTTACAATAAGCATAGGTATCTTTTATCCTTTGGTTAGGATCATTATAAAATCAAAAAACACTATCACTAGTCCTATTTTATATATCACTTTTCAGGAGTAATCTCTATCTGTTCTATTCCTGTTCTGATATCTTTCGTAAAATTGAGTAATTAATGCTATTTTTATCTATACTTAGTGTATTCTATTCATATTCCCTGTCATGTTTCTGACTTATGGCCTTCATCCGTAAAGATATTGGATCTGAATCTAATGAATGTGAATATTTGAGGACTAATATCAAAATATATAAGTACTAAATTGATGTTTATTATGCAAGTAAGTAGTAGTCTTAGATTCAAAACTTTAAATCATTTTTTTTATTATTTTCAAGTTAATAGTTTGCAATAAAAGATGTTGCTGGTTGAAAGATGCATTAAATGCTTAGATCCAATCTCCCATTAACAAATTTTATAAGCTATAAAATTAGTCTAGGAATATGTATAGAATATTGCTGGATGTGGATTTAATTAAAACTAACGTTCTAACATTTATTGATTACTCAATCTGACAATAGATGGCAACACTAGAGTAGACTAGACAGAGTTTACTCCTGAAGATTTATATTGTTTGGAATATTGCACAGGCAATTTAAAAGTATTGCACCACCATTTTCTAGCCTGGATAATTTAAAATTATTGTTTCACCATATTCTATGTTTTCATTTAGTTTCTAAGGTAAATTGCTCAATAAACTTTCTGGGTGATTACGTTTTGTTTTACATACAATGAATTTACCATTCATTTATTTTGTATAAATAGGCATCTTTATTTTGGAGATATATTTCTGTTTAAATAAGACTGCTAATAAATATTTAACTGAAAATAAAACTAAATAATTGAGTTTTTTTTAAAATCAATTTCATTTATAGAAATATATCTCCCCCCCCCATGTGTCATAGCATCAGCCGGGAAGCGAACCTGCTAACCCGGGACAACTGCTTGTAAAGCAGCTGTCGCTGACCTCTCGACCACCAATGCTTGACTAGAAATATATCTTAAATGATTTAAAAGACTCAGTATATTTTAGGATGTAGTCCCATATTGAAATGTTATAATTATTTATAAGAATAGAGGCAAAAAAAATGTTACATCACCACTGATTGTGATTATGTTTTCATTTTTAAAAAGAATATTTGTAACGCAATTTATTGATATAGAATGGGAAAAAATTTCAGTGAATGCTGTTTTACAAAGTAATAGAAGATAATAATAATAATTTTTATTAGTAATTTATTAGACTAGAAATTATCCACTTAATGAATAATATTTCTGTAGTGTAATTTTAATACACCACTCTCATACAAGGTAGGGACTGGTTACGATCAACTTTTAGCATTTTGTAGAGAGGTGTAATCATAAACATATGACCAAAGACATCTGAAAAAGATGTATATTCCCAAGATGCACATTCTATGCTAAACCAGCATTCATCAATTGGTCCAGATCACAATCTCTTACCTATATCCTTATCATTGTTCAGTATATATTGATAGCCAATTACTTACCTATATCCTTATCATTGTTCAGTATATATTGATAGCCAATTACTACAGTTTAATTGATGTGTCAAACTTTAAAGCATCACATGGACTATATAAGCTATTGAGCTTAGATTGAAAATATTTTTGTGTTTTCAATTTCATTCTCATAGTTTTATAGTTAAGTAGAGATAAAAGATGGTTGCTGGAGGGTTGCATTAGATCCTAAGATCTAGGTGCAGTGCTCTCAGATCCAAAGCTCCTCACTGGTGAAGGCCACAAGCCAGAAACTAGTCTGGGGATATTGGATAGGGATTTATGCACAAGCCTTCTGGCATCCATTGATTACTCTGGTTGGCACAGGGTGGCACTACTGTATAGAGAGTTTTGCCTTGTTTATAAGTGTCAAACTTACTGCCATCATAACTTTGACACAAATCACTTAATGAAAGTATATTAATAATTTTTATTCATCAGTCATTAGACTAGAGATAGTCCACTAATGAATAATATTTTTGTAGTATAATTTTCACTACACCACTCTCATGCAAAGTAAAGACTTGTTGTAACACCTGGTAAGAGGTGTGGTCATACACATATAACCAAAGACATATAAAAAAGATGGATGCTTTCCAAAACATGAACGGCTCAATTTGCATACCATATAGACAATTAATAAACTCTGGTAACCTTTTTTTAAGACTAGACTTTTTATATAACAGATCATTGAATTTTTAACAACCCCATACAATGTTGCACTATATAGATACAATAATTAGTTATTCATGAAAAGAATTCATTTTGCCTTTAATCTGTAACTATAATACACATACATCACATGATCACCTTTTCTTATGCTTGCTTATAACTGTTATTAAACAGGCAAAACTCTCCATACATTATTGCCACTCTGCAAGTCAGAGTAATCAATGGATGCCAGAAAGCTTGTGCATAAAATCCCCATCTAGTCTTTAGGTACTAGATGGGGATTTTATGCACAAACCTTCCGGCATCCATTGAATACTCTGGCTTGCATAAAATCCCCATCTAGTGTCTAGGCACTAGATGGGGATTTTATGCACAAGCCTTCTGGCATCCATTGATTACTCTGGCTTGCAGAGCAGCAATACTATATGGAGAGTTTTGCTCAGTAGGCACTAGATGGAGATTTTATGCACAGGCCTTCTGGCATCCATTGATTAGTCTGGCTTTCAGAGTGGAAATAATTTATGGAGAGTTTTCCCTGTTTTTATATTACATATAGTCGAATATAAAACTCATTAACATTTAATTACATGAATCCTCTCTGCTAACTTTTCTCCCTGAAATAACTTAGCAATAAAAATAATTTACCATTGCTTTCTATCTTCTTAACATAATTTATTTTAATATCTCAGTTCTAGAGATAACAAAACAATCGAATGGGTGAAAGTTTACAAAAAGTTTAAATATCGGAAGTGACAGAAACAAACTTGATCCATGGATCTTGAGTTCTGGATTCCATCACTCTACTACTGAATAAAACACAAAAGAAAATTTGTGAAAACTATACACACTCAGTTATTTTTATGAAAATCATTCTTAATCTTGAAATATTTGTAATAATGTCTTGAAGTCTTTTACCAATCCGTTTAATCATTCTTCCATCATCGTTGTTTTATGAATTTTTAGCTTTTTCAGTAGAATAATACTCTACTTTCTACTTCTTTACTTGTTTTGCGGAGGAGAAATTAACTTATATATTTGTCTAAAGATGTTTTGGGGTAGAAGAAGCATAAAATCACTTTTCAATTTAATTTTTATTAGTTACAGAAGAACGTTATTTTTAGGCCTTCTTTTCATTTAATAAATAACGAGCTTGTTCTAAACAAAAAAAAATATTATTAATCGGTTTTGATTTGAAAATTAAATGTTTTATATTATGAGCTCTTTTTTTTTCAACTGCCCAACCATCCATATATTTTATTAAATTGTTATACACAGTTATGTTCAGATGCAATTAGACCGCAAAAATGAAAATAATTTTGATGCAGTTAAGTTTCTTTTCATTTTCTTTATATTTTATATCAATAGTGATGAAATTATTCATACCTTTTAAAGTCTGATAAGATGTTGTTTTTTTCTATTGTTCTGAAAAAAAAATTTTTTTTTTATGTCATTATAAAGTGTATTCATATTTTGATCTATGGTGAAGGAAAAATAAGCTGCTGTTTTAGCTATTGGCATTAAGCAGTATTAACTTTCTCTGTAAAATAAATGTTATATAATTGTAAAAATACATATACTGTATATTGTCTATTATAAGCTTATGGTTTATGAAATGACAAAATTATTTTGATTTTTAGTTACAAATTGTTGTAATCTAAATATAACTTTTAAAAATCACTTGTTTTGAAAATTAAACAATAAACTCTTATAAACAATGAGGATTGCCAATTCCTCTATAAGCTTTGTGATAAATGCTTAGCCAGAGCCAGCACTTAAAATATCTGTCAGGAACCCTTTCCCAAACCCCTGACCATGGTTTCGTGCTTTGGTACTCCTCAGAGAGGTGTCAGGGTAGGTTCAGACACTAGATCTAGTGTCTGAATCTACCCTGATAAGTGCTTGGCTTTGGGTTGGTATTTTTAGATCTAGTGTCTGAACCTATCCTGACACCTCTCTGAGGAGTGCCAAAGCATGAAACCATGGTCAGGGGTTTGGGGAGGGGTTCCTGACAGAGATATTTTAAGTGCTGGCTCTGGCTAAGCATTTATCACAAAGCTTGTAGAGGAATTGGCAATCCTCATTGTTTATAACTTACAAGCTTAAGAGATAGGGTCATGTGATCTATGACTCTTAGTTTGAATAAACTCTTACTTTTTTAAGATTAAACTTAGCATGAATAGTTACATTGGAGACCATCTATATTTTTCACATGTATATTGTCATGCGTATCAGTTATATAAGATGGAGTGGACAGCATTCCTTTTAATTATATCTTAAAGTTTGGTATTTACAATATACTAGTATTGATTTATTACAGATTTAGCCTGAATTCTGGCCATCCCTCTGTGCATTTAAATGGACATATTAAGGCCATATATATTGGGGGTTAGAGTGACTTAAGATCAACATTGGTATAACAACAATATTGGCATCAACAAGGGTTTGAGCATTCCATCATCAGATTTCCAATGGTATTGATGGCTGAAGAGTTGGGGGATGAAGAAGATTGAAGTCTGTCCATTAAAGTTTGAAGATTTACTATCTTAATATAAAATAAGCACTGATTATATACATGGGGGGTGTGATGATGTAAACCAACTGATGAGTGATAGTTTAGCATGAAATATATATTTATTGGAGATCGTTTATCTTTTTCACATATGTGTGGTAATGTGTATTGGGTATAAGATGGAATGGATAGCTGAAGGAAGCTTGAAAATCAGTATTCAAATCCCCTTTAATAAGATTAAATTTATAATTTTGAATGGGAAATCCTTTATAATATTGATTACTCTGGTTGGCACAGGGTGGCACTACTATATGGAGAGTTTTGCCTTTGTTTGCAACAATTATGTGCTAGTATAGAGAAGGTGATCATATGATGTTTAGTGGTTTAACACTAATCCTGCCTAATAGGATAGTGGTGGCTATGGTTGTTTAAGAGCCAAAGACACCAAAATGTATGGGAACGGAATTGAGTTCAGACCCATATGACTATATAAGCTATTGAGCTTAGATTGAAGATATTAACAATGTTTTCAATTTCATTCTCATAGTTTTGTAGTAAAGTAGAGTTAAAAGGTGGCTGCTGGAGGGTTGCATTAGATCCTAAGATCTAGGTGCAGTGCTCTCAGATCCAAGGCTCCTCACTGATGATGGCCACAAGCCAGAAACTAGTCTGGGGATATTGGATGAGTAGGCACTAGATAGGGATTTTATGCACAAGGCTTCTGGCATCCATTGATTACTCTGTTTGGCACAGGGTGGCACTACTGTATGGAGAGTTTTGCCTTTGTTTACAACAATTATGTGCTAGTATAGAGAAGGTGATCATGTGATGTTTAGTGGTTTAACACTAATCCTGCCTAATAGGATAGTGGTGGCTATGGCTATGATTGTTTAAGAGCCGAAGACACCAAAATGTATGGGAGCTGAATTGAGTTCAGACCCATATCACTATATAAGCTATTGAGCTTAGATTGAAGATATTAACAATGTTTTCAATTTCATTCTCATAGTTTTGTAGTAAAGTAGAGTTAAAAGGTGGCTGCTGGAGTGTTGCATTAGATCCTAAGGTCTAAGTGCAGTGCTCTCAGATCCAAGGCTCCTCACTGATGATGGCCACAAGCCAGAAACTAGTCTGGGGATATTGGATGAGTAGGCACTAGATAGGGATTTTATGCACAAGCCTTCTGGCATCCATTGATTACTCTTTTTGGCACAGGGTGGCACTACTGTATGGAGAGTTTTGCCTTTGTTTAGTGATCTTACAATTTACTGAATTCATGATTTGCTTTTACTTTTAACAGATTTATACATATGTATATAATATATTCTTTACTAAAAATTGTTTATATATTGGTCTCTTACGAAAATCAATATGATTATATAAGAAAATATGTTTAATGATATCACTTGTCTGTTGTCACTATTAGTTTACCATGTCTTGCTATTCTCTTAATAAATTTACTTAGCATATCAATTTTAGAGCAAATTATAAACTTAATGATTTTTTATATCATTTGCACATGTGACATCTTCTAAATCCCTTAGAATTTTATTGATAAAAAGATATCATAATCAATGACATTTGAAATTTCAAAAATTTATGTCAAAATTAATGCAATCCATCAGTTTTCTATTTTGAATAGAATATTAAAACTAATAAGAATTATAACTTACTTCACTTTACTTTCTCTTGTCATTCTGTTAGTAATCTCTGCCTTTTAGTATTACAATCATAGTTTTTCTGAATATATCACTGCACATGTACACACACAGCTTTTAAAAGTAAATGCTTACTTTGTCTATTCTCAACATCCTTTTATTGTTAGTCTTAACATATATTATACTTTCTAATTATTTTCAATGTTATTTATTTACTCCACTTTTATATAAAACTCTTTTGCATAATATTTAAGATTTATAAAAAAAATTAATATTTTTTTTTATTCCATTATCAATTTTAAACATTATCTATCCACTGCAGAATGAAGCTTTCCCCAAGATTAATCTAGTTTCCTTATTTACTGCTTTGCTTCTCCATATTACTTTAATAAATTTTTTTATCTTATCTATTCATTTTATATGTAATCTTTTTCTGGATCTATCTTGAAATTCAATTCAAGAATTCAGTTTTATTATTTATTGTCATATCGTCTAACAGCAGTCTCATAATGGTTTCAATGGGATTAGTGATATTTATTTTATCACATATGTATTTCACTTTTTATTCCCCTTTCTTATTTTTAGCATATATCTGCATACATTGCTGTGTGTTTCAAAATCCTTGTTTAGTTATTTTTTGAGTGTAGAAGTTTTAGATCTATAAGTACATTCTGATAAAGCACATTTATTTAAAATATTTTTTTCCCAAATACATATCTATGTTTCCTTGTAATATTAAAAAATTACTATCAAAGCACATTTCAAGTTTAAATCTATTATCAATTTTTATGCTAATATTTTATCTGTATTAATAATCTGATCAAGGTATAATTATAGTTGATAATTATCATTCTTTAGTTTTCATTTTTGAAAATCCAGCAGATATTAGCATTTATCTTTAACCCTATTTTTATTTCTTTCGTCTTATGTCTCTTATAATACTTTCTATGATTTAAAGAATTATTTATGAAATTAAACACATTATCTAAAAAATTTTGGTGATTGAAGTAATCTCCATTTAATTTTGTTCTTTTAATTTTCCATTTTAATTTGCAAAACTTTTTTTTTTCCATATGTCAAAGCATCGGCCCAGGAAGCGAACCCACAACAACTGTCTGCAAGCAACTTCTTGCTTGCAAGGCAGCTGCACTGATCTCTTGGCTACCAACGCTTGCAAAACTTTTTTCATAAAATTGTCATAACAAGCATTGAAAATGTGGAATCATATGCCTTATTGTTCCCCATGTAATTTAATATGTGCTAATGTTTCAACTTTATTCATTACTGAAATGGTCAAATTCAAAGCATAGTAGCAAGTTATATCTTAAAACCTGTGATTTGCACACTGTATCCATTTTTAAATCTAGTTCATTGTTTTTGAAATTAAATCTCACTTAACTTCTTGAATAGGTGATAATAAAGTAAATAAATATTTTCTAAATAGCAAGTCATTTGCACAGCTTATGAAATTAAATTTATATTATTCATTATAGATGAATTGATAAAATTACAATTTTCTAATCCCTTTTAATTATATTTAATCACTGAAAGTTTTATTGTCAGTGCTAATATTTGAGCAATTGCTGTTCAATTTATCCTCACTACTGAATTCTAATGTGTAGTGAACTTTGAAATGTGTATATTATTTTTCAAATACTGCAGTCATTTCCAGAAACCCCTAAAAAGATTCTTATATTAGACTGTGCTATATCTCCCCTTGCCTTTAAATAATGGATTAGTCCAGATCCCACCTCACCTAAATTGGATTGAACTTTCATCACCTTGAACTAATGCATATATAAATAGATACTGCATAGTCAATGGCAAATATGGCTCAATAAGCAATGATGTTCAGTCTAATCTGGGTAAGCTGGGATCTGGACTAGTCCCTTATTTGAAGACGATGAGATTTGACAACTTGAATAATTAATGGTCAAATTATATGTCACTTTAAATGTGTTATTATTAAATAATTTGAATTTCTTCTGAGGGGGGGGTCAATTTCTATGGTTGTTTTACAATAGCGTGTTGAAACCACCAGAGGGCGTTATTTCTATGCTAGCACACAGAAATATGCCATTTAGGTGGCCGCCTCCGCCGCTATCGAACATTCTATTTCTAACGTGTAAGCCTAAAAATAGTCCGTTGATACGGGGGAGGGCACCGACTGACTGTGTTTATTTCTATGCCAATGCACAGAAACGTGAACATTTAGCCAATCTTGCTGCAGAAGCTATCGTGTCAGCTTATGGCTCAGATTCGGGCTAAGCATTTCGGACTAGCGATCATATTTCAGTTTTGTTTACAGTATTGTCTGAGGGTGGCTGGAATTATGATTGTCGAAACTATTTTAATATTCATTAAGACCACCTCCCCCTCTATCTCGCATCTTTTAGGAAGGTCTACTAACAATTATCAACAGAGTCTCATGATTCCCTAGCCCCCATTTCCTGCTGAAAAAATGGGCCAAGTATAGTTCAAAGCGCACTTCCCATCAAATCACGCTCTAAGTCATGTTTCGTGTGACAACAACTGCGAGCTGATTAATCGAATAGCTGCAAAAAATAGGACAACTTGTTTTGCCGAATGTCAAAGAAAGAACAAGGATTCTTCTCTGACTGTTGGAACCGGCGGTGGTTTATCAAACAAAACACCTTGAAGCTGCATGCCTGCTGTGTTTTTTTTTTTAGTTTTTTTTTGCCTGAAGAGCCCAAAAAGTTTCTTTTAATTGCTGTATAGATTGATGTTTTTTGAGGGGGAATTACTGTCAAAACTTGGTCAATCTTCGAGTTGTTTGCGTTCCGTTCTGTTAGCAATTGCAAACACCCTTCCCTTCTCCCATCTCCCAAAGTTGGACTTTGGCTTGTAAATATTACCGTTAAATGGACAATAGATTTATTTATCAAAATAAAAACAAACCGAAAAAAAGAAAGAACAAGAAGTAGTTGAATCGGCTGATTTTTTGTTTGTCGTACAATACCGAACCGAAAATAGAAAAGGGTTTAATGAGAATTAAATCAAAACAAACAAAAAATCGGTTAACTACTTTTTAAAAATCATTGGTTTTAATCGATCCATTTTTTTTTTGGTTTTGGTTTTTTTTTGTTGTTGTTGTTGTTGTTTGGGGTAGCCAAAATAGATTTGATAGCCGCCGTACTTTTATTTTAAATGTGATAAACAACAACAACAACAAAAAAAATACGTATACGGTAAAAAAAAAAAAAAAACCCGTCCCCTTTGAAAATATAAATAATAAAAAAAAAGAATCAAAAGCCAAAAAAATGAAGTACTTTTTTTTTGTAAATTCATTTATTTGTAATTTTTTTGTTTATTTTTGTTTTTTTTTGTTTTGATCGTGTTTAAACAAAAAATTTGATTTGATATTACTTTTATAAATGTGATAAAAAAAAAATCAAAAAACCAAAGCCAACCAAAAAAAAAAGAAAAGAAACTCGGCCTCGGCAACATTATATTTATCTTTGTTTACAAACCGAGCCCGCCCTCCAGCGGTTTCAACACGCTATTGTAAAACAACCATTTCTATTTTACCCATTTTCATCTTCCTAATTTTAAAAGCTTACTGAATTTAAATATAAGATATATTATTTAACTCGAGAATAGTAATTGTTTTATATAAATATTATTTTGAATTTGCTTTTTTATTATTTATTTATAAAAAATATTAAAATATTTGTAAAAATTCTAAAATATACTCATAAAATTACAAAAATTGAAAAATAAAATTAATTTTGTTTAACTGGATTCAATTGACTACTTCATTATAATAACTGATTATAATAAAGTAGTCAATTGAATCCAGTTAAACAAAATTAATTTTATTTTTCAATTTTTGTAATTTTATGAGTATATTTTAGAATTTTTACAAATATTTTAATATTTTTTATAAATAAATAATAAAAAAGCAAATTCAAAATAATATTTATATAAAACAATTACTATTCTAATCAGTTATTATAATGAAGTAAATTTGCTTTTTATTATCATAGTCATTAGATACAATAACTTTAATAATATTTGTCTTTAAAAATAAAAAAAATAGCTGTTTAGACTACAAGTAATATGAAATATTCCTAAATCAGAAAGAGGGGTGCTTAAAATTTATACTACATAAGCTAAATTCAAATTAATTTGGGTTTTAAAAAATAGAGATGTACTTTGGGAGAGAGTAAGATGAATGTTGCTTTATTTTTAAAAAATTATATAAATTTAAGTGATTTGAAAATTTTATAACAGCATGTGATACCACTTGTAGCTGTTATGGATTAATCTTGACTAAATGTAATATTTACCACTGTGAATGCTGAAATTATTTTTAGGTATTCTTTTTTTATATCCTACTTATGCTTATGTAAAACAATATTTCTCTATATATCTAACATTACAATCTAGATAATATCTGTCAACTTTTAAGCTTGAAAATAAAAAAACAGTTTTTTACATCAATAATAGCTTTTTCATTTTCTTCTCACTTACCATTTGTCAGTCATTCTTCATTTTTGAGATTTCTCAAATTAATGCTTCTATTGTTTGTTAGTATAATAATTCAATAATACACATTACACGTCTTTATTATAAACATTATATATGTTTAAAGCATCTAACAGAATTTTTTTTAAAAAATATTAAAACACTAACATTATAGTGTTATACACATATTTACAAATACATTCTTAACTCTAAGATTATTTTAGCAATAATTTAAACCCATTAATTAATATATACAATTATATTTCATTTTACGTTTGAATAGAAACTTTATACAATAGCAATTAAAAAGTAATCCTTTACCTTTTTTTTTCTTCTTTATTTTTATCTATTAATTTTGATATTTTATTAAGCATTTTAAGTATTCAGAATATAAATGTTTATCATCTATTTTTATAAATATGGGGGATTTAAACTGACTTTCAAGTCACTTTATCCATCCACACTATCTCATACTACTGATACACATGCAGAAAAGGTAAATAATCATCAATATACATATTTCATGCAAAACTAGCACTCATAAGTTTGTCCAGATTATCATCTCCCATGCATATATACAATCAGTGCTCAGTTTATATCATCAGATTTGCAATTGTATGGATGGCTGAAGAGTTGGAGTAGATTGAAACCTGTCCATTAAAGTATAAGGATTTGCTATCTTAATATAAACTGAGTACTGACTGTATATATGTATGGGAGATGATAATCTGGACCAATTAATGAGTGCTGGTTCAGCACGAAATACATATATTGGTGATTATTTATCTTTTCAGCATGTGTGTGGTCATGCATATCAGTAGTACGAGATAGTGTGGATGGTTGAAGTGGCTTGAAAGTCTGAGTTCAAATCCCCTATATTTACAATTGGGCTCCAGGTATAAGAATGCCTGGTATTTCAAATCTTACATCTATTTTTATATATATACTTTTTTTGTTTAAAAGGTGGAATCAATTTATTTAATGATTTATTTCTTTTCCCTTCCCATCACCAATTATTTATGTTTCATTCTGAATTATTTAGCAATTAAAAATTAAATTTTTTGTAAGATCATTTAAGACTTTTTTTAATTAAAAATCTGCATTAAGTATTTCTGTTGCTACTAACTAGAACAAAAAAATCAAACACATGAATTAAATACAGTCATGAGCTGAAAGTAAATAATACATAGCAATTAATAAAAAATACTTTTATTAATTTATCTCTTTTTTTTATCTTAACTGTGTGTTTGCGCAAGTTTTTTTTAATAGTCAAATAATTATAGATATTACTTTATTGACTGCACTTTGTTTATAATGTGCTTTGTATAATTTATTAGTAAAAATAACTGAATGGTATGTTATTCAGGAGTTCAAAAAAATGTCTAAGCGTCAGAAATTATAAAAATGAGCTGTGTGATTCATAGAACCAAGCGTTGGTGGCCGAGTGGTTAGCATAGCTACCTTAGCAGTTGTCTCGGGGTTCGCTTCCCGGCCGAAGCTTTGACACATTAAAAAAAAAACTCTTTTAATCCATCACTGTACGTACCATTTATTAGATTCCTGATAGAGAAATAGAAGCTAAAAAGTTCTTGAATCAAAATCCATCTTGTGCTACACATCGCATGGTCTCCTAAGCTATGAATTATTTGATTATATATATATGTTCATTACAATTTTAATTTGGACATATTGAAGATCAAATAAAAAATGTTATTTGAGTAAATATTAATTCATGCTAAGAAAATAAAGTCTAGAACTCACGATAATAAATGGTCAACATGGTTAATGTTACTGAATCATAATGAATAGTTTATCTCTATCTGTATTTTAGTTCTCTGGATAATACAGTAGATAACAGACGTTTTTACCCTTACTTTTATAATATTTAAATACAACTAAAAATCAGTGCTTCTGTTTCATAACACTATTTTTAATACAATTATAGCAACACCATAATTTTTCTGATTCAATCCTTTTTGTTGTTATCAATGGAAATTATGATATATCTCCTGAATTTTAATTACTTTCGTTAGCTAAAATGTAATAAATTTTAATCTTTAAGTAGATGTGAGTAATATCTACTGCTCCATAAACTTGATATTTTTTGTTAGTAAGTAATTCCTAAGTTGATATCTCTTATTAATTAATATATCACTATTGATGCTATACATATGAATGTAAATTAAACAGATATTGGTTGCTAAGTTAGAAATATCACTTTCCTTAATTTTGTTCACTAAAAGATACTACGCCTCATCAGTAACAACGTGACTTGTTATTCTTATCATAATTTGTATTCGATGTATTTCTTACATTATATAATTTTATTGAATTAAAATGTAACATTTTAGTGGATTCTGTATAAGAGTGTTTGAACACAGATTTTCAAGTCCTCCTCAGCTATTTATTCTATCTCATAAAACCAATGCACAAGACTTCATACATGTGAGCAAGATAAATGATCTTCAATATACATATTTGGTGCTGAACCAGCACTCATCATTTGGTCCAGATGATCATCTATGTAATCAGTGCTTGGTTTATATTAAGATAACAAATCTTCAAACTTTAATAAACAGGCTTCACTCTACTCCACCCTCCTACTCTTCAGCCATCCATATTATTGAAAATCTGATGATGGATGGCTGAAAAGTTTGGAGTAAAATTTGCTATCTTAATATAGCCCAAGTACTGATTATATATGTGTGGGGGAGATGATCATTCTGGACCAATTGATGTGTATTGGTTCAGCATGAAATATGTATATTGGAGATCTTTTTGACATGTGTGTGGTGGTTGTATAAGACAGAATAGATGTCTGTGAATGGCTTGAAAGCCTATATCTAAACTCCCAAGTATATAAATTACATTTGTACTCAAATATATGAGAATGTTTATAAAAACAAAGTGCTAATTCCCAGAAAATGATCATTCATTCATAGAATTACAAATATATAATTACATAGAGAAATGTACCTTGAAAAACCTATAATTTTTATAATATAATTAATAATTTATGTGGAATTTCTAATTATATTTATCTGTTTTACTTTTTCTTAAAAGATTTTCTTGATTAGTCATCCTTGAAGCTATAAGTGCGTTTATCAAAGTGAACCGTTTCTTGGCAATGATCATAGTTTTTGAGAGGGCCTTGAAATGTTGACTATAAAAATCAATATCGGTCTTAACTTTTTTGCTAAAATTAATCAGGTGTGAAGAATCCCAAAATTATCAGAATAGTGATTCTCATAGCTGATAATGAAAACAACATTAATTTGTGATATACCTCAGAGGGATTTCTTGAATGATTAATTGGTGAGAAGTTACTTAATAACAAAACTTTTAATCACTATTTCATAAATTCTAAAACAAACACAGCATTTAAATATTATAAATCTAAGCTTTGTTCAAAGAATTCATTATAACTCTATACCTGAGATATTTTTATAAATAAAAAGATGATAACCAATAGCAAACTAGCATTGATGATGATGATCACGTTTTAACACTTTATTGGAATAGCCTAATTATTGTATCTGTTTGGACAGAGAACTTATTGTGTGTATGCATATACTTGTCAAAACATTAACATATTAGTTCATAAATAATAAGTTTATTTCTAAATAATTTCAATACATATACATATGACTTTCATAGAAAAATATTAACACTTTTTAAATTTTAATTTAGTTGGTAGGCTCATATATACATTTTTTAATCTTAAAAAAGAATTAATGTTGACTAAAAAGAAAATGAATCAAAATATTCTCCTAAAATGATATTCTAATGTACTTTCTAATCAGGATTGTTTTACTGTTGTTAAAACACGTTCATAGAGCATTCCAAAAAATTATAACTTTGTAAACAATATTCAAAGCAACTACCGTTTGTTCACCATATTTGCTGTCTCAAAATTCATTAATTCAATAACATGTAATTTAAAAAATTATTAAATAAAAAATAAATTAAAAATTCATAAATTTCACATACATATTATTTGCTTATATAACCGCAATTATTTTTTATCTCACACAATCAGTAACATTATTGCAATCTTAGCACATGTGTGTGCACTCATAATAAGGTATTGCTGCTATGGAATTGAAAATTAAAATTTTGTTTATAATAGTTGTATTTTTATATTAAACTATTTCCATCATGTAATATGAATATTGAATGTCTTTAGAAAAATTTAACTTTATTTAAATATTCCAAATACATTCAGCTGTTAGTAATAGCAAATCAAATAGGTTAGTATATACACAACATTTTGAGAAGTATTATTCTCTCCTCTTCTTCAGATTTTGCTGGCCTGAACAGTGACAGTACTGGCATGGATTCAAACCTGCACCCTTAGACTCTTGAATATTGAATTTTAAGACAATGCTCTAACCAACTGAGCCACTCTGCTAAAGGCAACAGTCAGTAGAAATTTCATATACTTACCTATGAGGTTCCTCCTGATTTCTCCACTTTTTCCTAAATGCAAAGTTACTTCAAAGCACAAAATTAATGGTGATGGCTTCCAAGTCTAAAAGAAGTCTTCATTGATTCAGTTACAATTGAAAAAAAAAGCTTTTATTGAATTTGTTGAAACTGCTAAAGTTATATCCATATTCACAGAGGCAAAACTCTCCATACAGTAGCACCACTCAGTGCAAGCCAAAGTAATCAATGGATACAGGAAGGTTTGGGGAGTTTTGCCTCTGTAAAAAACAACTTGTGCAAGCATAAATAATAGTGATCATGTGATGTTTGATGGTTTAAATTTATATTAAGTGAGAAGTATTTATTAATAAGAAAGTATGGATGGAGGTTATTGGAAGAAAAAAGTTCTGATAAACAGTAACTTACAGTAATGCATTAAAAAGCATTGGTTCTATACAAAGATTTTAACAAAGGATTCACAGGAGAAAGTAACATAAAAGTTGGCTTATAGATTCAGAAATCAATATGAAGTTAAATTTAAAAGTTCTTTATGACTTCTTTTAGACTTGAAAGATTACTATTATTAAATTTGTGTTTTGAGGCCACATCAAATAAAATTTTAATTTTCTAATTCAGAATACTATTGCTGTTATATTTGCTTACAAAAATTTTACAAAAAAGACTGCTATTATCTTTAGATAAATATGCTTGAAATTTATATGTTCGTATTATATAAACATTATATTTTTTTCTGTTCATCTTCAACATCAAAAATTTTTATCGCAAAAAAAAAAAATGAAGAAAAATAATATATATATTTTTAAAGTGTTTAAATGCATATGCTCACATATATACATAATTATATTTCATTACAGTACATATGTAGTTAAATGTGCTCTCTCTTAATTTATTATCCATTACTTATTTTATAATTGTATTATTCTATTTTTTTCAATTATTTTGATTGATGTCTTAATATGAGTAATTTTTAAATTAAATAGTATCATACATATATATACTACAAATAAAATGTCCATTAATTAAAAACTATTGTAATAACAATAAATATAATGGTAATTAACTATTATATTCAGTCTTTCTATCTGCAGAAATACTTTTAGTTAATTCCTTAATCCTCCTCAATATTTGCTGTCTAAAAATTTTAACTAAAAGTACTTCTGCTGATTCAAATACTATATATAATAGTTAATTACCATTACATTTATTTTTATTGTTATATATACATATGTATGTATGTAGGTGTTAAAACATCTTTACTACAGATGCGTGTAATGCAACTCCTTTTTTAAAAAAGTATTTTTTAATAAATTGGGGAAATATAACATTGCTTCTATTAAATATTTTGTCTTATCCAAACACTTCTGGTAACCCAAGTGTTAATTACATCACAAATATTATTGGGCAACTTTTAAATATCTAAATATATATATATCTTTGAATGATATAGATTACACAGTTTAGATAGTAACATAAATGACAAAATAAATTTTGACAATAATGTTTTAAACATGAAATTATTAAATTTCTTATATTTGATATATAACTTAAAATTATCTTTTAAACGTTAAGTATATCTACTTTTTATTCTATGCAATTGTTTATAAACATATGTATACCAAAAACTTATAGTGTTAAATTATATCAATAAGTCTTTTGAAAATGTCAATGTTTAGATATTTAAAAGTAATCGTCCAAGAATATTTGAAATATAATTAATGTGTAGCCACGTAAAATGATTAGTTCAATTAACCACATTATGGGACAGTATTAAATTTTTTGCCAACGTCTTTTTGAAAAAGTAACACTTTAATAAAGCAGACTATAAATATAGTTTAATGACATAAGTTACTGGTATACATGAGTTTAAAAAATCGTTCAAGGTTTATGAGTGTGAAAAAATAGATATTTAAATCTTTAAAAGATCATTTAAAGTTAGATATTAAATATAAAAAATGTAATAATTTATGATCAAAACAAAACAACTTAATAGTATTGAGTAAAAGAGTTAAAAGGTGGGGTGGAGGGTGATAGATTAGATCTAGGGAGTTGATGTCACGATGAAGGAAGCAGAAACAGTCTGGGGATATTGGATGAGAGGATAGAAGGGATTTTATGAAAGTCTGGATCATTGATTGTTGTTAGACAAGAGGATATGGAGAGGGGGAATGTTAAAAAATTATTGGAGAGAGAAGGATAGGAAATTTCATGATCATGGTAAGTGGGAAGACACTACTATATTGAAAGGTAATGAAATCTGGGATGGAATATAAAGAAGATAAAATTTCAAAAATACTTTAATTTAATCTGACTGAATCATAGTTGATTGAGAGAAATTGAGATAATAATGTGAAGAAAATTAGCAAGTTCAAAATAAATTATCTTGTTAACAAACATTTTGCTGTGTGTGTGATTCACAATGAAAATTCAAGATCAAGTTGAAAATAAGGTTTATATAGAACTTGAAATTAAAGTATTTAGAGGATAGATATAATGGTATCAGTCTATGTATTAGATAGAATAGTAAATTTATGACTGCCTATGTAAATATTGAGAATCACATGGAAAGGAAAATGAGGGCGAAAGCCATGAGAAAGTAATTAACAATAAATTAGAAGAGATTAAAAATAAAATATAAAACTTTTTTATTATGGGCCAACATTTCATTGCAAGAATGAGAATAATGTGGTTCTTTGTTTAAAAATGTTATATACCATTGTCTTCATAAAATTTATGATTAACTTAAAAAGTTTGGATCTCCTATAAAGTTATTTAATCAATGACAGTAATTAAGGTGCACTGAAGAATTGCATAACAACAATAATTCAATTACTAATCATTATAATCCTGGTTATTTAAGTTTAGATGGAATAGAAAAATATAGAAAAACTTATATTCTGCTGAAAAAAATAATATTGTCTCTGATGTCAGACACGCCAAAAATAATATTTTATACTCAGCTAATGAAGATGAGAGATTAATAAATTTGAAGAGGAGATATACCATTCGATTTTGGTTAGATTTTAAAACTTTTCATAGACGAAGAGTGGAAGAAAAGATAGTTTGTGTTAGAAAAGTGTGAAGTGCTAAGAAAGGAATATGTGTTTATTGATGCATAGTAAAAATTGTGAGTTAAAGAATCCAAGATCGTCATGAATTTATAATAATTATATTTGTTATTATCTTTTTTACACTAATGAAACATCAAATCTTCTATTTAGATTCTGCTCCAGATACTTAGTCCTGGGCATATTTTTTTGACCATGGAGCAATTCCTGGCTCAGTTCACATGCTAGTGTTAAAAAGTATGACTGCAGTCTTTTATAAATGCTAGTAGAAAAATTCTTCGTATTTATGAGATATTTCACCTTAGTAAGATGTGTTTTATGTGGAGCACAAACCAACAGGACATAATCAAAGACTTGGCAATGACATTAAAAATGGTGACAATAATGAATTCCTTATCTTTATATCCTAGTAGTGATGATTATTTTCAGGAAATAGGTCTTTTGTGGCCTACATTCTGCACCTTGTTTGAGAAATGAATTTGTTTGAAGAAAGAAATATAATCAGGAATTATAAGAAAAGCACATCACTAAAATAAAGTCTGTGTTATGGAAAACCAAAAAATGATTGCAAAACATATTCCATGTCATGGTAAAAACATCATACCCTATCACTATTAATATCACATTGTGTACTGATTTAGAGATTTCATTATTAGCAAGAATTGATTCTAATAATTTATAGCTTTAAAATAAATAGTACCATGAGAGATTAAAACAAAAGATTGAAATAAACAATCTAGATTAAGTTTTTATAACATAGGAGAGAGGTGGGAAAAAAAGATTCATGTAGTTAAAAAAAAAAAAAATCAATGCTAAATCGGAACAGTTGTTTGGTTTTATTCTAGGTGGGAGAATAATGAAACTACAGATCTCTATGACATAATATATTTTAATTAAAATATAAGTTCTATCAATAAAACATGCCTTTAGTATGATCAAACATACTTGTGCTGAATTTATTCTAGGAGAATTGAATAGTTTTAATTATAGACACTTATCGATACTTAAAATGAGTTTTAAGCATAATGTATTTGTTAAAACAGGCAAAACTCACTATATATATTGATACACATATCAAGCTAGAGTAATCAATGGATGCCAGAAAGCTTGTGCATAAAATCCCCATCTAGTGCCTACTCATCCAATATCCCCAGACTAGTTTCTGGCTTATGGCCTTTATACACAAGCATAATGTATATACTGACTAATTTAAAAATAATAAAAAAAAAACCAGAGGAAAGATGATTTAAAGAAACAAAATGATTTTTACTGAGGCTATAACCTCGATAATATGCGTGTAAAAATGCGATAGTAAGGACCTCTACACGCATATTATCGAAGTTATAGCCTCAGTAAATATTACTTACTTAATCAATGTGCGTTTAATAAATTTATAATTACAAAATGATTTTTTATATTTTTACATTGGACTATTTCCATCATCTAATATGAGTATTGAATGTCTTTAGAAAGAAATAACTTTATTTAAATATTCCAAATACATTCAACTGTTAGTAATATCACATCACTAAAAGTTCAATGTATTTGGAATATTTAAATAAATTATTTTTTTCTAAAGATATTCATTCGATACGTATATTAGATGATGGAAATAATCCAATATAAAAATAGTACTAAAACACCATCACCGCAAACCTTCAGGAAAATACAAAATAATTTTGGCTTATAAAAAGTATTAAAATAATTTTAAAGATTCAAACCATGGTAAATAATATTTGCGTAACAATCCGCGAAAAACAAAATGAAAATATCGTACTAAATTCAAATAAAATATTAACTTAAATAATAACATACCGAGTATTGTAATCATATATCTAAATTTTATTCTATACAAAAATCGTAAAGTAAATCTATTGAATAATTTGAAGCATATAATTTTTTTTATGTAAATTTTAAAAAAAAAAATAAAAGTAAGTAAAAAGAAGGTAAAAGTAAATAAGAACTTTATTAATTAGAAAATTAGATTTAGTAATGAATAAATGTTTGTAGAGATAAATTTTCCAAACATTTTTTTTTTCAAACTCTTTCTTCATTGTATGGACTATTCCCTTTCACGTTTTATATGCTTTATAATATAGTAATATCGTGATATAATGTATATAAAGACTTAAATAAATGATTCTTGTAATAAAGCAAGATTTGGAAAGAAAAAAAGTGTGTTAATGAGCAATTTTGGAATGGAAAAGGAGAAATACTAATTAATAAAGAGAATAGATTAACTTTTATAATTTATATATATGTGTGAAGAGAAAGTTTTCTCTCTCTCTTTTTGAAAGCATTTGCTATTTAGTAACCTTCCTTCCTTCATTCTCTCCATTTCCGTATTCATATGCACTCTTATAGTGTAGAAAAAAAACTACTACTTTACTGAAATAATAATTCATCTTTATATAAAAAAAAATCGTAATGTATAAAAAATATAAAATATTCGAATCATTTTATTGCGCAAGAGTTCGTAAAAAGTTCGACAACCGGAAGTACCAGCACCGTAATCGATCCCAAAACTCCACATTCTAGAGTCTGACCCTCTGCCATTGTTTTAGACCACAGAAGGCTAGTGATATATTATGAATGTGTATAATTGCATACCGTATTTCATGAAATGTCTTATTGTTAATTTTTTTAAAATTCAATATTATTCTCTCATACAGTTGCAAATAGAGAAAGAAGATTCTGGGTATCAGGTTGGAGTTTGAGTCATTACCAGCTTGTCTAATAGCCCAGATAATGGTGCCCCAATAGTAAAACTGAAGTTAGGCCATTAAATAACAAATAATCTGGGGTGTTCTCTATTAATTTTATATTGATAATAATTAATTAAAACTCTTTATAGAAAATATTTGATGATGTTTACTATAGCAATAGCTATTAACTCTTGTTGTGTAAAGATATTTCACCCCAATATGTAACCATGAAAATTGCTAATCATATGGCTGCAGAAAGGAGTTTGCTATTAACTGAAAGGAGACACTTTGATTCCTCTTGGAGGCCTTAAAAGAACTGAGCAGAGCAAATTGCTAATGTCCACTCCATATGTTCTTGACGTTGCAGCTGTTATTACTATGTGATTATTCATATAGTATATGAACATGGATGGGCTGCTCACCAACATGCATTAGCCAGCATGGCTTTTTACCTCCAAGTTTAAGAATATTTTTCCAATATATACAATCATGACAGACAAAAATACATCATGGCCCTTATTCACAGGAGGCTGTAAAGTCACCAATGAAAGCAGCGGTTGGTGGCCAAATGCGGAGGGTGCTAAGAATCCCCTGATTGCGGACTCAGGCTGCCATTTGGTGATGACTTTTTATTTAGGTACTTGCAACTGCAGATCACTTTCAAGTGAAGGAAGATTGCAAGAGTTAGAAGAATAACTATCTTATATTAAATGGGACATTATTGGACTTTGTGAAGTTAGAAGAAAAGGTGAAGAAACAATTGATTTGAAAAGTGGACATGTACTCTATTATAAAGGCACAAATATTGGAAATACAAGTGGAGTAGGATTCATTATAAATAAAAAAATGGAATAATAACATTGTGGAGATTGATGGTGTATCAGACAGAGTGGCAAGATTAGTTTTACAACTTAATAGCAGATATCAAATGCAGATAATTCAGGTTTATGCCCCAACAAGTTCTCATAGTGATGAAGTAGTAGAAGATTTTTATATGGATGTACAAAAAGCTTTTGATCAGAGTAAACAACATTTTAAAATTGTTATGGGAGACTTTAATGCTAGAATTGGTAAACAAATGAAAGACGAAAATGCTGTAGGTAATTTTGGTTATGATAATAGAAATGAGAGAGGACATAGACTTGTGGAGTTTGCAGAAAAAGAAAAACTTTATATTATGAATTCTTTTTTGAGAAAAATGTTAAAAGGAAATGGACATGGAAGCATCCAAATGAAGGTACAGCAGAATTGGATTATATTTTGACTAACAGAAAATACATATTTCAAGATTGTAATGTTCTTAATAAATTTAACACAGGAAGTGATCATCGATTAGTAAGATGTAAGATACATGTTAATGCCAAACTAGAGAGACAAAAATTATTAAGAAAAACAATATTTACAGTTGATATTCCTAATCTTCAGAAACATTCTAATGAATTTAAATTAGAACTTACAAATCCGTTTCAAATATTAGTAGATTTTGAACATGATTCAGATTTGAATGAAATTAATAGGAAAATAATGGATACACTTTTAAAAACTGCAACAAAGATAGCTAATAGAAAAAAGCAGCAATTGATTAATAAAATTTCTACTGAGACTAGAGAATTTATGAAGAAAAGAAGGAATATGAGGATATACAACAATGATGCATTAAAAAAGATTGAATATCTCGAATTTTGTGAAATGGTGCAGAAAAGAGTTGAAAATGATATAAGAAAGTATAATTGTGAACTAACAAGAAAAGCTGTAGGAGAGAATAAAAGTCTAAGGAGTGTAAACCAACATTTTGGTATTGGTAGGAAATTTAAATCTGCAATAAGAAAAAAAGATGGCATTATTAGTAAAAAGAGAGATGACATCATGAAATGTGTAGAAGACTTCTATCAAGAATTATATAGTAATAAAGAACAAGTACTTCCTATATCTATTATATCTTCTGAATTGCCCAGAATTTTGAATGAGGAAGTGAGACATGCAATTAAATTTATGAAGAAAGGGAAGGCTCCATGTAATGATGGAATTATAATTGATATATTAAAAGAAGCAGATAAAGAAATAGAATTTTTTTTAGCAAAGTTATATTCCAAATGTCTAAATGATAAAGATGTACCAGATGATTGGAAGAATGCAGTATTAATATTAATATTTAAAAAAGGTGATAAAGAAGATATTAGAAATTACAGACCTATCAGTCTTTTATCAGTTTTATACAAAATTTTTACTGAGATAATTACAACTCGTCTACAGAGAACACTGGATTTCCACCAACCAAGAGAACAAGCTGGATTTAAAAGTGGTTTTAGTACAGTAGATCATATCCAGGTATTGAGAGAAGTTTTAGAAAGGACAAATAAATATAAGTTACCATTATGTTTAGGATTTGTAGATTATGAAAAGGTATTTGATTCTATAAACATTTCTTCAGTGATTAAAGCAGGGTATTGAGAGAAGTTATAGAAAGGACAAATGAATATGAGTTACCATTATGCTTAGGATTTGTAGATTATGAAAAGGCATTTGATTCTATAAACATTTCTTCAGTGATTAAAGCATTGGATCATCAAGGTATAGATCCAGGATATTGTCATATTTTAAAGAATATTTATAAAAATGCAACAGCAACAATTAGATTACATAATGATAGTAGGAAAGTCAACATTGAGAAGGGTGTAAGACAGGGTGACTCCATATCTCCAAAACTTTTTACAGCAGTGCTGCAAGAAGTATTTTGTGATTAAAATGGGAAGCTAAAGGAGTGAATATAAATGGAGATTATTTAAGTCATTTAGATTTTTCAGATGATATAATTGTTTTTGCAAATAATGCTTTGGAGTTACAGGAAATGTTGCAGGAGTTATCAGATGAAAGTAGGACTAAAGATAAATGTTAAAAAGACTAAAATAATGTTTAATTGATTTGCTCAAAATATGAAAATATAGATTGATTATGATAAATTAGAAGAAGTTAACAGTTACAAATAACTTGGTCAGATTATTAATACAGATGGAAATGTAATGGATGAAATTAATCATAGAATTAAACTTGGTTGGAGTGCTTTTGGTAGAAATAACTTGATACTAAAAGGAAATATGCCTATGTGTTTGAAAAGGAAGGTTTTTAATAATTGTGTTTTGCCAGTTCTTACTTATGGATCTGAGACTTGGACACTTAATAGAAGAGCAATACAGAGACTTCAAACCACTCAAAGAAATATGGAGAGATGCATGTTGGGAGTAACAAGAAAAGATCGAAAACGCAATGTATGGGTAAGAGAACAAACAGGTGTTACTGACCTCATTGAAAAAATTAAAAGACTGAAGTGGAGTTGGGCTGGACATATTTCTAGAAGAGATATTAGATGGACAATTGAAATTTTAAACGGGATTCCAAGAAATTGTAAAAGACCCAGAAAGAGACCACATGTGAGATGGATGGATGAAATAAGAAAGTGTGCAGGGGTGATGTGGAGAAGAGAAACTAAATATTGGAAAAGATGGATTGAACTTGGAGAGACCTTCATCCTGCAGTGGATTGATAATGGTTGATGATGATGACTACTTCAGATTTTACCTCAGCAGCATCATTTTATTTCTAAACCCATTCCCTCTCATTTTATGTTTGTTGTACCATGTAAGTATATATAAAGATATAATAACATGTGTAACATGTTATTTTTTCTGAATAATCAATTCAAATCCTATTAGCACTATTTTTTTAATGTCTACCATGAATTGTGAATATCATTCTAAATGCCATCATCTTATTATTAGCATTATTTTTTATCTTTTATATATTATTATGTGCTTCCTTATCTCTTTATGCACCCAATTATGCATATATTGCAATATGTATATATGGAGGTGAATGTATGTATTAAATACGTATATATGTTTTATGTATTTTTATATAGTGACTTAACTTCGAAGACATAAAAGCTAACACTAACAATTATAAAGAAAATTTACTATTTTCTATTTTTGGTTGAACTGAATGACAAATATTCTTAATTGATGTCAAATAGCACTCGTTTATATATATATATACCACACACAAATAAAAATAAATTGTAAAAAAAAAGAAGTCATGACAAAATGGAGGCACATAATTATTAGACATATGCTGGATCATAAAGAAACTGTCAGGATAGACAGATAAATAATTAATTAAAAGGATAATCAGTTTGAAAATAAATAAATTACATAGCAATGAATAGGTAGATAAAAAAAAAGATGGAGACGAACTAGATAAATTAATAGATATGTAGGTAGATAGAAGTAAAAAGTATTTTTTTTATTTTTTTCAAGTTTTATTTTTAAATTCTATTTAGAGACGTTTATAGAATAAATATAAAATTATTTAGCGATTAGCAATAACTAAAGTTTTTTGAGTGGCAGGTATTATCAACAAATCAGTATATAAAAATATTCTTTAGACAGTGTTAGTATGGAAAGCAAATAAAAAAAAATCTTTTGAGATACCCACACATAAGATAATTCAAAATTCAGTTCGATATATATATAATGCAATTAATCATATTGTGGAGATAATAAAGCATTGAATGCATAGCATTTTATTGGTATAATTATTTATTTTACAAATTAATTTTAATTAAATAAATACTTCAATAATTAATTATTTTGAAAGTCGGGTGATTCCCATTTATCCAGTTCGAAGTTGTGCATAACAATTACAATCAACTGAGCAAAATTCTTTTCATATATTTTACCTAGCTGAAAATCAAATTTGAACTTCTAACCTTGAATCAGTCACTCTGTCAAACTGCGTAGACCATTTTGGTTAAATGAATTTATCTAATTTTCTATTCCTTTTCTCACTTTGAGTGAGATGATGAAAGCGTTTGTTCTTCTGCTAGCCTTGGTACTTTAATGTGACCATATTAACTCAAAAAAAGAGGGGAAAAATAGTTCTATATAGGTGATTTGAGTCATAATTAATTATAGTGTGTGTAACTGAAGGATGTGGTATTATATAACTACAAAATCTTATTGTCATGGTCAATGTAGAGAGATGATTAATAAAATAAAAACTCATGGTTACCAAGTTCCATACCAACTTAAGCAAAAAAGGGAGAAAGAGAAAAAAAATAGAAAGAAAGAAGGGTCATTTTATTGTACTTAACGTCTAAAGAGCTAGCATCTTGCCATCATGGCAGTTGAAAATATTCTATGTCACTCATTGCTTACAGATTATTCATAGTTTTTCTTATACATGATGATCATTCCATATTCTAATAACAATAGATTTCATTATAGCCTGAATTCAGTGATGCTGGCACAACCTAAGAATAATTTTGAATGATTAAAGCTTTATGGTATTTTTAAAATTATTTTCAAGATTTTATATTTTATAACATTAAAAATTATATATATAATAGTTATAAAATTACATGTAATGTGCTTAAAAAAGTATTAGTTCTATATAACACACTCATTATAATTCTGATATTTTGATTTGACACAACCCACTCTAAACCTGATTCATTAATCTTTGGTCATTAACAATAACAAATAAATAAGTATATGCATCGGAAGATAAATGATGGATATGTATATATGTATATTGTTTGAGTCAATTCTTTTCTAGTTCTTCGAAGTAGAAATAATATTCTTTATTATAATAATGTTTTATCATTTTTAATTTTAATAGATTTTTAAAAATAAGTTATTGCAAAGAAAATATGTTTGATTTTTCTATATTTTTTGTGGTAAATGTGTTTTTCCTGTTAAATGTACCAAAAAAAAAAATATTTAACTTTCAATTCTTCAATAACTAATTAAGTGAAATATTAAAAAATTATTATTGGTCACTAGAATTGTTTTAGAAGGAAATTAAAACAATTTAATTTTCTTTTATGGAACATATTCAAAGATTATCTTTTAAAAAATATGTAAATTCTGAAGACGTATTTTTACTTTAAAAATTTTTTTTTAAATGAGAATTTAGATGCTTATTTCTTATAATGTTTTTTTTTTATCTGTCAATATTCATAAAGATTTCTTTATTTTATTTTTATTCATTTTCTTATTGAAAATTACACTAATTTTATTTCTCACTTATTATACTGTAATTTTATTTTTTGTTTGAATATGATTACAAAATTAAGAATATTGATTAAAAACTGACAAAACTAATTTCCATTGATTTTCAATTCTCAATTTCCATAAATAGAATGACTTCTAAAAAAAAAAAAAAATTCTATTTGAATACTATTTGAACAAGTACTATAAATAATTATATTTTTTAACTTTTTATTATGAAATAATATGGTTATTATTGTTGTCATTATCGTCATTGCTATTGTTGTTGTTGTTGTTGTTGTTGTTATTATTATTATTATTATTATTATTATTATTATTATTATTATTATTGTTGTTGTTGTTGTTGTTGTTATTATTATTATTTGATTTTTAAAAAACATTTATGGCATTGGTTATATTGTCTTTCAAAAGGACTTTATTGAATATAACAAAAAAAGGTTACATTTATAACTATTTTACCACATGCAGATGAACTGAAGTTAATATAAATAAGTTGAAAATTGTAATTGGGGGGGGGGGGGGACAACAAAGACAAAGGATATGCATGTGGTTTACAAATTTGAGTTTACTTTTTTTTTTTTTAAATATATACCCATCCAATCAATTTTGTGCACTCGTAAGGCTCTTAGTTCAGTTTTTTATTAGTCTTTTTTTTTCATCTATAATTTTGAGCACTGTTGTAATATAGACCAAGTAAGCATTAGTTTTATTTTTTTTGTTTATACTGTATGTTATGTTGTAATTATTTACTACTGTGATTGAACTGCCAAATGTAATATCTGTATGATTTTAATATTTTATGTTATATTTATACTTTCTTGTTTTTTTGTATTTTATTAGTGTTTTTAGTTGTTACATTTAAATTCCTCACTCAAGATTTTTCTTGTATGGAATTTATCTCTGTATTATACATTTATTGTTTGTTTCATAATAAATAAATAATAATAATAATAATTATTATTATTATTATTATTATTATTATTATTATTATTATTATTATTATTATTATTATTATTATTATTATTATTATTATTATTATTATTATTATTATTATTATTATTATTATTATCTTCATTGGATCAGGAACTTAAAACATTGGCTATTTATCTTGATTTATCTAAAGCATTTGATTCTGTTGTATGTTTTTCATGGTTCTATTGGTAGTTGGTTGGAGATTTATTTAAATGATAGAAAACAGTTTACTAATATTTATGGTATTGTCAGTGATGTGGTCTTGATTAATTGTGGAGTTCTGCAAGATTCAGTATTTAATCCTCTATTGTTTTTAATTTATATTAATGATTTATTTTCACTGAAATTACATTCTAAGATTTTTGGTTTTGCTGATGATATTGCTTTATCCTGTAATGCTGTTTCTTATAGTCTTCTTGAAAAATTAGTGAATGAGGATTTGGACTCAGTTGGTAAATGACTGGCATATAATTCATTGTTGGTCAATTTTGATAAAACAAAAGGTATCCATTTTTCTTACAAGCATATTTCTTTCTCTCTTAAGATTAAAATTTGCTGTAAGTATATTTTGCATTTTAATAGATATATATGTACTTGTGAGAATATTCTTTTGGTAGATAATTATTGTTATTTGGGAATTTATATTGACTCCAGATTGTCCTGGACAAATCATATTACCTATCTTTGTCAACGATTACTTAATTTAAACTATATGTTTTATTATTTAGTTAAATTTCTTCCTAGGTCTGTTTATTTTATCTTATAATATCATTATTTGGGGTAATGCTTCTCCATATATTTTATTTTTTTTTGCGTGTTATACAAAATTATACTTTGCACATTATCTTTGGTAGATCTCATTCATCTTCTGTTCGAGATATTTATTTTGTGTTTGGTTTATTTTATGTTAATCACTTATATCGATATAGAGTTATTTTTGTTATTTTTTATGCTAAACTTTTTCTGAATTCTAGAGTTTATGTTCAAAATACTCGTCTTTCTAATAAATTTCAATTACCTTTACCAAATTTTTTTAAGGAATCTAGTAGAAGACAATATGTTTATTCTGGATCAAAGTTATTTAATAAATTTATATATGAGTGTTCAATTTATCTGAATAATATTTCTTATGTATTTTCAAAAAATATTTATGTCAATGGTTGTGTAGTATGTATTAATTTTGGCATTTATTTTATATATTTTTTAAACTGTTCTTTTCTATTTTGTGTTTTTGGTTGTATTTTTATTTTATTTTATTTTTGTTTAATTTGTTATTTTTACATGTAAATTCTGCACATAAGATTTTTCTTGTTTGGAGTTTTTAAATAATTGTTATGTACTTTGTTTTATTTCATAGAATAAATTGATTGATTGAATTATTTATTATTATTATTATTATTATTATTATTATTATTATTATTATTATTATTATTATTATTATTATTATTATTATTATTATTATTATTATTTCATCTGATTTTTGGCCTCGCGCTTCTTCTCTTTCCTTTTCTATGGTAATTTGGCCCGTAAATTAATACTTCTTGATTGATTTATTAATATTTATAAAAAAGGAATATATATATATATTAATTTATTTTATTGGATATGGATGGTTTTTCTTGTTTTTATGCCAACATTAGAGGAATGAGAACTAAATTGAATCAAATAAAAAGTGTTTTTGTTCAGAAGATTATGATTTTATTTTTCTCACAGAAACTTGGCTTAATGACAAATTTATGATGATACATTTTTAGATGATAGATATAAAGTTTTTCGTGCAGGTAGATGTCATGAAGTAATTAAAAGATGAGGCGGCACTCTTATTGCCATTAGAAAAGAGATTGTTCATAAATCTGTGCTTTTGAATTCTAGCTATTGTGAATCAACATGGTGTGACTTGGATGCTTTACTTTGTACTTTTGAAGAATTTTTGATTGATTATAAAATGAACATTATCATTACTGGAGATTTTAACATTCCTGAGTAATTTGATAATGCTTCTTTTGATATTTCTTCATTATCACACAAAGCATATAGGATGTTGCAATTCTTTAATTTTTTGAATTTAAAACAGCATAATTCCCATTTAAATTTTTATAATCGAATACTTGATTATGTTCTAAGTAACTTACCTGAGATTAAATGTTTTTGTGTTTCATCTCTTAATTTTCCTATAGATTTACATCACCCACCTATTGAATTTTTTGTTAAAATAAATTATTTTAAGTGACATGTTCCTTTAAATATTAAAAGATGTTATAAAAGAGGGGATTATATGGGTCTGTGTAAGACAATTTCTAATTTTGATTGGAGCCCGTTATATTCCTCAACAGATGCTAATTATAATATGGACCTCTTTAATCAAGTATTTAATGATTTAATTGATTTTTATATACCAAAAAAACGTGACTCTCACAATTATTATTTCCCTTTTTGGTTCTCAGATAAACTTAAAAAAATTATTAGAAGGAAATTGTATCATCATAAGCAGTACATTAAAACACGAAATATACTTTTTTACAATAATTTTGTTAATTATAGAAGATTGGTTAAAGCTATTCAGAAAATTGATTATCAAAACTATATTAAAAATATGGAGCTCAATTTATCACATAATCCTAAAGAATTTTGGTCTTTTATTAAAACTTCTGGCATTACCAAAAGAAAATATCAAATGGATTATAATTCATCTTTATGTGCTGATGACTTTTCAGTTCACTTTTCTGAATTATTTGGTAATTCTCAACTGTCTGGGTTTAATTTGATCAAGGGATGTTTTAATGATAGCATTTCTATCGATTGTTACAACAATAGCGATATTATATCAGCTGCCAATGAACTCAAAACACACTCAAGTAGAGGTTATGACAATATACCTTTTTCCATTTATAAAGGTTGTGTAGAATATATTGCTGCTCCTTTATGTTATATTCTTAATTGTTCCATTAAAAATTGTATTTTACCTAATTCTCTAAAACTTTCCAAAGTTATACCAATTTTTAAAAATGGTTCAAAAGATAATGTTAATAATTATAGACCAATTTCTGTGCTTCATACAGTTGCATGAATATTTGAAAGATGTCTTTATAAGAAAATTGTTAATGACATAAATAAGATTTTGGTTCCTGTGCAACATGGTTTTTTACCTGGAATATCAATTGAAACTAATCTTTTAACAATAACTGATCACATTGCTAATGCCTTTGAGAATCAATGTCATTTAGATGTTGTTTATTTTGATTTATCCGAGGCATTTGATAAAGTGGATCATTCCAGGTGCTTTTCAAAATGTATAAATTAGGTTTTTCCTATAATTTGGTTGCATGGTTTGAATCTTTTATTAAGAAGAGAACAGCTTATGTAAAGTTTAAGAATAATTCTTCTAATCCATATTATTGTAATATAGGAGTACCTCAGGGCAGTATCCTTGCACCATTATTGTTTAACATTTATATTGATGATTTGGGAGAGAGTTTAGAATTTTCACATATTTTATGTTATGCAGATGATTGTAAAATTTTTAGGAATATAAACTTAATTAATGATTGCATATTATTACAAAAAGATATTAATAATTTTGTGAAATGGTGTAGAGATAATAAAATGGATATTAATATGGATAAGTGTTCAACAGTTTCTTATTCTAAAAAATCTGAAATGATAATTTGTCCTTATTATATTGAAGATCATAATATAAAATTTGTTGATATTCAGAAAGACCTTGAAATTATTTTTGCAAGCAATGGATTATTTCATCGTCATATTGAAAATGTAGTTAATAAAGCTTTTAAAATTATGGGTGCAATTTTAAGGCATGGTAGACAATTTAGTAGTTTTACAAAATATAAATTATTTCTCTCTTTGGTTTTGCCAATTTTAGAATATGGATCTGTTGTTTGGAATCCCAGTTCCAAATGAGATATTATTAAAATTCAATTGGTTTATGACAAATTTTCTAAGTACATTAAATCAAAAGACCATTATCTATCCCTATCCATTAGAAGAAAAATAAGAGATCTTAAAATTTTATATAACCTTGTGAATCAAAAAATTATATTAACTAACAAAATTTCAAATATTACCTTTTAATAATTGTTTACATAAAACACGTACATTTACTTTATTTTATAGTAAGATTTGTCACTCTAACATATTAAAATTTTCATCTTTTTTTCGTTTGCCTAATAGCTATAATCATGATTTTATTAATGAAAATATTTTTTCTTTAGACTTTAAAAAATTTGTTACTTATCTTATAAAAAAGTATGGCATATAATTATATTATTTTCATAATTTTTACTCATTTATGTATATTATTTATGTATATTATTGTATAGTTATTATAGTGCAATTCTGTAATTGACTTAATGCTGTAGTTTTGTACAGTAAATAAATTGAATTGAATTATTATTATTATTATTATTATTATTATTATTATTATTATTATTATTATTATTATTATTATTATTATTATTATTATTATTATTATTATTATTATTATTATTATTATTATTATTATTATTATTATTATTATTATTATTATTATTATTATTATTATTATTATTATTATTATTATTATTATTATTATTATTATTATTATTATTATTATTATTATTATTATTATTATTATTATTATTATTGTTGTTGTTGTTGTTGTTGTTGTTGTTGTTGTTGTTGTTGTTTTTGGTGTTGTTGTTGTTATTATTATTATTATGATGATGATGATGATGTTTCAAAGAAAAGAACTTTATTGATGACCATAGGGTTACATTTGCTATAAGACACTCCGTATACATATATTTACATTGCTAGTGAGTAGACCAAGTTTAAGTTTGTATCTGTGATGAACAAAAAAAGTTAAATTAGGAGGGAAAGATATTTAAACATTGTTAAGGGGGGAGGGCTGCAAATACATATGTATACATTATATTTATTATTATTATTATTATTATTATTGTTGTTGTTGTTGTTGTTGTTGTTATTATTATTATTATTATTATTATTATTATTATTATTATTATTAGTAGTAGTAGTAGTATAGTTCCTTGTTTAACAAAAATGAATGCTTACATTCAAATCATCAAAGATTTTTCCTCTTTCTAATAATATATCTGCAGTAATAAAATGAACTATTATAGATATTTTTTTATTAATTTAAACAAAAATAATATATGATTATTATTACTATTAATATTTTTTAAATGTTTTTCTTTAACTTGGAAACTCTTTTTGCTTATTTGTTTAAGATAAATTTTGTAATCCAAATTTAACAAATTTCTATTAAATGATTTTCTTAAAATGTAGTGCATGTATTAACTGATGATAATGTAATATGGCAATATAATATTTCAGGTTAGTGCCCTGTTTAAATTACTATAGATAAGTTGGTGAATTTTTGAACATGTTGATATCAGTTCAGTAAGTTTTCTTTAATGCATACAAGAGGTTGATACAAATAATGAGCGATGTTAATTGCTCTAATAAGCTTTATTGATAAATGCCACAAAAGAAAGCTTTTAAAAATCTCTATCTAGAAATTATCCCCCAATCCTCAGACCACTGGTTTCATGCTTTGGCAAACCTCAGTGAGGCATTTGAGTAATTTCAGGCCATAGAATTAAAAATACCAACTCAAAACCAGCATTTATATTAAGTAGAAAATCTGAATTTTTTAGACACCTATAGGTCTTCCCTGCTATCCAACTTAAATAGCTATATGGGGCTGAGAAATCTTCAGCCAAACCATATATTAATAGCTTTAGCAATATAACATTGCTTACGACCAAAAATCAAAACTATAAATAGTAAATAAAATAAAGTCATATATCACATGACTCAATTTTTTAAGCTTGTAAATTAAGAATAGTGAGTAGTGCTAATTGCTCTAACAAGCTTTATTCATATATGCTTCGGCCCATAAAGCTATTTAAGTTAGATAACTGGGTTTGAAGACATAGGTGTCTGAAAATTTCACATTTTCTACTTAATAGTTAACTTTTAGATAAATGCTGGCTTTGAGTTGGTATTTTTAGATCTAGTGTCTGAAATTATCCTAGTGCCTTGGAGGACTGAGGATTGCTGAAGCATAAAACCAGTGGTCTGAGGATTGGAGAATAATTTCTAGATAGATATTTTTAATGCTTTCTTTTGTGGCATTTATCAATAAAACTTGTTAGAGCAATTAGCAACCACTCATTATTTTTATTTACAAGCTTAAAAAATTGGGTCATATGGTATATGACTTATAGTTTTGCTTTCAGGTCTTAAGTGATGTTATATCACTAAGGCTATTAATATATGGTTTGGTTGAAAATTTCTCAGCCCTATACAGATATTTAAGTTAGATAGCTGTGTTTGAAGACATATAGGTGTCTGAAAATTTCAGATTTTCTACTTAATAGTTACCTTTTAGTTAAATGCTGGCTTTGAGTTGGTATTTTTAGATCTAGAGTCTAAAATTACCCTATCACCTCGCTAAGGATTGCCAAAGCATGAATCCAGTGGTCTGAGGATTGGGGGGGATCATTTTTTTAGAAAGAGATTTTTAAATGCTTTCTTCTGCAGCATTTAGCACTGCCATTATTTTTATTTACAAGCTTAAAAAATGGATCATGTGACATATGACTTTATTTCATTTACTATTTAAAAGGGTAATACATTTTTAAATGCTTTTATTTTATTAAAAAGCTTATACTAAAATGTATTAACAATCATTTACAATAGAATAAAAACAAATCTTACTTTCAATTGATTGTAAAAGTTTTAAAATGGATGAAATTTTATTTTTTATTGATTGTAATTCTTTTTTTAAATGCTTTTATTAAAGTTAAAAAGTGAGTTTGTTTGTTGATGTGTTTGTAAACTATTGATCTTTTTTTAAGTTAGAATGAAATTTTAAAATTGGGATCTTATTGATTTAAATTCAATAGAATTTCTTGAAATTTTATATATAACTAATTAATACCATGCTATCCCATATGAGACACTAATCATTTTGGTAGATTATATAGATTTTAGATATGGAATAGTGAATGGAAATTCTTGTTAGAACTTTTATTTATTTTAAGTAAGGCTAATAAGAAGGTGGTGTAGAGATTTTTTCTTTCATTTTAATAACATTTTAAAATCAAGATTTAATAAAGTTAAGTTCAATATACTTGGTTAAAATTTTATAAAAAAAATTTAAGTCTCTATGAATGTTGTAGGATTCATTAATATTTTAAATTGGTTATTTAGTTTCTTAGATATGGAAAAGGGAGGAAACTTCAATATTTTAAACTAGTCCTACAATACACTGCAAACTTTTTTATCATTAAATATCCACTAGTAAGTTAAATAAATTGATTGTAATATAACAATAATTTTAGTGATTTATATTTGATTTTAAAATCACTTATAAACAAAACGCAGTGTACATTTAATGTTTAAACATGTATGAATGTGCTCATAGATATTTATGTTTAAAATAAAATAATATTTAATGTCTTTAAAAGAAAGTAAAATAAAACTGAAGGAATATAATAGTAAATTTTATAACATCTTGAGAACATTAAATTTTAAGGTTAAAAACTATTTATTTTAATATTAGAGTATAAATATTTTATGTAGTGTTAAAATAAAATGTAAATAAAGTTGGCTATTTTTGCCATCAGTGAAGGCAAGAAAGAAGATTTTATCATTTAGACAAATTGATCATTATGCCAAAATCTTATCGATTTTGATTACAAATTGTGCTTGAATGGAATAAAAGTTCAAATATATGTAATTTATTAATCACATGTTAAAACTGTATAAACAGAAGTATTCAAAGAAGTTAAAATTTGGCCTGCAAACTTGTATGCCATAAATCTTAAAATTTGTCATTGTGGCTATCTTACTGCCTACCATGTTTGGTTAGTGGAATCATTAAGCATTTGCCTTGAGGATGGAGGTGAGCCTTGTGGAGGTGAGCCTTTTATGATCATCATCATCAAATATTATTAAATAACATCATAATACTTACATGCTTATCTCATTATGTCAATAAAAATTACATTAGCTTAAGGTTTCATACAACCTGGAAATGATCAATATACAGTCAAAAATCTTCAAGCTTTCAAAAATATTTTAAACTATTGAAATTGCTACACCAAATATTATCAATTTGTATTTTTATTAACAATTTATCTGGATATTTTCTTTAAACACATCTGCGAAATTTGGATCTAACTCAACAATTTTGTTTTGTTATCTTACAAAATAGTTGTTGAAATGAATAAATAGAATATAATCCCTCACTTACTAATAAGATAAAAACAGCATTACATAATTATCTCTAGTATTTGCTTAGAATTGTGATAAACAATCTTATTATTGCTTTTCTATAAAGAAACATACTATAAATGGATCCAAGTTATTTAAATGAATATTATTTGTTTTGTTAAAAAACTTCAGAATTATAATTATATTGATAATGGATCTTTCATTATGTATAATAAAATTTGCATGATTATAAAATGTGCCTGATTCAGGAGTGTAATTTTATTTCGGCACTTTGGTACTCAAACTTCTATAAAAGCTCTAGCTATAAAGCCATTTGACTATTTATTTGATTAGTTAATCATTTAAAGAAACAAAATGTCATTATTACCGAAATCTATATCAAGTGTGTACATATAACTTGGATTCATATTATATATGAATTGTTAATAAATAATAAATTACCTATTAATTTTTTTTTGCCATGTTTATTATAAATATTTTTAAATTTATTGCATATGTGTAATGTTTTTCCAATGTTTTTATAATTTTAAAGCTCTGATGGTATGTTTAAAATATTTTGATTAATATTAAGATGTTTACATGTGTAGTTATTGTTGGAGATAGGTTGCTAGTGTAATTATTGCTATTAATATTATTGAATTTCATATTGATTGTTAAGATGCTCTTGTTTTATAGATCTTATCTTTATCTTTCTGATTGATCATATTATAGTAATGGTATCATATTATATAAGTATGCTCAATAATTATAAATGATGATTTAATGTTTATCCTTAATTATCAATATAAGAAAGTAGTTCTAGATAAAAGGTAAGTCCATGACTAAAAGTCTCATGGAATTTGCTTTTTATGACTTTCCCTTTATATAAAATGTTATGATCACATAGGCATGACTGTCCCTTTATATAAAATGTTATGATCACATAGGCATTATATTTGTTACATAAAGGGTTAAATGTTTAATCTAAAATAGGAGGCTAAAACTTAAAATAAATACCAATGTCAATAGAGTGCTACTATAGATGAGATGTTTAAGATCTTATAAAACTTAGATGAATCTCTTTTATTTTTATTTTTTTTTGTTTACTGTATTAAGGATTTATTCATATTCTATGTTTTGGCAACCTTCTTTAATAAGTTTGTTTATGTCCAGCAGCACATATAGTCTAACATCATTTGAGTCTATCTGATATTATTTTGTAGCAGCATTTTATATTTTTAAATACACTTTTAGAGAATGTGATTAAAGTTATTACTTTTGTTCATATTATTCTTATTTTATTTAATAGTTGTTCGTATTAATTTTTTTGTTAATAAAATTATTTATTTGTTATTTATAAATAATGACACGTTTTTATTATTATTTATATCATCATCATCATTTGGATTTTAATTACAATTTCCGAGTTTTTTTAATACCTTCTAATGAAATAGTTAAGTGAGTATTCTTTATTAAAACACTTTAGCTGGATGCAATCACAAAATGCTCATTTGTTATATATGTTAAGGAAACTTTATTCACATAAAAGGTATGAGTCTTTATTAGTAGCATTATAGTTTAAATGAGATTAAATCCCTGAAAAATAAGAATTGAAATATGGTATTTATTAGTTAATATTATGCTAGTCACATAAAGTTTCGATGGATAGTTACTATTTGGTCACATATAAATTGTCCTTAAATGCTGTAAAACGCTGAGATCTTGTAGAAATATATGTTCACATACAATAATATGTGGCAGTGGACATTATTGATGTGGAATTTGATTTGCTAGTTACATTTTATTTAAGTATTTTGGAAAAGTTAAGCTAAGATTTATGTTGTCACCTTTTGGTGAGCAATCAAGCATGATTACTATGTATGATGTCAGGCTTATATTCTTTATTCATTCTTTACTTATCCTGGTCTACAGTTACAATATATACACATGCTTTCTTATGGAATATTTTATCATATGATTGTTAGTTATTTTTAATTATAATAGTCTATATGTTATTTTTTGCTTACATTTGTAATTAGTGATTGGCCACATCTGACTTTTCATACATTTATATTTGCATTCAAGTGATAAAACATGAATTTTTTTTTCCAGATTTTGATGAGTCCTAGGATGTTTCTTTCAGATAGCCACCCAACTATCTATTTTTAGCTAAGACAATAAAACAAATAAAATAAACTTCAAACCTTCACCAATTTGTAATCGGTCAGCTTGAGATAATGCTGTCACTGCAGTGAATTATTTAATAGCTGTTATATTATTTATTACCAAATGAAAATATCACTTTTCAAAGGTCCTACACCATTGCTTCAAATCATTTGATATAAAACCATCAAAATATCACATGATCATCATTTCATATGCTTCACATGCTGTTAATAAGCGTACAAAACTCTCCATAAAGTAGTGCCAGTAAATGCAAGCCTTTGTAATAAATTGATGTGGGGGGGGGGGTGAAGGCTCCTCACTGATGAAAGCCACAAGCTAAAAACTGGTCTAAGGATGTTGGATGAGTAGATATTAGATAGAGATTTTACACACAAGCCTTCCTGCATCCATTGATTACAAAGACTTGCACTTGGTGGCACTACTGTATGGAGAGTTTAGTATCATTCATTTGTTATATTTTGCACAAATTGCTTTACAAGTGTCATATTACTTACTGACACCTACTTGGAGTAACAATGCGTAAATAAATATCATAAATAATTGGTCATTAATAATTTCAAAATATTCCTGATTTGATAAAAAGAATTAATTATTATATATTTCAATAAAATATCACCTGGCTTTTTCTGTTAATTAAATTTAGTTATGCTTTTAAGGGCAATTCTTTTACTATAAATCTTTACGAATAAACTAACTTCATTGGCTATGGCAGACGATGCAAAAAGAAAACTTTAAAACTGCTTAAAATAAATATAAAAAAGCACACATTTTCCCACCTCAGATATAAATTCCAAGGAATGAATATAGAAAACAGATGTTCTATGCAATAATATCCATTAGAAGTGTATATTTATGCTTAAAAGAAATATCATATTTTTATTAATAAAGAATGAATAATCAATTATATATTTATTAAAGAATGAAACCTTTAAGGCATGCTTTTCATTTACAAGATCTTCTGTAATATTTTTTTCATTGCAACATTTATGCATACAATTTTTAAAAATATTAAGTTCCTTGTAAAATGAAAGAAACGATAATTACTATATATAAAATGCATTTCCATACATATAAAGTTGGGCTAGGTAAGCAGCGTGATGAAATGTTAAAAACTATTAATAACAAAGCTTACAAAATTGTATATATATCATTTTTATAATAATAATATGAAATTATCTCTGTTATAGCTTACTTTTTCAAATTTTAAATCATTACATAAATATAAAATACTTTTTAAAATCTTTCTGTTATTTTTTGCTAAACCATTTTTTTTTTTTTTGACTCATCTTTTTTCTTAACGTCATCTATTCATAAATTCATCTCCAATATCATAGGAACACAAAGAATAATTTCAATTTGTTTGTAATTTCTTCTATAAATATTCCCCTTTTCTTCCATATATTTTTTAATACTTTTTTATTGTTTTCCAAACTCACAATCAAAATTTTTTTTACCTCTCCCATTCTTTACTTCCCTCTTTCTTTCTCATTTTTTTTTCTCTCCATTTTTTTTTTACTTACTTCCTTTCCCTTTTTTTTGAGCCTCTTTTTCTTTTCCTCTTTCCAATTCTCTTTTTCTTTCTCTTTAATTTTCTCTTCCTAACTTTCTTTCACTCTTTTTTTTATGTCCTCTTTTCCCTTTTCCCTCTTCCTAATCTAAGTTCGTATTTATAAAAGCGTAATGACAACATAAAGTTAATAACACCCTTTATGATTTTTGTAACAATAACAGATGGATTTACTGATTTCTAGTATTGATATAAATCAAATAATTTAATTTGCTAATATTACTATCACCTATAATTTAATTAATCATCATTATTTTCTCTTTTATTATTTCTCATTTTTCTTTTATCTTGATGCTTTCAATTAGTTAAGTTTTATGGAATCTAGTTGTCATGAGTCTTCTATAATAAAAATCATCTCTTTACACTAATTCTAATAGTAGTTATGTGTAATTTCGTAGTCACATTTTTTTTCTTTAGTTATATACATAACAATTTTGATTCCAATCTTTTTTCCTCTAAGTTTTAGAGGCCATTCTACTTTTAAGTTAGAGTGAATGTGCTCATTGTTGTTGATGATGATGGTATTGTAAATAAGTGTTTGCAAAAATTCTTCTCATATAAGATAAATTTATTACTATATATATATTAAACAGTCGAGTAATAATCTTCGAAAATAATTAGTTTCACTTTAACACCTTGCATAAATATGCTTAATCAATTTCCATGTTTTCTAACTACAAAAATTAACATCTATTATATAGACTGGTTAAACAAGTAGTATACAGTATATTAAAAAGTTGAACACTTAATTTATGGCAGTTATGGACTTAAACTATTATTTAGTCTAATAGACCATACAATAATTTTTAGTGAAAAATATTGATTTTAAAATTTTTTCAGCACTTTTTTTCCATTATTAGTATGTTTTGATATAAAAAATTGTATAAACAAAAGGCGGGAAAAATCTGTATAAATCGCTGTAAAAGAAATACATTCTATATTATAAAATATAAATTACAAAGATCGTCATTCATATAAAAATAAGATTAAAGCTATTATTATTGCTTCCACAATATTTTAATTTGCATCAGTAAATTTGTTCCATTTTTAAGCTATAGTTCATTGCATTTGTTTTAAATATTACACGACATATTTATTATTTTATAAAGCACAAATTAAAAGCTTAAAATAAAAAATACAAAATCCAGAATACATAAATGCGTTTTACCACGAATGATAATTGCGTTTTTAAAATGAAAAATATTAGATTTTTTATTATAAAGATTTCTATAGGAAATTATCTTTATCATTATGGTCTAATATGCAAATCAAAATAAGAAGTTACCAGCCATTTACAAAGTGCTTAAGTTCATAAACAATTTTAAAGAATTAACAAATTTATACAATCACTGAGTAAACAATTAATAATCACTAACATCAACCTCATTAATAGTCCCTTATAAATCAATATAATTATTCTAAATCTAAAACATAGAAAAGATTAATTTTATATTGATTTTACAAATTAATTCATAATCATATATACTTCTACATACATTAACTTCCAAACCTTTTTTATTTGACATCTTGTTATGCTGTTGTTGTTTTTTAACTTTTACAACAGTTTTCATTGTAAAAAATTTCAGCATCTTGCCTAATTGTTGCTTTCCACTATGTTGTATCAGCAACTATATCATTTCAATAAAACAATTAATATAACATCTTTTTTTAAATGTCTCCGAGGTAATCTTCAATCGAATATATAGTGTCTTTCCTTCCATAAAGACCACACTCAAAATGACTGTAGAATACTTCTTTAAAAAGTTTATTTCTATTTATTTGCTTCCTTTTCTATCTATTGAAGATGTAATTTTAAAATAATAGCTCCATTATCACCAAACTGAAAAATATATTTCACTAGAGATCTGGATAGGGACCAAGAAGAATATCAGCATGAATATATAGTTGTAATTATGTGTGTGATTATTTTCATCATCTAATATTAATTATTAAATGTTTTTAGAAAAATTCACACATAACAAACTTGTCCAATGCATACAACTGTTAGAAATAGAGGACAGATTAGTTTTTAACACAGGATTTTGAGTAGTGTAAGCTTCTCACTTTTTTAGGTGTTTCTGATCTTACCAGTGGTGATATTAAGAAGAAAATTGAACCTGAAATCTTTAAGTTTATGAATTTTGAATTAAAGTAATACTCTAACCAACTAGGCTATTAGATGACAGGCAAAAGTCAAAAGAAATTTCATATAATTATCTATGAGTATCCTCCTGATTTCTCCACAATTTTATTAAGAGCAAAGTTAATAAGTACTTTTCATACATTGTGAGTTACTACACTAGGTTGACATTGCTATTACTAACAATTAAATGGATTTGAAAAGTTTAAATGAAGTTTGAAGTTTTCTAAAAAACTTTAACTATTAATATTAGATGATGAAAAGAGTACAATATATAATTATATCTATAACACTATGATTACAAACTTTTAGACAAATACAGCATGAATTTATAGTTTACATTTAAGTCATGAGAATGTGTCTTAATAAGCACTACTTAAAAATATGTTACAAAGAGAGAAAGGGTATATGCAAATTAAAAGTAAAAAGAATAGATTATAAGAATAGATTAGCTAAAAAGAGTAAAGAGAAGAATGTCAGAGTGAATCTTCCAGGAACTGAAATTTTAGATTAGGAAAAACAAAAATAATAATGTATCAGTGATAATGGAAATCAATAATGTTATAAACAGAAATACTAAAAAAACAGTAAGAAGTTTTAAGTATATGATTATAAATTTTAAGGAAAGAAATGGGCAAGTAAGAGTGGTGTGATTATTGCAAAATTTTAATAGTGTTGCAAATTTGAATAAGATTTGTGAATTTAATTTCCGTCTAAAGTGTTTATATAGTAATAATGATAATGGTAATAATTCTTTAGATGTGTGGAATATATGAATTAAAAATACACATTTATTTAAGAGATAAATTACTTTTATTAGAAAGAGGGAGTAAAATAATAGATAAGTTAATTTTAAAAATATTATCTTTTAAACTAATATATATTGTAGGGGTAGCTTACAATCCTATCAAGACAGGCCCTTATTCATCCACACCACCAACACAAACCCCATTTAAAACATAAGCTTAGCTAACAGGTGGTTGAATATATACTATCATTCTTTTTTGTAAATATACATATAGATATATACGCAATAAATGTTTGCTTTATTAAATACCAAATTAAACAAATGTCACAATGAACTAATTTTCCATGTTTAATGAAAAATAAAAGCCCAGTTAAAGAAATCCTTCCTATATATGTATACCAACAATGAGTTATTCATCAATGGGTTGTACATCACAAATAAAGACAGACTTAGTAATCATAGTGATGACCTAATGTCAAACCAATCTCTAGGCAACCAAGTATGTAAGATAAAAGTAGAATTCTATTATGTAATTTTATTTTTTAACTACAATCAATATAATACACAGAATAATAGATAGCTACAACAATGGAAAATAAAATGGAAATGCTAGTATACTAAACACCAGAAACTAAGTGGGGTATAAAAGCAAACTCAGTTCATTTCATCATGTTTTGTTATTTTTCAAGTGATACAATAACTGCACAAACCCAACTTTTAAAAGTTTGAATGTTTGAATCCAAGAGAAGATGGATGACTTGTTTGAATATTCCAGATTGTCTGTATAATTTTCTTAATGCAAAATTATAAAGAACTATAACAGACATTTAAACAGAAAAAAGTTTGATAAATTTGTATGGTTTGACAAAAGAACTGAAATGATTTTAAACTGATATTTAAAAATAAAAACTGTGTTATTATTCGAACACAGAAAAAGAAATAAAACATCACCAGCATATATATAAATGATGAAGTATTTTTTTTCTTATATGAGCCATTAAATGTCAAATAGTATATTAAGAAAAGGTAAATGTTATGAACTATTGTGCAATGTATTCTGGCTAAATTAATATTGCCATAGGATTGAAATCTACAGAGCTACCATAGAAGCATGATGATTTGATCTACTTGCCTATATAATGCCTAAAGAAACACCAAATGTCCTACAATAAATCCCTAAATGGATTGAGAAGGAAAGCAACTGCAGACAATGGAAACAACATCATTTCAAGTGTGTTTCCAAGGAATTCTAGAGAATTATGGATGATTTACTGAAGAAAGATGATACAAAGAGAGACTGTATTCATAAGAGACATTATTAACCAAGATGAACTTGTTTTGATTTATTACATTTTTATATATGTTTGTAAAAATTCTACTTTTGTTTTATCTCCATACTTGGAAGCTTAAATGTTTCTCTAACTTAGAAGAGTCCATTATGATTGGAAGCAACAAAATGAAGTTAAGTTAGACAAAATATTTTTTATGTTAAATAAAGTTTAGGTCAGCTTTCCCTTCATAGTGATTTGATATTTGATCATCACCACTGATATGGAATGAGTAATACTTTTTATACTAGAGTGTTACCTTAAAATTCAATAATCAAGAATCTAAGGACCCAGGTTCGAATCCCATGCTAGAACTGTCACTGGTCAGGCCAGAAACACCTGAAGAATAGGGGAGAAAAATACCTCTCAAAATGTTGTGCATATACTAATCTATTTGCTGTGATATTACTAACAGTTGGTGCATATAGTAACCTGTTTGCTGTGATATTACTAACAGTTGAATGTATTTGGAATATTTAAATAAAAAATTAAACTTCTAAAGACATTCAACACACATATTATTAGATGATGGAAATAGTCCAGTATAAAAATACAGCTAGAATACCATCATCACAAACCTTCAGGGAAATACTACAGGACAGAGTTTGTGTTATTTTTTTTATTTTTAATTAACAATTGTTTACCTTTATTTTTCAGTATAAATGACTAATCTTCTCATGTGCTCTTTTCTATCAACTTTAGGGAATTGTGCATGGGGGGGGGGGTACCAAGGAAGATGGAACATCAACAACTAAAATTGGATGATGAGGCTATTATGGATATACTTGTATATTATAAATTAGTCAGCTTCACAGTCAATTTAATAAAAGATTTTTTTATTTTGCTTTGTAAATAATTAGTCCCTTATTATGTACTTCTACCATGGGTAAGGGTTGGAATAGTGAACACATTTAATCATTGATATGGTAAAAATACATTCTTGATATGTATATTTTTATCATGTTAAAGAGTTTTGATTTTTATTTATTTAATAAACATTGTTAACTTGATTTAAATTACATTGATCTCTAGTTTATCAAAATCATTTATACATAAATTCTACAACTTATAACCAGGTAATATGCATACATACATATCATTCTTATATAATAATACAGTAATGTGTTTGGGTGGATATTTAAATCAGTTGGAACCTGTATAGAGATGTGGTAGTTGTTATCTAGTGTAAATTTATCTCTAAAGAGAGCCAAATGCAAATTTCTTCCTGAGTTTGAATACTGAGGTGTAATAGTATCCAAAAGAGGGGTGAGGTATGAATGAACTAGCCAAATTGTATCTAAAATTTAATGTATAAATGCCCATTGGAGGTAGATATGATCATAGGTTATGTATTTCATTGTGTCATTCACAGCATCCTACCAGAAAACCCTAAAGCTGACCATAATGAGATGTGTTCCCATTCTTCTGGTGGAAAACCTGGTCCATTACAATATATGGGTAGAGATGCAATGATAAACATAGATATGCTAAGAAAAAATATTTAGGGATATGAATAAGATCAAAGATATTGGGTGAAGATAGAATGATACAATATGTAAGAGCAGAATTTTTTTTACAAGAGGTGATTGAAAATAGTTAATAAGAAAATAATATTTTAAAAAAGCCAAGATTATTAACATCAATCTTGGATTTACAAATAAGCAAGAAAGTAGTGATATGCAAAAGTGGAAAGAACTGAAGAAGATTTATAGAAAAAAAAAATAGATTTGATAACAAAGGGAAATAAATATTTGAGGATGAAGAAAGTCTACATTTTCAAAAATATGATGGAGGTATCTAAGTAGATATGATGAGGACAAAAAACAAAAAGGATGAGATATTGAGGGTTTTTTGTTTAGAAGAAAGTTTAGAAAGAAATTGTAACTAACATATGTGGATTAGATTACAATTGGGTAAAGAAGGAGTGAATGTATGAAGTAGTACAGTATATTTAGATATTGAAAGTGGGAATAGTTTGGAAAGAGTAGAATGTGAGTATCTGAGAATGTTTATATAGATAATATAAATGAGTTTGAGGAAAAAACAACTATAAAATATTGATGTAGCTGATATGAATTACTTATTAATAAAATAGATGGGACAAAAAGTATAGAAGCATTTTAGAAGAGGATGTTTAAGACAAATGGATTGAAATAGGGGAATTTAAATAAATATATATCAAGGTAAACCCTGAAGTACACTACTGATTAAATTATTGACTGATAAAGATGAATTAGGAAAGATTAAAATGAATTAAAGTGTTTGATGAAGAAGAAAAAGTGTATTAGATATAATTTTATTTTATAAATTATTTTTCTCTTGCTATTTTTATGTCACTTAGTGTAAGCTTCAGTAATGTAAAGATGCCAAATGTTATGGCTTATTAATAGTACTATCCTATCCAATATATCCAAACTAATTTTTACCTTTGTATATTGAGCATGATCTGATGTAGTTTTCCTCTACCAGCTATCTTATACTTTTTGTTTTACTATCAAGCAACTAGCTCACATTAAAAAACATATTGTTTTAAATCCAAGTCAATATGCTTGTATAATTTATAAATCTGAAATTAGTTCAGTGTCTACATTAAAAGTTGTTCTTAGTTTTTAATAACTATAAATATGTTTAGCCATTAGCCACGATTTATATAAAAACAATAAAACATCATGTGACACCAGCTTACATAATGTTATTCAATATCAAATTCTTTGTCTCTCATCACTTTTATGACATCTAGTGTAAGTTTTGATAATCAATAATGTATGTCAAAAACTAAGTAATGAAATTTATAGGAAAGTTAATAATGATGGGTGGAAAATAAGTAATGAGGTTAAATTGGATAAGTTTAATAATATATTAGAGACAATTATGATGGAGGAAAAACTTTAGAAATTGTGAAAGGAAGGTTGTTCAGAAGCAATTGGGAGAAATGATAAAAGTTAGATACCAAAAAAAACTTATATATCATTAAGATAGAACTGCAGTAAACTTGAAAGAAATTAGTGGAGAAAATTATTAGTGCAAGAAGGGAATGGTGATAAAAAATGTTGGAGATATATAAAAAGGATGCTTTATTATTAAATACATATAGAAGAAAGTGTGATGAAAGGAAAGAACTTTAAAAACATAATTAAAGTGTAATAAAAATTTTGAATGGAGAGTTAGTGAGAATAATTCATTAGAGTGTTTACGTTATGAGAAAATCAGAACTGAATAGATTAATAGGTAGATTGAAAAATAAAAATCTAGAGGATTAAATTATTTGACAACAGCAAAAGTAGTAAGTGTGGGAAAATATACAAAGCTTATTTAAAAAAAAGTTTTAGTAAAATCAAAATTGATAATAAGATTCTAGTTAATGAAAAAATGTGAAAAGTATATTAAATTATAAATGAGAAAGAAAAAAAATTAGAGCTATTGAGTATATATAATTACCATAATTTCCATAATGTACAAATTATATATATATATATTGTAACCCAAGGAGCAGATTAAAGTATGAAGAAACATATAAGAAGCCCACCACATTGGCTGCCAAAAATCAAATACTATGTGACACAACAATAAATAGGACAGGCCAACAAGCAACCCAAGATTATATGCACAGACACCATATGACATAGATTTTAAAAACCAAACCCCAGATTATGTTCTCTTGTAGACAAAATATAAATAAGGTTCATTTATAACTCAAAAATAATTTATCTTATTTCTTAAGATATCTTGATCTTAAATACAGATTCTTTTCAATCTTAAATATCTTGTCTTAAGTCTAAGTTCTTGTACAAGTTTAAAATGTCACATCTTTATGTTTTAAAATATCTTAATCCCAAATATGAATTTTTATACAAGTTTAAAATATCTTAATCTCAGCTTTTAAAAACATATTTATCTCAAATATATGTTCTTTTACAAATTTAGGATCTCTTGATCCCAGGAATTCAAATTCAAAATAAAATACACTGGAACAAAATGTTAATGGTAATGCTTTTAACTTCTTACCTAAAATATGATGATCATTATTTAAGCTAAACACGGAACATTTGACATTTCTTTTAGTTTATTTTCGAATCTTAGTATTTTAAGAAAGAAGAAATTACATTATAACAAACTACTTAAATACTTAAGGAATATATAATTGATAACTTGAAAAACATTTAAATACTTTACAATTATTAAGAGGGAGCCTGGACTCCAGTTCACACTCTTACAGGCTCCCAGTTTTATTCACCAAAGTTATAGTCTAGTTTTGAATTCATAGTAGAAAAGTTTACTAAGATGTAAGTGAATACCTGTTTTATTGTTTTTTTCATTTTTACAAGAAATTTTAAATCAGTTTTCATTCAAGAATAGTTGAAATTACCTATCGCAAACGGCTGTCAGTAGAAATACGTAAAAGCTAGGTTAAGTAATTCTTAGAATCATTAGAGTAACATAAATCTTTGAAAAATACTTTTAAATGAAACCAAATAATTCTAAAAAGAGTAGAAACACTAGAAATTCTAATTTTATTGATAGAATAAAAAGAGAAATCATTTGGACATCAATCTAAAAGAGAAATCATTTGGACATCAAATCTCATTGAAAATGTTGAAAATAAAAATGTTAACAAAGATAGTTTTAATAACTTTATCTTTGCATCAGATATTAATAATGTTAAACAAGTTTCTATGGCTGAAAACCAGTCAGGGAAGACAGAAAACAACCTAAGGAACATTATAGATACAAAAATTAATGATAAAACTAAGAAAAAAAGAAATCCCAGTGTTTTTTAAATTGTTCATAGGACTAAAGTTACAATAGCGTTGTGTCGAACCGGAAGTTGCCGAATGTGGCAAATCAGTGTAGGTCGAATAAATTATTTTGAATTTTAATTCGATCTCAATTTTAGACTTGAACATTATAGATTATGTTTTAAGCTATTTTCCTGCACAAAAATCAAGTTTTTCCGATGATCACAACAGAAGTTATTAGCCCACTTCCAATGCGATTCGGACCCCATAAAAAATAAAAAGTTTTTCAAATCAACACAGAATTACAACGAAATGATTCCTGAGCTTATAAAAAAACAATGATTTAAAAGCAAATTATTACAAATGATGTTTTAGACCTAAACAGAGACATTGAAGCTACAAATGATTCATCCTCTTTTAATTCAAAAATTATTGAGATTAATCTAAAATTTAACAACAAACTTTCAGATTATACAACTGAATCCTTGATTACTAATCAAGACCTAGAATTCAATCCAAAGAATCAGAATCCAATTACCATCAACAAATAAGAATCATAGTGAACCCTGAAGGACTTTATAATTAGGCAGATCGAATAGGTATTGCCAATATTTGCAGACACAGGAGATTGATAATGATTACAAACAGACTTTCAGCAAGGTGATATGGACAAATGGTGTGTACTCATGGTGTGCAAGTAAATCTGGCGTGATTCCAGACTATAATGAATCAACTGTTGCATTGGTGGGCACGGGTCTGCACTCCTATTTTTTTCCTTGGGTGTGGTGTTGGTGGTCATGAAGGGCTTGGTTCATTTGTGGGGGCAGTCGGTGATTATTGCCAAGCCTGGGGATACCTGATGAGCAGGTGAAAGTCACTGTCCTCCATTGGACTTTGCCCTGAGAGGCTACTGCACCCACTTGATGGATTGTTTATTAAGACAGTGTTGATTTGAGCTTATTATTTTGTTTTCTTAGTTAACTTTAAAATTAGAGCCTTTGTAAGATAGTTGGTCTGCTTTGGGCCACCGCCAATTTTTGTAACTTTGATGGAATTTTTGCTGCAATAATTTTGTGGGCACAGGTCTGTATTCCCCTTTACTTTCTACACGGGGTGGTGGTTCTCGTTAGGGGCCAGGTTTATTGGTGCAGGCTGTTGACAATTATTGTCACTACCTGGAAAACCTGCCAAGAGAGTACCTGGTCAAAGTCTCAGTGCCATTCCTGCTCTGGTTGGCTGTAATGCCCCCTTGATAAGTTGGTTTTGGACAGTGCAGATCTGTGCTCGTTACTTGTTAGTTTTTTCCTAGTTGGCTTTCCAATTCTGGTCAGATAGACTGAATGTTGTCACTGCACATTTGGACTGTTAATTGGGAGACAGAGGTACCTAGAATTTTCTTGACATGGCTTGGCTGCAGGTCAAGAGTTTATTGTTGTTTAATGGACTTGGGTCTTGGGCCTTGGACCTCAGTGCCTGTTGTGGTAGTTCACACAATGTTGGACTTATCCACCTATTCAGCGGAAGCATTTGGGTCTTCAGGGCCCCAGGGGTGGGATCATTGGGTGATGGATAACTTTTCAGTGACTTAGATCCATGTACAGATACGCATTAATCAACATTATAGCAACTCTTTTGTATATATAATTGTTATCAAGTATATGTACTTTATATAAACCTGGTCAATAATTGTTTTACCTTGTAACATTGAACATTTTGTAATTCTTAATGGGTAAGTGTATCCAAAAATTTTTGTAATCTTTTTGACTAATAAAAGTTACTTTTGAAAGTAAAATATAATTATTTCACTTCTACTGACTTATATTTTTGATGCAAATTTGAATAAGCAATATCAAAATAATATAGAAGATAGTAAGGGCAGCTTTTATGTTGCCAACTACACAACAAATGCATTTGAAATAAGGTAAGTAATATAACATTTATCTTCTAAGAGTGCAGATAAAATAATTAAATAATTATTAAGCAAAATGAATGTATAAACACTATGTGATCATTGAAATGTACTCTTAAAAGTAATTATTAATGCAAATTTTATTAAAGTAGACTTTTCGATAAACAGATGTGATTATGCAATGATATTATAATGGCAATGAAACAGAAACATATTTAATTAACAATAAAATATTTATTTATAACCTGTAATAATCCATATAATAAAAATATTTATTTACAATAATTATTTCTTTTAATTTACTATCTATAATTTACAGATATTATTAACTAATACATTGGTGTACCTTTCTTAAAACCATTTCTACAATTTTTATCATATGAGTTATATCTACTACCCAATAGTTCTCCTATTCATGAAATACAATTATTATTTCCAAACCCAGGACTCATAATATAAAGCAATATACCTCTAGGTTTTTGTCCAGGCTACCAAAAGATAATACACACTTTATATAATCAAAAATAGTATTAAAAATCAGTGTAAAGATGCTTAATAAATATTAATACAATAGCAACATATATTATGCAATATAAAAACACTTATAACATGAACAATACCTATGTTGGAGCAAAGAAATAATGATGCTTATTGTAAAGCTGAAGATGCCTATGAATATTCACAAAAACACATTCTAATATTAAAATTCTAGGCATAGTAGATAAGAGAAATATAAGCTAATGAAAATATGATAGAGCACTTGGGATTATGTGTACGTGGTGCTGATGAATGAATGAGCCACACTGTCTCTCTCATGGAGGGGCTAAATACACATTAAAGTAATAGAACATCCACTTAAAATTACTCAAAAATACTACTAATAATAAAAGGTGGTGGTCATGTGATGTTTATTGGTTTAAAAGGCATTGAACTAATAATAAATTGTGAAAATATGAATAATTGTTCATCTCACATGCACATACAAAAGGGACATAATTTATTCACTCGATTAAGATTATTTGTATACCAACAAACCTATTATTGCATAACGATGATGAAACTATGTGTACAAATTATTTAAAATTCTTACACACATACTGGTACCTATAACACTTTCATTCATAAAACACTTTTTATAATATACAAAAAAGGCTGTTATACCTCTGGGTACAATCATTTGTAATTTTAAATATTTATTTGGAAAAACTCTGGAATAATAAAACCAAAACATAAAATAAAACCTTCTACTGTACATCTTATACCAATTCCATCTCTGGAACACCATTCAGACAAACATATTTATAATATAATAACTAATAATAACCATAATATAATATCTATAAACTATGGCTATAATAATTCTAATATATACATGACAACTATAATACCATTTTAGAAATTAACAGTTCATTTCCTTTTTATAAGGAAAATGATCTCTTTTTCAATCCTTATTCTCATCTTGAAGTGATATATGAATATATTGTCCTTTACTAAAGTAGATCAGACACACAAATGTAAAATAACAGGAGCTGATGGCAAATGATGTTAATGGCAAACAGTTTCTTTCAAAATCAGAGGAACAATAAGCAGAATGATAATTCTTTATATAAAATTGCTCTTTATGAAGTTTTATTTTTACAAGTCTACTGTGATAAACTTATATTTATTATTTTTTTAAATATAATCACAATATACTTAAAACAATCAGCAATTTAAAAACAAAATATTCAGATAAATAAATGAATAAGTAAACTTCAGATTAATAGTTATATTATTTGTTTTAATATGTAACAGTCTTGACATAGCTGTATTTTTATATTGGCCTATTTCCATCATCTAATATGTGTGTTGAATGTCTTTAGAAGAATGTAATTTTTATTTAAATATTCCAGATACATTCAACTGTTAGTAATATCACAGCAAACAGGTTAATATATGCACTGTTAGTAATGTCACAGCGAACAAGTTAGTATATGCACCAACTGTTAGTAATATCACAGCAAACAGGTTAATATATGCACTAACTGTTAGTAATGTCACAGTAAACAGGTTTTGCTGTGACATTACTAACAGTTAATGCATATACTAACTTGTTTGTTGTAATATTATTAACAGTTGGTGCATATACTAACCTGTTTTCTATGATATTACTAACAGTTGAATGTATTTGGAATATCACAGACTAATGATAATTTATAAATGATATTTTGTCACCTTTCCATAAATTTTTAAAGCATTTACTATTTAAAACATATCATGGTTACTACAATTTTATCTACAAATATAGACTTTCTGCATTTACTTCTTTGACCGTAATCAACTTTAGATAAATATGATAATGTATATTTATTAAAATAGAACTTATTAAACTTTTCAACATAATTTATTCTAATGTTTAAAACTAAATACAATAATATATTTGATATTTTGTTACAAGCATGCCTTTTTATATGCTGGAGTTCAATTTTCAATAAAGCAAATTAATACAATTTTTAAAAACAATGTTGGTTATTTATTTGTTTTGAATTAACAACCTTCCAAATAAACAATACAATCATTAAATTTTTTCTTAATCAAATATCTATTTTTTAAAAGAAGATACAGTATATTACAAAATTTTTCATCACCTCAAAAGGATTAGAAAATTATACCTGTGCAGTTCAGCTTAGTGATAAACTGACAAAATAATAGTCTAAGATTTCCGATCTCGCTTTGTATTCTTGAATACCATATGACCTGTAAACAGTGAATTATTTCATTTTTTTCTTTGTGATTTAATACAGGGCTACTGTAATTCAAGGTTCACATTAAAAAAATATGTATCCGAGAGCGCATATAAAATAATACAACACGTATATATGGTGTTTATTGAAAGTGTAGACAAAATACAATAATTGTTTATAATCCACATCAAGACAATCGATTAATGATAAAATTAAAATATCTGATCAATATCTCATTCAAATTGTTATTTTACTTATTCACTCTAAGCGTGCTGCATAAACTCTCTCCACAGATTGCATGCGGTCCATGGGCGGTATTTTGAACAGCTTTCAATTTGGCACATTGAATTTTTTGGATGAAAGCTCATCCTATCATTTCCGCTACTCGAATATCACATGGCCTTTCATGTAATGTTTTCAATTATTTATTTTAAAAGTTAAAATTAATTTACAACAAAAAAAAATCATTTAAATATTTTTAAATCAAATTATTAGTTATAGTCGATTGTGACTCATTCGATTTGTAATATTTTCAAATATTTTCTGAATTAAAAATAAAATGCAAGTCACAAGAACACTGCAAATCTTTTGACAGCAACGAAAAAATTAAAACAAAATTTTGAAAATAGGTCAAAGATAATTTGTGATTAGAGCTAGTCAAAAAGTGATTTTATTGACAATAAAACATAAATTATCAAATAATTGATTTTTAAAAAGAAATGAATTTACTAATTACGTAAGTGCAAGATATATATAAGTCATGTGACATCTGACTTGTTATTATTACTATAATTACGTTTACGTAAAACTATAAACATTTATTTTATTTTTGTTTATATGAATGACTTTTATTTGTTTGCTTTTAAATATCACAGGTTTAATTATTTCAATGTAACATTTAAATAATAATAATTGTTTTACTAGTTAATAAAAGGAATATTTCAGAACTTTACGTCATTTGCAAATTAAAAGAATTTCAAAAAATAACTGTAATTTCTATTGTTAATTTTTTATATACATTTTAAAAAATTAAACCTTAATTACTTTATATCCTGTTTTATTTTTTTACATTAAACAAAAACTTTATTATTTTTAGACTGCAATAACTACCAATTTTTGATAAAATAGTTAATAAAAACTAAAAATAAGAGCAAGCGTTGGTAGTCGTCGCACAGCCGCCTTACAAGCAGTTGTCCCGTGTTAGCGGGTTCGCTTCCCGGCCGATGCTATGACACATGAAAAAAAAGAGCTATAGAAAAAGGAAAAGGGGGTTTGTAAAATAATTCATTTCAACCTCAAGGTTTTGAGTAATAAAATGTAATTAAATTATTCAACTCTGTAATTTGTTAAATAATTTTGGGGCTTATTAATTACTTTTATGATCTTCTAAAAACCTATAATACAATAAAGCATAAGGGTTTTTAATCTAGCATTCGTATTGCTTGTAAAAGCTTTTCATATATCGTAAAGCATTTACAACGCACTCAAAGAAATCACATATGTGAAACCAATAAATAACTCATCTGAATTGTATACCTATTGGCTAAGAACAATTGCCTTGTATAAAAATATTATAGTAACAAATTCACATTTTCAAGTGAAAACCATGATGGATTTCACTATATATAAGATAAAAACCATAATTATAGCAGTAGAAAACAAAAGTTGTGCACTTGTGACACAATGTCAAATCCATGGGAAAAATATACATTAGCTTTGTCTACCCCTATTGCATTTTATTGTTGCAAGTATCAAATATGTTACTCTATAATTTTGTCTTTCCTGTTTTTATATCTTTCAATAGAAGTCTCAGAGTTCTCTAGTATTTCTTTTTTCAGATAGATGTTTTGTGCTAAATTTATCTTAACTTCAATGTTTTATTTAATATCCAATGAATGATGAAATCAATTACATATTGTTAAAGATCTTATATTAGCTTTTAGAAATGTGCAGGCTAAATACTTTTTATGTATGTCTACAATAAGAAAAAGACCACATGTGAGATGGATGGATGAAATAAAGTGTGATGGGGTGATGTGGAGAAGAGAAGCTAAAGATCAAAGAAGATGGATTGAATTTGGAGAGACCTTCATCCTGCAGTGTATTGCTAATAGTTGTTGTTGATGATGATGATAATAAGAATGAATCTTAAATTGACAAAAAAAATGCTGACTTGCTTTAAACATATCAATTATTTCTGAAGATGCTGACAGTTTATTGTTAACATGGGTTAAGTCTATTATAATTTAAACATTTTTAACATTTTATTTGAACATATTAAATAGCAGTAGTGTTGCTTATATAATGATATCAAAAGCATTTTGTCTTCTCTTAATTATATTAATGTATATTAACATGTAAATCATATATCTAATGATGGTTCAGGTGATTTACTTGTTACCACTTAATACTGAACTTCCATTGAAGTATTGGGATATAACATAAGGCACATTAGGTGTTAGCTTAAACTACATGTCAATAAGATCAAGTGATTATCTTATCTAATTAATTAAAGGTTTTTAATAAGGAAAAATTATTGATTACATTTCCATACAGTATCAAGTTCTCTTTGTTTCCAGAAGGTTTGTGATGATGGTGTTTTAGTTGTATTTTTATATTGGACTATTTCCATCATCTAATATGTCTTTAGAAAAATTTAACTTCAATTCCAAATACATTCAACTGTTAGTAATAGCATATCAAACAGTCTAGTATATGCACAATGTTTCGAGAGGTATACATGGTCTAAACTAACAGACCATGTATGTGCCAATGAACATATGTTCAAATGGGAAAATACAAAAATATTGGATAGAAAAGAAAAGGTAGAAAGAAGAAAATTTAAAGAAACTGTCCACATGACAATGGCAAACAATCCCATAAGCCAACCTAGTGTGAATATACATAATATATGGAAACCACTAATCAACTTTGCTCGTAGAAAAAAGTGGAGAAATCAGCAACTTCATAGATAAGTAAATAAAATTCCCACTGACTGTTGTCTTTGGCAGGATGGCTTAGTTGGTTAGAGCATTACCTTAAAATTCAATACTCAAGAATCTAATGGTCCAGGTTCGAATCCCATGCTAGTACTGTCACTGGTCGGGCCAGCAACACCTGAAAAAGAGGGGAGAATAAAGCCTCTCAAATCATTGTGCATATATTAATCTGTTTGATGTGCTATTACTAACAGTTGAATGTATTTGAAATATTTAAATAAAGTTAAATTTTTCTAAAACATTCAATACTCATATTAGATGATGGAAAGAGTCCAATATAAAAATACAACCAAGGTTCTTATTCTTTCATTAAGTAATATACATAATTATTTTTAGTGCTTTTAAAATTAATAAAGCCATTTCTTGCTGTACTTTTAAAGATATTTTATCTCTTTTAAAGATATTTTATTTCTAAAGAAGACCTTGCATCAATTGTTCATTTATAAATTTATAGAATCCTATTGTTGAAATTAACAAAATTAAGATAATAAAAACAAAGAATTTTAAATATATTCTAAAAGTATTATCTAGGTAGCATAGCTAAGGAAAATACAAAAAAAAAAAAAAACAAATAAAATAGGAAATGACTCATTTCACTTTTTGCAATATAATTTCAAATCTTCTATCTTGTTAAAATTTAAATAATTTCATATTAGAGAAAAATATTTTTGAGCAAGTGATAAGAGATTACAGTTTTAAAAAAAGAACATAAAACAACATAAAAAATTCATATAGAATTAATACATTTTAATGAACAGGCTAATGCACATGCACTTTACAGATTTTAAACTATGTGTAAATGAATACTCTTATTCTCAAACACAAGTTATAGTCTTTACGAAAAAATAGAATAAATCCATCTATCTTTTCAACCCAAACATTTAAATATCGGCCAATCTTGTGTTTGGAGATGAGAGCATGAAGATATTAAGCAGTGACTTCAAATTACTTTATTATGCTTGAATGAATGATGCTTGAGAAATTATTTAAAATTTACTATACATCATTCTTAGTTGAAGTTAAACATATATATAATAAAATATTTATTTATATAGCAGTATATTAATAAATTGTAATTGTAAATTAGCGATCAGGTTAATGCACATGCACTTTACAGATTTTAAACTATACGTAAATGAATACTCTCATTCTCAAACACAAGATAAAGTCTTTATGAAAAGATAGAATGAATCTATCTATCTTTTCAACCCAAATGTTTAAGTATGGGCCAATCTTAAATGTTTGGAGATGAGAGCATGAAGATATTAAGCAGTCAGTTTAAATTACTTTATTAATCTTGAATGAATGACACTTGTGAAATTATTTAAACACTTAAGATTGGCCCATACTTAAACGTTTGGGTTGAAAAGATAGATGGATTCATTCTATCTTTTCATAAAGACGATATCTTGTGTTTAAAAATGAGAGTATTCATTTACGTATAGTTTAAAGTATGTAAAGTGCATTAACCTGATTGCTAATTTACAACTACAATTTATTAACATAGCGCTATATAAATAAATAATTTATTTTAATGAACAATTATGTTAATATAAAACAAATGTCTCTATTATATAATAATACTAAATATTTAGAAGTCTAAAAAAAAAAACAAATTGATAATTACTTTTATGTATTACTTTTATTAGAGAATTATTTATGTCATTAGCAGAAACCATTTGCAAATAAATATGATCCTTCCAACTTCAAAAGGAGGTTAATAGAAATTAATTTGTGATGAATATACAAAATGATCCATGAAACATAAATTTGTGAACATATTCTTAATGATAGTTCATTACTCTGATTATTTGTTACTTTGTGATCTGGTTTTTAATTTTTTCAAAGTAAATTTTTCTTTCTGAAAAATTTGAACACTTAATAGCATCTCTTCATTGTATTTTTTCCTCAGAATATCATGTGATCACCATTACCTCTGCATATACAAGCTGTTATGATAGTAACAAACTCTCCATACAGTAATATCACCCAATACAAGCTTTGGTAATCAATGGATGCAAGAAGATTTATGCATAAAATACTTATCTAATGCCTACTCATCCAATATCCCCAGACTGGTTTTTAGAGTTGCATTAAAACCCAAGGTCCTGATACAGTTTTTTCAGATCCAAGCCTGGGTACATTGTATGAGTAGGCAATAGATAGGCAACTTATGCACAAACCTTTTTGCAACCATTGCTTACTAAAGCTTGCACTGGGTGACACTACTGAATGGAGAGTTTGCTATTTTCTTCTCAGCCATAACTTTTTAATAAAAGTAAGAGATATTGAATCGTTTAAAGTGGTTTTGAAATAATCTTTAGAACAAAAATGGGATCTGCCACTCTCATAAACATGATGCTATAGTTTACCATAAAATAATTTTTAAGAAATTATATTGTTCGTTCATTTTATATATCCATTACATTCCTATGAAGATGTGATTTTTACAACAGAAAACTCTATAAACTAGTGATCATATTTTTTCAAATTTTATAGATTATCCTTAACATCAAAAAATTTTAGTAAACAGTTTCTTGGAGAAATGTGACAGAGAATACACATAAATGTATGCAAGATAAGCTTTAAGTTTGTAAAGTTAGTAAAATTTGCCTAGTGCAACTTTGGATTAATTAATTGCATTAGTCATAGCCATGGCATTGACAGTCGAAAGAAAACTGTGGGGTTTATTAAAAAAATAAAAAAAAGTAATTAGTATATTTGAATGGCAAATTAGTTAAGTTAGCCATTTTTTGAAAGAGGGATGCAAGAATATTTTCTGTTAATTGCATATTTGTCTCCAGCAATATGCCAGGCCTCTTTCAGGTTGCATTTGGAATCATTGTGTTCAGAGCTGACTACACTAGTGCATATAGGCTGTAAGGTCTGGCCAGATCTGAATTCGAATGTGGCTAGATCTGAATTCAAGTTCATAAAAAAATTGACGTAGAATCAGTTTTGGTTTTGGCATGGTTATATAAATAATAGTGTTACACTGTTTGAGTGTAATGGTTGACACACAATTCCCCATAATATACAGCATAGAAGTTAGTGTGGGTGCATGCAATTTTGTACATTATTTGTGACTAGGTTTAGGGGCAAAATATCATTTGTACTGTTGATAAGCTCATTAATGTAGAATGGTGTGGAGGCATAGTTGATGAATTAAAGAGCATATTTTAATGATGTGGTGGGTGACTCCAGGAATGTAAGGTAATAATGTTCATGGTTTATCATTGGTTGCTAAAGGTGGATGTTTGAATTTTGAAAAAAAATCTATGGTTTGGATGAAAATTTTATGTTTTTATATTCAATATTGTGCAAATCTGAAAGATAAAAATCGATGTTATTTTTTTTATCAGACTCAAATTTACACAAATGGTGGTTCCGATATAAAAAATTCTTTTAGACCAGCAAGTTCATGAGGTCTTAGTGACATGGATTCAAAACATATGGTTCCACAAACATGGATAGGCTTAAAGATAATTTTATAGTTGAAATGAGTAGTCTCACACTGGATGGACAGACTGAAGAACTTGATGCCTTGAAGGCTATCTTGGTTTTCATGGGTCCATTTTAGTGAAGAAGCCTATGAGAGGGCAATCTATATATTGTTGATTTGTGTGACAGAGGCACAAATAAGGATGTCATCTACATGGTGTATATAGAGCATAGAGGGGGTGGAATAAAAAGTTTTTAGGTAAGATGTCTTTCTCAAATTTATTGGGAACTAGGCTTGAGATTATCTCACTAATGGGAAGAGCCATAGGCCATCTGTCATCCATTTTGTAAACAAACATTGTTATGTGGATCCAACATAAACATGCCAAAATAAATTCAATCCATTGCAGATTATAAATCAGTTTTGTTGAGAGCTGTACAGCTTGATAATCTCTGGTGGTGCTAACTAGTCTTATTCATTGAGTAAAATATTTTTTAATTTGATGGGTGCATCCAAATGAAGATTTGAGGGTGAATCTACCAAAGCCAAACTGATCTATAAGCCATTGGTCAATCATTTGAGAAGTTTTATAAGTACTGCCAAACTTGATCATTAATTGAAGGCGGTGTTCAACTTTGTGTAGCCTTATATTGGCAACTAGTCTAAGTAGAATTGCAGCAGATGGATAGATATCTGAAAAAAGCTTTATTGCAAAATTTGCATAAAACCATAGATGTAAATTTATCTTTAGATTGTTTTAAATTGTATGTGCCTATTGGCTTGAATTTTAATTTTTTTATTGGAGTGTGCATTTTTGCAGCAAAATTTATTTTAGATAATAAAACAAAATGATTTACTTTATCTTCCTTTATGCACACTATGTTGTTATCATATAGTTATTGTTTAATAGAGTCTATACATTTAAACCATGCCTTGTCTTGTCTGGTGAAAAGTTTACATGAAACACTATCAGGATGGGTATTCTGAAGCATCCATATTTTATGATTGCATTGCTCTTAGTTTTTGAGAAGTTTTTTACAGCCCTTGATAATGTTTTGTAGCAAGAAAGATTTCAATTAATAGGTGATCTCACAATTATAAATTGCCTTAAACATGTAGATTTGGAAGCAGTTTGGAAAGACTATAAACCAAACAATTTTCTAACAATTCAATTCTTTCACATAATATACAGATTGACATAAAAAGTTTACAATTGGTTATGATCTTAAAACAGATATCCATAGAGTTATATGAATACATGTAATGTTGAAAAATTTTAGTGAGCAGTATTTCAGAAAAATGTAACAGAGTTTATATGCATAAACGTATGCAAGAAAAGCTTTAGGTTTGTAAAGTTAGCAAAATTTACCTAGTGCACATTTGACTAATTAAATGTGGTAGTCAGAGTCATCGCATTGACAGTGGAAGGAAAACTGTGGGACTGATTAAAGAGATAAAAAGAGTAATTAGCATATTTGAATAGCAAATCAGTTGTTTAAGTTGGCCATTTTTTCGAGAGGGGGATACAGGAGTCTTTTTTGTAATTGTGTATTTGTTTCTAGTGATATTCCAGACTTCTTTCAGATTGTGTTTGGCATTGTTGCATTCAGAGCAGATCACACTATGGATGCAGGCTCAAAGGTGTGACCTGAGCTAGATTCATGTTTATAAAAACTGGATCTAACATCAGTTTGAGTTTTTGCACAATTTGTGTAGATAGGTTGGCATGCATTCCTCCATAATATATAGCATGGCCATTACTGTGAGTACTTGTGATTTTATGTACTAAATGAAATAAAATCCCTTTGTGCTGCATTTATAGAGAGTCCAAGTTTTGCTTCCACACAATAAATTAGTTAAAATAACAGCTCTACATGCAAGTAATTTAGCTTTACTTGTTATATTGCTTCAATTAAGTAATCTAACTTTTTATTTATTAAAAGCAGTGACAGCATATTAAGGTCTTTTCTGCACAGCAACATCTAAGTTTATCTTTCTACTCATAAAGCTGTCAATGCACTTAATCTGAATTACATTCTAAAGTTAATAATGTTTACTAAGGCAATAAACCTAAAGCATGTGCGGTTGAAAATGCGAAGGTAGGGACCTCTACAAGTCTTAACCACAAGCTTACACATTGGAAGAAAAGATGGGAATAATAATAAAACTAAAACATGTTTAATTCAATACCGGCTAATAAAAATTTTGAGTTTTTGAACATTACCGGTTAAAGTTTAATCATTAAACCAAAGTCTTTGTATATTGAATTAAAAGAATTAAATGTGCTGTTTAGATCATTTTTTAAATTAAGAAGTATATCATAATTATCAGCATACTGCAAATTCATAAGTCAAGAAGAGGAAGATCTTGTTTTTTATTTTTAAATGATTCAAATTAACATTTTCATTACCAAATCTGTATCGCATTCTGATTTTTGATTCATGAAGTTACCTGTGAATAGTTCCAAAAATTGCTGTCATAAAACTGAAAACAAATGCGTCCAAGTTTTCACCTGTAGTAATGATACTTTATTTAACCAAGCTATATAATATTCATCTTTTTTTTTTCTCATGTGTCATAGCATCAGCCGGGAAGTGAACCCGCTAACCCAGGACAACTGCTTGTAAAGCTGCTGTCGCTGACCTCTTGATCACAATCCTTGACAATATGAATAATCTTTGATATACAACTATCTAATTTGAAACACTTTTAAACTCCTTTTAATTGAAACGTGTGCCTCAACCAAATCAATAATAGCAATATATAGATAACTTTTTCATTTTCCTGGCCAAAAAAAACCCACATTGGATCTTCTGGTAGTAATTCATATATTACTGAAAGCAACTTATACATTAAATCTTTAAAAATATTGTTAGTAAGTAATAATTATATTTCATGATAATTATTTCAATATTTTCTATCCCTTTTATTTTAAAAAAATTGGGGCAATACATCAGACAGCACAAGTTTGTAATTGTATATATTTCTTTAAAAAAATTCAATATTTTTAAAAACTAATTTATTCTCCCTAAAATCGAAAACTTCTAGATCTTATTAGAACCTGCAGCCTTTTCATTTTTTTCTTATGTGTCATAGCATCAGCCAGGAAGAAAACATGCTAATCCAGGACAACTGCTTGTAAAGCAGCTGTCACTGACCTCTCAACCACCAATGCTTGACGCCTTTTCATTTTTATGGTTACAAAAACTGTTTACTTCACCAAGCTGGATACAGCTAAATCTAATTCAGTAGATAGAATAAATATATCATTAAAAATCATCATTTTAATTCTTATATAATTTTTTATAAGATAATTAAAATATTTTTCCACCTGTTCAAATATCATTGTCATTTATTTATGGGTGCATACTCATTGGCTACAGTAAGGAGTTTGCTAATAACTTAAAGGAGACCCTTTGAATTCTCTTGGAGATCTTAAGGGATCCATGTAGAGCAAATTTCTAAGGTTTACTCTATATGTTCTTGTTATTGCAGCTGTTATTACTATGTAACTATTCATAGAGTATATGAACATGGATGAGCTGCTCTCCAACATGAATGAGCCAATGTGATAAATTTATTGGCTTTTTACCACTGTATTTACGATCGAAAAACATGTCTTTTCTCATCAGTTGCCTGATAGCTTTTAACTGAAATATCAGTTGATTTTTTTGAAGGCATAATGAAATGTGTGAGAATGCATTTTTTTTAAATATTTACAATCATGATAGATAAAATATTAATCATGGCCTTTATTTCTAGGAGGCTTTTTAGTCACCAACCAAGGCAAGTCACATGATTACTATTTCTAATAGTCAAGGCATTGGTTGATAGCTGAATAAGGAGAGTGCTAACAATCCCCATGATTGTGGATCCAGTCTGCCATTTGATAATATCCTTTTATTTAGGTACTTACAACTGTAGATCAGTTTCAAATGAAGGAAGATTTCAAGCAATTGGAAAAAGATTTGTCTCATATTAAATTGAATCTTATTGGACTTTGTGAAGTTAGAAGAACAGGTTAAGAGACAATTGTATTAAAAAAATGAACATGTACTCTACTATAAAGACACAAATATTGGAAATGCAAGTGAAGTAGGATTTATTGTAAATAAAAAGTGGAAGAGCAACATTGTGGAGATTGATGGTGTATTAGACATAATAGCAGTATTAGTTATTCAACTTAATAACAGATACCAAATGCAGATAATTCAGGTTTATGCCCTGACAAGTTCTTATAGTGATGAAGTAGTAGAAGATTTTTATATGGATGTACAAAAGGCTTTTGATCAGAGTAAACATTTTAAAATTGTTACGGGAGACTTTAATGCTAGAATTGGTAAACAAATAAAAAATGAAAGTGCTATATGTAAATTTGGCTATTATAATAGAAATGAGAGAGAGCATAGACTTGTGAAGTTTGCAGAAAAAGAAAATAAGATGTTTTTGATAAAAATGTTTAAAAGAATTAGACATGGGAGCATTCAAATGAAGATACAGCAGAATTGGATTATATTTTGGTTAAGAAAAAATACATATTCCAAGATTGTAATGTTCTTAATAAATTCAACACAAGAAGTGATCATCAAATAGTGAGATGCAAGATATGTACTAATCCAAAACTAGAGAGACAAAAATTATTAAGAAAAACACTATTTACATTGATATTTATACTTTTCAAAAACATTCTAATGAATTTATAAAACTTGCAAATCATTTTCAAATATTAGCGGATTTCAAATATAATTCAGATTTGAATGAAATCAATAGGAAAAGAACTCATAAACTTTTAAAAACTGCAGCAAAGATAACTGGTAGAAAAAAGCAGCAATTGACCAATAACATTTCTACTGAGCCTAGAGAATTTATGAAGAAAGGAAAGAATATAAAAATAATGTGTTAAGACAGATTGAATATCTCAAATTTTGTAAAATGTAAGAAAAAGAGTTGATAATGATATAAGAAAGTATAATTATGAACTAGCAAGGATTGAAGAGAATAAAGTCTCAAAAGTGTAGAGCAACATTTTGATATTAGAAAGAAACATATCTGAAATAAGAAAAAAAGATGGGACTATTACTAAAAAGAGAGATGACATTATGAAATGTGTAGAAGAGTTCTATAAAGAATTATATAGTTATAAACAACAAGTACCTCTTACAATTATTATATCTTCTGGATTGTCCAAGATTTTAAATGAAGAAGTGAGACTTGAAATTAAATGTATGAAGAAGCTACAGGTAATAATGGAATTATAATTGATATTTTAGAAAAAGCAGATGAAAAAATAGAAAATTTTTTGGCATAGTTATATGCCAAAGGTCTAAATGATAAAGATGTACCAGATGATTGAAAAAATTTTGTTTTAATATTTGTAATAAAGAAGATATTAAAAATTACAGATCTATCAGTTTTTTATTAGTTTTGTACAAAATTTTTACCAAGGTAATTATAACTCATCTACAGAGAACATTGGATTGGATTTAAAAGTAGTTTTAGTACCATGAATCATATCCAAGTATTGAGAGAAGTTATAGAAAGGACCAATGAATATGAACTGCTTTTATGCTTTGGATTTGATTCCAAAACCATTTCTTCAATGATTAAAGCAGTGAATTTATCGTGATATAGACCCAGGTTATTGTCATATTTTGAGTAATATTTATAAAAATGTAACAGCAACAATAAGATTACATAATGATACTAGGATAAGACAGAGTGATTCCATATCTCCAAAACTTTTTACAGCATTCCTTACAAGAAATATTTTGTGATTTAAAGTGGGAAGTTAAAAAAATAAAAGAAAATGGAGATTATTTAAATAATTAAGATGCTGTAGTTATTTTTTCAAATAAGGCTTCAGAGCTTCAGGAAATTTTGTAAGGATTATCAAATGAAAAAAAAAATGGTGGTAAATGTTAAAAAGATTAAAATAATGTGCAATGAATTTTCTCAAAAGATGAAAGTAGAGATGGATAATGATGAGTGAGAAGAAGTTAATAATTACAAATACCTTGATCAGGTTATTACTGCAGATAAAATTAATCATAGTATTAAACTTGTTTGATGAACATTTGTTAAAAATAATTTAATTTTAAAAAAATATGCCTATATGTTTGAAAAGGAAGATTTTTAATAAATGTGTTTTTCCAGTTTTTACTTATGGATCTGAGACATGGACACCTGACATAAGAGCAATACAAAAAACACTCAAAGAAATATGGAGAGATGCATGTTAGGAGTAACAACAAGAAGCTGAGAATGGAACACATGGGTAAGAAAGAAACAAATGTTACTGACATTATTGAAAAAATTAAGTCTGAAATGGAGTTGGAATGAACATGTTGCTAGAAGAGATAATAATAGATGGACAGGTGAAATCTTAAAATTTATTCCAAGAGATTGTAAAAGACCCAGAAAAAGACCAAATGTGATATGGAGGGATAAAACAAGGAAGTGTACAGGGGTAATGTGAAGAAGAGATGCTAGAAATCAAAGAAGATGGATTGAACTTAGAGAGACCATTCTGCAGTAGATTAATAATGGTTGACAATGATGATGACATTAAAAAATTATCTTTTTTTAAATTTACATTTATTTTTGCAATGGCATTAGAAATTAGGTGTTTAATTTTTATGTAGCCTTTTAGAAAATCATTTGACAATTTGTCAGATTTACTTTGAACTTATCAGTTTGTTGCATTTTGAAATCAAACACAATTGTAACCAGACTTGATAGAGAGATTTGCATATCCTTATTAATGTTAATTTACAATAAAATAGGTTGCAAAATTTGTATAGCGTGATTTTCTAACAAAAAAATATGTATTTTCCTGTTTTTCTGAAGGTTTGTGATAATGGTATTTTAGATGCAATAATTTAATATGTTGGGCTTTTTCCAATCATCTATCATTAAATGTTGAATGTGTAGAAAATTTTAAACTTTATTTAAACTTTTCCAAATACAAACAACTGTTAGTAATAACACACAAAGACAACATGGATTTGTAGATCATACAACATTTTGAGTGGTATTATTCTCTATTCACTCAAAATATTGTATAATCTACTAACCTGTGTTGTATTTCCATGTTACTACTAACAGTTGTTGTATTTGGAAAAGTTTAAATAAAGTTTAAAATTATCTTGACTTTTAACATTTAATTATGGATGATGGAAATAGTCCAATATATTATCACACGTTTTTTTTTTAAATTATTTTTCTGTGTGTGTGTGTGTGTGTGTTTTGACATTAACATCATATCATTAGTATTTGCAATTATAGAATCATGTTTATTAAAGAATTTATTTTCCATTTTTAGTCTCTTTTTTTGCTAACATTATTCCCATGTTTTTATTCCCTTGAATTAATATCATCTAATTTATTATTGAAGGTTTATAAAAGTTTAATCAAGAAATATTTCCTATGAATGTAAGAATATCAACTCTGTGTGCTTTTCAAAAAGCTATGTTCACCTGAACTTAATAATGACATCAACATTGTATCAAGAAGAATAAAGTTTAGTAACTTAAATAAACCATGATCTCAACGTTTTCTTCCTTATTTATTATTTTATTAACACTTGTCACCAAACACTATTTTAATTGTAAAAGCTTTTTTGATAAAACAATTTCTCAATCATATTTCATAGAAATCTTTAATATATATTTAGGGATAACATTTCCAGAATTAAAGATAGAAATATCTTTAGGGTGGACGCTGATGGTGCATTTATAATTTTGATTTTTATCATTAAGAGAATGTTAAAAAAAAAATTTTTTTAATAAAATAATAAAACATATTTTACAGAATAATTTGATAAAATTATTAATATATTTTTAGAAACATTTAATATATATATAATACGAGAATTAAAAGTTCGTTATTACAATTAAAGAGGTAAATATTTCATAATAAAATATTTTATAATGAAATCTAACTCATAAAATTTTTTTTTCTCTTTCTATTTTTATAATTCAGTTAAATCAGTAAAGAATTAAAATAAAACTAAGCTTCTAAATTAAAAGTAAAAGAAATAAATTTTACATTTACAATCTATTAGATATGATATTTTTTTCTACAGTACAGGCTTTATTCATACCTGCACTTATATATGTAATATATAGGGGGTTTGAACTCAGACATTCAACCCTCAACCATCTGTACTATCTCTTACCACTGGTATACTTGATCACACACATGTCGAAAAGATAAATAATCACCAGTGTTCGTATTTCGTGCTAAACCAGCAATCGTCAGTTGGTCCAGATTACCATCTCCACAGATATAGCTCAGCTTGTATTAAGATAGCCAATCTTTATGCTTTAATGGACAGGCTTCAAAACACTCCACCCCACAACTCTTCAGCCATCCATTTCATTGCAAATCTGATTGGATAATAATTTCAGGTTCATTCGTTAGTTAAAATATGTTATTTTCATTTAATCCAATTAAATTACATCCTCTTCTGTTTTCTTTTTAAAAACTTTGTTTCTTCATCCAACATATATACATATTCTCATCTTTAATACCCAACATTTCGACCACTTTTTTTTTTTACTCATTTTCAAGGATTTCTAAAAATACATATTTACATCATTATTATTACAAATAAAATTAATATATAATATATCAATATAGTTAAGTGTGGAAACTAAATATATTTATTATCATATTTATCATCACACCATTTTACTTCATATTAAAATCATTTGTTCTATAAAATATTAAATCACCATTATTTTCATTTTTAATCCCTTAAACAAGGCATAAAATCTTCACATTTTATAGTTTTTTCTTAATCAGATTTCTTTTTAGTTGCATTGTTATAGGAATTTTTTTTCCTTTCACTGAAGAAATTGAGTGTAATGTAATTATTAGCAATGAAAAATTTCGACTCTGCACGTTATGTTTAAAAAAATTAAAGTATAAACTGTAAAAAATTTTAACTGGCTGAAAGTAATTATCAATAACTTTATAACTTAAACTTTGCATGATTCAATACAATTGTAAAGAGATGGATTTGAAAAGTGAAAATCCATAAGCCACAGCTAAGTCATGTCACTTTCTATGCTTAAACGTCATATAACTGATTCAGTAACAAAACATTTAATTATTATTGTCCTAAGACTTCAGCATTATTTTTGTTTAAACCAATAACCATCACATGCAGAGTTTTTCTGAAAATAACTACTTTATCTAAAGCTTTTAAAAATGATTCTCAAAATATGACAATAGTTAATATAGTTAAGTGTGAAAATCACTCTTCATAATTTAGAAATTATTACATTTCTTTTAATTTTAGATAAAAGGCTTTAAATTTATTAATGGTTCAAATCTGTATATATAAATGCACTTCAATCTTTGTTTTTTTATTAGCCATTCATCTTTTTATTCCTGCATATTATCTTATATTTTTAAAAACTATAATTATACCTTTATATTTCACTCAAACTCTATACTTTGGAAAAAATATATTAATGACTCTAATATAGACTTGAGTTCAAGCAGATTTCTTCAGTTTAGCTAAAGCAAATATATCTACCAGGTAACATTTACTGTATTTTGTATTTATTTGAAATACATTATTCAAATACTTTTTACAAGTGCTGAACATTATTTACCTGAGTAAAATGAAGTGATAATTAATAGAACAGGTGAGAATGTTATGCAAACATAAATATAAATATTTAATGAATAATATTTCTGTAATGTAATTTTCACTGCACTATTCTCATGCAAGGTAGAAAATGACTTTTATTAGAAATATTATTCATTAAGTGGATAATCTCTAGTCTAATAAATAACTAATAAAAATTATTAATATACTTTCATTAAGTGATTTGTGTCAAAGTTGTGATGGGTGCACATTTGATACTTATGAATTAAACTGCAGTAATTTGTTATATATATTTACTGAACAATGATAAAGATATGTGTAAGAAATTGTGGTCTGGCCAACTGATGAGTGCTGGCTCACCATGAAATGTGCATCTTGAGAATCATAGATTTTTTTACATATTTTTGGCCATATACACCTGGGTCTCATTTTATGTGATAGATAGGTTCCTCAGAAAACACGCGCAAATGAAATTGTGCAAAAATAGACATAACTTACCTTGAAAAAGGGGGGATACGGACTGTGATTTTTCAAAAATCGTGTAAAAGCAAAGCACCAATGTAAAATTACTTTAAAATTCACGCGCAAAAAAAAATAAGGAAATAAAATATGACTAATAAAAAATTTCAAATTTGAAAAAAATTGATACAAGACAAACTTTTTTTAACTATAATATATAATTTTATTTAAAACAATATATTTTTATGCATAATTTACAGTAATTTATATTTTTTATACACGTTTTAATTATTATCACTATTTCCCGGTAAACAGGTTCGTTTGCAAACTGATAAAAAAATCAGATTCTTCACAAGATGAAATACAACTAGCGCCAACGTCACTCTCATGTTGTGTTAATTAATGGTTTTCTGGTGGCAACATAATTAGTAATTAATCTAACAACTAAAAATTAAATTCTTATTTTTGTCTTTAATTTTCAATTTTAATTGTGCCCACTGCTATTACTCACCTTTTAAAAATAAACTTGCGGACACTAAATGATTAATAATTGATTACGTTCTTTTTTAAAAAGCAAAAACAGAATGTGATTTAAAATGCAAAATTAACATGCACAATGTTTGAACAAATTTACATTATAATCTTGTAAAATTTAATATGTGTATACATAAAATGTGGAAATCATGATTTTAATTTCATTATTGCATAAAATCTTACTATTATAAAGCACTGAAAATATTGAAATTACTAAGTTGAAAGTCGAATTTCAATAATGTGCTATTACTTTCAATATAATGTAAGTGCGCGAAATTTATTATTTAAAGTAATAGCGCAATATCGGAGTTCGACTTCCAGTGAAACATGAATCGCGTAACTTCAAAATCGTGTTAAATAAGTCCACGTAAAAAGAGACCCAGGTGTATTTATGATTACATCTATTCACAAGTGTTAAAAGTGAATAGAAAACATTTGCTACTTTGTTTGAGAGTGGTATAATGAAAATTATACTACAGAAATATTATTCATTCAGCGAATAATTTCTAGTCTAATAAATTACTAATAAAAAGTATTAATAATTATACATATTTTGATTTGGTTTAACCTGAAAGTTTATGCCTGTGATTTAAAATCATAAGAATTTCTGATCTAATAAAAAATGTTTGCTAATCATTATATTGTAAATAAGTATTTGCTTTAAAAATGACACTTATAAACTATTCTAGAATAATGTTTTTAAAACAATATACAATAGTATCACATGACATTTGGAGAGTTAGATTTGGCTTCACCTAAATGAAAAAAAAACATTGTTGAATCAAAATGCTTATTATGAATTAATAGTATATTTTTCCAAAATTATGAGAACAAATATTATTAATACAACCTGCCTTCAGATACAGAGAGAACTTAATATTCGTACAACTTAATTAGAAAATATGTAAAGATATTTAAGATTTATATGTTCTAACAATAATTCTTTTTTTTTGTTACTTCATATATATGTGATCAAATACTAAAGTCTATATGCATGTCTGAAGGTAGGTAAAGATAGTAAACATTACTGTATAACAAATAATAACAATTATTATCATTATTGTTTGCCAGCCAGAGCTTGTCACTATTTAACGTGATTTAATTTAGCATTTCACTATTAAAATTATACTTTATTAAGATATAACACCTATCTCAGTAGTTGTGCAGTTTATGATAGTGGTATAGTGAGGGACTTATGAGGTAGATGTTCCTGGATCAGAGTTCAACCTGACTCTTCTAATGCCAAATGTCATATGACCTCCCAAACAATTAATCATTTGCTTATTTATTTTTATTGTTTCTTCGTTTGCCATTCAATGTATTTATAAAAAATTATTCTACGTAAAAATATGTATAATGCATACATACATTATAATTAATATGGCACAACTAAAACTGGTGAAATATTTCAAAGCCTTTCACAGTTTGACGCAGTTAGCGGGAGGTCCCAAGATCAATTTTTATGAACACCCGAGGATTAAAACCATAAACTTTTTTTAAAACTCGAATTTGAAGAAAAGTGCAATAATTTGATTCGAATAAAAAGCAGATTAATTCAGAACATTTAATGAAAATCTTTAAAGATAGGATAAATAAAATCGGCATATATTTAAATAAAATATATATTGTATATTTGATTAGAAAATGGATTTTAAAAAAAAAAAGACAGCTAAATCTTCTCACGTATTAAAAACAGATTTCATATTAAAATGAACTCCTGGTTAATTAAAGAGCAAATTATTAAATTATGGCTATTATTACTACTTTACAAAAAAAAAATTAACTGTGACTATTTCTAATAGTCTACTGTTAATCTTAATTTAATTTACACCCTTAATATTACTGACAAAATAACATTTTATGAAATATCGTTGGAAGAAGGGTAGTAAAATTTGTAAATGGTCGATTTATTTAAATGTGCTAATCCTTCTGGATTTTTTTAATAAAGCAAAAAAAAATTTTTTTCATATGTCATAGCATCAGCCGGAACGCGAACCCACAACGGTCTGCAACCAACTACTTGCTTGCAAGGCAGTTGCGATGACCGCTCGGCTAACAACGCTTGACAATAAAGCAAAATTTTTAATTAAAATGTATAAAATTTTGTTAATCTTGACAATCAACTAAAAAATCTTCAATTTTTAAAATTCTTTTTTTTATTTCATCAGTGTTTATGTGATATTTTTATCATGCCATATATATAGTAATATAAATAAGTGCGTTAATTTAGATTTAGAATTTTAACCTTTATTTTTTTCCCCTCACTAAAGAGCTTAGCGAGTGAAAAACTAATCCAAAGCTTGGCTAAGCAGCTTGTGACTGAATTTGTGATTGAAAAAATTTTAGTGTATGAATAAGCACACATTATATTTAATTAAATATAATAAAATTTTGTATAAAGGTTTTTTTTAATATAAAAATATTATTTTATTGAATAGCATTTGTACACTGTGTATATATAATGACTAGCATATTTGTCTGCTCTCTCATAACTTATGTTCGAATCTGGGTGGAATTTGGAAGTTTTTTGGGGGCTGCTTTCCAACTATGCATCGAATTTTTTTCAGAATTGTCTCATAGCCAATCGAAATAATCATTTAATTATTGTTTGGTATTAAATGCCTATTTGTTATTAGCTGGAGAATAAAATAAAAATGAATTACTGATAAAATTTTCACCAACTTATAGTTGACGACGAGTAGTATATTTATATCTTATCATTTCTTTTTATCTGCTGGAGAAGCTACGCTTTATAATTGAATACTGTATTTATTTATTTATTTTCTCATGTGTCATAGCATCAGCCGGAAAGCGAATCCGCTAACCCGGGATAACTGCTTGACAAATATTTAAGATTGAATACATTTTAAATGTCAACAGCATTATTCACCGATTAATATTTAATTAAATAATGCTCCAAAGACTTTACACGGGTTCATTAATTACATTAAATTATATTTAATGTCAATGTAATTACACAAAATTAAATTTATAATGGATTAGTGATATTGTACAAAATAATTAAATAATTACTTGACAGGTCCTATGACATTTGAGCTTTAAAAATAGACCTTTTTTTTTTAATGTGTCAAAGCTTCGGGCGGGGAGCGAAACCCGGGATAACTGCTTGTAAGGCAGCTGTGCTAACCACTCGGCTACCTTGAGCTTTGATAAAAAAATTTGTTTTATTCTATTGCTATGTTAAGTACACACGTATTTAATGTTTGTTAATTTAACCAATGATATAATTTAAAGCAATTTAAGTTTGAATATCAAGAGCCAATTGATTGAACTGAAAAATATCTTTCAAATCAACTAATTAAGTTTTAATTAAAATGAAAAACAATATTATAATTTTTCATTTCATACTATTATTACCATTTATACCTAAATTGTTCACTTAGATTTGTTCGTCAAATATTTGCGTTCTCTCTTTTTTTTAGTTTTTATAGATCTTGAATTACCCCACACACCCCACCCACACACACTCCAAGTAAAAATTTTCGCAGTCATGAAATAAATGGAATTTATCATAAAGACTGTGTTATTAATTTCTCAAATGGGCATTGTAGATTTTTATTGTGTCAAATGTTAATTCTCTATTTCAAAAAGTGAAAATAATATAATCTCTTCAAAATGTTGTACTCGTCAACTATTTAATTAAATGAATTTCTCTGAGGTGAGTTTATTTTAATTCCAAAAAAAAAAAAAAAAGTATTTCAAGAATTAATATGCTTTAAGCTAAAACATTGGGTTAATCTTATTAAGCAAAGCTAAAAAATGAAGACTATTATATTAAATTAGAATTCATTGTTTAAAAAAATAATCACTACAGTTGTTATAAACAAAAAATAATTAACTAAGTAATGTAGATATATTATGATGTGTACATATCTTCATTTGTTAATTTTCTATAGTTATTATTTCAAAGTAAATTTTATTGATGAGAATACAAGGTTACATCAGTGAGTTACGAAAGATCTAGTCAGAATAAATTTCAAGTGTCATATATAATTAGATATATACACATTACATATTGATGTCATATGTGTAGAACAAAGGCTATAAAAAGTTACAGTTGAGTAGTAGGAGAACCTGAAGTATTTTATCAGATTTATGAATTATGAAGGCATGATGTTAACCAAAGATTAAGCTTCGTAAGTGATGTGTAAGAGTTTTAAGTATTTGGAGTAGTTTGAGTCTTTAAGCAGTTCCTCTGCTGGGTTATGACATTTCTCTTTGTTGTCTGTATTTCTATGTGTGTAGGGTTGTTGGGTCTGTTGTCATTTAATTTTCTTGCCTTTCTCTGGTTAATTTGTTTTGACATCTTGTATTTTGAGAAGGCTCAATTCTATAGCTTCTAAATAATTAAATAAAGAAAACAATTTAAGATCATGGTTAATAAAAATATGTATATTTTGTTTTGAATAAATCTGGAATAAATGAATCATTTATTTATTAAAATTAAAAAAAATATTTTGTTGATATTAGATAATAACAATGCTTCATTAAAATTAGAAGAAAGTCACATGTACAAAACTAGTGTTTAAAAGATATAGGTTGCATTGTTTGTGTTACTATAGGGATGAAGTCGATTTCAGCAGGAAGAACCCATACTTTTTTTCTTTTAAAAAGATTTTTGCTTTAACCTTACCTTACTCAATAAATAGATTCTGGACTTGCAGTAAAAAAAATTGTATTGTGAATAGGAAACCTTGGAAGGGGGCAGGAGTTCCTTCCATTTAATGTCTATCATTAAAACTAAAGACTGCTAAATCTATTTGGATTGTAATATTGACAAAGGAAAAATAATTGGATAACTTTCAGGGATTAAAAAAAATATCTATGGAGCCTTACATATGTGTCTGCTAGCATGAAGGAAGATTCAACAGGAATTGCTGCAACATCAAAAAGGAATTAAACCAAAGTTTTATAAATGTTAATAATAACAGATGCTCAGATAAAAAATCACTTATCAACAACAGTTAAAAATAAAATAGTAATAATTATAAATATTTATTCTTTTAAATTAATAGTATTGATTACTCTAAGTTTGACCTTCGGTAATTTAAGTAATAACAATCAGGTAAAGTAAAAGATCAATTAAAACATAAATATTATTTGCATAACTTAGTATGAATTATAAATAACTTTATAAAAAAATATTATTTGATTTTTATACTTTTAAAAGATAATAATATTAAGACTTTTCCATATATCCTTATTTGCATGAAAGAAAAGCTATAGTTTACCCTTTTTTGACTATATGTACTTATAAACTATATATCATCTCTAATCATAGCTTAGCAAGGATGAATTATAAATGTACATTATATGATGTTAATTACTGTTATAAATTATTCTTTATTTTAACCACCACAAATAAATTAATGTTTATCTTAATAAATTTTTATTGCTTTTATTAATTTAGGTGTTTTTGATTTACTATTGCATGAATCATTATAAAAATATTTTATCTTATCCTATAATACATCCCATGTTATATCTCACTACCAAGTAAAACATTAGTTAATAAATGTACCTTCTTTGCCAAGCAAGAATATTCATTATTGTCCCATTGATGCTCTTTAGGCATTTATTAGTCCATTGTATATGTAGATATAAACTACTATAAAGTCATTTGTGATCAACTAATTTATTTCTTAGTTATATTTTAGATCGCCTGAATATGATATTTATTCATTATACTTAAATTGTCCAAATTTGTAATACAAACATGGATAAAACTACTTTGACTACAATTATATTTATTATATATAGTGGCCTAAATATGTGATGCATTTTCAGGCCAATAAACCTGCTCAGTTATAATATTCTATTGTATTTCATGATTAGCCAGATATGCAAGATATTCAGTAAACAACACTTATTTTAGCTTTACATTTTGGAACCCTTTATTAGTTTTCCTTTATATTTGCTTTACATTTGTAGATATCAAATCAGAGGGTATTTACTGCTAGCTTGTCTCCATTTATGATATTAATTATCTAGTGTGATGAACAGTCTATTATTTTATATTAACCATTATAAATTTTGTTTTGTCCAAAAGGACATTTTATTTATGAGATAGTATTCAAATCTGTAAGATATTGAGAACAGTATTTTCATCTGTCATTTTATTGTATTCAATATTAGAATATTTTCCTTTACAATATATAATAATAAAATAAAAAGAATAGAATGATTTAATGTCTGCATGTATTTATAAAAGAATATACAACTTTTTAAAAAATATATATAATTTCAATATTTTGAGTCATTAAAATAAATGCTTTCTGTTATATGATCTTTGTGACATAAAGCAATCTATTTAATAAAAAATTTAGTGTGTGTTCTTATAGTTATAAAGCAATATATTATTATTATTATTATTATTATTATTATTATTATTATTATTATTATTATTATTATTATTATTATTATTATTATTATTATTATTATTATTATTATTATTATTATTATTATTATTATTATTATTATTATTATTATTATTATTATTATTATTATTATTATTATTATTATTATTATTATTATTATTATTATTATTATTAGTAGTAGTAGTAGTAGTAGTAGTAGTAATAGTAGTAGTGTAGTAGTAGTAATAGTAGTGTAGTAGTAGTAGTAGTAGTAGCAGCAGCAGTAGCAATAGCAGTAGCAGTAATGATAATTACTTGTATACAATATTGAAATTGATATAATTAATATACAACCAGTGAAGAATATGTCATGTATACCATTTACCATAGCGTACTTGAAAGTAATAATAAATAGTATATCACTAACATTCAGAAATGGTATAATTGCACACACCTAAGCATTATGTGAACATTTATCTTTTTTAAATAAGTTATATAATTTGATGCTTTTCTTTTTTATAGCATAGTTAAATTAATATCTTAAAGTCATCATCAAAGCATTTCCATTTATATACTACTTTATAGACTCTCGACAGACATATTAATAATATTGCTAATCTTAAAAATTATGATATAAGTTTTTCAGTTGCTATGTGATACTCTAACCCTAAGGCAGACCATAATAAAAAAATGAATAAATTATAAAACAACTCATTGTAATGCTATACATTATACACCAAGTCTTAAATTTTTTTTGTTTTTTAATCAAAACATTGTATTTATTTATACTAAGTAAATTGGATTGAATCAGACAAGTTAACACACGATTACTTATTTAATATTAACTGAATCCTGGAGACTATCAAATTAAAAGTAGGTATGTATACATAGGTACATCACCAGTTTTGAAAATAACCTAAAAATGTTAAATGCACTCTCAACTTAATATTAAAAATCTAAAAGGACAAATAACAATTCTTAATGATATTTTAGTAAAAGACATATACACACTATTTATTAACTTTCTTGGACTTTGTTACAAATATATGCAAAGTGAAATATAAATTTGTATGTGCATAAATAGATACATAAACAATTTGGTAGTAAATTTTGACTAAAGACTGGCTACTGTACCTATAAAATGCCATTCTTTGATTAAAATGAGAACAGTTTTTTTATTTTATTAATACATTTGTACTGTCTGTAATTCTAGAAAAAAGATTTGTTTTTTGTAAATATATAATTTTCTATATATCATGATTTTTATCCATTCAACATATAATGTCTAACAATTATCACTTTTATCAGTAAGAAACTTTGGATCTTGAAACAATGACCTGGAGGATCTAATGCACCTTCCTTCAGCTGTTATCATTTACATCTCTTTTATACTATCAAAAAGCCCTATAAAGGAGATATAAATGATAGCAGATGAAAGGAAGGTGCATTCAATTCTAAAGATCCTGATACACTGTTCCAAGATCAAAAGTTTCTCACTGATAAAAGTCATAAGCTAAAAACTAATCTGAGGATATTGGATAAGACAGTGCTGAATAAGGATTTATTAAGCATTATCATCTAGTATCTACTATTATCCAAACAAAATTGGAAGATGTCCCTAGGTGTCCTTTATTTTTCATTTAAATGATGTGTGTTTTTGGTAAGTTATCATAATGAAAGATAAAAATAGAAAGTATATTTGTGGAAGTATTAATTCAGAACAGAAATTTAATATCAGGATCAATATTTAGTCATAAGTAATATTTGCATTGTTATAACGTAAGTTATATAATCTATTTAATATACAAAATTAACAAAGTGTATGCCACACTTGAATAACTCTAAGGACAAAATTGAACCTTCTCAGACTCCCCATGTCGTTTACAGCATAGCTTGCCCACAACCTGGTTGCCGGGCCATTTATTTTGGAGAAACCAAGGCAGGCATAATCAACAGGACAGCACAACACAGATATACATATAATAGAGCTATGAAAAACAATGATAATTCATCAACATTTTTAGAGAATTCCAAGAAGACAGGACATTTGTTTGAACCTTCCAGCCCTAAAATAGTCTGTATTGAGAAAAATGACATCAAGCGGAAAATCAGAGAAGCATATTTTATTAATGGCAATAATAACTCCATCAATAGACGAGATACCTGCTTTGACATCTCCAAACGTTGGACTATCTAGTTCATTTGCATATGCTTTGCATACTGTTTTGTTTCCCTTGCCCTATTTTTTCATTCTGCAGCTCACAGTACCACTATGAATATGAGGCAAAAGACCTCGAAAGCGCTTAGCGTGTAATAATTTCTGTGTATCTTTATAGCTTCTCATTCAAGTGTGGCATACGCTTTGTTAATTTTGTATATAATCTATTTAAGGAAACTGTAATTTGAAGTACAGGTTTTACCTTGAATTGCAAACTCAATTAGCCCCCAAAATGTCTCACAAATCAGAAATCTTACATAAAAACAAGTGATCATAATTATTTCCTATGGCAAAAAATTGAATTTATTTTTTTGAATTCAAAATATAAAAACGAAAAGAAACTTGAACAAGCCAAAGTAAAAAATAAAACAAAATTGGAAAGAATTGGTAATTAATGAATAAACATTTTACTAAAAACATTATTATCTATAATATTAATAAGCCAATAAGCTGATACACATGCTCTTTGCAGATGTCACTACATAAATGAATACTCCCACTTTTTCAAACCCAAGATAAAGTTTTTAAGAAAATATAGAATGAATCCAATGAATCCATCTATATTTTCGACCCAACCGTATATGTATGGCCAAATCTGAAGTGTTTGAAATGAAGAGTGTGAAGTTATTAATTGATCACTTTAAATTACTTTTCTACATCGTAAATGAATGACGCCAATGAAATTTCTAGAATTTATGATACGTCATTCTTATAATTAAACATATGTAAACAAGACTTTTTTTTTAATATAGCACGATGTTTTTGTTTATAATCTGTAATATTAATAAGCCAATAAGCTGATACACATGCGCTTTGCAGATGTCACTATATAAATGAATACTCCCACTTTTTCAAACCCAAGATAAAGTCTTTAAGAAAATAAATGTCTTGTTTACATATGTTTAATTATAAGAATGATGTATCGTAAATTCTAGAAATTTCATTGGCGTCATTCATTTACGATGTAGAAAAGTAATTTAAAGTGATCAATTAATAACTTCATGCTCTTTATTTCAAACACTTCAGATTTGCCCATACATATACGGTTGGGTCGAAAATATAGGTGGATTCATTCTATATTTTCTTAAAGACTTTATCTTGGGTTTGAAAAAGTGGGAGTATTCATTTATATAGTGACATCTGCAAAGTGCATGTGTATCAGCTTATTGGCTTATTAATATTATAGATTATAAACAAAAACATCACGCTATATTAAAAAAATAAATGACTTGTTTAAAAACATTATTAAAAAAGTATTTAATTTGTTTTGGGGTGGTTGGCGGGGGGGGTCGCGGCCGCCCAGTAGGCAGGGGGGGGGGGGGGGGGGGGGGGGGGGGGCGTGTCGGGGGGGGTTAATAAAAAAGTATTTAATCTGTGGACAAATATATAGTACTTTTTTTAAAACAAAAAAAAAAAAAGATAACCTCACTTTCAATATGAAGGGTAAAAAATACCCAAAATTGTTTGTTTTTAAGCATGATAAATGTAATCGCTTTCAAATTACAGTTTATTTGATGCAATATACTGATCCAAATGTATTTCTCTTTTTATAAGTAGTCCCGAAACACTTGTAAAGTGATGTCTTTTAACATCTTATTTATAAATTTTTTTGATTACTTTTAAGTTCTCAAAAAAAAAAATTGTTTATGCATTGTTTTATTTGAGAGGATAAAAAAAGGTTACCCAAAATGAGATTGGGCAAATATGGATGGTAAATAAACTGGATTATGCTGAATTAAATTTAAAATTGTTTCACACTCAATACTTTGTGCACTAACTCTGATATTGAAATGGCATATTCCTATCCTCATATATATATATATCACCTATTTTCCCCATACCACCATTAAATCCTTTATGAGTACATATATAAGTATGCTAACACAGTTATATATGAGTCACTGCATACATATTTATGTATATAAATGTCTGTAATATCTTAGGTATAGATATGCTACAGCAGATAGTTTAATTGGAAATTAATATATTTTGAATTATACATTTTGTTTCTTTTAAGAGTCAATTTACCACTTTAAATGTTAAAATCACATGTATATATGTGTATTTCACCTACTACCATGATACATATATAGCACAATATTATTTCAACATTTTTTATGATTTTTAAATTTAACTTGAAATTATGGTAAACAGGAATCATGCCATGTGCACCTGTGTTAGTATGGCATAATAAAAAAATCTAAAATTGCAAATTTAGCAAACAAGATCTGCTCAACCAAAACAATCGCCAGGTCTATAGGGATTTGAAGTGGTCAATTTTGGTCACTAACATCCTGTTTAAAATCAAAACAAAGATTTAAACAGATTTAGTAATTTAAAATGTAAATTTTTAAAAAGGTGTTATTAGATTTTTTGGCCAAAAATAAATTTGTTGACAGATATTGCCTGATCTTGGGATCATTAACTAGGCCATATTTCATACAAAAGTTCCACTCTATAAAAACCTTGTCACCAGAATCCATGCCCATTTTAACTTTGACATGCCAAAGTAGGAGGGCAAGATTTGCTGTTTTCTCCACCTGAGAGATGTAGTCTCTAGTCCTATCCTACATGCTGACTGGTCAGTACCATCATCATCATCATAGAAGTGGGAAACGTTCCTATCAATGGCCTGCCACAAGAAGATTGCAAATAATTCAAGCTGGCTATCCAGAATGCTACTCCACCTGCCATCTGATGTGTCCCAGGAATCAAGCTGTGAGAAACTAGGTAACCACCTCAACACTGCAGAGCTCTAAATCAACTTTTAAATCTTTAAACCATAAATCTATTAAACTAACTTATATAATGTAAACTGAACATTCATTAACTCTTAAAATTCTGTTAACTGTATCAATCTTGCCCAAAACCACCTTTGTAATTTGAATTTTGCTTCTCTCAAATATATATAATAACTGTAATCAATTATTACTACCATTATACCTATATATTTGTTCTAAGTATTTATCTAAAATTTATCTTATATATGTTATAATATGTCAAATACTTCAAAACAGTAAGTGCCTTTAATTTAATAAACTTTAATGGAAATATGATTATTGATATTTTCATTTTTAATATTTAATAATGCTATATAGCTTTTTAGCATGCTGTTTCGAAATCCTATTATACCAGATAATAATTGATTGCTATGCACTTGTTATTTGACTTAGATTTACATTATATTAATATTTTATTATGGCTTGTATAGTCAGAGTTGTGAATTATGACTCTTAATACTTATTTATCAGAAATAATAGACTAGCTAGAGATAGTATAAGGGTATATTTACTAAAGTAATATTATTAGTCCACTAAATATACTTTCTCCTCCCTAAATTATGATTAAAGATGTAGATTATGTATACTAAACCAGATTATAATATAGTTTTAGTCTGTTAAATTAGCATGATTATGATGCTATTTTTAGACCTGGGTTCTGTTAGCTATACAGATAGAAGCTATCTGTTTTTGGGTGCATTTAATTAAAATATACATATTTGTATTTTATTTATGCATTGTGGGTGTGTTTTTACTAAGTACAATTTACATTACATCTTGCTGCACTTTTTTATGGGCTCATAGTGGATGCCATCCCATACACTAATTTTGAGTAAGAGCACCAAGTACATTACTGGAGTAAAGCCCACAATGCTTGAATAGCCCATCCATGTTCCTTGAACTATAAATGTTTGTATATAGTAGTAGCAAGCCATTTAATTCTAGGGTATGACACATTTTGATGCAAAATCCCTTGAATAATTACCCACCCACACCACAAACTTAATTCTTAATAGTTTAGTCCACACCACAGTGAATATATGTAAACCTTTCCTTCTGTAATTAAGATTTATTCAACATTAGTCTGAAACTGAATATTAGATCAAATCTGCATTGCTCTTGAGCTTGATTATACACTCTCTCAGATATATATATAAACACACTGTAGCAGTAATCTATCTTGGGCTAGCATATTCACTTATAAAGTTAGCAAACCATGATAGAAATATAGGATTTTGGCATATTACTGAATATAGGCATAGCTTTAGTCACTACACACACACCTATTAAATATGTTGAGATATTCTGTAATATTTTAATCTCATCCACTATATAACACCTGTGTGTGTTTGATCCCACATATTATTAATAATTAATGTCATATATTTTTGTTTTACTTGATTTTATCTTATTAATTAAATAAACCTATAAAAATTAACTTCATTTCATATCTTTTTTGCTTGCAATCCAATTCCAATGCCATCAGTACATTTTATAAGTTGAATATGCATTATAGTTAATCATTAGTATTAACCTTAGTTTAGTTGATTGTTAGCTATTAATTTTTGGGTCTTATGTCTCTCCCTGTTCAGAGCCAGCTCACAGATTAAATTAAGACCCATGTGTAAACCTCAGAAATGTCATTCATTGAGTGTTGTATCATAGAGCACTGGTAACTAGGTTGAAGCTTGATCAGACCGGGGATCTACCCATCCCATTTTGATTGGCCTTAGTGTATTTTCTGGATTCTAGGTTTTGTTACATGAATTCACAAATCTGACCATTACAATATGGTGAATCTTGATATTTACATTTCCCCATATCATGTAAACTTTTTAGAAAACTTGCAGGTATGACATCTGAGATTATAATATTGAGAGAAAAATGTCATTTGCATTAAAAAAGTAAGCATGGTCTTGACATTGGATTTCACTAGTCACACTTTTTAGGGATTTAGTGAATTTGAAATTTCTATTAAATCACTATTTGGTGAGATCAGCTCATTTATAATCTGATTCAAACATTATGACTGTTTTCCGTAGTGGTTTCCCTAAAATAAAACATAATTTCATGTTATTATAACTTTTCAGTCATTACAAAAATTAACAAATATGTGAAATGCACTTTACAAAAAAATTTACTATGTGGCATCACAATTTTCCCCAGTGATGTCATTTGGAAAAGTGTTGCAGAAGGGTCATCACAAGAGGTATGTAGCAGCAGAAGCTCATACTACAACAGACATGCATACCAGCAAACTATTCTGGTTAGTTTTTGGTTCCTCTCATATATTTTAGATTTTAGCTTGACCAAAAATGATATTCTCTAAATTATGATTTGTTAAATTAAAATGAAATATGTAGAAAAAAAATTAAAGTAAACACTTGAAAATTACTTTTGGTGCACTTTATGTTTCTGTTAGAAGAATTTTTATTTTTGTAATTATCTAACCAATGAAACTTTGTTTTTATTATTATTATTATTATTATTATTATTATTATTATTATTATTATTATTATTATTATTATTATTATTATTATTATTATTACTATTATTATTATTATTATTATTATTATTATTATTATTATTCAGGCTATTATTGTTTTAAAGCAATAGTTTTCAATTTTAATTATTTTACACAAATGCAATGTAGTTTTATTTACATAAATGTTTTAAAATCTTTTATAATATTTTTGTTAATATTACAGATACTAATTAGAAATTAGTTAAATAAAAATTGTTTTTGAGCTTATGTTTACATTTTAAAACTTATTAATACATCTAATTGTTACATAACATCAAAGTTTATAAAGAATAAAATTTATATAGTATTTTTGTTTGATATTTTTTTTGCATGCATGATGGAAGCTACCATTATCCTGAAAAGAATAAAAACAAATTATGAAAGTACTGAATGAAAATTAACTCTCCTGCACTCCACTAACATTCTAATAGATTTCTTTGTTCATATTAGATTTAAGCTTTTAACTTTCATTTTAATATTAAATCATTATTATTTATCAGAATATAATAAATTTGACCTCATTCAATAGATATTTTTGTTTACAAATTAAATAAATTTTAAAAAATCACATTTGATTTTTGGAATTATTTTAAAAATCTGATTTTAATCAAAACAAAATGCTGTCATGTCATCAAATTTTAGTTGGAATGGATTCAATTTGCAAAATGAATGAAATCTTATTTGTTTGAAGTTTTTTTTAACAATCTGAACAAATTATTTTTAATATATACTAAATCTATCATTTTTTTCATATTTTTTACAATATCACTAAATGTTATAACAGTCTGGTGACTGATATCATTTCCAGACAGATGTATTTCCTGAAACCATAATCTTTATAGTAACAATATTCAGAAGAATATATTCTTTTATATTTAAAAAGAAAACATTTCTGTAAAAAATGAATATGTAATAATATATATTTTTGATTTCTAATAATTATTATATGAAAATAATCATAAACATTTCAAAAAATCAAGTTTTTAGACCATCGTAATATTTTCTTGAAATGATCTCACAAAGTTTGAGATCACAAAATATATAAAGGAGACCCATCATCGTGGAGCTTAAGAAACTTTGAAGACCCACATATTCAATTTTCCTGACATCTTTTGAATATTTTGAAGTTAAAGTATTAGAAAATAAATATACATGAATTTTAAAGCTGTAAAAAAAATTATTAGCAACATTTCTCAATAGAGGGCAAAATGCAAATTTAATTTCTAGATTTCTTAGATGTGAGTCTGTCACTTGGATAAATTGCTTGGTTAAAGAGTGAATGATATTTTCAACTTATGTTTAGTGCTGTTTGATAATATAAAATTTATTATTCTTTTTTTTGTGGGCAAATAATTTTGATATATGATAACTTTGGCAAAATTATTATATATAAACAAATTAATCAAAACTGACTGACAGAATATATTTTAATTAATATACAAATTTTAAATTGTATTATTAATGCACTTTGTTGTTGTGTATGATTAAAGTATAATACTTGTATTATTTTGGGTTGTCATCATTTACAATGAAGTCTTATTTATCTTAATGTATCAATAATTCAAGTACAAACTGTCAAGAATTCAGGATGAAAATGAATTGAATATAAGTGTAAAATCAACTATATAAGTATTGTTTACAATAAGTAAAGTTTCTACTTTTGATGTGTGTCCCTCCATATTATCTTCCAATAATGCTCTCTTTATGAAGTCACTATCCTATGATGTCATCACATTTTCAAAATGGCCACTATTAAAAGGTGATCAAAATAATAATTACAAATTAATGATGGATTGTTGTGATGAATCCTCACATTAATATTTGTTGTATGTTGAGAAGAAAATTTATTTGAAAATACTTTTGACAGTCTTGGGTTAAACAGCTATTTATGTTGACTATATAACACTTGAAATGTGAAATCTTGACATTTATTGCTTAACTAAATGTAATCATCAATATCCAATATGTAATTATTTAAGAATTTAGGCAGAAATCAGATGGAAATCATAAATAAGAATTTTGTGTAATAGTGACTTGGATTTGAAACTAAATATTTGTCTATTTTTTCTGATTTAATTCAGATTTCAGAGATTATATATTACTATCATGACCTTTTAAATGCTTTAGAATTTCTTTTAGCCTTCAATTATAGTAGTTAGTAATGTATATTAGTATAAGCCCTTAGCATTTTACATTTTTATCATCAAATAAGATTATAAATCCAAATTAGTTTACTGTCTATAATTTATTTTTATTTAATCTTTTTCTGAAAAAGAACTTTATCATTTCCAGTTAATTAATAACAGTTGATATATATTTTAAATCTTATGAGTTTAAACCTAAAAAATGCAACAGTGGATTTTCATAAACAGATTTTCATTACAAAGTTAATTGAACAATTGTAATACTATCAGAGCCATATATTTTAATAAATATATTTGCTTTACCATTTATAATTTGGTTACATGATTGATACAATAACAGGTATTTTTTACAGTTCTTGTATTTTTTCAAAATTCAAAAGTAATAATTATTTTGCAATAGCTTTTACCATGTATGCAAGTTTTCAAAGTTGAAATCATTGATTCTCAATAGATTCCAAGTTCTATAGACTACTGAAAATGATCAAACAGAAATATCACCATTAGAGGACTTTGACAAAACATATTTCAAATATAACACAACCAACAACACCCTCTACACAATCTTTTATAAAGAACTCAGCCTATTTTATTTTTAATATTAAAAATTTATAAATTGCTTTGAAAATGTATTATTGTTTGCAAATGTTCTAAAGACAAAGTGTTTGATATTGTTTATTGCTGTTATGATCTCTTGAATCATAGAATTGTTTCAGTAAATCATTGCTCCACTTAAGCTTTGTGTACATTATAGATATATATTTGAAATTCTTTATGGGTTCTTCTATCATGTGTTTTTTCAGGACATTAAAATTCCATACTCTGTAATGAGGTACTTATAAGTCATCTATCTGGCTTAATTGGATGATACATTTGCCACATGTTTGTAACATCAATAGTCCTAACCCAGAGTTGTAATTAAAAGAAAAAATAATTCCTCTGAGCACATTTTTATAAGAAACATTTCTATTTATTAAATGCTTTTATTGAAGTTGAAAAATTGTTTTGTTTGTATGTTTGTTTGTTTGTTAACTTTTGGTGTTTTTTTTTAAGTTAGAAAGAAATTTTGAAATTGCAGTTTAATATATTTAAATTCAACAGAATTGCTTGAAATCTGGTATATAACTAAATAATATCAATATAATCCATATAAGATCCTCATCTTTTCATTATGTCACCAACTTTCTTAGATATAGAACAGAGGGCAATAAAATACTAAAAATATTCAATAATTTCATACATTACAGTTAAAAATTATTCTTAAAACTTTTATTTGTTTTAAATAAGACTCCAGAGAGGGTGATATAAAGATTTTTTTTCTTTCAATTTAATAACATTTTTTTAAAACATTTTTGAAAATTAAAAATAAAATCTGTTAAAATGTCAAACACTTTTCACTTTTAAAAAATTTCATATTTTTATTTATATATGTATTATTATGTACACATATTAAATATGATATATGCTTAAGGGATATACATTTTAACTTATAACAAAAATATCTAATTATATATATCAATTATAAATGTCAAGTCAATTTAAAGTATCATATAATTTTACATTTTCATTTACTGTGTGAATACTAAAGCTTGAAATTAATAGTGATAAAAAAATTTTTTAACTAAATGCTTTCATAAAAAGGAAAATAATAATTGTTTGTTCAACCACAATTGAGTTTTTTTAATTTAACTTGAAATAAAAGCATGGGGTCTCCAGAAAATATTTAAGTCAGTTTTTATTTTTTATAATGAGGGATTGATGTAATTAATTTCTAGATCTCTATGCTTTTACTTCAGTTACTTCTAAGAATCCAGTTGTGGTTGAACAAACAATTTTTTTTTATTTTTAATGCACAATCAATAAAAGCATTTAATATTAAAAGATTTCACTATCATTTTTATATTGCTTTATTTTGTTTTCATTTTATTCTTTGATTTTAAATATAATGTAGATTTATGAACTTACTTTAAAAAAATTTTAATATAAAATGTGTAATAAATTGAAAATTATTTTGTATATATCTGGCAATCATCTGTTTTTATCCTCATACCAAATTTACAATGGAAATCAATGACTAACACTTTTTTCTTGATTTTATTTCCATAATGCAATCTAAATTATTTACCTTTTTTTCAGAAAATCTTTACACATTAAAAAATATTTAAAATCATCTTCATACAGTATCATTCAATACAATAATCTTTTTAACAAGATTATTTTATTCTTCAGTCAAGTTTCTTTCAAAAAAATAATTATAATATTGATATTTTACTACTAATTGGATATAACATTGAAATTCTAAATAAACTATATCCTGGATTCAAAACAATACCAAAAAATAAATAAGATAATCATAGAAAAAAATTCTATTTCTTACATATATCAAATTACTGGTAGAATTGGATATATACTAAATGGTCTGCAATATTAAAATCTTATTTAGAACTGATAAAAAAAATTGACAACATTCTATCCTAAATTAAAGATTAAATTTATTTTCAGCAACAAAGAATCTATAAAAAAATTTTGTGGAGTTCATAAAGTCTCTTATATTATAGGCATGACTAGTCATTAAAATCACAGATGCGAACATTTTAATTGCTCTTGTTCCCCATATTTTAGGCACTGATTATAATATAGATTTTTCCAATATTAAAATCTAGTCCAGAAATATTACAACTATTAAATAAAAATTACAAATCATTTAAATCTTAAAAGGCTGACTGTGTGAAAAAATATAATGATCCATATATTACTTTTAATTTGTTTCTGACTAATTTATTAGGCAATAATATTATTTGCATTCCATAGCTGATGTAATGAAAATTAGATTTTGAAGATGAATTTTACAAATTAAGCTGGACAATTTTCTATTTTCAGAATCTGTGCCAAACGTTTATGTAATCTGGTCAATAACAAGTATTGGTGTTGAAACAGTTGAAATGTTGATATAACATTGATATTAATAATAAAAAATTGCTTCCAATGACAAACCATTTTTAATTATGAAAATCGTCTCTTCGACATATGTGTGGATGCAGACTGTTATAATCCTATATCTTCTATATGTTATATCACAAATGTTTAATTATATATATATAATAAACAGTGTAATTGTGTGAGTATTCACAATTTATGGAAATTGGCCATTCGCATGAGAATGTTACTGCTGAGTGAGTTTAATGAGATATAAATATTAATGTTGTATTGCTACTCAAGATGGTGGAAGAAGCTGTAAGCTTGCTATAGCAAAGAAATAATTTTTTAATTTCATATAGGCATTTTTAATTTTGTAGAGTTATTCTAGTGTATTTTGTTTATTATATTTATATCGCTTGATATTATAAGAAAACTCTTGAGAATGACCTAAATATTAAAAAAAAAGGTTAAACATTGGAATCATATAAAATTAAAAATTTCAAAGAATATAAAAATAATAAAACAATACAAAAGAAAAAGATTTATATTATGAAATTACAATAATTAACACATTAGAACATTTTTTTATTCTTTCAGCAATTAAATTTAAAACATTAGTAAATAAATTATTAATTATATATATATACTATTATCAACATTAGTATGAGGTTTAAATGCATAGATAATTCATGAATATCTTAAAGCTGCATTTTGGAGTTCAAATGCTTCAAACCTATTGACCTTTTTTGAAAAAATATACATCACCTCATTATTTTACCTTTTTAAATAGTTATCTGTATATTTATATTTTTTAATTAAAAATTGAAGCTTCAATTTGTATCCTGAATAAATCCATCATTTAATTTTAAGGAAATGAAAGCCATTTTAGTTTTCTTTTTTTCTTTTTTTCAAAAAGAATTTCTATTACAAGATTCTGTTTGCAATTTTTTTTAAACAAAAGAGTACTGATTATTTATTTATAGCAAATTAACAGTTTTTTAGATCAAACTCCAGCCAATCATGATAAATTAAAATTATAGAAGGTGAATTCTAATATCTTCTTTTTTCTTCATTAAGTTTAAACTCTGTAAACTAATAATTTATTAAATATAATATCTTGCCACTGAATGACTGAATTTACTCTATATTTTAATAACAATTATTCATTCTATTTTTACTTTAAAAATTTTCAAATAAAATTGGAGAGATTTATAAAAGTTTTATTGTTAAGGCAATAAAGTGCAGAGGTATTTTAATTTTGTCACTTTTGCTGAAGTGTTGGTGGCTTAGTGGTTAACACAGCTGCCTTCCAAGCAGCTGTCCCAGGTTCACTTCCTGCTCAATGCATTTGACATATGGAAAAAAAAGTATAAAATATGATAAATCACTTATATAAAATCCCTATTTTGTCTGTTATCTGAATGTTGTCCACAATTCTGTTTAATTAGTTGCTTTATCAAATTACCTTTTTTTAATTAGTTGCTTTAACAAATTACAAAAATGATAAATTTGACAGTGTTGAATAGTAAATAACTATACCTAACTAAACCATAATTTACATTACAAGCATTTCATGTAAAAGAAGTACCTCCACCCTTTAAATTTAATAATCCATAAATTTTATTAGGAAACATATTTTATGCGAAGAAAGTAATTCTGCCATTAATAAAAAACACTTGGAAAAAAATCAGCACATGTGCTTTTAACTACAGTACAGAACTGAATAGGTATAGTATTTAAATCATGAAGAAAATGTAATTACAGGACATAAATACATGTTTGAAAGGTAATATTTAGTGAGAGAAATTAATAGATACTATAGTATCATATTTACATTTAGTTTTGCTTAGTTATTAAACAGGTAAAACTCTCCATACAGTAGTACCACTCAGTGATCATGTGATGTTTAGTTTTGATTAGTATATAATTGAAGTCGAGTAGTTTGATATTGTGTAAATTGTGTTAATTTCACATTAATACAACCTTTATTCTCACATTTATTTCTACAATATTAAAATCTTTTGTTTTATTTACATTAAATCTTCAAAAAAAATTGTTAAAACAAACAAAAAAAGATGGCTTTTACATAGGCTGAGTGCATTTTGTATTTAATATAAAATGAGAAAAGTGGTTAAGACATCATGATAATCATATGTCTCATATATTTTTAGTATATAGTCTTTTTTTTTTCATATGTCAAAGTGCCAGCTGGGAAGCGAACCCGGAACAACTGCTTGGAAGGCAGCTATGCTAACCACTAGACCACTAAAGCTTGTTTTTATATAATTATGTAATAATAGTTTCATTCATTAACATCCATTTGTTATCAATTACTATTACATTAAATACAATATTTGGCTTTATTACGCACGTCACTATTTTTTATTATATTATTCATTACGCTTTTCTTGATCCACTTTTCATATGTTCTTTATTATTAATAATATTACTAACTTATCCATTTTAATACAATTGTTGTATATAAGATTTGCTATTTGTAAAACCTTCATTACTTAGCAAAAGAAAATATCGAAAAATATATTATTGAAAAGAAAATTATTTTGCAGTATATTGATAAAAAAACTTAAATATTTATTTAATATTTTTAAGAATATATATTAAGCAACAAAACAATAATTTATGTTTATTTGTTTTTTCTTTCTCTGTTTAATAATATATTCTCTTTTTTTTTTTTTTTTGCCTAATTCCAAGCGAATTGTTATTTGAAAAATGAATTATTAATATCTGTTTGCTTAAAAATAAAAAATACAAAATAATATTAGATGCCTATCTTAATAACGATAAATGTAAATGTAATTTTGACATAGTGATATTTTAGAATAAGTTTCATTGTAAAATAATAAAACAAGTCTAAGATACCAGCTTCATTTATTTTATTGGTATTTTATGAATTGCTTGAAATTTAAAAAATAGTAATAATAACATTTTAAATAAATAAATAGAAATGTTGTGCACTTTAATAATATAACATCTTATTATTTTATGAAAACTCATTAAAATTTATATTTTACTAGCACTTGTAGAATATCTGATACTATTATGATAGGCAGTGGTTAACTATTATGATGATGAAAAACCATACTGCCAGAAAACTATTTACTTATTAGAAAGTAATTTTTACATTGAGCAGTATAATCTTGATTAAGTTTATGAATAGTTCTTTTCTTTCATTGCTTTTTTCACTTTAACCTTTTTGCACTTAAGAGCACATTCTATAATACCCGCCAAATGGCGGGCACCATTTATTTTTTCCGCTAGGTGGCGGACACTATTTATTTTTTCAATGTAAATTTATAGTTGAATATTGTTAATAATACACATAATGTACAAAAAAATATTTATTTACGTTGTAAAAGTATAGTATGCCCTACAATTTGATTACAATATAATACAATAATTTATAAGAAATTTTAAAAATTAAATTTATTTGTATCAGATAAATAATTTTTTATCGTGTTGGGATAGCTGCGGGCATCATGGTACCCGTGGGCATAGGGTTGGGGACCCCTGTTTTAACATATCTTTTTACTATCTCTCTAAGTCATTTTAAAAACTATCTGTTATTTTTTTTTTTTCCAAGAAATTTCAGCTTTGTTTATTAAGCTAATTACATAATCATTCGGTAAGAAAATAACCATAAGACATAAAGCAAATAACAGATTCCCACAAGTACATTTTATCTAATTGATTTTTTTTATGAAGATGTTCTGTGCTAGAGAGCCAATGCTAAATACATATATAGTGGACTAATATGATTCAGAGGTATTATATCCTATTTTTCATCATCTTTTCACAATTATTTCTAAAATATCTATTTTTTTTTTTCAAATATATAGTCTCATTTTTGTCTATTTACTTCTTTAAGAATTTCAAAATTATCATTAACTTTATACTACAAAATAAAGTTTAATTTTAATACTTCTTAACTATAGTTTTTCTTTCACTGTCACTCTGTTTTTAAGATTTATAATCATGTTGTTGCTTTTTTACATATTGATCAAATAACTTTCCTTCCAATATTAAATAAACATTTGATTTTTAGTCTCTCATATGGATTTTATATTCTATTTTTAAATGACTTAGTTTTAATACTTCACTTATCAAGTTCATACATAAATTCTTTCTAGGTATTTCATTGTTTTTACTATCCAACTTAAAATTTGATTTATCTATCTACTGATCTATTATCTAGTGATCTTTCAGTTTGGAGCATTTTATTAAAATTATTTCAGATTTTTTTGTTTTGCCAATGCTTTTGAAGATTTTTTATGACATTTTTTATTTTTTACTCTCTGCAATAATATATTTCTTTAGTTTTTCCTGTTATCTGATATTCATTTTGATTTTTATTTAAGTACTCAAATTTTTTTCCCTAAAGAATATACATATATTTTTCTTTAAAATTATTTCTAATACAATATTATAATATATAAATCCAATTATGTGCTCTCTATTAACTCAGTAATTAAATAAAATTTGCTAATCTTTGATAACAACCACAGGCAGACCCATTCCATGGGTTTATGCCATTCAGAAGCAAAATTATATTGCTATACTTAATAATGTATAAAAAAGAGTGATAACATATACCCTCTATATTAAGGTGAGTTGTTTGTGCTGTCCCTACAGCATACTCCCCCTGCACCCTGGCATGGAATGGGTCTGCTCACAGAAATGGTTTCAATGAAACTGTCTTCATTATCTGATCCAAATTTTAATATTATTAACTATAAATCAGAAAAGTCCTTAAATCTTATAAATAAATTTATTTACTTTATTTTTAAGTGCAAAAGAAGAAATACATGCTTTACTAAAAGTGAAAGTATAATTAAATTCCGGAAAGGCAAGAATTGCTATTAAAACTACTTCAGTCAAATTTAATTTAAGAATTAATTTTTGTCTAATATATTTTATGAGAAAAAAATGGAACACACCATCTTCTCTACTTAAATTTATATATAAATAAGCCAGATTCAAGCATTTTGAACCAAAAGTGTGAAGCTTTAAACACCTTCACATTTAATTCACTAAATATTATATATAAATAAACAATGTGAAATCTTTCAATTTACTATGTAGTAATTTTCAAGTCTAATGAAATGATCATAACAAATGTAAATATATTAATTTCTTAAGTGCAAGCAGATGATATAATACTAACATGAAAGGCTGAAACCTTTGACAGATGCACCTTAAAAATGCTTATACGACAGCCAGTCAAATGTAATTATGACTGCACAGGGAACTCTTAATTCAAAACACAAGGCAGAGATTTTATGAGAAAAAGATGGAACCCACCTTCTTCTCTACTTAAATTTATATATAAATAAGACAGACTCAAGCATTTTGAAACAAAAGTGTAAAGCTTTAAAATACCTTCACATTTAATTCACTAAATATTATATATAAATAAACAACATGAAATCTTTTGATTTACTAGATAGTAATTTTCAAATCTAATGAAATGATCATAAATATTAATTCTTATTAAGCGCAATGTCAGCACGTAATACTTATATAAAGCTAAAGCTTTAGTACATGCACCTTGAGTGCTTAATTTTAGCAAGAGACCTCTACAAATCATAACACAAGATTCGACTTTATAAAGATAAGAGGGACCCTCTTATCTCTAACCTATTTTTTTTAATTATATAGGCAAATCTGAAGTGTTTTTGATTTGGGAGCATGAAGCTAATAAATTCTTCACTGATTAAGTCCACTATTTCTATTAAACATTAACATCCACGAAATCTTTCGACTTACAACGAGTCAATATTCAGATATTAAATTTAGAAATATTTTGAATCAATTTAAAGTTATAAATATTAATTCTTATTAAGCACAATGTCAGCACGTAATACTTATATAAAGCTAAAGCTTTAGTACATGTGCCTTGAGTGCTTAATTTTAGCAAGAGACCTCTACAAATCATAACATGAGATTCGACTTTATAAAGATAAGAGGGACCCTCTTATATAGGCAAATGATCATAACAAATGTTAATATATTAATTTCCTAAGTGCAAGCAAGGTGGGTTCCATCTTTTTCTCATAAAATATCTGCCTTGTGTTTTGAATTAAGAGTTCCCTGTGCAGTCATTATTACATCTGATTGGCTGTCATATAAGCATTTTTAAGGTGCACCTGTCAAAGGTTTTAGCCTTTCATGTTATTATTATACCATCTGCTTGTGCTTAAGAAATTAATATATTTACATTTGTTATGATCATTTTATTAGATTTGAAAATTACTATGTAGTAAATCAAAAGATTTCAAGTTGTTTATTGATATATAATATTTAGTAAATTAAATGTGAAGATGTTTAATGCTTCATGCTTTTGGTTCAAAATGCTTGAGTTCTGGCTTATTTATATATAAATTTAAATAGAGAAGGTGGGTTCCATCTTTTTTTTGTAAAATCTCTGCCTTGTGTTTTGAATTAAGAGTTCCCTGTACAGTCATTATTATATATGATTGGCTGTCATATAAGAATTTTTAAGATGCATCTGTCAAAGTTTTCAGCCTTTCACGTTATTAATAGCTTATAGAGTATTGAATCTATTAAACTCTTTATATTTTAATTTTAGAAAATATAGTTGAACTCTACTATGCTTCTACTTTGATACTTTTATATCCATTTTTTCTTTGGATTTTTTTCTCAAGATAAATGAATAAAAGAATCTCTAATGTAAAAGTTGTATTTCCTATATAAATTTTACAAATTTTTGTTTTCTATTTTTTATTAATATTTAATCATTATACCTTCATTTTTTTAAATATTTTTAAATATTCCCATCTGTTGTTTGTTTGTCTATTCAAAAGCTTTCTGTAAATTTATATAATCCACTATTTTTTCCTCACTATATCATAAATTTAATTTACTTGAACTTGGCACTGTACTCTAATTTTGGTAACTAATCTTGCTTCTTATACAGTAAATCACCAATAATCTTTTGATTTTTTTTAAAATCTCTTACTTATAATAAATCTTTCATTACTTTTGCTTTTTGGTATTTGTGCCTTTATAATAAAATACAAGTCAATTTTTCAAATCAATTGATTTTTGTCTATTTTAGTTGTTTTATAAAATCTGATCATATTCCATATCACTTATAATATTATTTCCAATTTATATACATATATATAATTTATATATATACCACCTTTATTGTTAAAAGGAGGTTGCCTTGACAACAGTTTGAAATTGTTGATTGTTATTGATATTGGGATTATCTAATTGTTGACTAGTTTTTAATATACATATATGAATATGAGTTGCCATTATGCTTTGGATTTGTAGATTATGAAAAGGCATTTGATTCTAGAAGCATTTCTTCAGTGATTAAAGCATTTGATAATCAATAGACCCAGGATATTGTCATATTCTGAGGAATATTTATAAAAGTGCAACAGCAACAATTAGATTACATAATGATAGTAGGAAGATTAACATTGATAAGGGAATAAGACATGGATGATTCCATATCGCCAAAACTTTTTACAGCAGTGTATTTTGTGGATTAAAATGTGAAGCTAAAGGAATATTAGTAAATGGAGATTATTTAAATCATTTATATTTTTCAAATGATGTAATTGTTTTTTTCACATTGGTAGAGTTATCAGATAAAAATAAGAAAGTAGGGCTAAAGGAAAATGTTAAAAAGACTTAAGTAAGGTTCAATGGATTTTCTCAAAAGATGAAAATAAAGATTGATTATGATGAGTTAGAAGTTAACAGTTAAAAATATCATGGTCAGATTATTAATACATGTGGAAACATAATGGATGAAATTAATCATAGAATTAAATTTGATTGGAGTGCTTTTGGCAGAAATAATTTAATATTAAAAAAAAATATGTCTATGTGGTTGAAAAGGAAAGTTTTTAATAAATGGGTTTTACCAATTCTTACTTATGAATCTGAGAAATGGACACTAAATATAAAAGCAATACAGAGAGTTCATACCACTCAAAGAATTAGGGAGAGATGCATGTTGGAAGTAACAAAAGATCAAAAACACCATACATGGGTAAGAGAACAAACAGGTATTACTGACATCACTGAAAGAATTAGAAGACTGACATGGAGTTGGCTGGACACATTGCTAGAAGAGATGAAAATATATGGACAATTAAAATCTTAAACTGGATTTCAAGAGATTGTAAAAGACCCAGAAAGAGACCACATGTGAGGTGGATGCATGAAATAAGAAAGTGTGCAGGGGTAATGTGGAAAAGAGAGGTTAGAGCTCAGAGAAGATGGACTAAACTTGAAGATATCTTCATCCTGCAGTGGATTGATAATGGTTGATGATATAAATATATATATATATATATATTCATTTAAAATGATTTAAAATTAATTTGTATCACAAAAAACTAAAACCTAAATATTTTTATCATTCTTTGCTTTTGGTTGCCAACGACTATCACAGATGATAATTTTATAGTTTATACAAAATAAAGTTTTATGTTTTAGTTTGTAGTAAGTAAAACTAATATTCATACATACATTCAAAAACATATAGCCATTCTGATATCCAAAAAGTTTAATCCATGTTAGAACTTGGCATGTTTCTGAGGAAATAAAAAAAACATTATACATTTTTTTGATTTTAATTCAGAGATGAAATAGTGAGATACTTATCCATATTAATTTTCTATAGTGATAGCAGAAGCAATCATAAGAATGTTTGGACATCAAAAAAGTGCCCTACATGGATTTTTTTAAAGTTCACAAACAGTTAAAATCATCTTTCAGTTAATAAATTTCTTTTTTGCAGCATAATTTTAAGTAATCTTTGCTCACATTTTTCAGTTATAATCCAATTATTAGCTTTATAGATTTACTTTAGATAAAATAATTCTCAAACTCTTACCTAATTATTATTTCATAACTTTTAAAGTAGTCCTTTTTTTAAAAAAATAAAATCCTTTTAGTCATTGCAAAAAAAATAATAATTTTTTAAATTTTAAAAGTATTAATCCTAATTACATAATTTGATTTATATATATTTAAAATGCATGTAGTATCTTATCAAATGACTGTGGAAAGCATTAGAATTATTTGTATTAATTAAAGGAATTAAAAAATTATATAATGATATATATGCAAAAGTACAAATAAGAAATGTGATTTTGAATAATTTGAAAATAACTAAAGGACTCAAATATTAATCTTACATCTCACTTAACTATTTAAATTATATCAAGAGCAAGCCTTCAAAAGATGTAAAAGCAAATGTGAGAAATAGGGGGGGGGGGAGAATACACAATAATAAAAAGTTTTGTCTCAAAATAATCATAATTTGATTTATATCGTTAGAAAATTAATGGAGCCTATGAAAATGGTTCATGGAAATAAATATAACAAAAATAAATATATATATTTAATGGAAAAGCACAACATGATATGATGTTAGAAAATGGAAAATGGACAATTTATTCAAAAATGTGAGGAATATAAGTATTTAAGTATAAAGATTACACATAGGGAAACAACAGATTAAATTATAAGAAAATGAATTATACTGGGGGAAAAAGCTATAGAAATATTAAGTAGGATATTGATGGATAAGAATATATTAATAGTCAAAAAATGATGAATACAAGATACAATAGTGCAAAGTATTGTTATATATGATAATAAAGTTTGGCAGTTGAAGGAATTAATAGAAAGTAAATTGATGACTACAGAAGTGGATTATTAATCAAGCACACAGGAAGATCAAGATGAAAATGCATAAGAAGTAAAACAAAACCAAGAAATAATAGATATTGAACACTATAGTAAATAGAATCAGAACAAGACAATTAGAATGTCTCAGAAAAGAATACTAAAACAAATATTGAATTGGATATCACCAGAAAAATGAAAGAAAGCATCTAAAGAGGAGCTATAAAGAAGGAATAGGTAAAGAAATGAGAAATTTGCAGAGTTTTATGAATGGTCTGAGGGGAAAGATGATTGGGAATTAAAATACATCATAGAGTATTATAGATTAATAAGAAGCTATTTTTATCAATTGAATTATATCTAATTAAAGATTTAAAAACATATTAATAGATAAAAAATTCAAGTCACCTGGCGTAGTTGACGATTCTCTTGAAATTAGTTTTGCAAGTCTTGTATAATTAGAGCTTACCATGTAGAATATAATTAATATATTATAAATAATATTTTATTCCACAATAAGCTTCCTATAAGCATTTAATTTATTTATTTATTAGCATGTGTAATTAGTTAATCAAAGAATATATTTTCATTTTTTTTTCAAATGAAATGATTCAAAACAGAATGGGTTTAGAAAATTACAAAATTAAAAAAAAAATTTTTTTTAAACTTTCTCAAATATAAAAAGTGTCAGAATTAGAAAGCAAGTAAATCATTTTCATTATGACAGACAATGGTAGATAATACCTATTGTGATTTTTAATTTTTATATATATATTTTTTTGTTTGTTTTTCAAATATTGATTGAATACTTAAATGAAAAAACTCCAACAAAAAAGCTATTATAGATTAATAAAAAAACTAGTTTAGACTCTGGATTCAATTAGTAGTAATTCATAATTTCTTGATAATATCAAAAGTTAAAGGTTATTTCTATTTATTTAATAGGATATCAATGTTATTCTTTATTATAATAACAATCCATGGAAATATTTAATTCATTTATATATATATGAAAGCAAACAACACTTAAATAATACCAATAACATTAACAATGTGAATCTGTAGTCAAGGCAACCTCTTTTAATTTACATATATAGTAATGGGTCAGTCATTGTCACAAGAAAGGGGAAATGCATCTAACTATGGTCAGACTTGGTGTTTTTGGATAGAATGCTGGTGATGGTGTGACTAAATGCTTAGCCCATGATCATCTCTACCTTCATTGGGATAGCTCAATGTTTACTCATTAAATCAAGATGTAATTTGGATTAGTTTGTCCACATCTCACCCCCCTTTCTAGCTCCATTATGTCTCAGTATTCAAATTCAGGGAGAATTCACACTTGGCTCTCTTCAGAAATGGGCTTGCTCAGGTTAACAATTACTGTGTCTCTATATAAATGAGAATCAATTAACACACTCTCCCAAAATATTCCTAATATCAGTATACATATAAAGAGAAATGTGTGAATATTAATGTTTAGCATATATATATATATTTAGTGGTGTGAATGCATAATGATGATGACAAGGCAGAGACCAAATTGATTAAAATAACTTAACATCATTTATTAAATAACCAAATCTAATTTAACAATTTATCACAACAATTTAAAATCTGTTCTGGCCATGAATATGAGGGATAAAACCTCCAAAGTGTTAGGGCTGCATTAATTTATTTTGATTGTTTTTTTATCATTAACAGCTTCTTCACCCAATGTGTTAAAGTGCTTGTATATACTAATATTAACATATATAATTGTATGGGTTGAGGATGGCTATCTATCACCTTAAAAGTTAAAAATAATGAATACCCTAATCCCACATTCTGTGATAGAAGTCCGTACCCTGGAAATCTTTATTTACAAAGTTTAAAATAATATAAAAATATATACTTTTTAAAATATCGTGAATCTGACTTCCTAATTAATTTATTTATAGTCACTTTATACAGTAACACTTGTTCAATTTATGATTATGATCATCCTTCTTCAAAGAGAGGACCCTTATACCTATATGTAATTCATTAATGTTGATAAGAAAGATCATCCAGTCAAGAGAGCTAGTCAGTTATACAGAAAAACAAATATATAACAAGTAAAATATTTAACAAATAACAAAAACTCTGATGTGTCATTATGGTATGCTCTTAATGTGGAACATCGTCAAAATCTTAACTTATTCCATAATCAGGCTGGTGATATCAAGCTACTGGAGAGGTGTGTAGACCTAAATATTATTTAATATCATAAAACATTTACTTAATGTAACACTTCCCCTCCTTTATGCTTAAAATAAAATCTTCCATTTTTCGAAGCACAAACTTCCAAATGTGAAAAAAAAAAAGGTGATACATATCAAATTAAAAAATATATATACTAATTGATTGGATTAATAAAATAAATTCCTGAACCTAGCAAGCACTATCCATTTATGTTTGAAGTCTCTTACTCCTGGTGATAGATCTCCTTGGGTGGTGTACTATCCATAGGTTTAGTTGACATGCACTCATTCCAGAATTGTAAATCATTAGCATTGTCCAGTTGTTTCCTTGAGAGAAAGCACAGAAGTTCCATTGAAGATCACCATTCTTGATCAGAATTTAATGATAGGCATCTTGCATGTCATAACACTTCTATGGGCATAAACAGCTGATGTTCAGCCTCTTATGGCATAGTTCTTTTAGACAGACCACATTTCAATGCCCTTGATAGTGTATGTAATTTTTATAGGGTTGTTTCTTTGCATAGGAAAGTGGTGTAATAAAAAAAGAACTATTCTTGACGATTGTAAGCTATTGTTTATTTCTTTTCTCATGATGATTTTTCAAACTTGGAGTTCTTTACAATTAGTTTAAATCACTCAGTTTGCTTTTATAACTCAGGCATATTTACATTTTGAATTATATTGGTGGGTGAAATAAATTCCTTTTAATATTGTGTGATTGAAATTTGTTCTAAAATCGAACATATACATCCATCTTTTTTAGTTCTAAAAATATGGCTGTCGAGATATTGACTTTCTCATACAATCTTTGCAATTATAAAAATGAAAGTGGCCTTTGTTTTGTCTTAATCCTGGTAGGATTACACGATAGCTTTTATTTTCCATGTTTGCTGTATTTGTTTATTGTTGCATGATGTACAATGATGTAATATTATTAAGATAATTATTTATTGGAATTATCTTTTTGTTTTCAAGCCTGGTCACTTAACAATATGCTTGAACTTAAGTCATCATCTTTTATGTTTTATCTTTGTTCATGTCATAATGTCGATTATTTAAGGACACTTGTGATTAATTACATTATGTATATATGTGAGTGCATTTATTTTCTTAATGTAGAAATCTAAGATTTTACGTTTCTTTTTTTTTTTAAAAAAAAATAATTTGCTTATTGTGATGGTTTGCATATATATATATATATATATGTGTGTATGTGTTTTATAAATGTTTTATAAAGATCTCACAAATAAGCTCTTAACAAGCTTTGCAGAATATCCTCAACCCCAAACTGATTTCTGCTACGGCTTCATCAGTGAGGTGCCAGGATATTCAAGCATTAGATTAAAAATACTAATACCAGCCCAGCATTTTATGTAATGGATAACTATTAAGTAGAAAATCTAAAATTTTCAGACATCCATACATGTTCTAATCCAGCTATCTAACTTAAATAGTCATATGGGATTGAACTAAGTTCAGATACACCATATATTAATAGCTTTAATTACAAATTTATTTAAACGCACATTGATTACGTAAGTAATATTCATTAAGGCTGTAGCCTCAAGCACAAGCATATAAAATGTGATTGTAGAGACCTCTATGGGTCTTAAACCACAAGCCTACTCTTTGGAAGAAAAGAGGGGAACCCTTCTTTACTTCAACCTACTTTCTAATAGCTTTAGCAATATAAAATTGCCAAAGCCTTAATAGCAAAAAATAAAATAATAAATAAATCAAGTCAGATGCTATTAAGACTTTAGCAATTTTATATTGCTAAAGCTATTAATATATGGTGTATCTGAACTTAGTTCAGTCCTATATAGCTATTTAAGTTAGATATCTGGATTGGAAGACATATGGATGTCTAAAATTTTCAAATTTTCTACTTAATAGTTATCCATGAGATAAAGTGCTGGGCTTGTACTAATATTTTTAATATAATGCTTGAATATCCTGGCACCTCACTGATGAAGCCAGTAGCAGAAACTGGTCTGAGGTTGAGGATATTCTGCAAAGCTTGTTAAGAGCTTATTTGCAAGCTCTTTATAAAATATTTGTAAATATAAACTGGGACATCTGACTTGATTTATTTGTTATGTTATACATATGTGTGTTTGACAAAGGATAACTGTTATTTGATAATTACCTGATTAGGCTTAGTATGGTATAAACTAGTGCAGGTGGATTTTTGGTTGTAAGTCACCCTTACGATATATTACTTCATTCAACTGTTTGATCTCTTCTTTTCCTAATATCTCAAATGATTATCAGTATTCATAAGAATCAAAATTTATTATAGATTAGATGAATTATAATTTTCTCTGATACATATATAATGTGCTGTCAGTTTCAATTCTGAAGAAGACTACTAATAAATCAAAACATCAGATAAAGAAATAATAATAAAAATTGAGTAAATTAACAAAAATTAAAATTAATTTTTAAATTCTGATGTAAAAAAATCTTGTTAATGTGCATTTAAAATTATTTGACAAAAAAAAAGGTAGAAAGATGATGTGATATCATTGAATTAGAAATTGTATTGAAGAGAAATATTCCATAGTGAAAAGAAAATCATTACAGATATAATAGACTGATATGGGTGAATGAGGATCAGCATAATGTAACGGTTAGTGCATTACCTATCATGACTCTGAGGTTTAAATCTAAATTAAGATCAGTAATTATACAGATAACTAAATAATTTTCAACATCAAAATTGTTTTTAGACAGCTTATCAACAATTAACTATTTAGTCTTACTCAGACGATGAATATCTTTCCTATTTTAGCTTTACATTAGAATTGGTCTCAGAACAATCTGCTTTATCAGATGAGTTTATGCATTGAACTTAAGACAGTTATATAGTTAAAATGTAATGCAAGCATCAAACCTTAGAGTGTTGTTATACTACTAATGGCAGAAATAGGTATGAAAAGTTTTTTAAAAAAAAATACTCAGAAAAGTGTCATAAAATCTACTACTAGAAGTATCAGATGTTTTACAAGTAATATATTAAATAGTCCTTTAGAAAAGATCTCTTCCACAGTTCTTTATAGAAAAAAATTAAAAAGTAAGTATTATTCACTATGTCTACAAATTGTCAGGTGGTGTGAGTTTGAACAGATTTTTATTCTGGTATATCAACTAATTAAGAATAAATAGATGTAATTTAATCACTGATATTGGCTGTTTCTCTCTGATGATTACCTGTAAAAAAAATTCTGACTAATTAAAAGGAATTCAAGTTTGCTCAACCTAGATTCGAATCCAGATAAATGATTCCACTACTACTGTGTCACAATACTTATACATAAAATGGTAGTTCAAAAATTTTCTAAAAGAACACGAAGTAATAATACATTAAAACTCTTGATTCATGAATCAGCTAAAAATAGTACCTTAAACATTCAGTTTGCTTTCTTATTATAATAATAATAATAATAATAATAATAATAATAATAATAATAATAATAATAATAATAATAATAATAATAATAATAATAATAATAATAATAATAATAATAATAATAATAATAATAATAATAATAATAATAATAATAATAATAATAATAATAATAATAATAATAATAATAATAATAATAATAATAATAATAATAATAATAATAATAATAATAATAATAATAATAATAATAATAATAATAATAATAATAATAATAATAATAATAATAATAATAATAATAATAATAATAATAATAATAATAATAATAATAATAATAATAAAAACATATAAAAAAACAAATGCAATAAGAATATCAAAACAGATCATCTTTACTCTGAATAAAAAATCTAAAAAAAAGAATTAATGGTATAATCCTTTTAATTTTCAAAAGAAAATTAGACATCATGCAATTTTTTTTTTAATTAAAAAAAAATCAAGAATTATGAAGTCATTATTTATTTAACATTATTTTACTAATTTAAAATGGAATGTTTATTATTACTTTGGAAAACTCTACTAAATAAATTTTTTTTTTACGTTATTTGTTATTTAGTAGTGATTAGAATATTCGAATGGCTTCGGTGCTTCTAAAAGTTCCAGCATCAGAAATGATAGCACCAGAGTCGATCGTAGGATCCAACATTCTATAATCAACCATTGTACAGGTACGCTAAACTGCACAGGACTTAGTCCTAATGTATAGGCAGGATCGGCAGTTCTTTTTTAATTCTTAAATGAAATTAAATATAATATTTGCTATTCTAATTTATAACAAGACACTTCACAAATAAATTTAATAACATGTTACTAAAAATTTATTTAAAAAATAAGAATAGAAATAGTTGTAATAATAGTAATGGTTATGACGCAATGTAAGAGATAGGTAACTAGTACATACATAAACCTATAACTACAGATTGCCCGTGTAACGACAGCAATCAATGCCATGCAAAACGCTTGTAATTAATCCACACCATGAAAAAATTCATATAATCTCATGTAAATCAATAAATCAACTTTTACATATGTAAACCTATATCTGATTGCCCATGTAACCACAGCAATCCAAACTATGTAAAACCCTTGTAACTAAACCACAGTATGTAAAAATTCCCACAATCCTGTGCAAACCAATAAATCAACTTTTATATATGTTAACCTACAACTATAGATTGCCCTTATAAATACAGCAATCTAAGCTATGTTAACTCTTGTAACTCTCTAAGACAAATAAAGTTTATCATTGAAACATAAAAATAAGGCTTTCCATTTTTCCCAAATATAGATACAATGAAACTTTGATCCATTGTTTTTCAAACATGGTGAACAAAAATAATATATATAGAAAAAATAATACACAAAATTATTAAAAATTATAGATAAAAACAACTTAATTATTATTCACTGGCATATACACTCTGTATGGTTTGATGCAATGGTGGGGATTTAGACTATGAAGCTACGTCATTGAACAATAACCCAACCTTGACACTTCTGGTTCCTGAACTTTTTATAAATTCACTAAACACTACATCATTTTATTACTTGTATATTTTGTTGAAATATATATAAAGTGTAGTTCAGATTTATACTTCCAATAGTCATAATTTTACTTGCCAAGAGTGTGCAGATGTATGTCATAGTAATTATATATAATATTTTAAAAACTATGATAAATATAAGCTGAAATGATTAGATATTTTTAGATCTTTTATATCTTCATTCATAACACTCTTAATTTTAATATTACAACTAACAAAACATAAGGTCTTTGAAAGAATGATTCAAGATTTTATCTTAAAAGAACGTTTTATGACACTACTTAATAAAAAAAACTTTGACTGACAATTGTTTTGTGCATACTTTATGCATCAATCCAAAATCCATTCTTTTAGGATCTAGAACATTTACACAACTTCTATGAGGATCAAAGATGTGACATAATATTAATGTATCAGTACTTTATGAGTCTCCACACAACGTTGGCATTCTCTTTTATTCTTGTTTTATTTAATTAAATATCTACTTTATTGCCTGTGACAGAAATGATGTAAAATAGAAATAAGATATAATAAACTGTGATTGAAACTATAATGCACATAATACTCATAGAAGCTATTGCCACAGATTAAAATTCAAACATGTACCCATGTAATCATCTGTGAAGCATTCCAGATTTGAAGTCTTCACTCAGTCCTAAAAAATTCCATACATTGACAATAGCCAGTGACATAAATTGAGAAATGATAGTCAGAAAAAATTACTATATATATATAAAATTGATTTTAGGACCAAAAAAGCAGTCAAAATATCTGGAAAAATCAACATAATGAGTATGATCTAGTGATGTTAATTGTAGATGGAATATTATAAATTTTTATTAATATAAACTCTTGATGACTTAATGCTGATTAGTACTTTTAAATAGGAAGTTGTCACTGTTTAATCCTGATATGGAAATTCATATTTCAGAAAAAGAAATGATAGCTATAAGTTTTTTTTAGAAGAATAATTCATTAAGTAAAATGAAAGTGTATCATATTGGATTCATTATGAAGTCTAATTTAATGTCTTTTATTTTTGAAATTTCTAAATATATCAATGAAATAGTAATACTAAAGATTATTTTGTACAAAAACACATAACCTTTTTTAAATGTTTTATTGATTTTGGAAAATAGTTTTGTTTGTTTGTTAACTTTTGATTTTTTTCAAATTAGAATGAAATTTTAAAATAGTGGCTTAATATATTTAAATTTGATAGACTTGCTTGAAAATTGATATATAACTAAATTATTTTACCATAATCCATTTGAAACACTTATCTTTTCAGTTTGTCCACTAGTATGATAGATATAAAACAGAGAGTGAGAAAAATATGAAAAATATTCAATAATTTCATATATCACATTTAACAATTATTCTTAGAATTTTCATTTTTTTAAATAATGGTTATGAGAGGGCAGTTTAATTTTTTTCTTTTATTTTAATAACTTTTTTAAAATCATTTTAAAGTCTTAATATATATATCATATTTAGTATGTGTACATAATTATATATGTATAATAAATCAGTAACTAAGTTTTGTATTTAAAATTGTTTCTATTTTTATTTTAAAACAATTCTTTTTTTTTTAAAAAAAAAGTAAACTAGAAAACTCATTATTTATAACAATTGCAAAAAATTTAAAAAAGATTGTGAATTTTTTCTTTAGCATTTTAAAAAAACAACTGTTTTAAAATAAAAATAAATCTATCAATTTAAATAGAAAACTTAATTATTGATTTATTATACATATATAATTATGAACACATACTGAATATAATATATACATTAAGATTATTAAATAGAAATTTATATAACATTAAGAGTATAAATATATATTAACTTACTGCAGAAATACAACTTACATATACCATATGTTTGATATTGATTTAAAGCAAATTTATAAGTATTAAGTAAAGTTCCTTTACAATATATACACATGTATTATTATGTACCCATACTAAATATGATATGTACATAAGGGGTATACATTTTAACTTATAGTAGAAATATTTACTCATATATATATATATATATCAACTGTAAGTGTCCAGTCAATTCAAAGTATGATATAGTTTAATACTAAAAACTTAAAAACAATAGAGATAATTAATTTTTATATTGAATGCTTTTATTAACTGTGCACTAAAAAGCAATAAAGTAATTATTTTTTCATCTTCAATTGGAGTTTTTAGATTTAACTTAAAATAAAAGCATAAGGGTCCAGAAATTAATTAAGTCAATCTGTATTTTTTATAACAAGGGGTCTGGACACACACCCCCATGCTTTTATTTCAAGTGAAATCTATAATCTCCAGTCAATAAAAGCATTTAATATAAAAAAAAATTTTTATCTCTATTATATCATTAATAAAAAGAGCTAAAAGTAGATTTGGGAAGTTTAGAGGAAAAAAGCTTTTATTCTTTGTTAGATAGTATTTTTGTGCCATTCAATAAAAGATCTTTTTGTGTTTGTTGTTTTTAAACATGTTAATATACATGCTGTTATAAATAGTAAAGTATACCCAAAGTTATTATAAATAACAGTTTTGACATTATGAATTCATTGTTGAATTTTTATACAATATTTGAATTGTTTATCACACATGTTTTAGTTAGACAGAAACATTACTATAAAGCAATTTTGGTGGACACACCCTTAAAACAATGGTTTCTCATGAGATATGTTATAGTTAGAAGCCAGTATATAAACAATTGTAGATTGAGATTGTTCAATAAATTCTATATCAGTATGCTAAATTTATTCTTCCAGTGACATTGAAAAGTAAGTCATATTCCAAACATATTGATAGAAAATTTTGAGATGATTCTTTAGAAACAACTTTAACTGTATTAAATACTAAAATTGATCATTTAAATTTTTTTGTTTCTGAGGTACAGAATTATTTTAAGGAATGTGTTTTGTGTACAAATAAATCTGTACTTGTGACTAATAAATTTTTTGACAATAATTGTGTTATTAGTAACTTGATTACAAGATGTGACAGTTTATAATTGTTTTCCTATTACTTACTCTCTGTTTTATATGGAAGTCATGCATAATACTATAATATATTGCATAATGATGATTAATTTCACAATTTTGCTATCAGTGCTTTTTATTCATATGGGTTTTTTTCTAATATCTGGCTAGCAGTTTTTTTTCATACTTATGTTATTTTAATGTTTTGATAACATTGAATTATATAATATTAATAATAAACATTTAAAATGTAAATAAAATTACCCATATTATTTGAATAACCATATATAATAATATACAATGAATTTTCTTACATGGTTATGTAATACCAGTTTATAATATTATTTAATAATATCATGTATACTTTTTATATGTAGTTTAAAATTTCAGTGTTTTTAATAAGCAGTGTAATGCTTTTTCAACATGGCTACCATAATTGTGGCAATCTAAACCATTATTGGGAAATTCATTTTATATATTGATGATTTAATCTTATAAATTTCAGTGCGAGCTTAATTGTATGCTATTTTGTTAATTTATTCATGGTATTGTCAGTAGTGGAAATAAAACACACCTTTTTAATCTTTCTTTTTTTTTAATTATCATACTGAGTCCAAATGAATTTAATTTTTTGACAATAAAAATAATATCCACTTTGTCTTTTATGTATCAAAAAAATTGATGGAAAAAAAGATCAAAGAATGTCATAGTTTAGCTGGGTCAATATTATGGTGTAACATGCAGAAAATATTTTAAGCTAATTATTAAAAACACTGAAATTACACTGTATGCAAAAAAAAACATAAATCTTAATGCTAAAGTTAATATTATATATATGTACTAAATTATATTTTATCTGTGCTTATTTATGTTTCAATAATATTCTTTACTGTCTATAAAGATTACATGAAGTCTACATACTTATGCCTTAGTTACAGTGACATGTTTTTTGAATACATCAGTATAGAAGTGTTGAATGGGGGTCTACATCAGTAAGCCTATTGAATTACATTTCTTTAGAAATTACTGTTACTTATTTCTGATTTTGTTGTTCATTGGTGTCCCTCCTGCAATATTTCATTAATATTCTGTTATCATCTTTGTTTACTACTCATAAGTTTTATATATTTGTTCAGCTGCGTGAAAATCCATATTTCATATTGTCATTTTAGGTTTTGTTTGAATAGTCTGTGCTTATATAATGGCTAGCTTTGCATACTCCTATAAATTGGATTGTGATTTTAATAGAGACCAGGTGGCTGCATTTATAACATTTTTTTCCTTCAAAATATCAATAAAATAATTCATTTTATTAAAAGCCTTATCTACATCACAAAGAAAATATTTTTCTTTCTTTTTTTTGCATTATTCTATCATCAAAAACCCTTATCAATCATAATTCATTTGTTTATCCATCATTTTGATTTCAAATTGTTCTTATGCCATAAAATCATTTAATCTATGTTACTATTTAGCACTCGTTGTAATTCATTTCTGCATGTGAAATCAGTCTTATAACTTTAAAATTCATTCTTTTTATTATATTATAGCTTTTGTTTACAGAAAAATTTACAAGTCACTAACCTAAGTCACAGTTTTACACTGCTAATATTCAGAAAGTCTCTCATACATCCCCACCCCCTCATTACCATAAATAATTTCAGTAATTCATTTAGAAATTTAATAATTCCCAGCATATTACTTGATTTCATTTTTGCTGTTGTTTTAATTATCTCATTCTCTATTGAACACAACATATTTCATTCTTAATTTTCTTTTTCATAAACGTGAATAAGCCTTAATATCGACTTCTTCACTTTTTTACTTCTTATTTATCCTATCAGTAATATATCACTTTCATTCTAATTACTTAATTATTTAAGAATGAAAGCACTTTCCATTTTTGTCTCAAAAAATAAAGATACAAACATGCCACAGTTGGATATAGATTAGTTAAAATATTATACAATAAAGAATTAGCAGTGCTCGTTATTTATATCTTACAAGCTTAAGAGAATTAAGTCATGTGATCTATGACTCTTATTTTCACCAGTCTGCGCATGTTTCAATTTGTTTACGTTGAATACATATACATATAAATGAAAAGAATTTTGCAGATGTTGCAATTTATAAAAATATTATTGAGTAAATAACTAGAAATTGATTCGTTTTGAAATATTAATTTGTTTTATGTCAAGCTTTATTTTAAATGAAGGAAAATCAATACAGGTTTGGGGTTTATAGACAAAAGAATTGATTAAAAACATTAACAAAGTTTTGTTGAAACCATAATAAGTTTTTAGAAACGAAGATACAAACATAAGATAATATGATATCCATTAGTAAAAAGGTTATATAATAAATCTTATTAAATCTATTAATTTTTATAACCGTGAATTTGAGAGAGAAACTTTAAACGGCTGATATATTATCAATATCTAATATCATGAAGCTATATTGAATCGTATTTCTTATTGTCAAATATAAAAATGTTATAGATAGCATTTTAGAGATAAAATCTAGAATGCACATTATTGCTGGAAAAATGCATGATTTTAGTAATATCTTAATATATATACCGACCACTCTACAATTTTCTCTCATCTAATTTTGTTAAAGAGATGAAAAATAATTTTATTTTTAATTATACATAAGTTGTTAATTGTTCGAAGGAAAAAAGTTTGATTTAATATTCATAGAAATTGATGACGTTATTGTGTTAAATCCAACTTAAATTTGAAATTACCTAAATATAGTCCAACTTTCTGATTGATTTTTTAACCATTGATATATCTATTTTTAATTTTGATAGTGATATTGGTAAAACAACTTAGCAATTTATGAAAATATCATAGTAAAATCAGGTAAATTGATTTCATACAACATAAATATTCTATTAGGAAAAAATTTTAATTTTGGAATGTGTATTTAAAACTTTATGTAATCATAACCTTCAAGTGAGAGGAGTTTTTTTTCCAAAGGTAAACCTTCCTATTGAAATACAAAAGAAATAATTATGGGATTACTTGACTAAAATAATAAAAAAAATTTGTAGTGAGAAACTTTTAATATAATAAGATGTGATGCTCTGTATCAAATATATCCTTTAATAAACTTAATTATTTTGACTACTGTTTCATTTGTAAGAAATGTTCAAGAATGTATAGATCTGAGGTCACCAAAGTGGTCTATATAGACTCCCAGGGGTCTATTTAACAAAAGTAGGTGTCGATCTGAGCCAGGGGGTCAAAGGAAAAAATTCTTAATATGCAAATCACACATACCTAACTGCATATATAAAATTTGTGAATGTTTTTATAATTGGCTTAATATCAGTTTCTTTATAGAAAATAAATTAATAAACGTATATTTATTCAGGTGAAACAGTATTTATGTATCAGCATGTAGCAGTGCAAACTCTGCACTTCTGGCTTATGAGTCATATGCATATGTGCACTTGTCCAAATGTCACGATCGTTGATGTTACAAACACAAATATCATACGCAGTTTCAGCTATCTTTGCAAATTGTGAACAGTGTTAAATATTTGCAGTGTCATTATTACTACTTTTATAGTATTGGATAATTAGTTATAGTTTATATAAAACTATTCGTTTAGTTTAGATAGCAATTTTAATTATCAGTACTTGTAAAAAAGAAGGTAAGTATTAATAATATGGATTAGCATAGTATACCAACTTATTTTTAACTTATTTATAGAACCCTAATTAAAAATGGCAGCTTCAGTTTCTAAAAAGAAATGTCAGTATTATTCATTGGATTATTTGAGATTTGGATTTATTTGTTCACTGACAAATGAAACGATTCCTATGTGTCTTCTATGTGAAAAAACTTTTGGAAATGACTACATGAAACCATCAAAAATGAAAGATCATCTTGAAAGGGTTCACTCAGATAAAAAAAATAAAGAACTTGAATTTTTCAAAAAACTTAAAGAAAAAGTCACATGTTGACCAACTATATAAAGTTTTATGAAGCAGTCTACTGAAGTTGAAACTGAAGGAGGATTAATAGCTTCGTACAAGATTTCGCTTAATATAGCAAAGAGGGGAAAACCACATACCCTCACTGAAGAAATTGTTATACCTGCAATTAAAGACATCATTGAGAATGTAATGAAAAAAGACTCCGTTAATGTTTTAAAATCCTTGCCATTAAGTGCAAATTCTGTAAAACAGTGTATTGATGAAATGGCAGAAGAAATAGAAAATATGGTACTTTCGGAGCTAAAAACTTCCAAGTTTTCTATTCAACTTGATGAATCTGTTTTTGGTGTTTCTGCTATTCTTATGGTGTACATTAGATATTTCAGTAAAATGAAAGGACAAGTCATTGATGAATTTTTATTTGCTAAATATCTTGAAACTGATGAAAAAGGAGTGACAATTTTTAGATGTTTACAAGAATATTTAAATAAATATGATATTCTGCTTGAAAATATAATAGCAATAGCCACAGATGGTGCACCTGCTATGGTAGGGCATTACTGAGGTTTTGCTAGATTTCTCAAAGAAAAAGTGACCAGTATATGTACTATTCATTGTGTGTTGCATAGAAACAACTTAGTAGCAAAATATTTGAGTCCAGAGTTACATAAAGCTTTACAGTTTTGTATTAAATGTATCAATCAAATTAAAGCCGAACCTCTTAAATCAAAATTATTTTCCAAACTTTGTGAGGAAAACAACGAGGTATTTAACCAATTACTTCTGCACACCGAAGTTAGATGGTTGTCTAGAGATGTATGCTTGCAATGGCTCATTGAATTATTTGACTCCATGACAGAATTTCTCAACAAAATAAATCCTGTTCTGAGTGATGAACTCCAAAACAATAAGAACCATATTTTTTATTTAGTGAACTTATTTGGAAAATTTAATGACATCCAAACAAAACTGCAAGGAAAAGATGTAACAATTATCCAAGCTCGGACAATACAGGCTTCCAAGTAAATTAAATTTATTTATATTTTTATTGATATGTAAGGATTATCAGTATTTTTCAAATCTGCAACAATTAGAAATAAAAGAAAAAGACTTGAAAATATATACAAGTCATCTTCAAAAATTAAGCGACGATTTTAAACTGCACTTTGTTGATTTGAAAAACATTGACATCCCTGAATGGATTATTGCACCATTTTCAGCTCAAATTGAAAACATGGACATCAACCTGCAAGATGAGCTTGCTGAGTTATTATCTTGGAGCAAAGATGCTTCTTAAAAATTTAAAAATAAGCAAATTTTGGACAAATATAAATATAATGCAAAAATATGTAAAACTTTACGAAATAGCTCAGCCATTTATGCTGGTATTTCCAAGTTCCTATATGGTTGCAGACAGTTTCAGTCACATAAATTCAATCTTAACTAAGTACAGAAATAAATTAAATGTGGAGTTTTGAGGGGATTTAAGATTAAAATTGACCAATTTTGAACCTAATATAGCGAACCTTGCAAAGAAACACCAGGCACACCCATCTCATTAATTAAGAAGCAATACTGTAGTTACTTTACTTATTATTTTTACTTATTTATAATTACTTATTTAATAAATATTAAGGTATTTAAATTTCAACATTAAGATATTTTTTATAAAACTATTGTTACACAATGTAAAATTACTTTAATAAATGTTTAAAATCATAAAATAAATGTACAAACACAGTACCTAATAGATAGTTTTATGTTAATTAACTGAAAATTACTTTTACGGGGGTCAATGGAGATTTCGAAAAATTATATAGGGGTCCATGATCAAAAAAGTTTGGCAACCCCTGGTATATATTTATTTAATAGTACATTATAGGTAAATTTTTAATGAATAGCAAACTTGTGCATGGATTTTTTTAAAAAAAATTTACTAATGAGGATATAACTCATGGTTTTACTAACTTTTATTTTCTAACATTAGTGAAACTTTTAAACATTTAATAATGGAACTTTCAAAAAGTAGAAGGGATATGTGGTATTTTATGCAGTATTTTCTACATATATCCAAATTCTCAGTTAAGATTTTAACACTAAATATCTGATACCAACTCCATCCACATAATTTTTTGAAGAATTAAAAAATAGTAGAATAAATCATCCTATCATCTTCTAGTTCAATATAAAAAAGATATTTTCCACTATCATGCATATCATGGGTAGAAATGACATGATTTATAACTTTCATAAACTTTTTCAATATACAATTCTATTTCTTAAACAGTTTAATATATACATTACTGATAATTTTGTTATGAATTGGGATTGTTTTGAATTTTTTTAATGAGATAAATTCAAATAACCAAATCAAAATTCACTTTAAAGTGAAGCTTATTATAATATATCATATTAAAAAAGATCATAAAATTATATTTAAAATTATCATAATCAAATAATATAAACAATTTTTAATTTGAAAATTGAGATGCAATTTTTTTTTAAGATTTATAACTCTGGTTGAATTTACTTACAAAATTTATTTACTTTCTTTGTAGTTTATTACGCAGTGCCAATATATGTATTTTTCAATTTTATATTAGTTGTAATTTTGCATATTTTTGTTATTCCTCATTTATTTTTATTTTATTTCAGACAATACTTAATGACAAAAAATAGTAATGTTAGTATAATAAATAACAGATAAGAAGATTTTCAAATATATTCATAGTTAGTGTTGTGGGCTCATACTTGTAAACAAACATTCAACTGGGATATTATGTAATCAGAGATTGACACTATGATTGTATAGGTTTACATAAGAAAATATCCCAGTGCATCTCCTAGCTAAAAATTCAAATACAAAAATGTTCAAAATATTCTCCCAAACATTATTTTTTCAGCAACGCCCTCTATAAATAAATATAAAATCTGAACTTCAAAATGTATGAACATTAAGAAAGTAAATTGCTTTATGGATTGGAAAAAGATTTTAAAGAGATTATTATTAAGAGACACATGACATACCTGGCAAAAATATATAATAGAATGATAATTTAATCAGAATAATAGTGGTAGTCTTCTCTTAGCATATTGCAACACACTAAGAGAAAACTACCATAATAGTATATAGCTTCTGAAAAAGTTTGTGTCACAACCAGTAAATAAGAAAAGCTATATTTTTTTTTTAGCAATGAAAAATATGATCGTTGATAAAATTATATAATTCAGATGACAGATTGATATAATTTGCTTTTAGAATTAATAACCTTACAAAAGATTGTCAATAATACAATTTGAAAATCATAATTCATACAAATTCAGCTCTGTTATTTAGTTTAAATATTAGTAACATCAAGAAATTAAAAATCCTTCCCCTTTTTCTTTTCAAAAACTTTATTTTCTTATATCACAACTGAACATATATATATTTATATAATACAAAACTCCAACGTTTCAACTGTCTTTATCATCATACAGCCATTGTCAAGGATCTGCAACAACAATGAAATACATATTTATAAATAAACTTCAATTACATAAATACCTTCATTTTACATTAACATAAACAGTAACAAACATATTAAACATACATAATTATATTTTACTTACATCTCTCTCCCACTGCTATTTTTTATTACACTTTCTTTTACATTATTTAATTATAAATCTGTTCTTAAAATCATCCAAGAAACTTTTTATACAAATTTAAAAACCAACCCTAATTTCAAATAATCTCCCCCTTTTTAAATCTTATCTAAAACCCATCTCAAAAACTACATTCCTAAACTATAGTTTTAAATGAATATAAAAAAAGGATAGGGAAATAAAAAAAGAAAATAATGTAAGTAATTCATATGATTTTGTAAAGACTTTAAATGTTTTTTTAGAGGGAAATAAATATAAAAATGTGTTTTTTGTTAAACTTTATATATGTAGTATGTACACGAATATTGTACCACATAAAGCATTTGATATAATATTGAATAGGTATATTAAAGATAATAATAAGAGTATAAAAATTGAATGTAATCAATTGTATGATATGTTAAATATATGTTGTAAGGATGTGGTATTTAAATATAATGAGGTATATTATAAACAATGTAAAGGATTGAGTATGGGGAATAGTATCAGTGGATTGTTAGCTGTTATTTTTATGGATGATTATGAAGATAAATATTTTTGTATTACGAAATATAAGCCTGTTTTTTGGGTTAGGTATGTTGATTATTTTTTAGTATTCAATGGCAATTATAGAAAATTTGAATGTTTTGTAAGGTATGTTAATTCAATTGATGATGGCATTAGTTTTATTATGGAAAAAGAAAAAAATAATGTAATTACTTATATGGATGTTGTAATAAAAAAAGTTATTAGAAATTGTAAGGTTGTTATTGAAACAAGTGTATTCACAAAAGTAACTTTTTATGGTTTGTTAAGTAGTTGGGATTCAGATATTGAATATGAACATAAAATTAATATTATTAATAATAGGATAAATAGAACAATTAATTTATGTTCTGAAGAAAAATTATTTACAAAAGAAATTTGTAATATAAAAGAGGAAAGTATCAATAATTATCCAGTTAAAGTTATTGATAAATTATGTAATTAAAAAAATATTAAAAGAATAATAAAAAAGAGAAACAATGGGAAAGATGTAAATAATTTTATATATAATAGTTATAATGTTTCTAGAGATACTTTTATGAAGATTAAAAAGATTATAAAAAGTATACATAATAAATACAAGGGGGGAAATAGGTTAATTATTAAACCTGTAAATAAAAAGAAATCGAATTTAGGAAATTTAATTAATGATACAAATAATATAGAAATTGACAAAATGAATGGAATTTATTTAATTGAATGTTTAAATTGTAAGAGGGATGGGAAAAAGATTTCATATATTGGTACAAAAAAAATACATTAAAAACTAGACTTAGACAACATTTATATGACAAAAATTCAAATATTTACATACATTGTAAAGTTTTAGGTCATAAAGATTTTAATATTAAAATGTTGGAAAGGGTTAAAAATTATAGGGAAAGGATGGTAAAAGAATATTTTTATATAAAAAAATATAATCCTACTTTAAATAGAATTAATGGAGTAGATAAGGAATCTTAAATAATGTATAATTAAAATAAATGTTTAAATAGATTTAGGTAAATTGTTAAAAGATTTTTTTTTGTATAAAAAAAAATGTTTATATTTGTTTTATATTCATTTAAAGCTATAGTTTAGGAATGTAGTTTTTGAGATGGGTTTTAGATAAGATTTAAAAAGGGGGAAGTTATTTGAAATTAGGGTTGGTTTTTAAATTTGTATAAAAAGTTTCTTGGATGGTTTTAAGAACATATTTACAATTAAATAATGTAAAAGTGTAATAAAAAATAGCAGTGTGAGAGAGATGTTAAGTAAAATATAATTATGTATGTTTAATATGTTTGTTACTGTTTATGTTAATGTAAGATGAAGGTATTTATGTAATTGAAGTTTATTTATAAATATGTATTTCATTGTTGTTGCAGATCCTTGACAATGACTGTATGATGATAAAGACAGTTGAAACGTTGGAGTTTTGTATTATATATATATATTCAGTGGTGATATAAGAAAATAAAGTTTTTGAAAAGAAAAAGAAGAGGGATTTTTAATTTGCTGATGTTATTGTAGAACATATATATTTTAAAAGAAAAAGTGATTGTATATTTTCTGTGTTATAATATATTTTAAATATTAGTATAAATTTCTTTTTTTTCTTTGGCAAAAAATTTAAGCATTAGAATACTGTAATTTTATCTCAGGATTTATATGCTATTACCGTACTAGATTTGCATTATTTCATTTACCCTTCTGATATTTATGAGAACAAGTTTTAAAAGTATTATTATTTGAAACTAGAAAAAAATAATATTATCCTTGCTTACAGATTTTCTTACTTTTGATCTATTAATATTTTGCCATGTACTTTCTTGCAAATTTCATTTATTTTACACCAATTCTGAAGACTGAAAATTGTAAATCAGAAGTATTATGAGATATTTATACCAATATTCTCGCTCTCATCTCTTCTAATTTTAGAGCAATTTTGGATATGTCTCATTTTTAGTGTTAGAAGCTTATTTGGGTTGATCTTAATTTGAAGTCATATCTAATAGTTAAATGTTTGTAGCTCTTATTTTCTTACAATAATGTAAAGAGATTCATACTAAGACTATTATGACTGATTTTTAATGTAATGTCATGAAGCAATTAATCTACCTATCTTTTAGTTTCATTCAGCTTTAGTCAATTTTTGTAAGTGATGGTGGAATAGAATATGAAATATTTAAAATAGATTTCTTTTACACAGAGGCAAAACTCTCCATACAGTAATGATTATGTGATATTTAGTGGGGGTTTTTATATAGCTACAATCTTACTAAATTCAGAAATTTGCTTTTGAAAGGAAGTTTTGTTAAACAATAGTGGGATATCATCAAGAGATGGATTGGTTTTGTTATGAAATGAGTTTTCTTTCCTAAAATGTATTTCACAGTTATTTAATTATTATCATTAGTATTCTATCAAATATTTAACAAATCAAAAAGTATATGTAATGCATTTGGTACTTGTGAATAATTCAACCGATGACGTTTTTGACTTACCGATTTCCCTTCCGGTAGACATCGACGTTTTTTGCATGACAACGTTGTCATGGTAACCAAGTGACTGGCGTGATTAATCCATCAGAGAGTCAATTTTTTTTTTTTTCACCCGCAAGATTTAAAATTCGTAGAGAGGTTTGGGAAATTTTTTGATTTTTCTGTCTATTGCGATTTTGCTATCCACGGCATCACAGTTACTTTTTTGAGCTGTTAATTCGGGTAAAGTGTTTTATTTATCTGTTTATTTTAAATTTACAAACACTTTTTGTTAATATTTCTACATTACGTTTTTAATGTGTAAATAATTTGAAATAATTTTTTAAATCAATTTTGCAATATGCAGTACATTTTAAAAATTACCAAATGCATGTAAAAGTGTGGCATTTTCTGGACGCTATTAATACCAGATTTGCATTAGATCGCGTCTTTTTATTTAAAATTTACAAAAAGTTTTTGTTAATATTTCTACAATTCTCAAACTTATTTACAAAAAATATTTGTTAATATTTCTACAATTCTCAAACTTACATTGAATTACGTTTAATGTGTAAATAATTTTAAATAATTTTTAAAAACAAATTTTGAATATACATTACCAAATGCATGTGATAACAAGGACACCATTAATGCCAGATTTGCATTAATTCGGGTAAAGTACTTTTTGTTAATATTTCTACATTACGTTTTTAATGTGTAAATAATTTGAAATAATTTTTTAAATCAATTTTGCAATATGCAGTACGTTTTTAAAATTACCAAATGCATGTAAAAGTGCGGCGCCATTAATACCAGATTTGCATTAGATCGCGTCTTTTTTATTTAGGTGTTTATTTAAAATTTACAAAAAGTTTTTGTTAATATTTCTACAATTCTCAAACTTATTTACAAAAAAATATTTGTTAATATTTCTACAATTCTCAAACTTACATTGAATTACGTTTTAATTTTATTTTTAATTTCTGAATTATATCATACAGCTATGAGAGTAATACAATGTCTGATATATGTGTACGCCAGGCCTGCGGCCCAACAAAAACATCCGGAGGCCCCCCCCCACCAATTCCAGTGCTACGCGCTGCTGTATTTTCAAATTGAGAATAATATTTTGACGCATGCATGTACATTTTTTTTTTTAGTATTTGCCTGACCTGCGTCAGATATTTTTCATTTTTGAATTTTTTTAGCATGTGACCTGGATAATTCAACCGATGATGTATTACCCTGAAAGCATATCCGTTTACAATTGAATTATGTTTTAATTTCTGAATTGTATCATACAGAAAATTATTTTTCGTAATTTATTCCGGTAAACTGTTTTTTATTTATCTGTTTATTTTAAATTTACAAAATCTTTTTGTTAATATTTCTACAATTCTCAAATTATTTTTCATAAATTCATTGTCAATTATAAAAACTTTTTGTTAATATTTCTACAATTCTCAAATTATTTTTCGTAAATTCATTGGCAATTATAAAAATTACAGGGTGCGACGCCATTAATACCAGATTTGCATTAAATGACACCATTAATACCAGATTTGCATTAAATCGCACCTTTTTAATTTAGCTGTTTATTTAAAATTTACAAAAAATTTTTGTTAATATTTCTACAATTGAATTACGTTTTAATTTAATTTTTAATTTCTGAATTGTATCATACAGAAAATTATTTTTCGTAAATTCATCGGCAATTTTTAATTTCTGAATTATATCATACAGAAAATTATTTTTCATAAATTCATGGGCAATTATAAAAATTACAGCTATGAGAGTAATACAAGGTATAGGTGTACGCCAAGCCTAACGGCTTGTCAAAAACACAAAGGGCCCCCCCGCCAACTCCAGCGCTACGCGCTGTTTTTTATAATTGAGCATAATATAGGGTGGTTTTATAAATTAGAATATAGTTTTTTCTAAATTATTTTGACACATGCATCAGATTTTTGCCCTTTTTTTTTTGTTTTTTATCACGTGACCTGCGTCACATTTTTTTTCTTTTTTTTATGTTTAATTTTTTTTTATATTTTTGCCATGTTTTTTTGTTTTTTACCACATGATCAACTGATGACGTATTACCCTGAAGGCATATCGTCTAATGTTGCGTTTTTTAACGTACCGTGTTCACGTGATCTGCAGACACATTTTAGCGATTACATGTGTCCACAAATCACTTGGAGACGTTATCTTAAAAATCGCAAGATTAGACTGATATGCCTTCAGGGTAATACGTCATCGGTTGAATTATACACAAGTACCATGCATTTTAATAAAATTATGCCAAAAGTAAAGCTCTGCTATTTTGAACCAATTCTGATTGTCTAAAATGTGCAGTTGGTTCTGTTGAGATGCTATCTTAAACTGACTAAAACAGTATCCATAAGAATATGTAGATGTTAAATGTTTTTCTCCAGACACTAATGAGGTTTTCAAATGTTTTATGATGAATTTTGATAATTATTTCTAGATGGTTCGTTAAATCACACCATTGATTCATTAAAAATTGGTTGACTACCAAAAAATGATGTCATCTTATTGGAGTCCATTACTTTTTTCTTCTACTTCCAACGTTTTCTTTTTATTTTGCTAATATTTTCAGCTGATTTTAAGTCTGCTTTTGGATATTTGGAAGTCTTTCTTTTTGATTATTCAGAGCTTTTAAATGCCTTCATTCTTTGCTATTATGAATAACATTTTATATCTTAATTAAGTATTAGAGGGCACTTAAATGAATTTATTCATAGTATTATTTTATAATGAATGGGTTATTGATAATTCATAATGAATCAGTATCATTTTTAACCATGACTAATCCACTACAGGATGCAAGTCTATCCAAACTTAATTCATTTTTTTAATCCATAGTCTCTATTGTCACTATCATACCAGTGAACATTCTTATTTAATTCATCCATCTCACATGTGATCTCTTTCTAGGTTTTTTATAGTTTCTTGGAATCCAATTTAAAATTTTAGACATCCATCTATTACATCACTTCTAGAAATATATCTAACCAGTTCCATTTTTTCTTTTAAAATGTCAGTAACATTTGCTTGTTCACTCTCTCATGTCTTTGTTTTTGATTTCTTCTTACTTCTAACATATATCTCTCCATATTTTTTGAATGGACAGAAGACAATAGCAATTCAAATTGTTCTTTTCTTAAGTATCAAATTCTCATATCTATAAATGAAAACTGCTAAAACATAGCTATTAAAATCTTGTATTTTTAAACACAAAGGCATATTTCCATTAAATATTAAATTATTTTTATCAATGTTAATCCATCCAAGATTAATTCTATAATCAATTTCATGTATGATATTTTTATCTGCACTAATCTGATCCAAATATTTGTAGTTATTAATTTCTTTGAACTCATGTCTATCATTTTCTTCATCTGAGAAAATTCACTGAATATTATTTTACTGCATTTAATATTTATCTTTAGTCCTATTTTCTTATTTTTATTTGATAACTTTCATAATATTTCCTGAAGATCTGAAACATTATTTGCTAAAACAATCTCATCATCTGCAAACTCTAAATGACCATCTGTATTTACTTTTATTATTTTGGCTTTCCATTTTAATCCATGAAATACTTTTTGTAAAACTCTTGTAAAAAAATTTGGAGAAGTCACCCTATTATACATGTTCAATGTCTTTTTTAATATAATCATTTATCTAATTATGGCTAACACATTCTGATAATTATTCTTCAGAATATAACAATATGCCAAATCTATACCTTAATGATTCAAGGCTTTAATAAATTACCATGGAAATATTTATAGAATCAAATACCTTTTCATAATCTATAAATTCAAAACTTATATTCATTGATTCTCAATACTTGGATGTAATGTATTATGCTAAAATCATTTTTAAGTACGGTGTTCTTTTAATTGGTTAGAATCAAAAGTTTACTGTCTATGAGATATTACTAAAGGTTTTGTACAGACCTGACGGAAGATCCTAAGTGTGAATTTTCTAATATTTTATTTATCGCCTTTCTTAAATATCAATGTGATTACTGCATTCTCCCAATCATCTAATTTGCCTTTATTAATTAAACATCTGGCACTTTTTCCACTAATTTTTCTATTTCTTCAACTCCTTTTAAAATATCAATAATAATTCCATTATTTCCTCAAGCTTTCTTTATAGATTTAGTTGTGTGTCTCACATCTTAATTTAAAATAACTCAAAAAATTTAGTAATTTTAGGAGATATTTTATTTTCTTGCTATTTATTACTATAAAATTCTTTATAGAATTTTTTCATACATTTCATTACGTCATCTCTCTTTTTAGTAATAATTTCATCTTTTTTTTTATTGCTGAAATAATTTTCTTTCCAAAACCAAGACTTTTGGTATACTTTTGAATTTTTATTCTCTTTGATATCTTTTTTTTTTATACATCATTATAAATATTTTTGTACCACTTAATTTGTTTTTTTATGATTTTTTGTCTTTCACATTTTTTTATTTTGCAGCTACAATTTAGAATTCTTTGATTTGTATTTTTTTTTTTTTTACATTTGTCTGCAATTGCTATCTGTTTGAGTCTTACTTACACAAGTAATTTTTTTCTTCTCATGTGTCATAGCATTAGCCGAGAAGCAAACTCGCTAACCTGGGACAACTACTTGTAAAGCAGCTGTCACTGACCTCTCGACCATCAATGCTTGACAAGTAATTTTTTAATGTTCAAATTATCTAATATAACATCTTTTTCATTATTATTTTAATAAAATAAAATAAAAACTTTTTTTAATGCAAAATGCATTTTCATTTTTTAAAGTTTTTTAATGATTTTTTTGGTACTTTTTCAATAATCATATTTATTTTTTCTTCTTAATTTTAATTAGCTATCACATGTTTGTTTGTTTTTTTTAATTTGGCCAATGAAATTTATCAGAATAACAGGAACATCTCCCTTTTCAAAGCAAATAAATCACTTCTTTTTTAATTTCAATAACAATTTATTATTTCTAATGTATACAGTGATGTGTAACCATACAATTGAGGCTTACATTGTTGTTCTTACTATCTTGTTATTTCCATTTCGGTTCTGATTAGTCTATGTTGTGCAATATGGTGTGAACATTAGATCTTTCACATATTTGTTATCTGATTGTTAGTTTGGTATATTGTATAATGTCCAAGTATCCTCAAATGTTTTTGACGATACCAGGAGTTGGTCTCTCTTCTGGATTTTAATCATTGTTTTTGAAAAAAACCTGTTTTATAGTAGGTTGTGGGTGTTCCATGATTAGTTTACAACGTGTAACCCATATGGCATAGTTCAGAAATATTGAGAGACGTATTATTGGATAGGTTTTAGTGTTAATACTATCCTTCAGAGATGAGATCAGTTGGAAATCTATCTTGGTGTTGGAGAGTATGATTTCTCGGATCACTCTGAATCCCATACATTGTGAGAAGAGGTGCTCCAATGTCTCATCGCCATTCATGCAAATGCTGCAAGTAGGGTCTATGTTGTGACCTCATTTGTAAAAGAGGAAGTGATTAGTAGGTAGACCATTAACATTGTATTTAATGAGGAAGTCTAGGTATCTGGCCTCTAGACTCCATCTTTTAAAGTTGGATACCAGTTTCTGATTATTGTAATAAAATGTGTTGATTATAGGATGTAAGATTGGATGGAGGATTGTGTATGCTTGCCATAATGATATTTTAGAACTGAATGTGGAGTCAGTTATTGGGCAGTGCTGTTTGATAAGACTTGTGTTTCTAGTGATCCATGTTTGTCTGTCTGGTGGGGGTCGGTCAGTAGGTGTTACCTTTTGAAGCAAAGCTTTTTGGAGAATTGTGTTAAAACCATATGATGCTACGAAGTTGTGTATGACGTTATGGGGTTTTTTGGTAAATCAATGCTTGAATGGAGTGGTAAAAATAATATTGAACCAATTATAATGTATTATGATCATATAATGTTTTAAAAAAGGAAAAAATAAAATTCATTTTTTTTCAAGTCGTTTTTTATTTTCTCATTTATTTCTATTTCCCATATGGATTATGTGTGTTACTGTGCATGTTCGTACACTAACAAATTTCTCAATATGTGCATGCATACTGATTTTTTTTTTCTCATGTGTCATAGCATCAGCCGGGAAGCAAACCCACTAACCCGGGACAACTGCTTGTAAAGCAGCTGTCGCTGATTTAGTTCTAAAAGATAGCATTTTGAACTATCTAAAAATGTTTTATTCTATGTTCAGTGTAAATTAAGTTAGAAAAGTCATCTAAGATGTCGAGCATTGGTGGTCGAGAGGTCAACGACGGCTGCTTTACAAGCAGTTGTCCCGGGTTAGCGGGTTCGCTTCCCGGCTGATGCTATAACACATGAGAAAAAAAAAGTCATTTAAGGTGGCAATTATTAAAAAAAATCATTAAATCTCGAAAAATACTCTAAAAAATCATAATTTTTAAATCCCCAATTTCTACCTCAGCACTTCTTAGCAAAAATGTGTTTTTCAAAAAAAAAAATAATATTAACATTTTTTTATTTTTATAAAAGAAGATATGGAAATAATAGGTAAAAGAAAAAGGAAAAGTATATTTAAAAAATAATCTATTGATTTATTTCTTATGAAACATTCTCTAGAACAACCTACTGGATTCTCTTTACTATTTAATAAGTATTGCTTATCAAATATATTTTTCAGCTTACCCTTAAGGAATATATTTTTATTGGAAATCTATTAAAATGCCATTTTTGACGTTAAAATAATCTTTTCTTCCTCCATAATGTTGATGTGATATTATATGCACTATTAGTGATATTTAAAAAATGAGGTTAGAAATACGTATTATTCATTAATGTTTAATAGCAATTATTTATTTCCCTCACTAGTTAAGTATATGTTTAGCCATTTCTGTTTTAGAGTTTCAAATTAAAGATGGTCTACTAAAAACTTCAATAAGGATTCAATAGTCGGAAAGAAAATTAAAATCCATAAGAATTATATAATTACGAATACATTTGGATCTTAACTTGAATATGAATATAAGTGAGCACTAACTATTTTTCAAGATAATATGATTTTAAAAAGCAAAAAAATATCATAAAATAGATTTAGAATTAGACTTTCATAAATCCCCTATAAAATATAAGAGATTACGTAGCCTCTAACAGAGTGGGCATAGTTGCTGAGAGATTCCCGACTCCGTTTAAGGAGAAGTCACAGTGCATCACATCATATCATATCACTACCACACCTTCAAGAAGATTACCTGGGTTATTAAGTTCTTGGATCTGTTTTAAATTTGCTTATGTCATCAAACTCGCAATAAAAGTCTGTTTTTGTCAAGTGTTGTTAGCCGAGAGGTCATTGCAGCCGTCTTGCAAGCAAGTAGTTGGTTGCAAACGGTTGTGGGTTCGCGTCCCGGCCGATGCTATGACATATGAAAAAAAAAAAGTCTATTTTTATTCAAATTATCGCAGCTGTTATTTATAAGTGGAATTTATGATTTACTATTTCCAAATTGACTTATTTATTTTTTTTTTATAATTAATGTTATTTAACATGGGTTCTTTTTTTTGGAGGGGCGTAATATTTAGACTTTTTTAATACAGGATTATCTCTATTCTCTAGATAGTTTTGGAGACCTTAAATATATGCACACACATATAGAGTTATAATTCTAGGTATTCTAAATTAATGTATTTGCTAGCAAGAGTTTTCAGATTTATTTTAAACAAGAATAAGTACGGTGACTGAAAACACCAATAAATAAATAAAAAAAGTTAATTTTTATTTTTTCACTTTTTTTTTAAAGTTAAAACACAAAAAGAAAAACATTATCTCAGACTAGAGACAAGTTCTAAATATTATTTACAAATTCTAAAAGAAGTTTAATTTAATAATGACTTCAGATGTAGAAAATACCCATTTACTTGTACAATATTTATTTTTATGGTATTTTTTAGTGAACCTATTAAATGAAAACCTTTTTAAATAGCTTCACAATCTGCTCTAATATAAAAGAATCATAGAGAGAAAACGAGAGTAGTAAACAGTAAATCACCATCAGTGGGGAAAAAGTTCCATTATCTTTCAGGGCTCACGACATAAAGTGTATTTTCAAACACATTGACTATAAAACTTAATTACGATTGGCAAAGCAAAAATGGAGGGAGGGGGGTAGAATAAAGTTTTTTTTTTTCCATTTTGAGAATAATGTTATATATATATAAGATGAAAACCTCCTTAAAATGGTTCCCTGTGAGGCAAAGTCCTTTCCAACTTTTTAAAGAACAATAAAAATAAAAAAATAAGTATCACTCTCTAAGTTAAACAATTTCTGGGTAGTGAGAACTTTAGTAGTTTTTCACCATTGTTCTATCCTTTAATTTAGGTAGATATTCGTTTATTAACAAATGTTAAAGGAGGTACTTAGTATTAGTCTGGTTGGCGAGATTTTACAGATGTATTAGTCCTGTAATATTTATTTGGAAAAATGACAACCTATAACTTTACTTACTGCAAATTATACAAACATCTACTAACACACATTTATGTTTTTTGTAAGAAATTATCTTTCACCATCTAAACTTATAAAAAAAAATTATTTTGAAAAATAGTCACCTTTAAATTTATTTAGTAGAAATGAAACAAATACATTTATGTTTTTTGAGAGAAATGTTCTTCCAATAAGTAAACTTTTAACAATCTAAATTTATTATAAGTGGTAACAAACCCCCTCCCCCCCCCCCCAAATAATAATATACATATATTTAAGTATGCATTTCTGTCCATTTACAAAATATTGTTTCTTTGCTTGGACTGCACTTTCTTACCTCAAATCACATTTTGTTGCCTTGCGTTGTTAGCCGAGAGGTATCGCAGCTGCCATGCAAGCAAGTAGTTGGTTGCAGACGGGTGTGGGTTCGCGTCCCGGCAGATGCTATGACATATGAAAAAAAAAAAAAATCACATTTTGTTATAAATGGCTACTCTCTTTCGATAATCCTAAACAAAACCCCACCATTGTTTGCTTGGTCATAAAATTGGAAGAAAAAAACAACATTTTGACTAATAATTTTCTCCTCATCAGAATATCTAATATTTACAACAAAATCAATTTATTTCATTTTACATTTGTTTGTTCCACTGACTTTCATCACCATCAGACTAAGGGGTAAGAACTGTAAAGGAGAGCTAGTTAGATTCGATTTGAAAAATGAATTGCTAATGGCAATCAGAACCTGATACTTCTTGAACCCAAGTTGATGATGGATCAAATTATGCAGGACATTTGAAAAAAGAAATATTAAGATTGATTGGAATTTAAAAAGCAAAAATTAATCATTTAGTTTTTGATTTGGAATAAAAGCAATTTTAAGTTGAATTTGAGAATGAGAAATTAAACTATTTCAAATGATTAGATGCCGAATTATAAAATAATAATAGTAATAGCCGTTTGATCATTCTCATTTATAATTAAAGATCCTATAATTACTTTCATCAGGGAATCATCAATGTAGGAAATTCATGTTGATTTTTCATAATTGTTGTTTCTAAAATGAAGATTAAAAATATTCATTATCAATACTACTTTTCTAATAGTTAAACCACTAAACATTTCATGATCACTATCTCATACTAGCACAGAATTGAACTGAGTTCAGACCCATATGACTATATAAGCTATTGAGCTTAGATTGAAAATATTATTGTGTTTTCAATTTCATTCTCATAGTTCTGTAGTTAAGTAGAGTTAAAAGATGGCTGCTGGAGGATTGCATTAGATTCTAAGATCTAGGTGCAGTGCTCTCAGATCCAAAGCTCCTCACTGACGAAGGCCTCAAGCCAGAAACTAGTCTGGGGATATTGGATGAGTAGGCACTAGATAGGGATTTTATGCACAAGCCTTCTGGCATCCATTGATTACTCTGGTTGGCACAGGGTGGCACTACTGTATTGAGAGTTTTGCCTTGCTTTCTAATAGTTCTCATTTCTCTAGTTTTGCATTAATGCATGTCATGCATTTCACTAAATAGTGGTCACATTCTGTCCAATCTATTAAAAACAAAATAATCATGAAAAATTAAGATTGTTTTGATAATCAATATATAATCTAATTCTGCTGTATCCTCACTGGAATGTTTCCATGTATATTTCTGTCCAACATTTTTCTCAATGAAAGAATTCATAATATACAATCCCACCCTCCCGACAAATTTCACAAGTTTATGTTCTGCCAAATTTACCAATTGCACTTTTGATTTTTAATAATTTTCCAATTCTAGCATTAATAATTTAAAATGCTATTAATCTGCAAAAACATTGTCTACTTCTTCATCACAATGAAAACTTTTGGGGGTATAAATTTATTTGCACATGAAAACTATCATTAAATTTACTAACTAATCTTGCCATACTATCTCATATACCACCAAGCTCCACAATGTTATTCTTTAATTTTTTATTTATAATGAATCCACTTCCATTTGTGCTTCTAATATTTATGTCTTTATAGTAAAATACATGTCTACTTTTTAAATCATATTTCTGCTATTTTCTTCTAACTTCACAACGTTCAACAATATACTGTTTAATATTAGACAATTTTTCTTCTAATTTATGTAATATTCCTTCACTTAAGCATGATCTGCTGTTGTAAGTATTTAAAGATCATCATCAGATAACAGCTTGCCACAATCAGGGAATCCTTAGCACCCTCTGTCTTTAGTCAGTATGCACTGCTTTGTCTGTTAACTTTATAGCTTTTCAGAAATTAGGATTGTAGTTTTCTCTGTTATGTTTGTAAATATATAATAATAATAATAATTTACATTCATATCGGCCTTTCAAACCAATTGTGCAAACGCTTTGCGAATGTTAAATAATAAATGAATGCCTTCTGATCAATACAAGATATAGAATTTATGCAGGAATAAAAAGAATCCTCTTATTCCTACGACTCAAATATTTATATATGAGCAAATCTGAAGTACTTGCACAGAAGGCGTGACGATAGAACGGTCACTTTTTAAATTACTATATACAATGTCTGAATGAATGACGCGATGAAATTTTCTAGAATTTACTAAACGTCATTCCAACTGAAACTTAATCATATATATAAATAAGCATTTATTTCATCGCGTCATTCATTCAGACATTGTATATAGTAATTTAAAAAGTGACCGTTCTATCGTCACGCCTTCTGTGCAAGTACTTCAGATTTGCTCATATATAAATATTTGAGTCATAGGAATAAGAGGATTCTTTTTATTCCTGCATAAATTCTATATCTTGTATTGATCAGAAGGCATTCATTTATTATTTAACACTCGCAAAGCGTTTGCACAATTGGTTTGAAAGGCCGATATGAATGTAAATTACAATTATATGCAGACGCTATAAAAATAAATGCTTATTTATATATATGATTAAGTTTCAGTTGGAATGACGTTTAGTAAATTCTAGAAAATTTCATCGCGTCATTCATTCAGACATTGTATATAGTAATTTAAAAAGTGACCGTTCTATCGTCACGCCTTCTGTGCAAGTACTTCAGATTTGCTCATATATAAATATTTGAGTCGTAGGAATAAGAGGATTCTTTTTATTCCTGCATAAATTCTATATCTTGTATTGATCAGAAGGCATTCATTTATTATTTAACACTCGCAAAGTGTTTGCACAATTGGTTTGAAAGGCTGATATGAATGTAAATTACAATTATATGCAGACGCTATAAAAATAAATGCTTATTTATATAAATAATAATAATAAAAAAAAACCATTCAATATGATTTTCATCTTATCTTCAAGAAAACTTAACTGTTTGAGTAAAGAATTGTCAGACAATTGAGACACCCTTCCTCGCCATGGTTTTTATTAGTCTTAAATTCACTGATTGAAAAAAAAACAATAAATTAACGACACTGACTGATGCTTTATGGGAAACAGCCTATCTGCTTATGTTCATCATATGAATAGTCACCTACTAATAGTAATAGTTGCAAGGATAAGAATATATGAAATAAATAATAAAAATTTATCCTGATCAGTTTTTTAGAACCACAAAAAGGAATCAAAAAATGCCATTTCAATTTCTTCAGCCTTATAATAATCAGTTTATAATATATGTGAATGTTCGTGAATTTCAGAGATATTGAAAAACATATTTACATTTTTTCTTCTTTCTTTATGATTGTTGATTATGTACATTTAAATAATAAAGATTACCACATGTATACCACCATTTTCAATCATTGTTAATCCACGAAGAATGATTATGTTTCAAATTTAATTCACTTTCTCCATTCTATAGTTTGTTTCAATTTATTTCATGCATAATATTTATCTAGGTATTTTAAAATCTGAGATACGGGTCATGACTTCAATTACTCAGCTATTTTAACTGTTTTAGCAGTATAACTAATCTAAATCCATTTCGATTTTCATTTTTTTATTCATGTTAGCAATACCTGTATTTTTCTCATCCGTGTATTTCTCTTTTGAAACCTCATTTTTAATTCCAACTTATCTCTATACCTTTTTTTAGTGTTATTGCTTTTTTATTAGCTGTCCATGTCTCATATCCATGTGTAAGCACTGATGACATTACATTTATTAAAAATTTATTTTTCAAACATCTAGTGTTTTCCTGAAAGTATGTGTTGATGACATTTTAGTTATATGCTGGAATATATCCATCATCTAACAGTAACTGTTGAATATCTTTAGAAAAATTTTTTTAAACTTTATTTAAATTTTCCAATTACATTTAACTGTTAGTACACAAATTAGTATATACTCAAAATTTCAAGTTGTATTATCCCCCCCCCTTCTTCAGATTTGCTGGTCTGATGAGTTATAGTACTAGCATGAGAATTGAACCTGGATATTTAGATTCATGAATATGGAATGTTAAGGTAATTCTCTAACCAACTGAGATATTAAGAAACCCTTAAATAGATAACAAAAAGGAACATCAAAAGAAAGATCATTTATTGGTACTGTAGTGTTTCTATACATACCAGAAATAATAGACAAACTAAGGAAAATCTGCAATCAATATAACACCTGAATGGCTTTCTAGAGCTGTACCACACTATGAAGAATTTCTAATATCTACAAAGCCTAAACATGATATGCTGAAAAACAAAAACTATATCTCTGAAATACCATGTAAATGTGGAAGGACATTGGTGAACCCAGTTGGCTCATTGAAAAGTGGTTGAAAGAGTGCAAGTTGATGATTAGAAACGAGAAGAAAGATGTGTCTAAAATAGCAGACCATGTATGTATCAATGAACATATGTTCAAGTGGGGAAATACAACAATATTGGACAGAGAAAAAATACAAAGAAAAATTCAAAGAAGCTGCTCATATGAAAATGGCAAATAACCCATAAGTCAACCAAGGATGAGAATGCTTAATATCTGGAAGCCACTAATTAACTTTACCCTTAGAAAAAAAGTAGAGAAATCAGGAAGAAGCATCCTAGATAAGTATATGAAATTTCTACTTACTATCACTTTTGATAGAATTACTTAGTTTGGTTAGAGTGTTATCTTAAAATTCAATATTCAAGAAGCTAAAGGTTCAGGTTCATTTCCCATGCTAGTACTGTCACTAATAAAGCCAGCAATACTTAAAGAAGCAAAAAGCATATCACTCAAAACATTGTGTGCATATTAACCTGTGCACTATTACTAACAGTTGAATGAAACTAGAAAATTTAAATAAAATTTAAAAAAAAAATTCTAATGGTATTCAATATTTAATGTTAGATGATGAAAATAGTCCAACATATAAGAACAATAGTTTCCTCTAATTTTAAATTGTTTCTACAAACATGTTTAATTGTTTGATTATTTTCATTCATTATATTTTCATTTATATTAATAATCTGACCAAAATATTCATCGTTGTTAACCTTTTTGATGCATTACCAACAAACTTTCTTTTCTTTTTTCTTTTTTAAAAAAAATCATTGAATATTGCCTTATCCTTTTTTAACAGTCTTACTTTTATTTTATAGACTTCTTTCATCTTTCAATTATTATTTGCCAATTTAAAAAAAAACAAAACAACATTTACAGAAGATTTGGGCTTTGAGCATTCCATCATCAGATTTTCAATGAAATGGATGGCTGAGAAGTTGTGAGACGGAATGGATTGAAGCCTGTCCATTAAAGTATGAAGATTGGCTATCTTAATATAAGCTGAGCATTGATTTTATATATGCGTGGAGATGATAATCTGGACTAACTGACGAGTGCTGGTTTAGGACGAAATACATATATTCGTGATTATTCATCTTTTCAACATGTGTGTGATCAAGGGTGTCAGCAGTATAAGATAGCGTGGATAGTTGAGGGTCGTGTGAAAGTCTGAGTTCAAACCCTCTATATCTTACATATTGGAGTGCAGGTATGAAAAAAGCCTGTACTGTAGGAAAAAACCCATTTATAAATGACTTATATAATCTTCATTTATTTTATTTTATTAGCTTTCATTTTAATCCCCAAATATTCCCAATAAACCGCTGATAAATTGCGTATATATAAAATGTTATTATTATACACGCTTATTAATGTTAGATTTTTCAAGTGTTTCCATGTAATTTAATCACTGCTATCGTATTGTGATATAACGTTTTTATAATGGTAAATATTTTCTATAAATATTCAGCTTTATTTATTTTTATTATTGGTTTTTATTATTCAATAATTTAAATATTTTGCATTCTATCAGTATTATATGGTATGTATAATAAAATAACGATTAAATTACAATGTGATTGTTAAAAAAAACTAATTTAGTTGAATATAATAGTAATATAAAATATAAAAACGGTTGCACTATTAAAATATTTTCATTTTATATTTTAATTCAATATGTAAAATTTTTAGAAAAAAAGGGAAAGAAAAATTTAAGCAAATAAACTCATCCAAATAATTAAATTCTATAATCAACAAAAATATTGATTTTAGTAGATAATATTTTCATAAAATAAAATTTTTCAAATAAATTTAAAAAATAAATTGAAATTATATAAACTCTAAATACCTCTTTAAAAAGTGGTTGAAAAAAAGAAACCGAAATAAATATCTGCCATAAATATTTATTATACGATATAATAAATAAGACATGAAATAAAAACTAAATTATTTTATTATAGAAAATATATTTTTTATATTGTTAATGTAGTTGTTAACCTTGATGATTATTTGTATATTAAATAATGTACTCTTGTATATATAGTATAAGCAAAATATCTGCCTCGAGATAGAATGAATATTTATAAATTTGTTTATGTTTATTGTGGTCACGTGATTATTTTATTTTTAATGCAGATGAAACGAGTTTCATTTTTTCCCCCAATAATTAATTATGTTAGATATACTTATAAAAACCTTCAAATGCTTCCATTATTATTGCAACGATTTTTGTTCCAAATATTTTTTCATTTTAAATTTTGCCTCTTAAAATAGTCTTTCATTTTTAATATAAAATTAATCTGAGTTCGATGCTATAGCTGCTGAGTTATATTTAACGTAATAAATATATATTTATTAACACACTTATTTTAGCACTGTCTTGATAGATAGTGAAAATATTATGTATTTTAAGCTTTTTGAATATATATAAACCTTAATAATATCTATTCTTATTTTTTTTAGACATTTATTTAAAGTAAGCATTTCATAAATATAGATATATTAATGCTTTGAACTCAAAATTTTGAGAATACTTTGGGCATCAAGAAAAACAAAGAAGTAGATATTTGATTAGATTAGACCTCAATTCTTGCTAAAAATACAAATGGCCACATTGAAATCTTTAGAAAAGAATATAATGCTCAGAAAGTTTGGTGATGAAAAAAGAAATAGCTAAAAGATTTCATTATATAACAGTAAAGATTGTTCAGACTTGACGAAATCAGTCAGAAGATAACTGATACTTCATTAAGAACTGCAAGAAAAATGGCTGATACAAAAAAAAAACAATGATATACAAGTAAATTTTTTATTGAAACAAGACAATGTATGAAGGAAAGAAAAAATATGAAAATGTTTGAAATTGATTCACTAAAAATTCTAGAATTCACATCACATGACCACCACCTCTTATGCTTGAGTATAACTGTTGTTAAATAGGCAAAACTCACTATACGTATTGCCACACACAGCAAGCTAGAGTAATCAATGGATTCCAGAAAGCCTGTGCATAAAATCCCCATCTAGTGTCTACTCATCCAATATCCCCAGATTAGTTTCTGGCTTGTGGCCTTCATCAGTGAGGAGCCTTGGATCTGAGAGCACTGCACCTAGAGATCCAAGGCTTCTCACTGACGAAGGCCACAAGCCAGAAACTAGTCTGGGGATATTGGATGAGTAGGCACTAGATGAGGATTTTATGCACAGGCCTTCTGGCATCCATTGATTACTCTAGCTTGCTGTGTGTGGCAATACCTATAGTGAGTTTTGCCAGTTTAATTCTAGAACTCTGTAAAATTATATAAAAATAAATTAATAATGTTATAAGAAATGATAATTATGAATTGGCAAGGAAAGCAATTGAAGTCTCAAGAGTATAAACCAAATCTTGGTATTGGAAGAAAAGTTGTTTCAGCAATGAAAAGAAAACATGGAATTATTACTAAAGAGAGATGACATTATAAAATGTTTTGAAGAGTTTTATAATGAATAATATATTAATAAAACAAACAAAAAAAATATTCACTACAATTACTATTTCTAATTTGCAAAGTATTTAAATTAAAGAGGTGAGACATACAATTAATCTATGAAGAAGGGGAATGCTTCCAGAAATGATGGAATTATGTCTAAATGATAAAGATGTGCCAGATTATTGGAAAAATTCAGTAGTAAGATTGATAAAGATATTAAAAATTACAACCCTGACAATCTTCTAACAGTTCTATTCAAAATCTTTGTCAAGATAATTCCAACTCTCCTACAATGACTTTGGATTCTAATCAATGTAAATAAGAAACTAGATTTAAAAATGATTTTAGCTCAGTAAATCACAAACAAGTATTGAGAGAAGTTACATATAGGATCAATGAATATGAATTAGCATTTTATTATGAAAAGGCATTTGATTTATTAAACATTTTCATAGTGATTAAAACTTTGGATCATTGAAATATAGGTCCAAGATATTGCCATATTCTAAAATATTTACCAAAAGGCACAACAGTGATTATCTGGCATGATATTAAAACAGGCAAAACTCTCCATAAAGTAGTGCCACTCAGTGCAAGCCAGAGTAATTAATGGATGCCAGAAGGCTTGTGCATAAAATCCCAATCTAGTGCCTACTCATCCAATATCCCCAGACTAATTTCTAGCTTATGGCTTTCGTCAGTGATGAGCCTTGGATCTGAGAGCACTGTATCTAGATTTTAGGATCTTAGGATCTGAGTGGCACTACTGTATGGACAGTGCTAGCCTGTTTTAATAACAGTTATGAGCAAGCATAAGAAATAGTGGTCATGTGATCAGCTGGCATGATACTAAAGACTAAATTGAGAAAAATGTATAATAGAATGCTTCTATATCTCCATAACTTTTTGCAGTCATTTTACAAAATGTGATTAAAATGTAAAAATAAGAAAATAAAAATAAATGTAGGTTATTTAAATTCATCTAGATCTTTCAGATAATGTGGTTGCTTTGTAAGTAATGCTTCAAAGCTTCAGGAAATATTACAAGAGTTACCAGATGAAAATAACAATGCAGAATTAAAGATAAATAGTAAAAAGATTCAACGGATTTTCTCAACAACAAAATAATGATAATAATGAATTATAAAATGATACTACTACAAATATGTTGATCAAATTATTAATACCAAAGAAAACTTAATGGATGAAATTAAGTACAGAATTAAACATGGATGGAATGCTCTTGATAGATGTAACTTAATATTAAAAGGAAATATGGCTCTATATTTTGTAATAAATATGTTTTATCAGGAGACTTCAGACATTCAACAAAATATATATTAGAAATACCAAGAAGAGGTCAAAAATAAAATACAAGAATGTGAGAACAAACAAATATCATTGATATCATTAAAAGAATTAAGAGAGAAATGGATCTGGGCTGGACATATGATAATAGTTGAATAGTTGAAGTTTTAATTTGGATCCCAAGAGATTGTAGAAGACTTAGAAAGAAACAACTTATGAGATAGATTAATAAAATAAGAAAGTTGGGGTAATGTGCAGAAGAAAAGCTATAGATCAGAAGAACTGGATTACACTTTGGGAGACTTTTACTCTGCAGTTTTGAGAATAATGATTATGATGATGATGTATCTTTTAGTAGCCTAAAAGACCAAACGGGTGATAATTTTTTTGGAGTTCTATTTATAAGATCATCAAATGTCAATATCAGTTTTGACAAAGTTGATAATGATGAGGTGTCTTTTAGTAGCCTAATAAACCAAACAGGTGATAAATCCTTCTAGAGAAATCCTATTTATAAGATCATCAGACATCAATATTAGTTGACCCCACCTTTTAATAATAATACTATAACATTTTAAAAAAAAGTAACACAAACAAGCAAAAATATTTAAATTTTTTATAGCAAAAATAATTATATTTTAACAGACAACCATCAGATGTTAATATTATTTTTACTAGTATAAAGATGTTTTTCTTAAAGAATACATGTTACATTAGTTTGATTTTATACAATTATAATTTTAAAAATATGATTTCATTTCCATACTTTCTTATTCTTTTTAATTTTGTCAATATTTATATAATGCTTATTTTAAATAAATGATTCAAAAAATAAGAATGGATATTATTGTTATGTTTTAATATATAAATATTGTTTCGAAAAGTGTAAAATATATAATAGTTTCATTATGCACCAAAATAGTATTAAATATGTGTTGTGATTGGAGGCACCTAATAATCATCATCAGAGGGCGCAACTATACCTCTAGTCTAAAAAATGTATAATTTACTGATGAGGATAACGAGTATAAGTGCCTGCCACAGTTTTATCATCACTTATATATCTAAAATCTCTACTAGATTACAGATAGTAGAAATTCTTGGCAAAATAACAAATAGCAAAACAGACGACAGTAAACAAAATGCAGGTCAAATCTAACAATTAACAAAACAAAACCTATTAACAATTTAACAATATAGAATATAATTCAAAAGTAGGGTTTAAATACTAGAGTTATTTCAAACAAAGATTGACTACAAATTCACTTTTTTATAAGTAGATAATGTATCTGACAAGTGATATTTTTAATATTACACTTCCCCTGAATTTCACTTTTAGTATAGTTAATAATCCCCAAAGACTTGACCATATATTCTGAAGTGTGCATATATACATATATATATGGCCACACAGGCAGACTGTTACAAACAAAGCTTATATGCAGTTCATTGGCTCTAACTATAAAAAGAAACCAACAAGGGATCATAATAAATAGGCCCATTAATAACTTCTGTTAGAAAGAAAAAATATCTAAAAGCATGGGAAGGAATATCAATTAACCCAATGCAAAACAAACATGCCCATGAAAACCTCTGATAATTTATGAGAAGGAAAGTCACTTTACCCAATGAAACAAAATATCAATAACCATGAATATATAAAGTTATAATAATAAAAATAACTGAACACATAATAACTTTGCATGGTATATAAATAAGTTCTCTATATATAATGTACACACATATGTATTTCTTTATTTTCATACATATGAACATAGAATAAACCTGAAATTACTAATAAATAATTTATAAAGGTATGCATGCACAGATCATGTCAAGTATACATGTATAAATGATTAAAAAATATATTCAAAGGATTATTAATGATTATTTTTTAAAATATTGCTTTTCTATTAAACCTTATTATTAGAAGTAACTTGGATTGTAATTAACAATCGCAAAGTGATGAGGGAACAAAAAAACTTACTTTAATTTCTTTCAAATAAACTTTTTTTATAAACTTTATGAGGGGGAAAATAATAATTAAACTTTAGGAAACCAACTAATTTATATTATTAACACTAAAACTACAAGGCAGTCAGATACAATAGGGGTTAAAATACAAACATTAATAATATTATTAAAAATATAATCCCCAAAAAATAGTTGCTAAAATAGACACCGTTTAGACATGAAATTAAAACCTGCAACCTATATATCATTATCTTACTGACAATAGTTCAGAGAGAAGTGGGCAAAGGGATAATATTTTTCATGAACGTTGAATTACATAAACAAGTACGTACACACAAATGCCAGGAATGGTTCCCATGTTGTCTTTCAATTGTTTTATTGAGCTTATCTAAAGAGTTTGTTCTGGAATTGTTTCATTATTATTGAAAAGAGCATTTCTTCAATGGTATCTTTGATGGTATTAGTTAACTTATATTGTTGGTCAGACAGCAAACCAGGTTAAGCATTCAATAGCTATAGGCTCATATTGGAGAGTGAATTCCATTTTTCTGGTGCTTTATCTGTTCATAATTTTAAACATAACCACTGATAGAAGTTTTGAATATCACATGTTAAGCAGACAAGGTAAAATATAAGCAGAATGCAGAGCAGAATGTTGTATAATGTAGAAAGTAGAATAATATATAATTCTGAGCAGCTCTTTTTATAGCACATCAATTGATTAGCCCATTCATTTTCCTACAATTTTTAATTCAATTAAGACAGTGATTACATTTTTATCTCAGATAAGCCAAGAATTATAGATTTAGCAAATTTTTAATTAGATCAATTTGGCAGGTTTACAGATAACAATGTTAAAAGCAGAAACAATACTTAATAACCTATATTCTTAAAAGTTTTTAATTAATAAAACAAAGTAATTAATAAAGGATAAAGAGTTATAAGATTAAGTATTATTTCTAATTTTTTTAACAGATTGTAATTAGAGAGGATTTGAACCCAGACTTTCAACTCTCTTTTAGCCTTCCACTCCATCTCATATAACTGATACACAGGACCACATACATGCAAAAAAGATAAATGATCTCCAATATACCTATTTCATGCTGAACCAGCACTCATCAGTTGGTCCAGATCATCAACTTCCATATATATACTATACATGTATTTTAACAGATTGATAATTCCAATTACAAAGTACATATTTTTTTTATCACTAAAAATAATATTCTCCAACGTAAATGTAAATTTAATGATGTGTGTGTATATTATACAAACATATATATAATCATTAGAAACCAACCAGTAACCACCTAAACATTCACAATAAAGATAGTAATCAATATTTCTCACTGCTGTCAATGCAACCTTCTTACCTTTTAATAGCAAGAATAGAAATCCACTCTTACTAATGGTCCATTGAATATATATATGGACACTTAAAGATTGCAACTTGACCATAGAGAATGAAATATTGATACAATGAAGTTTAAACATGAAATAAACATGTCCATATAACTGCAATACTTTTAAATTGCTCATGCATTATTTAAATAATAAGTGAAATAATGCTTAGAGCTAAATATTGATTACTATCTTTATTGTGAATGTTTAGGTGTTTACTGGTTGGTTTCTAATGATTACATAATTATTCCATTTAGCTTTAAGCATTATTTCACTTATTATTTAAATAATACATGAGCAATTTAAAAGTATTGCAGTTTGTAATGTTATAATTGACTATTTATTAATCTGCATTACATGGACATGTTTATTTCATGTTTAAAGAGGTTTATTTAAACTTCATTGTATCAATATTTCATTCTTTGTGGTCAAGTTGCAATCTTTAAGTTTCCATATATATTCAATGGACCATTAGTAAGAGTGGATTTCTATTCTTGCTATTAAATGGTGAGAAGGTTGCCTTGACAGCAGTGAGAAATATTGATTACTATCTTTATTGTGAATGTTTAGGTGGTTACTGGTTGGTTTCTATTGATAACATAATTATCCCATTTACCTTTAAACATTATTTCATCTATTATTTAAACATATATATATATATGAATTCATAGTAATTTCCAGGAGCTTTTGTGTAATAAAAATATAATAATTAAATAGCTGATGTTTCAGTACAATAACAAATATTTTAATCAGAGCTTCTTTTTAAGAGTGAGTGTGGTGAGATTTAAAATCGTTATTTTTTTGTTCTTGTTGTTGTTGTTATTTTCTCCTCGTTCTCAAATTCTATTGGTTGGGAAGTTTTAAAAAATATTTTATCCTCCAATAGTTTTTTTTTTTTTCAAATATTGTTAATATTTTTTTATTTACACTTTTCATTTATGATCTTGGGTCTTTTAAAAATCTCTATAGCTTCCCTTAGCAATCTCTGGTCATACTGTTCAATTTTTGGCAGAATATTTGTTTTATTAAAATTGATGTCATGGTTAGTTAATTTAATGTGTGGTTAAATGGCTGGTGAATTAGATTTTTCTCTAACTGCCAAAATGTGTTCTTCCTTTCAAATGTTTATTCTGAAGTGTGCATATGTAAATATATATATATTATATTGACATTAACAAACTATAAATAATCAACTAGTCTTCATAATTGTATATGGCCACATATACAGGCTCTTACAAACAAATCTTACATGTAGTGCAGTGGATCCAACAACAAAAAGAAAACAACAAAGAGTGATAACAATTAAGCCCATTAATAACCCTTGCCAGAAAGAATATATATACAAGCATGGAAAGAAAGGTCGCTTTACCCAATGCAAAATAAACATGTCCATGAACATCTCTGGTGGGAATTTATGGGAAGGTAGGTCACTTTACCCAATAAAACAAAATATCAATAACCATGAACATATCAAGTGGTAATCAGAAAAATAAATCATGAATGCCAAACACATAATAATAACTTTGCATTATATATAAATATCTAGGATCTCTATTTATATACACACATAGGCATATCTATTTCTTTACTTTCAGATGTGTATGATATGGAATAAACAAAACTGCTAACAAATAATTTACAAAGTATGCAAACACAGTCAAGTACACATGTATAAATAATTTTTTTAAAAATATTTCAAAGGATTATTAATGATTACTTTTTTAAACTTTTCTTTTTTATTAAAATTTATCATTAAAAGTAACTTGGATTGCAATTAACAATCATAAAGTGATGAGGGGCCAAAAAACGTATTTTAATTTTTTTTCAAATAAACATTTTTAAAAAATTTTACGCGGGGCAAAAGAAATTAAACTTTAGAAAACCAACTTGTTGATATTATTAACTCTAAAACAGCCAGGCAATCACATACAATAGAAGTTAAAATAGAAACAATAATAAAAATATGTAATAATCCAAAAAAAATAGCTGATAAAACAGACCCAGTTTAAATGTGAAATTTAAACCATCAACCTATATATCATTAGCTTACTGGTAATATCTTAATAAATAGTTCATAAAAAAAATTTTAACCTTGACTCCAGAGTGGTGTGAGTAGGTATTTTTTGGGAAAGTTTAATTATATAAACGCATACATATGCACAAATGCTGGGAATGGTTTCCGTATCATCTTTTGCTGATTTTGTTGAGCTTCTCAACAAAATTTGTCCTGGAATTGTTTTATTAACATTGAAAAGTGCATTTCTTCAATTGTATCATTGATGATAGTAGTTAGTTTATGTAGTTGGTCAATTAGCAAGCTATATTAAACATTTGATGGTTTCAGGCTCAGATTGGAGAGTGAAGTTTTTATTTTCCCAGTGCTTTAGCAGTTCATAATTTCAAACATGGCTCCTGGTAGAAGTTTTGAATATCACTTGTTAAGCTGGCAAGGTAAAATACAAGCAAAATGTAGAGCAGAATATGTTGTAGAAAGTAGAATAATATATAATTCTGAGCACTCTTTTTATAGCACTAAATTTAATTGATTAGCCCACTCATTTTCCTAGAATTTTTAATTAAATTAAGCCAGTGATTACATTTTATCTCAGATAAGCTAATATTTATAGATGTATCAAATTTTTAATTAGGTCAATCTGGGAATTTTACAGATAACAATGTTAAATTGATTTTCTTAAAAAGTTTTTAATTAATAAAATGAAGTAATTAATAATGGATAATGATTTTGAAGATTAAGTATTGTTCCTGTAATATGATCTTTTTTTACAGATTGATAACAATTCCAGCCACAAAATACATATTTTTTTATTTTTTTACCACTTAAAATAATATTGACTAACATAACAAATGCAAATCTCTTAATATGTGCACATACATCATACAAACATATATATATATATAAACAAACTTAAAAACTGATATTAAGCTTGTGCTTTGCCAAATTAAAATATTTAAACACAAGTTGATATTGAGATAGCAAAGATTTCAATACTTGTGTGTATATATCTCAGTTTTGAGTTCATATAGATTTTAATTTAAAAGAATTTTAGTACCATATCTTACACAAAAAGTGACTAGTACTCAAACAAATTATTTTCAATATTTTTTGTCCCAGAAATGTCTTAAAAATTCTATTTATTTTCTACTTTGCACAGCCAGCTGTATTTTTTTAGCCTCAAATATTATATCACATATTATTGACAATATTAGTTTTAAAGCATGCACCAAAAACCATTGCTTTATGCAAATGAAATTTTTTAATATCTTCTCTTATTTATCGTTTTACAAACTGAAAGTGGAGTGTGAAATACTTTGGCTTTTATTTATTTTAATGCCTCATTTAATGGGTGACCAAAATTTTAGAGATGTACTAATTGTTTCGCCTATGAATTTATGGTGTCATACAACTTTTGCAATAGTATATAATAACTTTTATAATATAACAATTTTATTCTGAAAAAAATGTTAAAAATTTAAGTTCAAATAATGCTTACTTTAAAGTATATACAAGCACTTTAACACGCTGGGTGAAGAAGCTGTTAGTGGTAACAAAAGCAATCAAAGTAAATTAAAGAATACTTTAAAGTGAAATTTCTGTATCTGTTTTGTTTTAAACTTTGGAGTTAAGGAGAATATTTTTCAAACCTCACTTTCTTTAATTTTTTATCAGTTTCATTAATAAAAATAATTTTTGTAAAGAACAAAACTGCAAGGTTTGAAAAGATAATTATAAAATAAAAATTGAAAGTATTGACTTGCTCTGGTTTAGAGGTATAACTATGAAATATCTATTTACTGACTTTATGTGGAATTTTTTTTAGTTTGATTTACTGAATTTGAATTTTTATTATATATTTTTTTAATATTAATAAAAAAAAATTGATTACAGTATTACTTTATAAGATCAAACATTATTTTTTAAAATTTTATTATGAAAGATTCAATGGATTAAACTTTGTTCCTCCATAGATTATGGGTTAACTATTCTTACTTTATATTTTTCAAATAAATGTAAATAGAGCCTTTTCTTTGGCCTTGCAAAATGTTATGGTCAAGCTTTGTATTGATGTTTAGTCTTTTCTTTAAGTAAACCATTATTAATAAAATGTCATTTGTATTTTGAAAATAAATTTGATATAGGATTGGAGAGCATATATTTTTCTGAAAGTTTTTCAAATGTTTCACTATTGAAATGTTTCACTATTGACATTCCCCTCTCATCATGAATATTCTATACCATGTATATCTCTACTGATACACCCTTATTAATATAATCATCCTACACTATTTATCATCTTTGATACTACTCTCTCATCATGATATCATTTATGTGTTTTTTATATCCTTATATTTAATATTTATCATTATGAATGTATATTTGACTACAAGTAGATTCTATTCAAATATTACATATTCAGCCTGAATTCTGCCTATCCTCCTTCTGTGTGTTTAAATGGACATATTAAAATCCTACATCTGAGGGTCAGAGTGACTTAGGATCAACATGTGCATACAATAATATTGGCATCAACTAGGACTGAGCATTCCATCATCAAATTTCAATGATATGGATGGATGAAGAGTTAAAGATTGAAGAGGACTGAAAGCTTGTCCATTAAAGTTTGAAAAATTGCTATCTTAGTGTAAACTGAGCACTGATTGTATATATTGTAACAAAACCCCCTTCTCATTATATAATAAACTCACCTAATACACTTACGACACAGAAAACATATGTGCCTACGTATGTATATTTAATTAAAACTGTTTTGACGTTAAAATTATTGTTGATCAAAACGTCTTATGAATTTGTTCTCATTAACTTTAATATATTCCCAATGCATATTTATGGTCATCAATAGGACTCCAAGTGCCAATCTTATACGAATATAAGAATTATGCGAAGTGAATATATTACCAACAAGAACCACTATCTTAATAAATGTGAGAGAGGTTTTTGACCACCGGCTAGCTCAGTCTCATGGTCAGGTGATGTCATGGCTGGGAGTAGATATGAATGGAAGTAAGAGTTTGAAACACATTATATATATATATAAAGAAAATGTCACAATAAGATTTCTCGAGTTTCACTATCAAATCAGATTTTATTTAAATGCTTCCAAAGACCATTATTATTGTTTTGATCTTTAAGTTAAAACAAATATAATTCAACCCTCAACCCTTTTAAACATAATTATAATTAATGCTCTGTCATTTTGATACACACACGCAACATTCTTTCCAATATGTTTATTACAAATAAATCAAGTAGTGAAAGTCGATAGAAAGAGTTTATTCCACATGACCTCCTATACTACTTGCGCTATTAATGTCTGCAAAAATAAGAATTTAAGAAAGTTTCTTTATTAAGTTAATTGGATTGTCATATTCACTTATGATAAACTGTTAACAATTTCTTTCTCATAAAAAAAAATCAATACGTAAAGTTTTTTACCTGAATTTCCCCAGGGAAATTGTGGAGGAATATTTATTTATTTATGAGAGTTCTGGTCATCGCAGGTAATAAACATGAAATTCACTGTGAGGATTCCTGATCTTTGCATCTGTGTATGGCCGTTGTTTGATGAGGTTCCGCTTTGGTTCTGACTATGTTTTATTCTGAGGCATCTTGGTACTGTTGAACGAAGCAGCTGCAGTTAGTTAGAATTAGGGGTTCAAAATCTGATACATTATGCTCTTACCCCAACATTTCCTTTTGATCCACCATTATGTAAGTTTGAAATTTTAGAACTTTTATAATTGGATTCACGATTCCACTGTTGATGGCTAAAACTCTGCAGGGACAAGACAAGAGCATTATGAGGGCATCTCTTTTATAGTCCCTTCCATTTGTTCTAGAAGTTTCTTTTGATCTCACTTCCTGTTTCCAATACTGCCTAACCAGATTTTGGTTGACGTGTGAAAAACTTATCACTGCTTTTATTGTAAACAAAAGAAAATAAAATTTCATTTCTGATGGAAACTTCTAGGCTTTTATAATGTGAAATAAAAGTCTCATTTCTATCTTTTCAACTACCTAACCCATTCACACACACATTCGTCACATGCACATATTCATCATTTCAAAATGACAGAGCCCCTCCCCCTCGTTTGTGTATTATATAACCACCACCACATAAAATTAAATTTATATATATATATCTACATATGTGTTTAATTACCATCACCTATAATTTTATTTGTAACTGGGTTTGAACCCATTCTGTCACAATACCCCCTCCTCTAAAAGCCTTCAAATACTTTCCCGTATTTTGAACAGCTCATTTTGTATACTATCTATTTCCTGGTTCTTTAATTTTCCCTTTGTTTGCTGAGGGCAAGGCAGGTTTTAATGACTGAGCATTATATGGTCCCTGCTTGCATGCCCAGTGTCCACCCAAAATGCATTATCACCTTGATTATGACAGATGATGTATGGATCTTCCTATAGGTTGCAAAATTTTCAGCATACAAACCTACTCAGGTCACTTACATGAGGGGTTTTAACCATGACTCGATCCCCTACTTTAAATATGGGTGCCCTATGTCTCACTTTTTTCCTTCTTTGATGGCTCGCCTTCTGTAAGGTCTGATATGCCCTATCCTGGTCACTCTTCTTGTCAATAGGTGGTTTTTCCACCCCTGGTACAAAGGTCTTTATCTGACATGGTATGTGCTTTCCAAATTGGAGGCAAAATGGGGCAAAACCACTAGATTCGTTTATGTTCCAGTTTATGAAATCCACTTCTTGAGGAGTCCATTTAACTGAGCCTTTATGATTCTTGCCTGTATATGTGCGAAACAAATGCCCCAACTCCCTCATCACCCATTTGCAGGGGTTGGATTGTGGGTTCCTGATTGAGGTAAAATTATGTCTAATCCCCTGTTGTTGGATCCACTTATGCCAGTCCTTGGACATGAAGGGAGTACCATGGTCAGATAAAATGCTCTTGGGTTTTCCAGTCTCTGCAAAATGTCAGCCTTCTAGTATTTGATGGCATTTTTTTCATTCGCCTGTGCGATAGGATGTGAGATAGGATATGCACACATATTTTGAAAACAAGTCATATGTGATGAGGAGATATTTTTTTATTGAATGCCAGCAGAGGGCTGTAAAAATCTATTGCTATCATTTCTTGTGGCATATTTGGTATTATTGACAGCATAAGAGCCGTATAATTCTGGTTCACTGGTTTGGTTCTCTAACAGCTTTCACAATCCCTCAACATGTTCCTGACTGATGTATGGATGTTAGGCCAGTAAAACCACTTTTGAATCAAATGCTCCATTTTTAAAGCACCATAATAGCCATATAGTTGGTGTACATAATTTGTCACCTCTTTCCACAGCATATGAGGTATAACTGGTTTCCACTGTTCTGGATCATGATGTGTTCGGTACTGTAAAATATTTTTATGGAATCGGTAACTGGTTTCCCTTCCTATCTTCTTTGAACTCTCAACATTTGTTCCCTTTCCCCACTCATTTGATTACCTCCTTTAATTGTTCATCTTGGTGCTGCCAATCTTCCAAATGAACCAGGTCCTTTTCTACCCTCTTGTTTATTCCTATATCCATACTGGCAATATACAAGTTGTCTACACTCAGACAATCAGGATGATAACCAGATGGATTCCGACTCAAAATATCCACTACAATGTTTTTTGGTCCCTTACAATATTGAATGGTATAATTATATTCTTGCAACAGCAAGCTCTAATGTATCAGCCAGCTGTTGGTAAGGTAGCTGTGATTTATAAACTACAGCCTCTTGTGATCAGTCATTACAATGACTTCTGACACTAACAAAAATGGATGAAACTTCTGGAATGCCCATATGATCACTAGTGCCTCCTTTTCTGTAGTGGAGTAATTCAATTTGGGTCACTTTAGTAATCTACTAATGAAATACAGCATTCCCATTTGACTTCCCTCCTGTATTTGGGATAGAGTAGTCCCCAAGCTATGCCCACTGCTGTCTGTTTGTACCACAAATGGTTTGGTAAAATCCAGGAAAGAAAGCATAACTTGTCTGGTGAATCCCTTCCTTTATGTCTTCGAGGGCCCTCTTCTGTTCTTGGTTTCATTTCCATGGTGTACCTTTTCTCAATAATCTAACTAAAGGTTCTGTCCATTCAGCCAGTCATTCATGGAACCTGTTGTAGAAGTTACAAAGACCCAAGAATGACCTGATCTGCTTTTGAGATTTTGGCTTAGGAAACTCCTTGATGGCTGATACCTTGTCAGGGTGGGGTTTCATCCCCTGAGCCCCCACCAAGTGATCCAAGAATGTCACTTCATCTTTCATCATGGTACTTTTTTAATTGATTTTGATACCCTTCTTCTGACATTCCTGGAGAAACATCTCAATATCTTTTTGATGCTTCTCAATACTGGATGAGGCTATTAATACATCATCAACATATATAGTTATGCATTTCTTGATTTCATCTTCCAACACTTGGTTGAGGCACCTTAACAAACCTGCCCTACTATTTATGAGCCCAAATGGCAGTCTGTTAAATTGATATGAGTATCCTTCATACCAGAAGGCTGTATATTGCTGGTCCTCTGGATGGAGCTGGATCTTCCAGTAACTATCCATCAGGTCAAACATTGAGAATATCTGCTTACCCTTAAATCCTCCCAATAATTTGTGTATCGGAGGTGGAATATTATGGTCTGCAATTGTTGCCCGGTTCAATTGTCTAGCATCCAGACATAATCTAATCACCCCACTTTTCTTTTTAACCACCACTAGAGGGTTACAATATGATGACTAACATTTAGATAATATCCCCCATTCTACCATCTGGTTTACTTGTTTTTTTACCTCCTCTCTATATTGATATGGCACAGGATATGAGCATGATTGCAAAGGCTGGTCCTGCCTCAGTTTGATGCATTGTTCAAACCCTGATATCACACCTGGTACTTCTGAAAAGACTTGATGGTATTTATATAATGTCTACTTGAAGGCCTCCTTCTCCTCTTTATTTGCCATGATTATTTTCTGGATTTTCTCTTCAATCTCAGTCTCTTTTCCTTCTGTCTGGATTACTTTTATTGATCGACGTAACTGTGCTATGGTAAACTTGGTGGCTTCACATGTGAACAGACTGATTTTAAAAATCTATTGCACACCTATACTGGTTTAAAATATCTGTCCTATCAATATGTCATGTATCAGGTCTTTCATGATTAAAAAGATGTGGGAAAATGATTCCCCATTGATATGAAGATCCATCCTTACCTGTTTGAGTTCAACCCTAGCCATTTTATTATTTTCCATCCTGATTTGGATTGGTTTAATAGGTAGGACTCATATGCTGGTCTGACAGCTGATGATTTGTGTATACAATTCCTCAGACATCACAGAAATTTGGCTGCCAGAGTCCACTAATGCCTCATCTGGCTTCCCAGCAATCTCTATTTCGATTTTGGACAGCCCATACTTGCATATTTTGGAATCCATTCTTTATCAGAACATATCAAGTTTCCCATGCACCTCTCTTCCTCCTTCTGGTCCCAGTTTTTCTTTTTTCTTTCCTTCTGCCACTGTTCACTAATCTCTAACTGTCCTAGTACTCTATTGACCTCTTTTGCACTTTTCCTTGTTGTACCCCCTATGCTTGTCATTACTTCACTTGGCAGATTTCTACATACAATCCTTAAAATGTGTTTTTCTAATAAATTACATGCCTGCAATTCCCTTAGTTGTGCCACCTGACATCTGAAGAACTGGACATATGTCTCTTTTCCTTCCTCCTGAACCCTTTTCTGGATGATATGGGCTTTGATTCATTCCAGAAGTTCCTCACTCCAGAATATTTTGTTTATATCCCTTTCATACTCTCCAAATGTTTTTGGCTTTGTCATTAGTGACCCCCACCAATCCCAGGTGTGCTCCTGCAGATGGCTGTGGACCACTATTATTTTATCACATTCCCCCATATCATATCTGCAAAAGAATCTTTTTAAGCTTTTTAGATATTCTCCAGGCTTTTCCCTCTTTTGCCCTTTGAATATCTGTATTTTAAACATCTTATTTCCTTCCTTCTCGATCTCTCTCACCCTTATATATTTTCATTTATTTCTTTGGTTTTTTTATTTCTGGTTAGACGTCTCAGACTCCATTCTCCAACCCCAACACACTGCACTGCCTTCTTGTTAGCCTCCACCATAGTTTCTCTATCTATTTAATTCTTGAAACCTCACTAAATTTGACCAGTAAAAGATAACGGATTACATATTCTTGGCCTATTGCATAACACGAAATGAGAAGATGGTTATTTCTTGAGATATATATATTTTTAAAAAAAACATGTACTTTAATTTATTTAAAATGATTTGAGCGATATATATATAAAACTGTAGTTTCAGTTATTTAATTTATTTAATGTCATTCACGTTTGAATTATCTATTCAAAAATATAAACATTTTTCCCATAATAATATAAACAAACATCACTTTGTTAAATGGATTTCTGAAACTAACATTGAAACGCTTGATAAAGATATGTATTTAAAAATAACAACACACTTCAATTTTTTTTTTTAATGATTTGTTGGAATTATTCATCTAAAATATAAACATTTTCCTCAATAATAATACAAACAACTATCGATTTGTTAATGTATTTCTGGAATTACTAGTGAAACACTTGATAAAAATCATACCTAAAATATAACTTTAATCCATTTATTAGTTGAATTTCTTTAAAGTCAGCAATTGTAATCAAATTCTAAGCTTGATTCATTCTGGACAGAATGACGATTTAATCTAACACGATTACTTCTTTCAAAATTTAAATGATTATTATATTTGTTCCTTTACTCTTAACTTATTTACTACTGAACACTCATAATTTCCCCCATTCCCCTCTACTCTCTTTGAAGCCCTTTAGTTGGGTCATCATTGTAACAAAACACCCTCCTCGCTATATAATAAACTTACCTAATACACTTACGACACAGAAAACATACATGCCTACATATGTATATTTAACTAAAACTGTTTTGACTTTAATATTGTTGATCAAAACATCTTATGAATTTGTTCTCATTAACTGTAATATATTTCCAACGCGTATTTATGGTCATCCATAGGACTCCAAGCGCCAATTTTATACGAATATATTACGCAAAGTGAATATATTATCAACAAGAACCACTATCTTAATGAATATGAGGGAAGTTTTTGACCATCAGCTAACTCAGTCTCATGGTCGGGTGACATCACGGCCAGGAGTAGATGCGAATGGGAGTAAGAGTTTTGAAACACATAAAAAATATATATATAAAGAAAATGTCACAATAACAATTTCTAGAGTTTCACTATCAAATCAGATTTTATTTAAATGCTTCCAAAGACCATTATTATTCTTTTGATCTTTAAGATAAAACAAATATAACTCAACCCTCAACCCTTTTAAACATAATTATAATTAATGCTCTGTCATTTTGATACACACATGCAACATTCTTTCTTAATATGTTTATTACAAATAAATCAGTAGTGAAAGTCGATAGAAAGAGTTTATTCCACATGACCTCCTATACTACTTGCGCTATTAATGTCCGCAAAAATAAGAATTTAAGAAAGTTTCTTTATTAAGTTAATTGGATTGTCATATTCATTTATGATAAATGATTAACAATTTCTTTCTCATAAAAAAATCAAAATGTAAAGTTCTTTACCTAAATTTTCCCAGGGAAATTGTGGAGGAATATTTATTTATTTATGAGAGTTTCGGTCATCGCAGGTAATAAACACGAAATTCACTGCGAGGATTCCTGATCTTTGCATCCATGTAGCCATTGTTTGATGAGGCTCTGCTTTGGTTCCGACATTGGTAATTATGCTTTATTCCGAGGCATCTTGGTACTGTTGGATGAAGCAGCTGCAGTTAGTTGAAATTAGGGGTTTGAATCCAACACGTTATGCTCTTATTCCAATACTTCCTTTTGATCTGCCATTATGTAAGTTTGAAAACTGTTGATGGCTAAAACTCTGCAGGGACAAGGCAAGAGAATTCTGAGTGCATCTCTTTTATAGTCCCCTCCATTCATTCTAAAAATTTCTTTTGATCTCACTTCCTGTTTCCAATGCTGCCTAACCAGATTTTGGTTGACGTGTGAAAAACTTTTATCACTGCTTTTATTGTAAACAAAAGAAAGTAAAATTCCATGTCTGATGGAAACTTCTAGGCTTTTATAATATGAAATAAAAATCTCATTTTTATCTTTTCAACTTCCAAACCCATTCACACACACATTCATCACATGCACATATACCTCATTTGTGTATCACATGCACATATACCTCATTTGTGTATTATATAACCACCATGTAATAAAATTAAATTTATATATACATCTACATATACGTTTAATTACCATCACCTATAATATTATTTGTGACTGGGTTCGAACCCATTCTGTCACAATATGTGTGGGAGATTATGATCCAGACCCACTGATGAGTGCTTCCAGACCCACTGATGAGTGCTAGTTAAGAACAAAATATGTACATTGGAAATCATTTATCTTTTTAGCATGTATGGGGTCATGTATGAGTGACTGAAGAGATTTTGAAAATCTGTGTTCAAATCCCCTCTCATTATGAATGCATATAATCAAATGTAAGTTTTGTAAATAGAATATGATGGAAACATTTAAAATAATATATACACAAATATGCATATATGAAATTTTATTTAAAATAGTATTTTTTTTAAAAAAAAATTTCAAAAGTGCTTTAAATTTTATATTATGTGTTAATAGTTAATTGGATTATATAAACCATCCACCCTTTGGTTGAAATTCATCATAGAGAGTAGTTAAAATACTATTAATTTGAACTTTCTGGTTTCAGAGCTTTTTTAATTTATGAATTTTCTAGATTTCAGAAATATTTTTTTATCTCTTCATTATAAATGTTCTGCTTTTTAAAAAAAAAGCACTCAAACTTTGCTGAAAATTTAAATAAACATTAATTTCACTATTTATAATTATATATGTGTGTGCATGTGGTAATACTTTCTATATACTACATAAATTAATTTTATTAATAACAATATAAAATGTTAAAATCTATTTTATGCTTATTTTGATATCAGTACAAAAATAATTAAAGCAATAATTTACTTTTACAGGTTGAATCTCTCTTTTTACATCCTTAATTAAAATGCATTTCAACTTATTTAGTAATTTCTTTCTTCTTCCCCCTAAAAATTCAGTGTAATCTTTTTAAAAAAATTAAGACTGAAAATTTAATCTTTGTTCTTTAATGATTTTTTTTTAGTCTCTGTTTAGGAGTTGCATATACTATTTTTAAAATATTAGGAATTTTAAACTTCTCTCTCGATATTATAATATATAAATTAAAAGCATGTGAAATGCTTGAAAGAGAAGCTATAGAGTTTTTGAGGCCGTTTGCCTCATATTTATAGCAATAATGTGAAATGCAGGACAGAGAAATAAAGGCAATATGCAAAGTATATGCAAATGATTTAGATAGCCCAACATTTGCATATACTTTGCATATTGTCTTTATTTCTCTGTTCTGCATTTCACATTATTGCTATGAATATGAGGCAAATGGCCTCGAAAGTGCTTAGCGTTTTAATATTTTTTGCACTCTCTATAGCTTCTCTTTCAAGCACTTCACATGCTTTTAATTTTTAATATACTATTTTTATAGATTAATTATAAAATATATCATGAATTAAATAGTGACTGTATTAAAATTAAAAAATTGAAATGGCAGATAAGTATAAACAGCTTTATTAATTTATAAGTATTTATTACAAAATTTTGTATCCTTTAATTTTATTTTAAATATATATACTATTAATTTATTTACTTGAAAAGGTTATTCTTTTGCTATCCATTATTTTTCTATAATGATCTTTCTTATATATCAATTTTCTTTTTTATATATGTGGCCTTCAGTTAGATTATTTTTAGCACATTTTTATTTAAAATATTTTTAAAAATAAAATTTAAAAAAAAACAGTAATAAATTTCTATATATATATACAATCCCTATTTTTACTGTTGTCTGATTGGTGAAGGTATGTTTGTTCATAAGACTGTCACATGTCAAATTCATAACCAATTAAAAAAATATTGTTTTATGTGAAGAAAATAATAATTTTGCCATTAATAAAAAATATTCAGAAAAAAATCAGTACATGTGCTTTTAATTAGAGGTATAGTATTTAAATCATTAAAAAAATATGATTACAGTATATAAATTCATGTTTGCAATGTGATATTTACTGAGGGGAGAAAATAAATATTATAATACCATATTTACATTTAATTTTGGTTAGCATACAATTGAAGTCAAAACAGTGACCTCAAAAGCCCATGTACAATTTTCATATTTATTTATATAATATTAAAATCTTTTGTTCAATTTACATTAAATCTTTAAAAAAATTGATAAAGCTACCAATTAAAAAAAACTATGGCCTACTTAGGCCAGGTACATCTGGTTTTTAAATATTATCTTTCACCTTGTAAGTTTGCAACATTTAGAAAGGAATAACATATTTATAAAAAAAAAAAAATATTATAAAATAAATATCTTATTTTACGATAAACAAATGTGTGACAATATGAAGTACAAAAGTCTCTTAAAGTAAAAAGAAAAATGTTATTTACTGCCATAATCAATACGTTTACATAAAAAAAAATTCGAGATTTTTTTTTGTTTCAATGGCAGAAATTTTTTTCTATCCTTGTTGTGACTGCCATATATAAGTAAAAATTAAAATATAGTCATATGTTTGATTACAATCATTTAGTCGATGAAAACAGTGTTTTGCAGCAAACTGAAGCAAAACAATCACTTCACTTATCATATACATTCCAGATCTTGAAGAATATATATAGCACCACTTACTTCATATATATTTAGATCACCTTTGTAATTTTGTCCACAAATTATAGATATTCTAATTGAATTCTCTATGTATATATAGTAATGTGTGCTATCATAGAATTTTTAATGTTTTTACACTATGAAATGTATTTATATGTGTGTGTGTGTGTAATTTCACTTATTGTTTTTATTAGCATTACTAAAAAAATTGTTTTAATTATACTTTCTACTATTGTTATTTAATTGTTAAAGAACTGTAAATGTTAGTATTGAAAAAAGCGATTTGAAATTTGTTTTTAAGTTTTGCCTTTTAACAATACATTTATATACTAAACCTTAATTCAAGCCCTAAACAACGAAAATAAAAATTGAAAAAATAAAAATAACTATTAGAGTTTATATTTCTTATATAAAAGAAATTTCAGACAACATTGGATGTATTTTAAAACATTATACTATAAAAACAACATATACTACTTATAAAAAAATTAGTATCATTCTATCCAAGCTTGAAAATAGAATTACTCCTGAAGCCTGTTTGTGAAGTTTATGATATGTCGTGCAACATCTGTTAAGCTTTTTATGTGGGTATAAGCAATCATCACATCAGTGTTATAAGAAATGAACATCTTAATGCAATTAAGCTGAACTCACCACCATCAGCACTCTCAATCTATACATATACATGGGTCATACTATTGATTTCTCTAACATCAGAATCCTATACAAATGTTATACTTTCCAATAATATAGGAGAAGCCATTTGGATCCTTAAAAGACCAGATTGTATTAATAAATGTGATAATACATGTAAAATAGCTTCTATTTGGATTTTTTTTTAAAAAAAAACAAAACATTAATCTAAATAGTATTTTTCTGAAGGTTTGTGATTATGGTATTTTGGTTGTATTTATATATTGAACTATTTCCATGATCTAATTCAATTAGTTAGAGAATTACTTTAAAATTCAATATTCAAAAATCTAAGGATCCGGATTCAATTCCTATGCTAGTACACCCGGGTCTTGTTTTATGCGGATTTATTTAATGCGATTTTGAAGTTATGTGATTCATGTTTCTTCTTAATATCTTTGTATGCGGTTTTCTTTTATGCGTCATATTTCTTCTTAATATCTTTGTATGCGGTTTTCTTTTATGCGATAAAAATTATTAGATCAGAAGTTGAGCTCCGATAATGTGCTATTACTTTAAATATCATAAATTTTGTGCACTCATGTCATATTTAAAGTAATAGCGTATTATTGGAGTGCGACTTCCATCTAATAATTTCAATATTTTCAGCACTTTATAATATTACTGTAATAGATTTTATGCAATAAAGAAGTTCATAATTCACTTAAAATCAGGATTTCCCCATTTTATATACACACATTAAATTTTATAAGATTATAATGTAAATCTGTTCAAACATTATAGATGCCTACACTATGTATGTTGTTGTAATTGCATTTTAAATCACATTCTATTTTTGCTCTTAAAAAAAAAGTATGTAATCAAATAATTATTTAGTGTCCGTAAATAATAAATTTTACAAGATTATAATGTGAATCTGTTCAAATGTTAGGTATGTTGTTTTTGCATTTTAAATCACATTCTATTTTTGCTTTTTAAAAAAAGAGTACGTAATCAATTAATCATTTAGTGTCCACAAGTTTATTTTTAAAAGATGAGTAACAGCGGTAAATTTGACAATTAAAATCTGATTTTTAATTGTAATTAACAATTTAAAAATTACATAGCATGATCTGAAATTAATGTCATGTGAAACGATGGAATTTGATTTATAAATGGAATTGAAAATTAAAGACAAAAATAAGAACTTAATTTTTAATGGTTAGTTTTAATTAAATTTTGTCCAACAGTGGTCAGTCGGTGTCTTTTTATTATCATAAGTCTAAGTTCTTATTTTTATTTTAAATTTTTAGTTTATTCTAATGGAGAGGAAAAAAGCCCAAGAAAATGAATTTTTTTGGAAACAAAAATTTCAATTTTAGATCACTTAGTGAAATGGGAAGGATCAACAGTGATTGGAAAACATTTTAGTTTGAGAGAATCCACTATAAGACCAATTTAAAAAAATGAAGTTGGCACTAGTTGTATTATCATATATATTACTTATAATACTTCATTTATATACACTTTAATGCAAGTAATTTTCTTAACCTTTTTTATTTTCTTACAGTTGTATTTCCTCTTGTGATGAATCTGATGTCTCAAATAGTGATAATTATCAAAATACCGTACATCTATGAAAAAAATGTTAATTACACATAAAAATATATTGTTTTGCATAAAATTAAATACTGTAGTTAATAAAAAAAGTAAAAAAAGTTTGTCTTGTATCAATTTTTTTCAAATTTAAAATTTTTTATTAGTCATATTTTATTTTCCTATTTTTTTTTTATCCAAATTTTAAAGTAATTTTACATTGTTGCTTTGCTTTTATGCAATTTTTGGAAAATTATAGTATGTATCCCCCATTTTTCAAGGTAAATTAAGTCTATTTTTGTGTGATTTCTTTTGTGTGCATTTTCTGAGGAACCTCTCTACCGCATAAAACAAGACCTAGGTGTACTGTCACCAATCAAGCCAGCAAAATCTGAAGAAGAGAAGAGAATAATACCTCTCAAAACATTGTGCATATACTAACCAGGGTGTTATACTAACAGTTGAATGTGATTAAAAATTTAAATAATAGTTTCATATTTCTAAAAACATTCAATATTTAATATTAGATAATGGAAATAGTCCAATATTTAAATACAATTAATCTAAATAGTTTCTGATTTTTATTATTTCTGTTTTCTATTGGTAGAACTTTCAATATTATTGTACATCAATGTCTATAGTACCTCTTCAACCCTTTTTATAATGTTCATTACTCAGTTGGTGGCTGGTGTGATCTGGCCAAAACATTGGGATATATTAGTGCAATAAGTTATGCATGAATGAACCTAGATATTTCATTTATATATATATATATGTCCAAAAGATGGCGCTACGTGATTAACTTGTATATTGTTTTTTTTCATATATATATATATAACAAATTAAAAATATTTGAACATTCTAGTGGATATCAAGCTATTGTTCAAATAGAAAAACTCAAGTTGTTTGTTTGTTTTTTAAAATATCAGTGATGATGGAGAAGCCTTGAAAACAGTGTGATGGTTTGAGTGTTGTATAATGAAAAGCAGATTGTGATACTGAGAACATTATTTACAGTGAACATTAACATGGTTTTTGTGGAAGAAACAAGAGGCCATTTACATTATAAAGATCATCCTAAAGGTGTTCTAAAGATATGCAATGTTCATTGTTTTAACTAGAAAAATATGGCAGAAAACAGAATAGATTGGTAAGATACAATTAGTCAAGATGTTGAAATATTTTATAAAGTAAGAAAGTTTTCTGTGAAAGTTAAAAGACAGCATTGCAAAATATCTAGTAAATGGAATAATGGACTAGTGTATTCTGTATATGGACATGTTTATGATTCACATATGGGTTTGTGTTGTATAGCAAAACTCATGTTTTTTCTATTATTATTTTTTTGTCTTTTTATCTTTTTTTTCTGTTGGAATTGGAATTCCACATGTTAACGAGAAACTGTTGCTGGTGGCAATGCTCCTATATAGAATACTTATTGGACCAAGAGAGTACTATGATATGGATGATCAAAGAAACACTGTATCAGCATTAGAAGAAAGGACTGCTGGCCAATATGCTTTTTGCATATTAGAAAAAGTGTACATAATACTTCTTATCATACACTCATTTATTAATTTTTATATTCATGACCTTCAAATTGAAGCATAGTCATCATGCTTGTATGGTAGATACATGAAATTTTTAGGTGTATATTAATATCCATTATGATTTGTTCTGCTTTTGCTACAATGTCTAATGGTTCTTCTCAGTAAATACTGATTTTCAATAGCAGTTGATTTTATATAATTACTCTTTTACAATCAGTAACACAGTCATTATTCTTGAGACAATCAAAAAGCCAAATTTAAATTTTAGTGAACCACATAATTATGCATTAACAATTTGATTGCTTTTGTCTTTCTGAACCTGTATAGATTAAATGTAGTGGACTTATGCAGAGTCAACTTTTCATATGCGTATTCGACTAGACTTTTTAGCACTTTCTTAGAATTTTAAACTTAAAGTTCAAAAATATATTAAGCTGGCACTTAGAGTACTGTACAATTTTTTCACACTTTTTAAAAATAATTCCTTCATTTTATTCAAAGTGTAATTATCATTACAATGTTAATTTTATTTTTATCTCCATCATTAATTAACTAGATTGTCAAATATCTATAAGCACTATTTTTTATCTCTATTTTTAATTAAAAATTTAATGTTATTTTAGAACATTAAACTATCAGTCTATCTTATAAGTAAGGTATTAGTGTTTCATGGATTAGTTTACATAAGCATCACCCTCTTTTTTTTTTCAACTTTCTTACATAATACTTTCTCCTTCTAAAAATGTAAACTTGTCTGTTTAGAGGAGGGGGCTTCTGATTATTTTTTGTAAATAATTTTTTTTTCTGTATTATTAATATTATCTCTATAATATATTTTACTTATATTCAAACCAATATCTGAAAAACTTCCCTCACTTTCTTCTTTCTTTTAAATTAAAAACTTGGGAGTTAGGATGGCCAATACTTATAATACTGATAATAAGTAATTAAACTGTGCTTTAGCAAAAAAGTGAAGCTTGTCTAAAATATTATTAAAGATTTATATGGTTAAGCACTTTCAGAGAACTTAAGTCTCCATATTCATAGCCTACTTTAATTGAAGTTTAGCGGTGATTTATGCAAAATTTATGCAAATTTTTATAACAACCATTTTCTGGAGATTACAAAGCATGATTCTCTTTGGTTTATTGCACAGTTGTCATTTGCAATAAAGCATGCCTCCTTAATGTTTTGTTTCATGTCATTACGTTCAGTGCATAGTGTGCTTGAAGAATATTGATTTGTCTTCAGTATTATTTATAGCTCTCCTATATAAATAATGATGTTGAGATGTTCTTGTTGTAATGTTGGCATTGGTATCTCCATAATATGCTGCTTTACATCTATTGGTTGGGCATGAACTCTTATAAACTGCTTGGCTATTTGATCAGAAGGTATCTTGTATTTGGTATTGTTTATCATTCTGTTTGTTGAAGGTGGGGTGTGGAATCCTAGTTCGAAGGAATCAGCAAATATTTTATAATATTTCCTAGCAAGTGATGGTATGTAAAGTAGCAGTATTCTGGGTTTATTGTTTTTAACTGTGTCAGTTTGTAACTTAGTTTGAAATTGCCTGATCTTTTTGTAGATCATGTTGTGTGAAAATCCAACATTCTCTAGATCTTTAATATAATTTGTGAGGTTCTTTTTGTGTTCAGCTTCAAATTTACATAGTTTGTGATTTCTGTGCAGGAAGGAAGTGAGTCCAGCCAATTTATGTGAGTTGGGTGAGTTCGAGTTTGGATGTATAAATCCTCGAATTTCTACTGGCTTGACTATCATTGTGTAGGTAAGTTGGTGTGGATCTCTATAAACTTGAATATCCAGATATTTAACATTGTGCTGGAGGTTTTCAGGTATGCAGTTAATTGTTAAGGAGGTTTGTGTTTGCAGCTCTTTTTGAATATCCATTATTATTTGTTCTGTTGCCACTATGAATACATTGTTGACATAACGTGTATATATTAAGTTTGGTTCAATCGTGTAGTACTTAGTCAGTATTTGCCTTTCAAAATGATTGAGGAAAATACTAGATATCATCCCACTTATTGGGAGGCCCATTAGCCATCTGTAGTTCATTTTAAACCATTTACCATTAATTGTGGCCACAATATTTTGATCCATCCATTTCAAAAATTCCACTATGAAGTTCAGCTGCGCTTTTGGGCAATTATTATTTGTAAGTTCAGCTACAATAAAGTCGATCGAGCTTTTACAGTTAATTGACCTGTATAGCTCTGTTACATCTAGTGATGCAATACTAAATTTAGGTTTGATTCTGGCTTGTTTAATTTTATTAATGAATTCAAAAGATGAGTTAATAGAATATGTGCCAAAACCTATTCTTTCAAGGAGCCATTGATTTATCATTTTTGCGGTATTGACGTAATGCGCTCTGCCGAAGTCTACCATCAATCTTAATGGTGCATTAGGTTTATGTAACTTAATGTTAGCGAAGATTCTTGGGGGCATAGATGCGGATGGATATATATATAATAATATTGGGCCTTTGAAAAGGCCTTGTTGCACTTTTTGCGAAGTATAGATGCTATAAATTTCTCTTTATTTACTTTATTATTAAAATTGGCTATCTCTACAAATTTCAAATTGCCAATCTGATTATTAATTTTATTTAAATAATGTCCTCTGTTTATTAGAATGAATCTATTCCCTTTATCTTCTTTAATACAAGTGATACTGTTGTCTGCCAGAAACTTTTTCATGCTTTTAATTTTACTGCTCCATTCATCTATGTTCCGCATCAGTGGTTTTGTTGGATTTCTTTTGTGAGTTTGTTGATGAACATGTCTGTTTGGGGATTGTCCATAACATTTGCTTCTACATTCGCTATTAACTCCATCATAGGATATTGCCATTGGCTGCCTACGAACTTTGGTCCGAGTTCCAGTACGCTACACACCTCTGTTGGCGGAATTTTATTAGTTAAGTTAACGTATGCTGTTTTTCTTTCTTCAATGTTGATATTTGTTTATTGGCGAGAAATGAAAATTTCCGTTTAAATTTACTGATAATACTGAATTCTTAAGATTATGTAGTTTAGATTTATATTTAACTTTTATATTTTTATGTATTTCTTATATTATAAAACTGTTCAATCTAGGTAGTTTTTTAAATCTCATATACAAACTTGTAATGCTCATTTTCATCCAATTCTCCACCATTTTTTTTCAAAAGACCCATATAATCATATATTGTTATATCAACAAATAAATATTAATCCATCTCATTCATTTTTAAATATGTTTTCCATGATAGATCTATAATATATTTATTATTTCTAAATTCAAATTGATTTGGACATAAGAAACAGAAAAAATAAATGAACTATTCTAATATTTACACCATAGTTTGCATCTTTTTTTTTTTTACTAATATCTTAGCTGTTGGAGAAAAAACCTCATATTGATAAGTATCATGTAAGAAGTTATGATCTGAGCCAACTAAAAAGTATTGGTTCATTCAAAAAATGTATCTTGAAAGTTATTTGTCTTTTTCATATATCACTATTCATAGGTTTGATATGTATGCAAAAAAAAATATCGTTTTATAGTATATCAAATAATATTTTCTATCCACTCATTCAAAACATAAATTCTATTAAATAATTTATTTTTTCTAAACTCTTATACTTTAAAATCTTCTAAAATTTAGTCTGAAACCTTAAAATTTCCTGACTGTTAACAGATTTTAAATCAATTTAAGTCTTTACAAACAATACTATTATTCTTTTGCTGCCTATGTCAACATGATCTAGATTATTATTTTTCAGTTAGCGAGTAATATTAACTAAGGCGATAAACCTTTAAGCATGTGCGCTTGAAAATGCGAAGGTAGGGACCTCTACAGGTCTTAACCACGAGCTTACGCTTTGGAAGAAAAGAGTAGACTTATAGTTGTATTTATATATTGATCTATTCCATCATCTAATATAAGTATTAAATGTCACCTATTGAATGTCTTTAGAAAAATTTCTAAAGGCTGTCAATACTTATGTTAAATGATGGAAATAGTCCAATATATAATATAACTAAAATACCGTCATCACAAATCTTCAGGAAAACAATAAATAGGTTTATAGTTTATATTATATTTATCATATATATATTCTCACTTTTTATTAAGCTCATTTTTAACTGATATATTTATCAAAACTATTTTAAGACAAAGACTTTTTTTTTTTAATTTATTTAAATCTCATCTAACTTAATTTATTTTTCTTTCAATTTGATTATATTTACCTTTTTTTCACCTGTTAATTAATTACAATATTTTTTAACTCTCGTGACATTTGTGTTAAATCATTTTAAATGCACAAAAATTAAATTCTTGTAATAAATATAAAATAACTAGCTAATAAATTTTAAATTTTAATTAATTTTATAAGATCTTATTAAATTATTAAAATATATTTAACTTTTTTATAAATTATATTCATTTGACGTGATTCAAAACTGTGAATAAAATATACAATTGTTTAAATTTCGGTGAATAGTTTATTTCTATATACAGTATTTATTAATAGAATTATATTGATTTAATGTGAATGTGTTTTTACATTGAATGTGGGGGGTTTTTTTAATAGTAATTTATGCTAGTTTTGCATATATTCAAATTTTTTCGACTTCTAGTAGCAATTTATCACTGAACATTATCATCATCAAAATAGATTTGCTTAAAAGTGTACTTAAATATAAATTTATTAACTACTTCTGATTAAAGATAGTGAAAGAAGTTTTGATTCTATAGACTAGTGTGTTTTTAATATTTTTGAGTACATGACACACTTGTGAACTGTTTTTTGGTTTGGACATACTGGCCAATTGGCAATATTTTGGCAACATATCATAATTATACATATTATTTTTAATAATAAAAATAATTTAATTTTATAATTGAGCAATTTGGTGGTACATCGTTACTATATGGCTACTTACAAATTCAATGTTGTTGTTGTTTTTGCAGTAACATCAAAATCTAAGATTCATTATGCTTGAAGATGTTAGAAAATATTCTTAGTTAATTTTAAAAATATATTTCTAAAAAAAAAGATAAGATAACTTTTTAATTACTTATGAAGTAAAATAAAAATTAAAAGGGTATATTATATATTTCCACCTGGGCATATACATTGGTAATCATTACTGTAACTAGTCATTATTATATTCCTTATTTCTAATATTTGTTTTAGTAAAATTAGAATTGTGTTACTGCATTTTTATATATTTAAAGATAGATTAAAGCACCCTTTAAATATTCCAATGCAAGTCAACTGTTTCTGCATGGTCCCTCAAAAAGGAACACTGAAGTAAATTTTATTCAGGTTTTTCACCTGCCAAATATTGGGAGTTTAAGATGCTTCCTTTCTTATTTTATCCTCTAAATAAAAATAGCTGGATATCCATTTACTGACCAGTAATTGAATAACTAACATGAAATTATTCATCCTGAAAAAAGAATACTAGAAATAAATATATTTCTATTTTTAGATTTATAATTATACCTATGAATAATATTTATCATGATAAAAGATAATTTAAAAAAGTATTTTAATTTAAATCAGATGTTTGACCAAATCAAAAATAATATATAAATCACTTTTCTTGTATTTTAATATAATCTTCAATACTTTCTCTTCTTCTTTCCTTCTTTACTTTTGCTTTTTTGATATAACATATAATAGATATATGTATGAAATATGGTTGTCTTGATATAATGTTTAAATTTTGTAGATCTGAAGAAGACTGCTCAGAATAGTTGAAACTGTATAAATAAATATATATTGCTTTAAAGTGTAAGAAGAGTGAAATGTTGTTATTATATGTTTTCTTGTATTTCTGTATCAACAAAAACTATTGACTAAACTGCTTCTTGATTTTCTAAAGCCATAATAAATCTTCATCTGAGAATAAAGTTTATAGTTTGTTTGTTTTGATTTTTTCCCTATTTTTATCCAATTTATATATCTCGAACAACTCCAGTTAAGCAATCAAAAAGTGCCATCAAAACTGAGTATGTTCATATAATTTAATAAAGCAAATAATAAAATATGATCAAAAACAGATGTTCAAATTGAGTATTTTATATATAACTTTATTAATATATTACTCTGCTTAACAGTCCATGAAGCAATATTATTAAATACGATTTTATTTTATAGAAATCAGTAATTAATAAGTCCAAAACTCTATTCCATCATATTTCTATCTTAGTTATTTTATAATCTTCATAGTATCTTAAATTTCCAAACTATTTGATTTATTTAAATCTTATTTTTAAACGTTATCTTTTTTTTTTCTTCTCAGTAATGAAAGCTTTTATTCATCAAAAAGACAAAATACACAACAGTTAAAAAAGATTTACAAAGAGATAATTAATAGATGGAGCTTTACCAAGACCTCCAAACAAGCGTATTTTTGTTTACATAAACATCAGAGTCAAAATTCACTGTCTCTTTCATTAGCTCCACCCTCAGATCAGCTGATTTCAAGCTGATTTGCTATCATCAGTGAAGGATAGGAGTTAGAAACTAGACCTAAACACAACTCCAAGCGTTTATGCAACAAGTTCCTATCAGTTTGCAAGCATGAATTTTTTAGACACGTAAATGTATTCAAATTCAGCTTATCAAGCCAGATAGCTATATGGGTCTGATATCAGTTCAGTTTCTCCACATAGTCAAAGCTTCTGCAATATATATCATTGCAAGAAACCTTAAAGGTATATTTATGAAAAACAAAAACAAGTTTTATATACGTAAACTTGCTATCGCTTGTATTTATGATCAATAGATGGAGCTTTACCAAGACCTCCAAACAAGCGTATTTTTGTTTACATAAACATCAGAGTCAAAATTCACTGTCTCTTTTGTTGGCTCCACCCTCAGATCAGCTGATTTCAAGCTATTGCAGAAGCTTTGACTATGTGGAGAAACTGAACTGATATCAGACCCATATAGCTATCTGGCTTGATAAGCTGAGTTTGAAGACATTTACATGTCTAAAAAATTCATGCTTGCAAACAGATAGGAACTTGTTGCATAAATGCTTGGAGTTAGTGTTTAGGTCTAGTTTCTAACTCCTATCCTTCACTGATGATAGCAAATCAGCTTGAAATCAGCTGATCTGAGGGTGGAGCCAATGAAAGAGACAGTGAATTTTGACTCTGACGTTTATGTAAACAAAAATACGCTTGTTTGGAGGTCTTGGTAAAGCTCCATCTATTGATCATAAATACAAGTGATAGCAAGTTTACGTATATAAAACTTGTTTTTGTTTTTCATAAAGGGATAATTATATGGCAAAATAAAATTCAAGTACAATATGGTGAAGGGGAAGGGAATACATATGAAATGGGAAAGGGATTGTTTGTAGTCCAGGCAAAGAAGAATCTTTGGTAAGGAGCAATGTTGATAGGCTTGGTTGCCTGATGTATTGATAGGAGGATCTATATGTGACATGAATTTTGGAGGAATAGCTATATGTTAAGTCTTTAGAAGTTCCAGGGATGGATGAGAAGATTTCTGAGTTATGCCTAGATGCAACAGGCTGATTTTTGTCTTTTGTAGATGTGTAATTTTAGTATTTCCCATTGTACTTGGAATGGCATTATGATTGGTCATGTTGTTCTTTTTGAGTTGCTTTTTACATTTGATAGAGCAAACCACAGCCTGAAAGAAAGGAAGATCCAGAGAGTAAGAAGATGGAGACTTTGAAATAAATTATTTGGTGATGATGTTTTTAGCTAAGTCTTGTTTGAAGCTCAGTTTAGATAAAATTTGGGTAATTTTGAAGGTTTTCGTTTATGTAGTTTAGGTCTCTGCACATTTTTCCCACTAGGGATAGTGGTCATCCTTAAACTGTTTGAAAGAATGAAAAGTGATATGAAGAAAAACAATTTTGAAATGGAAAAATTAAGTATGTTGATGTAAAAGCAAAAAAAAACAAAAACACTGGAAATATTATTAATAATTTTAGTTGAGTAATGAGAAATTTTTGAAAGTTATCTTTAAAGTCATTTTGATTATTATTCAATTTAATATAAAAGCTCAAAAAAGATTTATTTTTAATAAATGTAGTGTTTCTATGTCATGCATAGAATAACATGATAGTGGTGTGATCCTATGGGTCATGGTTTTTGCTATGTTATCTTTTGGTGTTTGAACTTCTTATGGACTCACTTCTAATCATCTATTTAATCTTATATATATTCAACTTTGTTTTATTTTTCATATCTGTTCTCTATTACTCTAATTTTTGTTATTAATTGTAATATTCTTTTTTTAATATTCATTAAAAAAGCAATTAACATTCTAAAAATACATTCACTCTATATTTCATATTAATAAACTGACATAAATCCTTTATCCATTTACAAGTTTTATTTACCCATTTTGTTTCTTTTTTTAAATCTAATTAAAAACTATTTTATCTATTATAATGTTACTGCCCATTTAGGGAAAAAATGGATTAAATTTGAAGAAACCTACCTTCTACATCCTGAAACGGATTGATGTTCATTGAAAAAATGGTGAACCTATATAGAACTCTTGGAATTTTTCATATCTTGGAAATTTATTGCCATCATTTCCTATCTGGAACTTTTGAAACTTTCTGCAATTATATATATATTTAAATAATAAGTGATAATAATGTTCAAAGCTAAATGGGTTATAAGTAACCATTAGAAACCAGTCAACACTGAGACAATCCAATATAGATAACAATCAACAATCTCAAACTGTTGTCAAGGCAACAGTTTGAGATTGTTGATTGTTATCTACATTGGGATTGGTCTCTTTATCTACTAACATTTCCTGTTTGTGTGCAATCCTATATATTTTTGTAATGCATTTTATTTTGAAATTTTGTGACTTTTTACATTTTCTTTGCATTTTGTCTTGAGATTTTTAAAACCTCTCTTGTATTTTATTTTGATATTCTTTTCTTTAAAAAAAAATTGAACTTGTTTTTAGGATTCATCAAATTTTCAAAATTCTTTGAATTTTTTTTCATTCTGCTTTGAAATTTTATAAATTCACTATGATATTAATTGACGTTTATCCTTAGAGACTTTAAAAAAGATCTCTTTAATATTATATCTTCTGCTGCCACAATTTATTATACAAATTTATCACAATATTATGCATTTCTAAGAAATTAAATATTAAACATATTGAATGATTTATAACTTGCATAAATATCTAACTTCACGGAAGAGAGAAAAGAGGTAAGATTTCCTCTATTCCTATTAAAACTTTATATAAATTTACTTCTTTGGATTACCAAATTTTTAAATATTTTCCTTTTAAATTCAACACATATTTTTCATTTGATTTTAATTATCAATGTTTTTTTTTCCATGTGTCATAGCATCGGCCGGGAGGCGAACCCGCAACAACCGTCTGCAACCAACTGCTTGCTTGCAAGGCTGCGGTGCTGATCTCTCGGCTAACAACGCTTGACGTTTTCTTTTACAATTCAACAAAATAATAATAAATATCAAATTTTTAAGTCTATTAATATATGATTTTACTAGTGAGATTAAATTTTATTTTGCTAAAAAAAAATAATGACGTCATTTAACCAACTTTTCAACTTCTAAATTATCTATTACTACCAGTCATAATAATAGTAAATAAAAGTAGATTAATGATTATATATATTCAAAATAGTAAAAAAGAAAATTTATTATGATAAATGAACTGAGAAGGATCAAATCATTATTTAAATGGTCCATCCCCAGAGTTGATATGGGTTCTTAGGAGGAGTTGGGAATTAGATAAAAAAACTATAAAAATGATTTGAATGTTGTAGTAGATTATATAAAAAAAAGTGTTTAATATGTATTTTAGTAATAACTCACTAGTATTTAAACACATTTTTATATCAAGAATCTTTAAATCTGTTATGTCTTATCAGACTTTGCTTAATCAACTGAGTTTATGATTTACATGGTTAGAGCAGTGGTAGAGTGATAGTCTGGAGAGCAAAAAGTTTGTGAACTGCAATTCAATTGTCATTTTCTATGCTTGGACATCATATGATCTCTAACACACACAAGCACACAAAGCTGAAGACAAATAAAGAAATATATATATATTATTTTAATATATATATTTAATTAAAGTGGTTAAGTGCTTTCAAGGGTCAGAGCCCTCATATTCATAGCCATTTTGTAAATAGATAAGAACTTGATTAGGAGCGATGTAAATTTATGCAAATGCGATAGTTACGTATTCCATTTCCGGGATATTTTGTAGCAAGAGTCTTTTCTATTTATGGTGTCGCTATCTCTAGCGATAAAGTAAGCCTCTTTTATCTTCCTTTTGAGATCGTGTTGCTCTCTGCACTTTAGAACAATTAGCCACGAAGTTTAAACTGTTTGCTCATCATACAATCTTTTAAACTATCAATTATTTTTAATTGAGACTATTTTAATCTTCAAGATTTTTTCAATATGTTAAACTCCTTTAAATCGACAAAGTTCTTCCCTTTAGATACCAAAACCCATTCATTGGAATGACAAAAGGGTTTGTTGCTCAAGAGTTCATAAGTAGTTCAAGATCCAGAACTGTAAGTGCCAGAGACAATCCTGGGACCATCCAGTCCCCCAAGTTGGATGCTAAACCAATTATGTCAAACCACAGAAGTCATTCATTGCAATAATATGTATGTACAAAAACAATAGCAAAGGGTGGGTATTGGTATAAGACCCAAAGATTTCCCTCAGTCAAATTATGCATGGACTTTATGCACAACAGATGTTATTTTCATGCATGAAACTATAACAAGATTTAAATTGCTTAAAATCAGTAAAAGAGATTATTTAAAGTTAAAAATATATAACTAATACACATACTAAGACAATAAAAATAAATACCAGCATTACTATTGCATTATCAGATTTTCAATGAAATGGATGGCTGAAGAGTTGTGGGTTGGAGCAGTTTAAAGTCAAAAATATATAACTAATACACATACTAAGACAATAAAAATAAATATCAGCATTACTATTGCATTATCAGATTTTCAATGAAATGGATGGCTGAAGAGTTGTGGGTTGGAGCAGTTTGAAGCATGTCCATTAGGGTATGAAGACTGGCTATCTTAATATAAAGCTGAATACTGATTGTATATATGTGTGGAGATAGTAATCTGGACCAACTGATGAGTGCTGGTTTAGCATGAAATACATATATTGGTGATTATTTATCTTTTTCAACATGTATATTATTAAACAGGCAAAAACTCTTCATATAGTAGTGCTACCTTGTGCTAACCAGAGTAATCAATGGATGCCAGAAGGCTTGTGCATAAAATCCCTATCTAGTGCCTACTCATCCAATATCCCCAGACTAGTTTCTGGCTTGTGGCCTACATCAGTGATTACTCTGGTTAGCACAAGGTGGCACTACTATATGTAGAGTTTTTGCCTGTTTACTAACAGTTATGTGCTAGCATGAGATGGTGATCATGTGATGTATATTATTTTTAATGCATTAATGAAAATTGTAAAAAGACATCCATCTTTTTTTTAATCCTGACAATTTTTCCAATGGCAAATATCCACTGATTAGTATTAATCTCGAAGTCTAGAAATCTGAAATAAAGTAAATTATTCTATCATAAACAATTGAAGTAGGACTTTAGTTAAATTATATATTCTTTTGTTATTAACTATTTTTATATATTTTCTGCATAAATCTTTTAATTTTATTATAATATTCAACCATTCCTAATATGTCTTCACTGAACATATCTGTAATTTTTGTTAAGAAAACTGTTTTAAATGAATCTAATATTTTTACATAATCACTGGGTGATCTACATTCATTAAAATACTAAATATAAAAAGAATATTGTCGCACTCTATTTGAATATTTATTTACTCTAATGTCATTTAAAATTTCAAACATTTTAAGGAAACCACACTATTCACTATATTTTGTCCCAAGTTCTCCTCGCATACATGTATATAATAATTAAAAGTCAGTCAATATTTACACAATCCGAATATCATTAACAATCAATAATTTCAATCCATGTTGTCAAGTTGCAATCTTTAATGTTTATATAAATATATTGGACCGTTAAAATTAAACAGAGAGACTGCAAAACCTCTCGCAAACTACTGCATAGTAAATTGTATGATTTCATGCTGTATGTTTGTAATTTAAACTCAGTGAATTAAATGTGAATATGTTTGCAGATTCTGCTTTCAAATCTAAGTACTTCAGAGTGGCTTGGATATATAGAAAGACAAGTAAGGAGGAGGATGAATGCCCTCTTTTTGTTAAATTCTCTGTCTAGTATTTACGATTTGATCGCTATTAATAACACCTGATTGGCTAATAAGCATGAGAGATTTGCAGTCTCTCTGTTTAATTCCAAATACTGTTTGTGCTTTATAAATTAAATATTATTGGACCATTAATAAAAGTGGGATTCCCACCTTTATTATTAAGAGGCAACAGTTTAAAATTGTTGATTGTTAATGATATTGGAAGGTTGCCTTGACAACAGTTTAAAATTGTTGATTGTTATTGATATTGGGATTGTCTAATAGTTGACTGGCTTTTATTGATTACTTACAAATCCATTTAACCTTGAGAATTATTATAATTATTATGCATATTATGTATAAGGCTCACATTTTGTAGATAAATTTTGATTAGAATAGAAATACATATTATTTATTGAACTGCAAGTGTAAGTGTACAATACTTTTCAATGTACACACATATATATATAACACGGACATGTATATATATATTAAGATTATAGTACAAAAATATTGACAGGATACTTTAAATATATTTTACTGAGTAAAATAAAATAAAAATTAATGAATAACAAACTGTCTGACATTTATCACACTTAAATGCACTCTAAATGGGATTCTTTTATTTCTATAACTTTCTGCTCTTATAGAATGGAAATGATAGCCTCATTATCAGAAAACCATGATCTCTCTCATTTTGATGTTTTTATGGCAGCATCAATTTTAAGTATGTTCTTAAATTTTGTAAAACTTTTGGTGTTATGCATGAAAATATTTTATTATGTAAAATACAGCACATCGAATTCAGAAAAGATAATAAAGGAAGAATGAAATGTATATGCTTTAAACATAAACTAAATTTTTTTTATTAATCAACATAATCACATATTGTATTCTGAGACTGGAAAATGTCTACTCACTTAGTATAAATTCATTTACATTTTTTTTTTAAAAAAGCCATGATAATATACTGCACTCAGATATGGAAAAATGACTGTTTACATATTATAAAATGTATTAAATTTTAATGTTTTTTCTTTGTTTATTTACATTTCTTGCTTTTTTTTACAATTTTTTTTTTGATTGCATATAATATCGATACATCACAGTACACAGTTTCATTGTACATGAATTTTGTTTTGGCTTTATTAAACAATTTCTTGTTCAAAGGGCAATATCTGACTAAAATTGCATATATATTGGAAAATATTATAAATAAAAATGTTCATATTTGGGTATATAATTGTCAGACAGAAAGTAAATCTCTAAATAAGAAAATTAATAATGCACATATGCTAATGGTACAAAACTATGCTAATAAGTAAATTATGAATATTGGAATTAGTTAAGCAGATCAAACAAATTATGCAAATTAAAATTAATTATACACAGCAATAAAGACTGAATAATAATTAGTCATATGCTTATGTAGTATTTGTGAAACTGTTTTAGTGCTCACTGAAGAGAAGCCGTAAAGAGAAATATGTTAGATTAGAGCATGAAAAAAGATTTCATAACTTGTAATTTCTTTGAGTTGAAACTTTAAACAACCAGAAAACAACAAACTAATTGTTATATTGAAGATATAATAAATTCTTCTTGTTAAGTTTTTTTTCGGTGTTATGTATTCATTTCTAATAACATTTTAGATTGCTATACAGCTGGGAAATGTCAATTTTGCCATTATCTATTTCATAAAAATTGTATATTGCTTTGAAAAGTTTCAAGTATTAGCAATTTATAAGAGATTTAAATTCATGGCTGAGTTAATTCACTACTGAGTCATAATTAGCATAATGACTATTTTTAGAATCATCATCAATAACGTGGTGACATTGAATTTTTTCTCTGCTTTACTTTCATATATCCATTTGTTGCTTTTTCAAAGTAGCCAGGAGATGAGAGACTGGAGCGAATATCACATTCACAATAATGGAGTCCATATATGAAGTGACTATAAGCAGTGATTTAAATTTTTGTTCAGTTATTTTGTTTGGCTTTATAAATAACTCATCATTTTTTTATTAATTAACATTGTTTTCAATTAAGTTCTGGGCTTTAAATTTTTTTAACATCTTTTTTTTTTTTTATGTAAATTCTAAATATTATTTGATAAAGTTCCAGCAGGCAGGTTATGTTCAAACCCTGAAACCCCAAAATAGTGTGTCCTGAAGCCAATGATTGTAAAAGAAAGATCAAGGAGGCATATTTTATTATCAATGATAATAACACGATCAATAGACACAACATGTGTTTTGCTATTTCAAGAAAATGGACAAATTAATTTGCATACGCATTTGCATACATTATTATTTAGTAATATTACAGCAATGGTTTATAACCTATTTTAGCCATGAATATGAGGGAAAACTCGAAAGTACTATGCCTAGATTTATTTAATTTAATTGTTTTTGTTACTACTGACAACATCTTCAGTGTGTTAAAGCGCTTATATATACTATTTATTTTTGTAATAACTATGTCACACATAGCTTTGCATAGATAATCATTATAATTTGCAAAAATATATATGTAATATATAGGGTATATGAGCACAGACTTTCACATGACCCACCACTCTTCACTCCATCTCATAACACTGATACACTTGAACACATATATGGTTAAAAATGGTGGGTCATGTGAAAGTCTGTGCTCATATATGCTATATATTACATACATAGATACAGGTATATAATAAGCCTGTATTTTAGTTATTATATAGTAGAGATGTCTGCCCATCCCTTGTATATGTATTAAATAGATTATGTCCTGTACATGAGGAGTCAGATTGACTTTAGGTCAACATGGGTATGACAAGAATCTCAGCTTCAGGGTGGTCTTTGAGCATTCCATCATCAGATTTTTAATTGGATGGATGGTTGAAGAGTTGGAGTGTGGAATGGATTGAAGCCTGTCCATTAAAGTATGAAGATTGGCTATCTTAATATATATATATCTGAGCACTTATTGCATATATGAGTAGAGATGATAATCTGGACCAACTGATGATTGCTGGTTTAGCATGAAATATGTATATTGGTGATTATTTATCTTTTCAACATATATGTGTTCAAGTGTATCAGTGTTACGAGATGGAGTGGAGAGTGGCGGATTGTGTGAAAGTCTGTTCTCATATACCCTATATATTACATATATAGATGCAGGTATATAATAAGCCTGTATTTCAGTTATTAAATATATATATAATGAAAAAGAAATAATGCAACAAGTTAGTGTTATCTTGAATTTCTCAAATTAATGTATGATTAATAAAATCAATCAGATATTATAATTGTTGAACAATGCCATCACTACATTTAATATTTATTTTAGAGAACAGAAAGTTAAATTAAATGTCCGCTAAAAATGTATAAATGCAAAAGGTGCAGCTTATATTCTTGTATTATCTGATATAGAAAAAACGTGATAGCAATAGATTATACATAATACAAAAAAAAAAAACAATATAAAATTAATAAATTAATCATAATTCTTTGTGTGGAAAAAATTATATGTAATTCATGGAACCTAATCAATCACAGTATTGATATGAAAACAATAATAATCTTTGAAAGTGAATTTGAAATAAAAGAAAAATTTTGTACAAGATATTGATTATAATTATTCAAAAGATACCTAAAGAAAAAAAATATCTAAAAGGTAAACAGCTTTGTAACGTAGTATATTTTGATTCGATTTTATTTAAATTTACTGTCAGAAATAAAAATATTTCAGATATTCAAATTTTAATACTTTTCAATGAATTATAATAATGTAACAGGTGCATTTTAAGAATAATTTCTATAAATTTATGCTTAAAAAACATTTTGAAGAAATAAAGCAATAACCAGTTATTTAATTCAACAGATGACGCTGCGTGGTCATGGAATAGAGCCACGTTTTATCTGTTCGCTATTCCTAGTTTGTAGCCTATGTACAAAAACTTACGACTTCGTCTAAAGAAAAAATCAATTTCACAATAAAATCATATCGCAGTGTACAAAACTATTGTGGATAAAATTGTAATATACAATTTTAAAAAATAAAAGCGACTAATAGTTATGTTATTAACTTTTAAATTATAGCAATATTAAAATTAAAATTTGATATAGTCTATAAATTATTTTAAAAAAGTTAAAAACTATTTTGTAGTATCTGCATAATTCTTGTAAATGTAATATTATATTGTTATTTTTAGAAAAATCATGACACAAAAATTCGATGGAATAACTTTGCATTAATGAATTAATTTAAAGTTTATATTGTGTGTGTGTGTGTGTGTGTTTAATACACTGTACAACAAAATTTATAAAAAATAATCATGTTTTATATAAAAAAATAAAAATAAAGGGTCTTTTACTCATAATTGTAACCTCATTTACTTCACAGACTGGTGATTCGAACATTAGACTGTATGCATTCAATATTAGCCTCTATTATTTATAAAGATAAAGGCCCCAGTTTGATCTGATTGGTTAGATGACTGTTAATCTCATGACGTAAAAACAACAGCAAGACCGTTATGATGCAATATCACTAGTGCTCCTATGAGCATTGAAATCATAGTTTACCTGGTACTGTTGTATTAGAGCTGCGACATGAAGAATTATAATCGTTTAATCATTAAATTAATTAGGTTATTAAAAGGAAACATATTTTAAGATCTACATTAAAAAAAAAAAACAATTTAACAAAAAAAAAATACGAAAAGCATTAATGTGAAGAATAGTTAAAATGTGTGTTTAAATCAAATTGAGTGTGTGTTTGCACGTGCATATTCTGCATAATCTATTTTAATACATTGTACAGACTTACACCTGCATTTATATATGTAATATATGCAGGATTCGAACTCATACTTTTACACGAACTACAACTCTCAGTGCCATCTTATATTGCTGACTCACCTGATCACACACATGTTGAAAAGATAAATAATCACCAATATACGTATTTCGTGCTAAACCAGCACTCATCAGTTGGTTCAGATTACCATCTCCAAACATATATACTATTAGTACTCAGCTTTATATTAAAATAACCAATCTTCATACTTTAATGAGTGCTTGTTTAGCACGAAATATGTATATTGGTGATTATTTATCTTTTCAACATGTGTGTGATCAGGTGAGTCAGCAATATAAGATGGCACTGAGAGTTGTAGGTCATGTGAAAGTCTGAGTTCGAATCACACATATATTACATATATAAATGCAGGTGTAAGTCTGTACAATGTATTAAAATAGATTATGCAGAATATGCACGTGCAAACACACACTCAATTTGATTTAAACATGCATTTTAACTATTCTTCACATTAATGCTTTTATATTTTTTTGTTCAATTGTTGTTGTTTTTTAATGTAGATTTTAATATATGTTTTTGATTTAATAACCTATTAATTTAATGATTAAACGATTATAATTATTCATATCACAGCTCTAATACCACAGTACCGTTTACGGTATAAACCTTTATTTTTTTTATTAAAACTTTTATTAATTATTGTAGTGTAAATTATAATAAATCTTCTTTATTAATAATAAAGAAATTTAAACCATTAAGCATCACATGATCACATTTCCTATACTAGCACATTAATTGTTGATAAACAGAGCAAAACTCTCCATACAGTATTGCCACCTGTGCTAAACAGAGTAATCAATGGATGCCAGAAGGCTTGTGCATAAAATCCCTATCTAGTGCCTACTCATCCAATATCCCCAGACTAGTTTCTGGCTTGTGGCCTTCGTCAGTGAGGAGCTTTGGATCTATTTAAGCTATTGAGCTTAGATTGAAAATATTTTTTTGTGTTTTCAATTTCATTCTCATAGTTTAGTAGTTAAGTAGAGATAAAAGGTGGTTGCTAGAGGGTTGCATTAGATCCTAAGATCTAGATGCAGTGCTCTCAGATCCAAAGCTCCTCACTGACGAAGGCCACAAGCCAGAAACTAGTCTGGGGATATTGGATGAGTAGGCATTAGATAGGGATTTTATGCACAAGCCTTCTGACATCCATTGATTACTCTGGTTGGCACAGGGTGGCACTACTGTATGGAGAGTTTTGCTCTGTTTATCAATAATAAAGAAATTTGTTGTTCGTAATAAACATGTACATTGTGTATACTAAGAAAAGCTCATTTATTGGTTTAAACATATGCTAACTTCAATTGACATAGAATGCTAAGCATACTTTCAACTAACCGGCAGTCATAGCCATAGCCACAACAGTTCCAGAGAATTGCATGATTTATGGATGTGGAGATTTACAACTCAATGACAATAAAACATGAATGAATTAATTTATATAATCCACTTTTTTGAAAGGGGGATGCAGGACTCTTTCTTATTGATGGTGTTTATATTATTGGCAATGCGCCAGGCATCCTTGATTTTATGTTCTGCCACATTTCTCTCAAAGCAGACAGCACTAGTGGAGGCAGGTTCAAATATGTAAACATGCTTGGTTTCATGCTCAAAGAAAATAACTTCAGTATTAGTTTTAGACTTATTGTACCGATATCTGTGCTGCGCTACCCTTGTAGTGAGATTGACTCAGGATTCACCAAAGTAAACAGTGTTGTAGTTTGGGTTGTTGCATGTGATTTTGTACATCACTAAAGAAACTTGCTCTGGAGACAATTTGTCTTTTAGTATTTGTCAATTAAAGTGGTTCAGAGTGGGGAGGAAAATATGAAAACTTACTTTATATGTTTCCGAACAAATTTTGCTTATGCTGTAGGTTAAACTAAGAATATAGGGTAATGATACCCAAGATTTTTTGTCTCCTAGGATAGGTCTGTTTCTAATTTTGGGGTAGTAGGTTTTAACAATGGAAGTTGCCTTGACAACAGTTTGAAATTGTTGATTGTTATTGATATTGGGATTGTCTAAGTGTTGACTGGATTTTCATAATGAGCATGGTATGTTAGTATCTGATGTTACATACGTTCTTAATGTTTGTATCTATGTTCATTTTCCTGCTAGATTCAAATTTTGCATAGCTTGTAATTTCTACGCAGAAACACTTTGAGGGCTGTAAATTTATGAGCAAGGGGCTTTAATGATTCAGGAAATATTATGCCTCGCATATGGATAGGTTTAACTATCATTTTATAATTCAATTGACAGCCATCACACTAAACATATAAAATCCAAACACTAAAACAATTAATAATAACTTATTATACTAATATATATATATATTGTAATGATATATAAATATGCTGTTACATTAATTTAAAATAAAAACTTTAAGTTCGCAAATAAAAATAAATTTATTAAAAACTAAAAGCTAAAAAAATTAAAGAGTTGTTAAACGTGTATACTTATATATATTTGCACAGATGCAAAACTTTAAAAATTATTTTCTTTTTTAAAAAATATATATATATTTGAACGTACTTTTTTAGAAAAAAGTACAAAATCTAAAGATAAAATATTATATATACGTATACACGTTTAACAACTCTTTAATACTTTTAGCTTTTAGTTTTTAATAAATTTATTTTTATTTGCGAACTTAGAAAGTTTTTATTTTAAATTAATGTAACGGCATATTTATATATCGTTACAATATATATATAAACATTAAAAGCATAAAGTTAAACTAGTCAATAAATAATTAAAATTACACCAAATTCACAACTCAACCAGACTAGTCAAAAAAGAACTACAAAATAACATATTTAAACTAAACATTACCCACAATTCCACATACACACACCCTACACCCTTAACATTAAAATAACTTTTAAATAAGTTAATTGTTTAAGAATCATAAATTTTTATAATAAAGATTCTTTAATTCTTAATTTATTTCTCTCAAAGAAGACAACCTTAGCTTCATCCAAATTAATAGTGTAGCCTATATCTTTTTCATGGATATATAAAGCAGAACTAAGATATTTATTTTTAACCCTACTTTTATGTATTTTTATTCTTTCATTTAAACTCAAACTACTCTGACAAAAACAAGGAATAATATGCATTACTGCAGGAATAATCTTTCTATCAAAATTTTCCTTTGTATTATTAAATAAATTATTTAAATTAATACCCCTTTTCAAAGCAATTTTCTTATTTTCAAACAAATTACTATTTTTACATACAATTCTATAAGAAGACAATTTAAATGGCAAAGAAATAAAATCATATTTTTCTTTATCATTTATATCATTACAAATATTATTACTATTAAATAAAATACTCTTAAATTTTTCAGATTAGCCAACACTCAAATAATCTTCATAAAATTACCCTTTTTGACACAAAACTACCCCATTATAATTTTTTAATCTCTTATTTCTATAACAATAATTTCTTAAAGCAACTACTTTATGAGATATAGATTGATAGCCATTGGGTTTAATTATAAACCTTAACTTTTTACTCTTAACATAATGAAACAATTATTCTTTACATTTCTAATCAACAACAGATCTAAAAATTTTAATTTAATAAAATCTAAACCCTCTCCAACTACAAGATATTTTAACCTGTTGACTGTCATGTTTGCCTCTCAATGAACATGGCTTTAACTCTCTCTCTAAAACTGGCAGTTTTTATGTTATCATAGTGAATTTACCTTCATTTTAAAGTGTAAAAGTACCTTAAGATGCTGCCCTTTCTAGAATTATTTTACAAGTAAAAAATCAATGTTTAAATTTAAAATTTTAACAATGGGAGAAAGTGGAATTTCCTAGGCATTGATTGGTTATTGCTCATATTGAACAAAATGGAGCGCATGTCAACAATTTTCACTGCTCCAACTTCTTTGTTTTGATTTTCAAAATGAAAATGAATGTTTTAGAGTATTTTTTAAGTATTTTTTTATATATTATAAATTATTTTGATAAAATATGCTGAAAATAAAATTATTATAGAAAAATAGTTAAGATTTTAGTAAAAATTATTTACTTTTACATGAACATAAATTGAGAAAGAAAATCAATGACATATGCAACATTTTCTAATAGGTTATGAACATTCTTTTTAGATTCTCCATAATAAAATATTTTTATAATTATAAATAGAAATGTATTTTTGAAAAAACTTTTGTTCACTTTTATAATCTAACAAATTATTAATTTGCTTTTTACAAACGAAACTAAAATGAAAATAATATTAAAAGACGAATATATTTTTACTGCTGATTTTGTAATTGACCAATCAAAAGTTTAGAGTTTTAATTCACTCAACCAACCAGAATTTTTGATGAAGACTACAGTTAACAGATTAATAAATAGAAGGTTCAAAACAATTAAACTCATTTACCAACTATTTCAATTTATCATTCTCGATTACAAACAAACAATCATCAACAGATGCAACCAATAACTTTAAATATAAACAATCCTTAATAATAATTTTCTTTTTCAAATAATCAATATAAATTGAACAAATTAAAGGAGAAATAATATAACTTATTAACCACCCTTCTTTAATCTTATAAAAATTACCATTATAAGTAAAATATATAGAATCCTTCAATAATAAAAGCAAATCTTTAGTAACTTTAATTTTATATATATTTGACAAAGATCCATGTTTAACCAAAACAGACATAAGAAAAACCAACTTTGCAAGTCTTTATATCCATAAACATCCTAGCTGATTTGAAATCATTAGGATAACATTTTAAATAATCTATTAAAAAAATTAAAATTTATTTTTATATATATTATAACGATCGAAATGCAAGTGAAGATCGAATCCAACCGCAATCTGCACTCAGGGGCGCTATCTAGGCATTTGAGCCTAGAAAAATTTATAAAGTAGGCATATACGCGCTGTTAAGATTCCACTTTATTTAAATATTCAGATCATTAGCCCAAGTCACTAGCTCAGTGAAACAACAGAGATTATATAATATAACTTTATATCTTAATTATAAAAAAATAAAAGCCACTGCCATAAATTAACACATAAAAATATTTATTTACGCACATATAAAATCATTCTAATTTGAAGAATAAGTTTAACATTTTAGATTTTTATATTAATCTTTAAATTTACATTTAACTAGATTGCAATAATGAGTTTAATATTTATTTAGTGAGTAGAGTATGAATAGACTATATAGATTGTATTTGAAAAGAAAAATGTTCTATCCCTTATTTAACCTTAGGCCAAAAAGTTCGCAGCCAAACCGGCGCCAACGCATCTGATACATTTATGTATTCAATGTAGCATGAAAATACGACAACACAAAATACTATACTGTCAGGAATGTACATCTGAACAGTAAGTAGAGTTAGAGAAGACATTGTCTCCCCACCAACAGGAATGCTACATCTGTTGTCAAATAGAACAATAAACAAAAAACTCCATAGAATGGACTGCAGTCCTTTGCCAACTTACAAACCCATCCATAGGCAAACAGAAGGTGTGTGGCGTATATGTGCAATCCTGCTCATAGCAGATCTCATACTACATCTACTATTGCACAAATATATCCAATCCATTGAGCTAATTCAACTACGAAACGAATAACCTAAGATTACCCTCCCTTAAACTATATATAACTTTACAAATCTATACAGCCATTCATGCCCGACTTAAATTTAACATTTATTATGTTCTCACAGATGAATTTTATAAAATTTGCTTTAAAATGTTGAGTATAGATCAGCTGCACAGATTCCACGGTTAAAAACATTCCAAAATAAACATAACCGATCAAAATACAAAGTCATCAATAATGTCAATTGCATAGGGAATACAAAAAAACCCAATAGCATTCATCATAAGATGCCACAGTGACATGATGACATATATTCCAATCGACTATGAAACAGCAACACAATTAACCGCTAATGAATCTATGCAACGTCTATACCCAACTTTAAATTTCATGCATTTAAATAATTTATATGATAAGTATTAATACAAATAAAAAATAATAAAATGGAAATGATGTTTATCAACGCAAAACATATAAATTTAAACATTTTCAATTGATTTTAAACTTAAAAGTCAGATAGAAGTTCATAAACTTGAACGAAAGTTCTTAATTATTTTTAAATTTTAGAGTTCATGTCAATAGCTTACAGTAGAAGAATCACTGCTCTTGATGTAAATTTCCACGGAGTCTTTATTTGAAAACCGGTCAGATGTTCCGGAGGTAGCATTAGCTGGTTCATTTCGGTATCACAGTCAGTTCATTTTTAAAATAGAGAGAGAGTGTGTGTGATATGTGTGTCCTATCACGACCCTCAAAAAACAAAGCCAGAAAAACTCAGGAAAACTGTATTTCTTTTTTTATAGTATCCACACGGATTCAACTAACAAAACGTCACTAATCCATCCTTTTCATTCAGGTCCAGGCTGAGGCTTGGTGCTTCCATTGGTCAAACTAATTTCTCTTTATTCTTTTATCTGTTTTTCATCTGACTTTTTAATTACACAGCTTTTGGATAATTAATAAACAATCATTTCCATTTACAGATTACAGGAAAAAAAAGTACGTTCAAATACTTTTTTTATTTATAAAAAAAATTTTTTAAAGTTTTGCATCTGTGCGAATATAATATATACGTTATACGTTTAACAAACATTTTAATTTTAGCGTTTAGTTGTTGTTTTTTTTAATACATTTATTTTTATTTGCGAACTTAAAAGTTTTTATTTCAATTTAATGTAACGACATATTTATATATCGTTACAATATATAATATCTATTAATCTCCTTTTAATACATTACTAGGATCTTATTTTCAAAATATATATTTATCATGATCTAATTCTTTATTCATTTTCTCACTAAACTCTTTTTTTTTCATAATGACAAACTGGTCCAGCTTTGTCTTCACAAGAAATGATCACATCATTAGTAATTAACCTATTCTTAAGAGGTCTAACCTCAGCAGGAATAGCAATATATTTTTCTTTTCTTTTTAAGCTTTTATTTAAAACCAACTGAATTCCAACTTTCTGCTCATCATTCAAATTACTAGATTCAATAGAGGAAATTGTATTAAAAACTATATTTTTTGAACGAAAAGGAAGAAAATTAGGACATTTACAAAGAATTTCTAATTCTCTATCATTTAACTTAATATAAGAAGCATTAGCAACTTTATTAATAAAAGCATTACTTTTGATTACCCTATAAGTACAATAAACTTTATTCATTTTTCCAAACAACCATTTTAATTTTTTTCCATACTTCTTAACAATAGAAATTTGACCTATTTATTCTAAACTGCCTTATGAAAAAATTTTAAATTGAATAATTAAAATCTTTCTCTTATCTAAATATCTATTCTTTTTATATTTATATATAAATTTGTAAAACTTCAGAAAATTTTCTTTCAAAAACTATTCAAAATGTACATTTGTAAATTCAAATCTAAATTCCGATTCTTAAACAACTTTCTATTCTTCTTAAAATTAATAATACAGATCCTAGGAAAAACATTAAATTGCCTACATTTTCTAAGACAATAAATCTGCCATCTTAAAGATTCTATCCTATCACTCAATATATAACTTTTTAATCCTCCTAATATCATTCAATGAAAAATTATTAAAAACTAAACCCCACAAACCCATAATAAAGAACAACTACAAATAACAAATACACATCTATATTAACACACACCCCGCACCTAGATTTATTTTACTTTTTTTTTTAAATTTTATTATATAACATAACCTTCTAACCAACAAATACTACAGACCAAAACAAAGATATATATATAAATAAATGAACACAAACATATAACATTCCAACAACACTCATGCAACAAAACCATAAACAAAAACCTTTGCACTATTGCAGTAAAGAATCTCATTAGAATATCAGCATTAAAAGTATAAAGCTAAACTAATCAATAAATAATCAAAATTACCCAAATTCACAATTCAACTAGACTAGCCAAAAAATAAAATCTAAAGTACAACCAATGGTTTCACTGATACAAAATAACTTCTCAAGAATAGAGAATTACAAAATAACAACATATTTAAACTAAACATCACCCACACTTCCACTTATCTCCCATATCACCCTTAATATTAAAAGAACTTTTAAATAAACTAATTGCTTCAGAATCATAAATTTTTAATAATTAAGATTCTTTAATTCTTTTTATTTCATTTCTCTCAAAGAAGACAACCCTAGCTTCATCAAAATTAATAGTGTGGCCTATATCTTTTTCATGGATATATAAAGCAGAATTAAGATATTTATTTCTTACCCTACTTTTATGTATCTTTATTTTTTTATTTAAGCTCAAACTACTCTGACCTATATATAAATATATCTTCTTACAAAAACAAGAGATAATATACTCTACTCCAAGAATAGATTTTCTATCATAAATTTCCTTTATATTATTTTATAAATTATTCAAAGTAATACCCCTTTTCCAAGCAATTTTTTTATTTCCAAACTATTTTTACATACAATTCTTTAATAAGACAATTTAAATGCCAAAGAAATAAACTCATTTTTTTTTATTCTTTACATCATTAAAAATATTATTACTATTAAATAAAGTACTTTAAACATCACATGATCACTATTTGAGTGGCACTACTGTATGGAGATAGTTTTGCCTATTTAAATAAAAATACTTTTAACAAATTTATCAGAGTATCCAACACTCAAATAATTTTTTATAAAATTAACCTTTTTGAAATAAAACTACCCCATTAAAATTATTTGATCTCTTATTGTTCATTTATATATATATGAACAATAAGAGATCAAATATCTCTTATTGTTATAACAATAATTTTTTTAAGCAGCTACTTTATGAGATACAGATTGATAGTTATCAGATTTAATTATAGACCTTAACTCTTTACTCTTAACATAATGACTACATACCAAACAATTATTCTTTATATTTATAACCACTAATAAATCTAAAAATTTTAATTTAATACCCCTTCTACAAGATATTTTATAAAGGATTAAAACAATTAAACTCATTTATCAACTTTTTCAATTTATCATTCTCAACTACAAACAAACAATCATCAACATATCTAACAAATAACTTTAAATATAAACAATCCTTCTTAATAATAATTTCCTCTTCTAAATAATTAATATAAACTGAACAAATTAAAGGAGAAATAATATAATCTACTATTCACCTTCCTTAATCTTATAAAAATTACCTATAAGTAAAATACATAAAATCCTCCAATAATAAAAGCAAATCTTTAATCATTTTAATCTTATTCTTTGTCAAAGATCCATGCTTAAACAACACAGACATAAGAACATCAATACTACTTAATCTATTAATAGACTGATACATATTCTCAATATCCAAACTAGCAAATACCCAATTGCTTTCCATTTTAAAATTATTAATCTTATCAAATCCCTACCACCCCACCACCCCAATAGAAGAAGAAACTGTGTAATGACCCAAATCAACAAATTGTTTTAAAAAATTATTCAAGAATCTAGAAATATCCCCCACAACACTACCTGTAAAGTCAAAAATAAATCTTAAAGAAAAGTATATTTGTGAGTCTTAATATTCATAAACATCTTAGTTGATATGAAGTTATTAGGATAACATTTTAAATAATCTAATCTATTAAAAAATTGTAAATTAACCATTTTTTTCTTACTATCTATTAGCCTCCTTTTAATCACATTGCCAGAATCTACTTTAAAAACATGTTTTTACCATTATTTAATTATTTATTCCTATTCTCCCTAAACTCATTTCCTTTCATAATGACAAACCAGCCATCTTTGTCTTCATGAGAAATGACCACATGATTACTAAATCCTTTAGATATCTAACCTCAACAGGATTAGCAATATATTTTTCTTTCTGTTTAAGCTTTTATTTAAAACCAATTGAATGCCAACTTTCTGCCCATCACTCAAATTACTAGATTTAATAGACCAAATTGCATTAAACATTATAATTTTTGAAGGAAAGGAACAAAATTAGGATCTTTATCACAAATTTTTTATTCTCTATCATTTAACTTAATATCAGAAAGATTAACAACTGTATCCATAGAAACATTACTTTCAACTACCTTATCACTACAATTATTCATTTTTCCAAACAACCAATTTAATTTTCTTCCATATTTCCTACAATAGAAATTTCACCTATTTATTCTAAACTGCCTTATGAATAATTAAAATCTTGCCTCCTATCTAAATAATACCTATTCTTTTTAGACTCATAAATAAATTTGTAAAATTTAATAAAATTTTCTTTCAAAAAACTATTCAAAATATACATTTGTAAGTTCAAATCTAAATTTGTTAAAAGTATTTTATTTAATACTAATATTTGTAATGATGTAAAGGCTAAAGAAAAATATGATTTTATTTCTCTGCCATTTAAATTGTCTTCTTATAGAATCATATGTAAAAATAGTAATTTGTTAGAAAATAAGAAAATTGCTTTGAAAAGGGGTATTAATTTATTAAATAATACAAAGGAAATTTTTGATAGACTATTCCTGGAGTAGTGCACATTATTCCTTGTTTTTTATCAGAATAGTTTGGGTTTAAATGAATAAATACAGGTACATAAAACTAGGGCTAGAAATAAATATCTTAATTCTGCTTTATATACCCATGAAAAAGATATAGACCACACTATTAATTTTGATGAAACTATGGTTATCTTTTTTGAGAGAAATGAAATAAAAAAAGAATTAAAGTATCTTAATTATTAAAAATTTATGATTTTGAAACAATTAACTTATTTAAATGTTATTTTCATGTTAAGGGTGTATGGGAGGTTAATGGAGTTGTGGGTAATGTTTAGTTTAAATATGTTATTTTGTAGTTGTTTACACTTGAGAAGTCTGCTTGTAGCAGTGAAACCATTGGTTGTGCTTTAGAGTTGTTTTTCTTTTAGTTAGTCTGGTTGAGTTGTAAATTTTGGGTAATTTTGATTATATATATATATATTCTAATATTCTCACAGATAAATGAATTGATAGTATTATTTCTGGAACCTTCGTTTAATAAAAACAATAGCTAAATAGCTGATGTTTCTGTATAATAACAAATACTTTTCTCAGAGGTTCTTTTTTCTCAAAGCAATTTTTATGATTTATGAAAGAAAAAGCTCTGAGTAAAGTTCTTGTTATTGTACTGAAACATCAGTTATTTAGCTATTATATTTTTATTAAACAGAAGCTCCCAGAAATAATACTCTGAATATATATAATTTGCCTAAGCATTCACTCTTCAACCAAGCAAAAAGATTCAATTCCCAAGACAATGATATAATAATTGATTATATTGTTGGTAAATGTTTTTGGTCATGAATTAGTCTGAAAAAAATGCTGACTGTAATAATTATTCATCTAAAGATTGTGATGATGGTTTTATTTATAGTTATCTATGATGGTTATGCTGGTGAATAATCATATCTTTGATTTAAAGATATTAGACCAAGAAATAAAACAATTTCATTGGAAGATCTAAAAATCAATAGTTCAGTCATGGTTAATTATAATTATGATGAACCATCAGAAAGAGGATATTGGTACAATTTGAAAAATTTACAAAATTAAAAAATAATCACACAAACAAAAAAATGTACTGCACTCTTTTTCTTGGGGCTCTTTTTGGAAATGCAGTCTTCAAAATTTAAAAATAAGGTAAATGTGAAAGGTTATTCACCAATCCAGGTAATGGAAATACAAGCACTATCCCCATCAAATGGCAAAATAACCCTGAATGTATGCAATGTAAAGACAATCCCAAAATCAAATGTAAAAATTGTACTTATCATCATAGAAGTATAAACCTAAAAATCAGATTCTTTGTGATGAGTGTGTCTGTGTTTATCACATTTAGTGTGTTATTATACCTATGGAAACTATTCCTAATAATGTAGAATGGTATTGTCCAAAATGTAAAATTGATGATGCAGAAGATATGAAAGCAGAGGAGAAGTTTAAAGAGAGCAAAAAAAATAATCTAAGATGGTATCAGCTAATTCAGATTTTTAAAGAGATTGAAGCAACTTATGGCTTGTGTTGGAAGAACTAAAAAATGTACAATTGTTCCACCTAACCACTTTGGTCATATTCCTGATATTGAAGGTAATACATTATGGAAATTCAAGATACAAATGAGTGAGGCAGGTGTTCATAGGTCTGATAATTCTAACAGTCTTGGTAAAGAGGCATATTAAATAGTATTATCAGGTGGATATGAAGATGATAAAGAAGATGGAGATGAGCTTCATTATACTGAGAATGGAAATCGAGATTTATCTGAAAACAAATATACTACTGTGACCAAACATTAACAAGTATGAATTGCTATGCCCTTTTAAATGATAATGAAGGAACTGAAACTAACAATTGGCAGAAAGGCAAACCTATTCATGTTGTTCACAGTTGCAAATGATTGAAGCATTCTAAATATGCATCTGAAGAAGGCAACCATTATAATGGCATTTATAAAATTGTAAAATATTGATCTGAACATGGGAAGTCTGGATTTTTAGTTTGGAGACTGTTGTGTTTGGTTCGGCTTACAGGTTCGTTCCAAACCAACAGACACAACAAGAACAACTACTCAGAAATTAATATGTATAATTCATTAGTACAAAATCATCGCATTTAGGAGCTCATGATTTTTTTAAATAAAAATAATAATTTTTCAAGAATTACATTGTTCATAATCAGAGCCAGATTTATCAAAAGTCAGTAGAAGTGGAACCATGGATAACCGTATCACTCTGTTGTTGGATTCTAAAACAAAGAGAAATTTGGTATGTGGTAGCAACCTTTTAAATTTAATCCATATTATAAAATCATTATCCTGATTTCCATTAATCTTCTAATAGACTATTTTTAGATTTTTATCTTATTGGTTATTCTCTTATCAGTTTATTTTTGATTTTCTTTAACAATATATTGTATTTCTCTGATATTTTAAATTTTGAATCACAATTAGAATTTAAAATAAGCTATGTAACAAATGTTTGAGTAATTACAGAAGACAAAAACTATTAATCAGTAGTTGTGAAGTCTAAAAAATTTTAAAACCTGCATTTTTAATATATATATTTAAATTTAGTTTTTATAGAAATATAATGAATATGAATATGATATCTCAAAAAAATGTAAAAAATTCCCTGGTTTTATCATTTATAATATAGCTAGAAAAAATGATAAATAATATCTAGATAGGTGAATATGCATTTATGTAGCTAAACTATTCGGTGATTGTGTGACAATTTTAGAGACAGATATTCAGTATAAATAGTGATCCATCTCTAAAGCGCATGTGCTACGGTTTAAGCTACATTATTATTTATAACTAAACTAATAAATATATAATTGAATTATTTCCTGTTATTCTAATGCCAATATATCATTAACACCTGACCAACGTATTTTATTTTAAGTTTATTTTTGTTAGATGCTGAGTTCAAGCTATAAATAGTGCCTAGAGGTGGTATATAGAGGACCACTCTTCAGTTATGAGAGTTAACTATGTAACACTAATATGCAGTCCCTAACCAAGAGTTATGCCTGATACTTTATAGGACAAAATATTAGTAATTAAAATCTAGGTTCTCTTTCTAATAGTAAAAGTATTTTCTGACATTGTTACATTTTCATTTACCATTGTCAAACTCCCTCCACTCACAACTTTGATGCCATCCATTTCAGATAAATACACTAATAATTATTACTAATCATTTTCGAAACTAGAGATTATCTCTAGCACAGATATAAACTTTAAACCTCAGTTAAAGATTAATATATCTGATTTTTTAAATTTACACACACGAGTTATTCACCTTTCTCTGTCCTGTATGTAATATCTTTATAGATATAATAAACACCTCCATACTTCCTCATTCTTTTTAAATTCATATAAATAAAGATATCACATGATCACCATCTCTATACTAGCACATAATTGTTGTAAACAAAGGCAAAGCTCTCCATACAGTAGTGCCACCCTGTGTCAAACAGAGTAATCAATGGATGCCAGAAGGCTTGTGCATAAAATCCCTATCTAGTGCCTACTCATCCAATATCCCCAGACTAGTTTCTGGCTTGTGGCCATCATCAGTGAGGAGCCTTGGATCTGAGAGCACTGCACCTAGATCTTAGGACCTAATGCAACCCTCCAGCAGCCACCTTTTAACTCTACTTTACTACAAAACTATGAGAATGAAATTAAAAACATTGTTAATATCTTCAATCTAAGCTCAATAGCTTATATAATCATATGGGTCTGAACTCAATTTAGCACCCATACATTTTGGTGTCTTTGGCTCTTAAACAACCATAGCCACCACTATCCTATTAGGCAGGATTGGTGTTAGACCACTAAACATCACATGATCACCATCTCTATACTAGCACATAATTGTTGTAAACAAAGGCAAAACTCTCCATACAGTAGTGCCACCCTGTGCCACTAGTCTGGTGATATTGGATGAGTAGGCACTAGATAGAGATTTTATGCATAAGCCTTCTGGCATCCATTGATTACTCTGTTTGGCACAGGGTGGCACTACTGTATGAAGAGTTTTGCCTTTGTTTACAACAATTATGCACTAGTATAGAGATGGTGATCATGTGATGTTTAGTGGTTTAACACCAATCCTGCCTAATAGGATAGTGGTGGCTATGGTTGTTTAAGAGCCAAAGACACCAAAATGTATGGGTGCTGAATCGAGTTCAGACCCATATGACTATATAAGCTATTGAGCTTAGATTGAAGATATTAACAATGTTTTCAATTTCATTCTCCATAATTTTTATTGTAAAGTAGAGTTAAAAGGTGGCTGCTGGAGGATTGAATTAGATCCTAAGATCTAGGTGCAGTGCTCTCAGATCCAAGGCTCCTCACTGATGATGGCCACAAGCCAAAAACTAGTCTGGGGAAGATAGGGATTTTATGCACAAGCCTTCTGGCATCCATTGATTACTCTGTTTGGCACAGGGTGGCACTACTGTATGGAGAGTTTTGCCTTTGTTTAAATAAAGATATAATAAAAGACAAATTACCCCAAGATGCATTTCGTGCTGAACCAGCACTCATCAGTTGGCCCAGATCACTATCTCTCATATATATCTTTATTATATGCAAAGTATTTATCTAGAGTAAATTGTTATATTTTCATTTACCATTGTCAAACTTCCTCCACTCACAACTTTGACACTTCAGTTTTATCTTAAAAGAAAATGGAGAAAGTTTTTGTTTTTTTCTTATCTTATTATCATTAGTTTTTAAAGTTGATATCCATCCATGAGTTTTTCATGTCAGTGGAATTATGACGATTAAAGATGCATTTTATGTGACTACCTTTTCATATTTTTAGTACACTCAAACAAATTTGGGATGATGAGCTAAGTCTCTAAACAAAAAAAAACTTTCATTTACCTAATTAATTCTGTAAAACAAAATCAGTTTCAATTTTGATGTCAAACTTCCTATTGTGTTTATAAGTACATTATTATTCTTTTATTTTTTACGTCATGTTTATATTTGGTCAAAAAAAAATTGGGAAACAGTGCCGGTTTTTGTTTGTGCTCATTTTTTTGATAAATGGTAGTTCATACTGTCTGTTTGAAATTAATAGAACAAAAGCACAATTACAAAAGACATAATTTTAAAAATATTATTACATTTAAACATTTAAATACATAAATAAAATAGGTGTATTTTTATGTTGTTTTTTTTTAATCAGCAACAAGAATGAGTCACAATGAAAAATTTGTATTTGAATTTCAGCCATAAAAGTAATTGTAATATATCAAAAATCACATAACTGTATATATAACTAGTTTAATAATTGTGTCATATAAATGATATACTGTGATGCTTTGACTACACATATAGCAATGGTTTTCCGTCATAACGCTACAAAATATAGTGATGGGCAGCATAATAGTGCTTTTTACAATGAAAATTTAAAATTGAAACATAAACAAATTGAAATTATTACATTCTGGATTGACATTAAAGATGAATATGTGAAATTTGGTACCATGAGTTAATTAATTCTAGAAGCTCGTGTGTTGCATTTATTCATTGTAGTTTATATTGAAGGATATGTATTTAGAGATATCCATTCCAGCAGCGCAACTTAGATCTACACTCAAACCAACCACTTAAGCAGGAAAACCAAAAATATAACTATAAAATGTAAATATAGTTCATTATAGTATATATTATTCCAATAAATGTTTAATTAAAACTAAAATCAATTTTTATAAGTATAAAATTAAAATGTAAACAAATTTACATATCCTAATAAAAAGTGCTTTCTTGTGAGATAATATTCAGTAGCAGATTCTGTTTATGCTAGCATCCTCATTAAGCTTTATAATGGTATGCAATTCACATTTCAATGAGATCTACTTTACTGGCCATAAATTTTTTTGCAAGAATAGTACTTGTAACTAGGAGATTTAAATCAGGCAAAACTCTCCATACAGTAGTGCCACTCTGTGCAAGCCAGAATAATCAATGGATACCAGAATGAAGTCTTTTGGCATCCATTGATTACTCTGGCTTGCACTGAGTGGCACTACTGTATGGGGCATTTATTGTTTAAGGCTCAAATGGGATCTTTAGCAACAAGAGAGTATACATGTAAATGGAAAACTATGGGTGATTTAGCATGCAAATTGTGTAAGGAAGGTATAGAAAACATTAGGAATCTGTTGATTGAATGTAAATGCTTGAAAGCAGAAAGGGTACAGATAATGAAGTTATGGGAGAATAGATATGAACAAAGTGACAATACAGAAAGTGAGTTAGTAGTTTTTATGCTGGGTTTGCGAAAAGATAAAGGGGATTTAGATTTAAAAGCCATAGAGTTGACAAAGATTATGTTGTGGAAATGGGATGGGGCAGAATATGGGAAGACTTAGAGTGGGAAATGGAAAATAAAGTGGCTAACAGGTTTATCTGGGCATAGTTGCTGAGATATTCTTGACTTTGTTTAAGGAGAAGCCAAGTACATCACATCACATCACATCCTGTTTTAACAACAGTTATGAGCAAGCATAAGAAATGGTGATCATGTGATGACTAGGAGATTTAGAAATCAATTTTTTAAACAATTGATCTTTTCCCAAAAAATTGTCTCATTGGCACTATCACCTGCCTTTTGCATTTGCATTTCAATAATTCAAATTAGCAAAAGTTTTAATTTGCTTTGTGATATTACAATGTAAACTGATCAATTTGGAAATGCTTTTTACTACTTTACACCTTCTGGTTTATTTCTTAAAAGCAGTGTACATCATTGATTTAACCATGTTATATTCAGAACATAAATCACTGATCGTTTTACAATTTTTTTCTTTTAGAAATAATCTTTTTTCCACTTTAATACTAATCAATTTTTTTTTACTTTATTTTTATGGTTCATGATTAGAATATTTCCTATGTGCATAAAAAGAATTTTTTTAAAAAACTAGTAAATATGAAGGAATCGCAGTAGAAAAATTAAATACTAATAAATTCAGAAAATGTCATAAATATACCTGATGCTTTATTCAAAACTAAAATATTTTGAAAAGTTTTGTGCATTCAGTTGCTATATTAGTCATTAGCACTTGTTATAATATTTGATATTTCAGCCAATTGAGTTCATTGAGAGAAAAAATTTAAATTAATAAATAAATAAATTGCAAAAAAAAATCAACTAAATGACAATAAGATCACAAAATACAATAAAAATTTTAGTACTTAGATTTCTTTTACTGTTATTGTAATTTAATTTCAAAACTATTTCTGTTTTAAAGTTTTCAGTTCCAGGTTCTTTCCTTATCTAATTGGATTGAGCACCCATTGCCACTAACCAATGTGTAAACATGTGGATAACCAATGTATAAATATAGCCAAAGGGTAAAACATAAGTATGGCCAATGTGTAAACATGTGTATATAAATTCTACCATTGGTTAGTATGGGCTATGAGGCAATAATGCCCTGTGAATCCAATTGCTGCCAAATAAAGTAGGGGTTCTGGCAATAAATAGTCAGCCTTTTTGGAGGCAATCCAAAGACACAGAGAGAGTCTGTCTAACCTGAATGACTGAATGTGCTCTCTAATGAAACTGCTTTCAACTGTGAAGGTGTTTCTATTATAGTCAATACCGATATGTCTACCCAGTAAGGCAAGTCCATGATAGAACTGAAAGCTGCTAAGACTATGGTAGACTCAAGACAAGCTGTCCAGCACAGCCAGAAAAGTCTTGACTAGAACTCATGAGGCAAGCTAATATATTCATATGGAAGTGAGTCTGGCATGAGCAGCACAGTATTAACTACGTTTATCTACATACAACTGCATTTATCTAGTGCTTATATTTTTATTGATCTGAAACCTGCAATTCAGCCAAGCACAACAAAGATCAACAATTCAATTTTATGATTACAATTATTACAATATACATATATAGGAAAATATTTTATTAAAAAAATATCTCAATGCTTAATACTTAGATTTCCACTACTGTTATAGTAACTTTGCTTCGATCTTTTTTTTTTTTTTGACATTCAACATGAATCAGTTTTCAAAGTATGCTTTTATAACTGATGTCTTAAATTATTACAATATATACTGTAACATATTTTTTAAAAAAAATATTACAATATTTTCCCCCTTTAGAGATAGAACAAGGTAAGTGGACTAAATTAATAACCAAATCCTACATATCAAAGATATTTGTCATTTTAGTTTTTCTTATATAAATTAACTGTGATTTAATTAGAAAAACTATTATTTGTACTATTTGTTAATTCTATAAACAGTCCTAGTATCAAGTCTCATTGTGTTATCATGCTGCAAAAAAAAAAAAAAAGCTTTAATAATATTAGTACAATTTTTACTATCTATTTACACAAATTTTGTATTAACAACTATTTAAAAATAGCAAAAGAGAACAATTAAACCCAATTGAAAAAGTCTTTGAGTGACCTCAGACTCAAATATCAAAATACTTGTTTTTATATAATTTTCTTGTAATTATTATTTAATATTTATTACTTTTCTAATCAATTTATTGAAAGAATTTTATACATATTAATTAATATGTATTGTAAATCATTTCTAATGTTATAAAATAATAAATTACACACGTACCAAAGAAATGAGATGTTCCAAAATGAATTATTAAGTTGGGTGCCATATTAGAAAATGTTTGAAAAACATTATTCATATAATTCTTTTCAAGTTAAAAAATTTCTAAAAAATATAAACATACATATATTTAAACATGTGAGATGGTTGAATGAAATAAATGTGCTGGGGTGATATGGAGAAGAGGGGTTAGAGATCAGAGAAAATGGGTTGAACTTGGAGAGACCTTCATTCTGCAGTGGATTGATAATAATTAAAAATGATAGTGATGGTGATTATATTTAAATAAATACCCACATACAAAAAAATGTCAAAAATTCCATTACAAAATTTCTCGTTAATGTTTTTTTAAGTAAATATATATTAAAGATAAAGTCTTATTTGGGTAATACCATATATTATTTTCTTTTTATTTCCAACACTTCAATGAAATATTATTCATCCTTGTCATGGTTACAGTTTTAATGGAGAACTGTTATGTCTTAAGTAATAACAAAATTGAGCAGGAAGTAAAGAACAATCATTCCCATATGTTTGATGGTTGATCATTCAGAATTGGTGGATTAAAAAAGTTTTTACTTTCTTCAGTTTTATAATTAATTGATTCCAAGCTGATTTTAGAAGAAGGAGATAAAATAAGTGGTCTTCAGAAGGCTGGAATATATTGTGCTTCATCAGAATTATTTAAGCTAACTGGTCTTTTCAATATTTCAATAGATTCTTTCATAGCTTCTAAACCATACTTTTTTCAAATTAGTTAGTATTTTACTATTATCAAAGTCAGGTGTTTGACCAATTTCTAAAATAATGTGATGTAATCAATTTTTAATTGAAATCATTTTTTATCTTCCTTAATTCTTATATTAATATGTCTATTTGATTGAATCTCATAGCTTCTTGAGTACTGTGAACATAGAATTTCATAGATACCTTGATATTCCAAAAATACTTAATATTTAGGTTATGAGAAAAATCACCATTTTTTTGCTAGTGGGAAGGGTAGTATTAATATTGAAATTAGATAATTTTCTACTGATCTTATTAGCAACTACTTTAATATAAGGTAAAACAACTCTATAACTAGTTGAATTGTCAATTTTATCATCCTTTTTCCTTCTTAATATCAATACTATGAAAACCTTTATATATAATGTTTTTATTGTAATCTTTAGTGAATAAAATATTTTTTGTTAGACTATTTCTTGAGCAAGATGATCTTTATCAGAAAAACTATATGCTCACATCAAAAGATTTTTTTGCCACAGAAAATATATAAGGAGGATGATGATGAGAATTAAAATTGAGATATCAATGGATAGATTTTCTTTAAACAGATATTGATAAAGAGTCACAGTTTTTGTAGCACTTAAAATACCTAGAAAAGAATTTTCTTATTTTCAACTTCTATGGTAAACTTAATTTAAAAATGTCATCTATTAAGAAAAACAAGAAAAGTATTCAAGGCATTTATATCTGAAGTCCATATAACAAATGTATAATCTACATATCTGAGCCAAATAGAAGGTTTCTTACTGGCTGTACTTAATACTTGATTTTTAAAATTATTCATGAAGAGATCCACAGTTAAGGTAACAGTGGAGGGAGATACCATAGAAATCCTTTTAATTTGCTTATACAGTACTTAATAATATTAGTATCAGCATGGGATTTGACTTTTCATCATCAGATTTTCAATGATATGGATGGCTGAAAAGTTGGAGGTTGGAGTGGATTGAAGCCTGTCCATTAAAGTATGAAGATTTGCTATCTTAATATAAACTGAGCACTGATTATATATATATGTGGGAGATGATAATCTGGACCAACTGATGAGTGCTGGTTTAGCATGAAATACGTATATTGGTGATTATTTATCTTTTCTATATGTATGTGGTCATGTGTATCAGTTGCGTAAGATAGTGTGGATAGTTGAAGGATTCTTGAAAATCTGAGTTCAAACCCCTATACTTACAATTAAAGCTCCCAGGTTTGTGAAGAGTGCCTGGTTTTCAAATATTTATACAGTACTTATAAAAATCATAAATAATAAATGATTTTCAAAGCATTGTTTTGTCATTTGAATAATTAGATCAGGTAAATTATTGTTTTGGGTTATCATGGATAATGCTTCTCCAACAGTGATATTGGTAAAAATAGAAGAGGCATCAAATTTGATCAATAAATTACTCTTAGCTAGCTTTTAATTTTTAATAACAGAAATAAAATGAATTGAATTTTAAATTCTGGATGGAATGCTATCTGTCACTGGTTCTAAACATTGGACTAAAAATTGATCCAATAAATGTGTGACAGAACCTATCGCACACAAAATAGATCTCAATGGTATCTCAGGGTTACAAATTTTAGATAAACCACAAAAATTTAGGATATAATGAAGAGCCTTTTCTTGGACTGAATTTTAATTTTTATATTTTTATCCGTGCTGGAACATTTGATAAAAAGTTTTAACCTTTTTTTAAATTATATCAGAGGATTTCTAATAATATTTTTGTAAGTCCCATCATTTAGTAATTTAAATTTTATTATTATAATCTAAATGATTAAATACAAAAGTCGAGTTACCTTTATCTGCAGGAATAAAAACAATAAAATCATTTCTTTTTAAACAAATTCTTCTTCAGATAAATTAGTTTTGGAAGGTTTCATATTTTTAAGACATCACAAACTTCAAATCTAATAAGATTGGCAGGGTGTAAGTCTATATTTTTTTAAAGAAAATTCCATGTTAAGTAATATTTTCAACTGAAATACATTTAGGAGCCAACATATAATTAAAACCTTTCTCCAATAAGAAAACTTCATTTGAAGAAAGTTTATAATTAAGTAAATTTTTGATAACTTGTAATCCAATCAAAATAAGTTTACTAAATTATTTTTGTCTTTTTAGATAACAATAAAGCAATGTATTGGTCAGTTTTGGTGTCACTTCTATGCGTACCAGTATTCCTGTTGAAGAAGCTTTATCTATAACAGCTCAATACAATAATTTATCTGATTTTATTATTTGATTGGCAAAAACATTGCCTTGAAAATACATTTTTTATTTATAATTTTCAGAAGTATAAGCAAATTAAAGGAATTTCTATGGGCTCTCTACTATCACTTGTAATTGCTGATCTCTTCTTGACTAATATTGAGAATCAAACATTAAATGCAGATAGTAAGAAACATTCCATTTGGTTATAGATAATTCATTTGATATATAGAGATTGCTTGAATTCCTTTCTTGTTTTTCTTAATGGATGGCATCCTAATACTAAGTTCACATGGAAGTTAAAAATAATCTTATCGATTATTTTAACAATCTCCATACTTCCTCTTTCTTTTTTATTCTTCATATAAATAAAGATACAATAAAAGACAAATGAGACCCAAGATGCATTTCGTGCTGAACCAGCCCTCATCGGTTGGCCCAGAACATTTTCTTTTGTAGATATTTTAATTGCTAGAAAATTTGATAACCCTTTATTAAAAATCCATCCATATATATATATCTCAATTTCAATTCTTATTTTTTGTGACGAAAAAAATGTTTTGATGAGAGTTTATAATGATATTTGATAACGATCGTCGTTCAATAAATAGCACTAACTAAAAATATTTTGCTCTATAATGGTTGCAATAAAAACGTTATATATAAAGCTTTTTATAGCATTGATACTAAGAAGAAAACAGATGATAAAATTGATAACTTAACTAGTTATAGAGTTATTTTACGTAAAAGGAGACACTGATAAGATCTGCAGAAGGCTATTTAATTTCAATATTAAGACCAATTTTTTTCTATTGGACAAAAAAAATGACTTTTTTCAAAAATTTAAAGACTGAGTATGTTTAAAATACTGTGTCTGTGAAATTTCCATGTTCACAGTGTTCAAGAAGTTATGCAGTCAATCAGATAGATGTATTAACTTAAAAATTAGGGAGCATAAAAAATGTCTTCAATCAAAAGTTAATCATATCAATTTTTAAATCACATTTTTTAGAGATTGGTCACACATTTGATATCGATAATGCTAAAATACTAGCTAATTTGTAAAAGTTATGATTTGAGAATCATGCGAGAGTTTGTTGATATATTGAAAAGACTAAGTGGTTTAACAAATTTGATGAAGCACAATGTATTCCAATATTGTGGAACCACTTCTTTCATCTTTTTCTTCTAAAATCAATTTGAAATCAATTAATTGTAAAACTGAAGAAAGTAATTTTTTTATCCACCCATACTAAACAATGAATTATTAGATATATATATATAAGAATGATTGTTCTTTTACTTCACACTCTTTCTCATTATTACTCAAGATATAATAGTTTGTTAATATCTTAACTTTGACAAGGTTGAATGTTATTTCATTGAAACTTTGGAAATTAAAACAAAATAATACACAGTATAACCCAAATAAGACTTTATTTTCATCATATAACCATGAAAATATTAAATATAACATAGATATATATTCAAGCTCTTCATAGCTATCCACTCCATCTTATACTACTGATACATATGACTATGTACATGTGAAAAAGATGTATGTGGTTATGGGTATCAGTTGTATAAGATGGAGCAGGTGACTGTGGAGAACTTGAAAGTCTGAGTACAAGTCCTTTCTAATTACATCAAGTTTAATATAGACAATACATGTGTATTTGAATATTATATATATATATAAGTGTAATAATGTTCAAAGCTAAATGGGTTTATAAGTATTCTGTAAAATCAGTCAACACATAGACAATCCCAGTATCAATAACAATCAACAATTTCAAACTGTTGTCAAGGCAACCTTTGTTTAACAATAAAGGTGAAATTCCATTGTTATTTATGGTCCAATATATTTATATAGATACTAATGATTGCAACTTGACCATAGAGATTGAAATTATTGATACAAAAAGGTTTAAACAGGAGATTTATTTAAACTTCTTTGTATCAATAAAGTTACAATCTTTAGTGCAAAAGTTCCCAAAGTGGTCAATATTGACTCACTAGGATCAATTTGAACTTTCTAAAGGTTGATAGTTTCAATAAAATAATTTGGGGGTTGACAACAGCAAAAAAGATCCCCTTACTACTGCTATTTGCTGTTACTTCAAAATATCTATGGTTCCAATAGATACCTAATTAAGAAGTGAATTAATTCATAATAACACTTTTTTGATAAAAATGCATTAAATACCAAACTTGTAAACAAAAAGGTAAAATGTGCCATTAAAAAAGTCACACATAAAGATGCATAAAAATACATATCCACACTTGATCATGGTGGGACAAGACCATATTCATTATTAGCAGAATCTATCAGTCTCATATGATCATGCTTTCATAAAACATTATAAATTGGTTCATTTAATGTGACATGTACTTATTTGTGATTTGAACTTTGAATATTATTATTTATTGAGGGGCAGTACTATGAAAAAGAAAATCAGGAAGTCAGTTTATTTATTCGAGTTTACAAAATCTTCTGGTTCAAGTAAGTACGTACTTTATTGGGTTTTTAATCATAGGGGCTGTTGAAATTGTTTACTAATAAAAGTTTTTATTTCTTGCAATAATAATATGACTAAACCAAAAACAAAAGGCAGACCGTACAGCTTGGACTATTTGAAGCTAGGATTTGTTCCATGATTATCAAACAAGCATTTACCAATCTGCTTCATATGTAAAAAAGTCTTTAGCAATGATGCTATGAAACCATCAAAACTAGCAGATTATTTGAATAGAATTCACCCTGACAAAAAAGAAAAATATTTATCATACTTTCAATCTTTTAAAGATAAAATTCTGAAGAAAGCTATGATAGATAATATGTTTGTTCATCATTGAAGCAAAATGATGATGAATTAAGGGCAGCATATAACATATCTTTACTCATCATGAAGTCTTGTGAGTCACATAGAAGAGAAACTGATTCTACCAGCCATCATTAAAGTATTGGATACTATACTCCACAAATCTGCACATAATGTTATAAAAACAATTCCTTTGAACAATAACACAGTTCAAAGATGTATCGATAAAATGAGTCATGTAGAAAACTGTGTAATCATTTGCAAAAAAACATTTTTTTCTCTCTAATAAGTCAACATTACATTGTAATGAATTTTTGTTCCTGATATATGTTCATTTTAATCAAGATCAAGAAGTGCATGAAGAGCTACTTTTTCTAGAACTTTAGAAATTGATACAAGAGGTGAATTGATTTTTAATTTAATGAAGTTATTTTTTAGGGGAAAAAGTGGTTCCATTGACAAATATAATATCTGTTGTGATAGATAGAAAACCAGCTACAGTTGGTCATTATCATGGTGTCAAAACTTATCTGAAACAAGACATACCTGAAATGCTTGCAATTTACTCTGTCATCCATAGGCAACATTTTGCAGTCAAGAATCTTAGTGACAAATTGCATCAATTGCGTCAGTTTGTTTTGACAACTGTGAACAAAATTTGAAGTAACACTTTGAACACTAGACTGTTCATTTGAATATGTGAGGAAAGTGATGAAAATTTGATTAGTTTTCCATATCAAAGTCTGCTGGCTTTCAAAAAATTTATGTTTGAGCACTTTTTCAATCTGTTTTAAAGTTTTTAGAAGATAAAGATTGCAGTTGAAAAAAAATTTACTTAAGAGTAAAGCAGATATTGCCTATTTAATTGACATATTTGGCAAATTTAATGATATTAATTTACAATTGCAAGGAGACAATTTGAATCTCATCAAAGAAAAATTGGTCATAGCAACGTTTGTTGCCAGATTGTTTTTTAAGCAAAATATTGCAAGATCTGAGTTTTCCCAGTTTCCCCAACTTATTTAAAATAGGCACAATATGGAAGAAAACATCTTGTTGTATGTTGGAAGCTCTTCACTTAGATTTCAAAACTAGATTTGAAGATATTCTATCATTGGAAATACCAGACACTCGTGTGCAATCAAATGAGCTGATAAACATTGGCATAAATGAAGATCTCAAAATACAATTCAAACAGAGTTTTCAAAAGTTTTGGCTATAATAGGATATTCAACTTTTGTACCCAGCTCTATGGACTATTGTACAAAAGTAGTCTTAAACCAGTTTCAGAACAGACATCAACTGCATACCATTGAACTGGAGATTTGAAAATGCAAGCCACTAATTTAAAACAGGACATAAATAAATTGTTGACAAATCACCAGGTGCACCCATCTCATTAAATTCAGTTTTCTAAGCTAATTTATATGGTATTCTTATTTTTATAATTCTGATTAAAATCTTACATTGTTGTAATTTTATTGATGTTTAATTCTGTCTAAACATGTTGATTTTTTCACTTGTTTTTTTTTTTATGTTTAATAAATTGATTTCAATATTGTACTTATTTTGGAATTTACATATTTATTTCATAAATGTCAAAAATTAAAAAAAAACTCTGCTAGTATTTTTTTGTTTTAATTTTTGCTAGTGCAGGTTTCAATATTAAATGTTGCACAAGATAATGCCATATTCCATAGTTCTTTTATCTTTTTCAATTATTAATTACAAGTGATTAGAATGAAAAGTTTGATATCTAGTGAAATATTTAATATGAAGTATTATACAAATTTATTAATGGTGAGTAAGTAAAGTAAATGACTAAGGGTTTGACAGTTTTAAAAGTTTTTGGTAAAGAGATCTGTGCCAAAAAAGGTTTGGGAATTCTTGCTCTAGTGGCACATAATGCCAAGGATACTGAATGAAAATATGCTAAGTAAAATAATCATATTTTAATGCATAACCAAAACATAGTTATTGCATATAATGAATACATTTTGTCCATCATTGTATTTTTTGTTATAAATGTCAACTTCTAATGAAGCTCTCTTCATGAAGTCAGGTATCCTATAATGTCATTACTTACATAAGGTGGGCACTATTAAAAATGGCAGTTGTTTTTTAAAAAGGTCAGTTTTTTAAAATCATGGTAGTGAATACAAATTGATGATGATCACTATGGAAAATCCTTGCATAAAAATCTGTCATATGCAGAGAAGGGAGTATATTTGTATGCATTGCATTTTATTTGCAAAATGATGTAAAGATTATTGAAATAATGTAAAGATTATTGAAGTAATATAAAATATACCATATTTACTCATTACAGTTTACAAATATGAAATTTGATATCATACTTTAGCTAATATAAAAAAGAAAGAAACCAATAAGAAGGTTAGTTTGTATTTATTAATGCAAAACTATAAATTGGTTAATTGCATTTTATATTGATTAATTACATTTACTTTATTAGCTTTGATTCATCTAAGCATATTTCTAGTGCAATATTAAAAGTGCAATAGATATTAATGTATGAAATTTATAGGAATCAAATCATAAACATTCTTAGTACTTATAGATCAGGGGGCGGGCAAATAGTAGCCTGAGGGCCATATGTGGCCTGCTAAGAGTTTTTATGTGGCCCACCAAGACTATCAGAAAAATTCACCTTGAACTGAGATTTCCTTCCTGTGCGCGACCGAAGATTCATCTCACATTTTCCATATACATATGCAGTGAAGATACGATGTGCAGTGCTTTTGCGGTTGATCTGGTTAATTTTAATTTTGTCTTTGCATTAGCAAATATATACATTTCCAACTTTAATGAAACAATGAACCCTCTGAAAAAATTGTAAAATTGGTGGTGAATGTCGAAGAATGGACAAACAAATATTTCTTTTGTAATACAGGGAATAAAGCAGTGTGTGTTTTTGTATCATGAAAAAAAATGTGCGGCCCTCTGCTAACCTTTGCTTCCCCAAAGTAGCCCCTATGTGGCCCTCCACCCACCTCTATGGCTCCTGAGCCAAAACAATTGCCCACCCCTGTTTTAGATGAATGAAATTCCATTTCAATAACAATAACTATGCAGGAATTGATTGTGGAACAAGTTATGAATTATTCGCTTGTAATCTTAGAATGAAATTGAGAGTAACAATATCCTATATTTAACTTAGAGAACATTTACTTTTAGAAATAACTCTATAATTGTGCTTTATGCACATGTAATAGTAAAAATTAATTTGAGGTTTTATATGTAAGTGATGTCAAAATGAAATGTAGTAGAAATAAAAAGAAAATATTTAAAAATAATTTAGAAAAAATTGAGTAAAATTAAGCAACCATTAAAAACAAAATAACAAACAATGCAACTATATATAGGAAGGAAGTCATTTTTTAGAAAATCTTTTGAGAATATGATTAGATTTCAAAAAACACCAAAGAAGGTAAAATGTAATATTATAATAATATTTGTGTATGCATTAAAAATACAAACAATCTTGAAAATGACTATGAAACCAAACAAGAAAGTATTAGCATGAGTAGGTTTGATCAAAAATGTCACTGAATAAATTATAACTTATATGATTTAAGATCAAATTAATATGAAAAAATTATATAAAATATCTATATCACAAAGTCATTGGACAAGATGTTTGTTGATGAGTTATGCTACATTGAAAAACTTTCAAAAGTACCGTATGGAAGATGGGATTGGTTAGCTTTGAAATTATTTTCAAAAGGTAAGGCCTCTACAGTCGATGGAATTATATCAGAAATTTTGTGGGAAATTAAAAATGGCTGATCAAATTATGACAATCTGAAAAAGTATTTGAGGACCTACAAGTTGGGAAAAATCTATTTATTTTCCTATATCACATCATTCATATCAAATGTATATAAAATTATTCTGAAAATCATACAGCACTGAGATTTAAATTAAAGTTATCTTTCAAATATATAAATATTATTTAAAGGTCCAAACTTTAGACATGTTATTGCTAAATGAATCAGTAATAAAATGAGGAAATATCAATAAAGCTACATTAAAAATGACATGACAAAATAGATTACTTTTATTCTGGCAACATTGTTAAATAAATCTATATATTGTAATCCAACTATTTAACTTGTACATTAAATATGTCACATAGAGATACAGATTGGATGAAGATAAATATATATAATAATGAAAGCATAAAATAATTTATTAGAATGTATATTCTCGAATCATTTATCAACTGCAGTGTATTCAATAGTTAAGAAATTTACTGCAGACTGAGATTAGGCAAATTTTAAGATGCAAACTAGGATGACCAGAAGTCCCAATTTTTTAAAACTTGTCCCTAGTTTTGATTAAATGTCCCAGTGTTCCTAAAATGTCTTTTCAGAACAATTGTATGTCCTGATTTTCAAATACTCATAATTATTACTTGACTTTCATAAATAATTCATTGCTAACATGATAGTTTCTTGGCCCTCTCTGTCCATTTCAGTCTCTACAGTAATATTATAAAAACTTCAGATAAATTCCAACACTAAAACAAAGATTGCTATTATGTTATATGGCTGGATTCTCAAGCTAGACACATTCTCGTATCCAACCTTGCATTGGAGCATGCACAGTTGGATTTTTGTAGACTAAAATTTGAACTGTGCTTGCATCTGCTTTGATTGACAGTGTAGTTTTACTAGTTCTTTGTTGATATTAATTTTTCTATAGTGATAAAATTAATAGGAATATTACTAACCCTAAACAACAGACAACATACCAAAGAGGAAGTGGACTTACAATGATGAATACACAGGAATGGTGTTTTATAAAAATTTAAAAAAATGATGCAATGCCATAGAAATGATTGGTCATTATGTTCCAATTTTTGATCCAACCAGCCTGGTTATCCTATGTAAAGACATATTTTTAAAAGTGAAGATCATAATTTCTCAAACTATGGTGTTTTTTATTGCTCTCTGTGGATGGGGAAGTTGAATACTGAAAAAGTAGCAAAAAAAACACACTGATATTTTTGGACTGTGGCACTGGTAACGACTTTTTGGTAATCCCACAGACAACAAAAAAATGAACAAACAGATTCTTAGTCAAAGTATGCCTGAACTCTTACTTAAACTCATTAATAACTGAAAGACAGGCTTATTTATACCTGTGTCTATATATATGTAATATTAGGGTATGAGCACAAACTTTCACATGACCCACCACTCTCCACTCCATCTAATAACACTGATACACTTAAACACATATATGTTGAAAAGATAAATAATCACCAATATACGTATTTCATGCTAAACCAGCAATCATCAGTTGGTCCAGATTATCATCTCTACACATATATACTATAAGTGCTCAGATATATATTAAGATAAACAATCCTCATACTTTAATGGACAGGCTTCAATCTACTCCACACTCCAACTCTTCAACCATCCATCCAATTGAAAATCTGATGATGGAATGCTCAAAGGCCACCCTGAGGCCGAGATTCTTGTCACACCCATGTTGACCTAAGGTCAATCTGAACCCCACATGTACAGGACATCATTAACAAAATGTATGTTGCTAGGATAAATAGGTAATTAAAAAAAAGAATGACCTATAGTAACATGGATAAACTCCATCATAAATAATATTAAATGTGATTTTTGAGAACTTGAAACTCACACATGTAATAAATCATTCTATAAAATATTAACTCATATGGCTGCCAAGAATCAATGTTGATATAAATATATCTAATGGTAATATTTAATTTCAATTTGTAATAAATATGAATATCAATAGCAAATGATATTTTATATATTATTATTTTATCATAAACAACAAAATTTGTTTTCATTTTGGATATAATATTTTGGTGAGATAGGATATATAAATTGTTTTACTTTTGCATGGTCATTTTTATCAGTTTTATTAATCTAAAAATCTTCTTGGTATTTTGTAAATGATGAGAATAGAATCCAAATGTTTTATTATGTTTACAATCTTCTGCATGTCTGCTGTCAAATTATTTATCAGATCTTTTATGAACATTTTTACCCTTGCACTTAGGAAAATTCTCACTTTTTCTTTGTGACAGACCAGTATAAGCAAGTTTTTTAGAAAAGACTTGGAAGATTTATTGGACATATAGCTAAAAGAGATGATAATAGATGGATAGTAGAAATTTTAAACTGAATTCCAAGAGATTGTAAAAGTTCCAGAAAGAGATCACATACGAGATGGATGGATAAAATAAGAAAATGTGCAGAGATGATTTGGTGAAAAGAGGTTAGAGATCAAAGAAGATGGATTGAACTTGGAGAGACCTTCATCCTGTGATGGATCCTTTTGTCGAAAATAATGATGTTGAATAGATGTCTTATTTTGTAATAAGTATTTTTCTGGTTTATTATTGAAGTTTCACTTTTTGGTGAGTTATATTAGTAGTAATGTAATTATTTATTGTTATTTCTGAAATTTATTTATAACTTTGGGGTATTGTTTTTGACAATTTTGACTGATAGCATTTTATCACTAAAATTTTGATTGGGTACTTTTAGACCTTTTTGGTATTACTGATGTATGACCCAAGCTTGAACTTTGGGAAAAGAAATATTACAACGTATATCTTTTTTTGTGGTCTGTTTGTAGCTCATTTTGGAGATAACTACAAAATATGCTCTTGGTTGTATTTTTAATTTATGAGCTCTTATAGAAATGCATTTTATTCATAGGTTGCAGCCTCTTTCGAAGAAGATAAAGCTATTGATATTTAGAAAGGAAACATTTTTTACCCTTAAAACTTTTTTAAAAAAAATGTTATTATAAAAATATTTGTTTTTAAATAATAAATTACTATGAAATGTTCTTTATTTTTTCCTGGAATTTTTTAATTGTTTATATTAAGATAATAACTGCAATTTTTTTGTTGTTGTTCATTCGTACTTTTCATCTTAGTTAGTTTTTTAGTTTACTTTTTTAACTAAATCTTATCCATATTAAAATTATCTAATTATAATCATAATGCTTCATTTAATTCACTTAAATGTACTTATTGTTTATCTATTAATTAATTTAAACGGATAATGAAGTCATAAGATGCAATTTACTTTAATAAATAAAGCGTACTTTAAAAATAATTTACTAATACATTATTAATAATATATTAATGCTATTTTATCATTTTTAAATTGTTTTATATTTTATAATTTATTTATTTTAACACATGTAAACATATGGTTATATTGAAAATGTTTTATATTACATAAAAAAGCAAGTTTGAATAAAAACTACTATATCAACAAAACTTTTCATAGTAAAGCACTGTCGAATAATTTTAACTAGAGCATTTAAGTCAAAGTAACCATAAAACGTTTTATACACATTTATACCGATTTTTTTGTCCTTATATATATAATAGTTCTCTTTATCCATGACTATTGGAAAATTAGTAAATTTAAATGAAAACTACACACAAAATGTAGTTTTTTAAAGCTATTCATCTCTATAACTACTTAGCATGCTCATATTCATGATAGTAATATGATTTAACAGTTCTTGCTATTAGTGTATAAGTATATGCTTTCAATATAACATGTATATTATATTCTTGGCTTATAGTAATATTATGGGATAGAAAAATGGAGGAAGTAAAGGAGTGAGAAATAAGATCTGGTGAAGACTGCTGGAAACAGTTGAAACTGTTATCAAATTAATAAATATATTTTGCTAAAAGTGTAAAAGAGTGGAGGTTTGATGAGTAATATTATTTAAGAGTTCTTTATATTAGTGTATAACTAGTGACTAATTAGCTATTCAAAATATTAAAATTTATTTAAATGACTCATTTCTTTGATAGAGTGATACTTGTATCCTTTCTACTGAATGAAAAATGGTCATACGCTATTGCCTAAACCTCTGTAAACTATGAATATGATATACACGTTATAGCGAAAGTATGCTAGGCAGTAATAAAGCCGAATATGTTTAAAAAACTATCTTTTCTGTGTATGTTTTCATTTATAGTCCTTTCTTACATTAGCTCAGAAAATAATGAAATAATTTATAATTAAATTTAAATACATAAATTGTTGCATCTATCTCTCTTTGAACAACATTATGAATCAGCTAGCTATTTCCTCATGACGTCACTTAGTAAGATAAAAGTGAAAATATTATTTTACCATTGCTATACCACTGCCGTAGATTGGATAGAAATTTTGTTTAAAATGGCCCTAAAACACGAAATTAATAATAATGTCATAGAGAAATCATTAACTAGTCTTGCGTTGTTAGCCGAGAGGTATCGCAGCCGCCATGCAAGCAAGTAGTTGGTTGCAGACGGGTGTGGGTTCGCGTCCCGGCAGATGCTATGACATAGGAAGAAAAAAAAAAAAAATCATTAACTATCATTTTTATGTCATAAAACAAAAATAATTATTTTGCAGTTCAAAAATATAGCTTGTTAAAATGGTCAGATGTGAATGTATTGTCTCCATATTGTTTTTTTCTATAACTACATTTTTTTTTTTTTAGCGTTAAATATTTTTGTTGATACCTTAACGTATATAATTTTTGTTTGTGTATATATGTTAAACGTGTATATAGATTTTTTTATTACTACCTATTGTTTCAGGTATCCACGTGAATATTTGGAACAGTGAATGTATAAAAAATTAATTAATGAAATGGTTAATGCATTCGGTTGCGTTTAATACCTTTAATATCAATAGTTAGTTGTTCTATGTCATGGGAGTTAAAATTGAGTGCTGGGAGTAATAGTTTTAAATTTAATTCAGGAACCTTTAGCTCTTCTACTACTCAACTAAACTTCAAAATGACCATTTTTTAAGATTTTTTTTTTTTTAATCATCAGTATTTCTGCAGGTAATTAGACATTCAATAGTAATTAATATTTGAGTGACTAAATATTTTTAACTTCAGAATAAAGTAAGGAAAAAAAATTAATAGGTTTTTCTTTAATCAGTAATTAGCTCATCTAGTAAATAAGTGCCTATTTTTGTACTCTCAGATTTATTGTAAGTAAAAAGATTTGTTTTAAAATAATTTTTCAAAGTTGTTTTTTTTTTTATATTAGTGTTGAAAAAACCCGATGAAATGTATATCGTCCTTTCTAAACAAAACAGTTTGTACAAATTAAATTATTAGAGTTGACCTAACTTCTTATTAAAAATCCTTTGAAAATTATTATTATTTATGCTCATTAACCAAACTAAATATTGGAGAATTTTCTCAAGTGTATGTAAATAATACCTATTTGAGAAATATAATAAAAAACAGGTATATTTTGTTTATATTTTAAAGTAGCAATATTATTTTTAAGGTAACGAATTGACCTTAAAACAAAATTATTAGTATTCATCCCTCATGCTTACAAAGTGAAATAGACATTGACATAAGGAGTCAAACAATTTTTTTCTAAATGTCACATTATAATTTAAACATTATTATTACATACCAAAAGTTAAATAAATAAGATTTATAATGCATATATATCAAATCCTTATAGCTATAAATATATATATATATTTAAAAAATCTGTTTTTTTGTTCCTCATGGGGTCATGTGACATTTGAGCATTATTAGCGGAATTGAATGATAAAAGTGAGATTTTTATCTTTCATTTGGGAATTGATCTGTAAACTTTTAATTCGGCATTCTACTATTGCCACACCGGACATTGCTCACAAGTGATTTATAGTGTATTATCTATTGATAAAACTTCATATGACAATCAATTTTATTTTTTTTAAATATTTTTAATAAAGATTTTTTTTCCCATTCACTTTTCAAAACTTTTGCATTCGTTTATTTTAAATGAAATCATAGTATTACATTTGCAGTGAAAAACATTTAACATGGAAATTATATTTTTTTACTCTAAATGCTACAACAATAGTATATGAAGGAATAAAATAATACAGTATATAATAATATGAGTGTAATTGTTTTATTTTTATACAAGTCAGCAATTAAACAATCTTATTATTTTCATAGAATAATATGATGTTCAAATCTACTGTATGTGAAAAACCAGAACTCAACAGCAATGATTGTTTTTCAAGCATGTAGAAAAAAATTTTAAAACTCTTAATAAAGATAAATGCTATAGATTTATCGGAATTCCATTAACACAGGGATAAAGATCTATATTCAATATTCTATTCTCATATTCTATATTTTTATAGTTTTTCAAATCCACATTTCAAAAATTTACTGACTTTTTGAATGCTCTTAATTAATTTAGAAACTCTCTTCATTGGTATATAATTTGTGATCAATATTTAAATGACTTCTATAAAATAAATGTCCTTCGAATTTTGTACACATGTGTTAACAAAATAAATTTCAAATGTGTTGATATCAGTTCAATAAGTTTACATGGATACACACAAGAGGGCATTATATTTTTAAACATATTTTTTAAAATGTTATATTAAAAAGTGTTAACAATTAATTGAAATAAAAATAATAAATCTAAATTTCAATTTAATAGTGAATAGGCTTGGAATTGGTATTTTGGATCTGGTGTCTGAAATATACTAGTGCCTCACTGAGGATTGTCAATAGCACGAAACTGGTCTGAGGATATGGATAATTTCTAGACAGAGGTTTTTTAAATAATTTCTTTTGTGGCATTTATCAATAAAGCTTGTTAGAGTTATTGCACACTCTTTATTTAGTTTTATCATTACAAGCTTATTAAATTAAATCATGTGATGTATGACTTATTTCTAGCTACTATTATAACGTTCAATTGATCGTAAAAAAAAATTCTTTTAAAATGGATGAAATTTTATTTATGCTTAATTGTAAAAGTTTATTTTTTTTTAAAAAAAAAAAAGGCTTCTTTCATAAACAAAATAATATTGAAATCAATTTCTAATGCACACAAACTGTAAAACCATTTTTATTCTCTATTTTAAATAACAATAATTGCAAAACATATCTGAAAATAATAAATGCTCTTATTTTGTGTGCATTAAAATGCCAAAAACACAATTGGAGTTTTATATTTAATTTGAAGTAAAATTGTAGGGTGGCCAGAAATTAATTTAATCACTTATTTTTTCATCAAACAATTAAATTAATTAGTTTCTGTATACCCTAACTTTTATTTTAAGTTAAATATAAATTCCCAATTATGCATAAAGAAAATATTTATTTTTTGGCTTTTTAGTGCATAGAAAATAAAATCATTATTTGTGAAATATTTTATATATACATATTATTTTTAACTTTTCAGTATTTACACAGTAAATAAAAGTATTTATTATATATATAATCCCTAAATGTCCGTAATATTGTCACATGATATTAAAGTTAAAGATCTTTTTGTTAGAGAGTATATTGTTCAAGGAAAATAAATATTATTTGTTCCACTATTATAATTTTTTTATGAATCATTTTATGTGACGGATATAATTCCTTTTTTTATATACTTAAGAGGCTTAATTTGAATATGAGCATTTTGTTCAAAACAAGTAATTCCACAAAAGGTATTTTACAAAAGAGATATGGAATAAAACTTTTTGAAGAAAAAAACACTCAGAAAAAAATCAGTACATTTGCTCTAACTACCACACAGAACTGAATGGGTATAGTATATAAATCATGAAGAAAATACGATTACAGTACATAAATTCATGTTTGAAATATGATATTTAGTGAAAGGAAAAAATTGACGCTATAGTTCCGTGATTGCATTTAGTTTTGGTTAGTGAATAACTATGATAATGAAGACCTTTCAGGCCATTGTTTTTGTAAAACTTAAATTTTTATAACATTTCTGAAAAAAAAATTGTTAAAGCAACCTCTTAACAATTTTTTTTCCAGAAATGTCAAAAAAAAGTATTGTAAAATTGATGGCCTTTATATAGGTTGGGTACATGTCTGGTATCATCATCATCAACCATTATCAATCCACTGCAGGATGAAGGTCTCTGAAAGTTCAATCCATCTTATCTGATCTTTAGCTTCTCTTCTCCACATCACCCCTGCACACTTTTTTATTTCATCCATCCATCTCACATGTGGTCTCTTTCTGGGTCTTTTACAATCTCTTGGAATCCAGTTTAAGGCTTCAATTGTCTATCTATTATCATCTCTTCTAGAAATATGTCCAGCCCAACTCCACTTCAATCTTTTAATTTTTTAAATGGGGTCAGTAACACCTGTTTGTTCTCTTACCCATACATTGCATTTCTGATCTCTTATAGGTTACTCCTAACATGCATCTCACCATACTTCTTTGAGGCTCTGTAGTCTCTGTATTGCTCTTCTATTAAGTGTCCAAGTCTCAGATTCATAAGTGAGAACTGGTAAAACATATTTGTTAAAAACCTTCCTTTCAACCACATCCAAGTTTAATTCTATGATTAATTTCATCCATTGTGTTTCCATCTTTATTAATAATCTGACCAGGTAATTGTTACTGTTAACTTCTTGTAAATCATCATAATCAATCTTTATTTTTGTATTTTGAGCAAATCGATTAAACATTACTTTAGTCTTTTTAAGATTTATCTTTAGTCCTAGTTTCCTACTTTCATCTGATAACTACTGCAACATTTTCTGCAGCTCTGAAGCATTATTTGCAAAAACAACTACATCATCTGCAAAACCTAAATGACTTAAATAATCTCCATTTACTTTCACTCCTTTAGTTTCTCATTTTAATACACAAAATACTTCTTGCAGCACTGCTGTAAAAAGTTTTGGAGATATGGAGTCACCTTGTCTTACACTCTTTTCAATGTTGACTTTCCCAGTATCATTATGTAATCTAATTATTGCTGTTGCATTTTTATAAATATTCTTTAAAATATGACAATATCCTGGATCTATACCTTGATGATCCAATGCTTTAATCACTGAAGAAATGTTTATAGAATCAAATGCCTTTTCATAATCTACAAATCCAAAACATAATGGAAACTCATATTCATTTGTTCTTTCTATAACTTCTCTCAATACCTGGATCTGACCTACTGTACTAAAACCACTTTTAAATCCAGTTTGTTCTCTTGGATGGTGGAAATCCAATGTTTTCTGTAGATGAGTTGTAATTATCTTGGTAAAAATTTTGTATAAAACTGATAAAAGACTGATAGGTCTATAATTTCTAATATCTTCTTTATCACCTTTTTTAAATATTAATATTATTACTGCATTTTTCCAATCATCTGGTACATCTTTATCATTTAGATATTTGGCATATAACTTTGCTAAAACTTTTTCTATTTCTTCACCTGCTTCTTTTAATATATCAATTATAATTCCATCATTACCTGGAGCCTTTCCATTCTTCATACATTTAATTGCATGTCTCACTTCTTCATTTAAAATTCTGAGCAATTCGGAAGATGTAATAGATATAGGAGGTACTTGTTCTTTATTACTATATAATTCTTGATAAAAATCTTTTACCAATTTCATGATGTCATCTCTCTTTTTAGTAATAATTCCATTTTTTTTAATCAAAAAATGATAAAATTATAAAGCAATTTATATCTTTTTTGTTACATCTTATATAATTAACTTCAAATATTGTGTGAGGTCTAAAATATTTGTTTATTAACTGATTTCAGTGTTCTATGATAATTCTTCTAAATTATTTTTAAAATAATTTGATTCTAACCCTTATTCTGCAATAAAAAAAAATCTTATTTTCTGTATATGAATTTAGGAATTAATCATTTCTTGTTTTGGGTGAGTTTTTGCTTTTTTTTGCTTTCACTTCATATCTATTTTAAATTTAAATTACTATATTATATACTAATAAGTTGTATATGTGTATAATTTAATAACGTGACAAATACAAATTTATGAATTTATCACTAAGGTGCATCAAACATACAGCACTGTGAGTAATAAAATGGAATTTTCTTAATTAGCTGTTCTTTTCTTTAAGAAATGGCAAAATAAATATTAATAATAGATTATAACTTCATTTATTGATACCACTAAAGATATCTAAATCTTTTTGTTTCTACATTAATAAAATAATATGTAAATATTTTATTTTGCTTTTATGATTTATTATTATTCTAAGAATTTGGATTCAAATATTTAACATCTCTAAAAATTTTCAAAACTTTTTTCTATATCAATTAAATTTATATTGTATTAAATAATGTATTTTATTATGTTTTTTATTATGTCAATCTTATTTATAAATAATTTATTATTCTTTGCTTCAATATTTGTTTGATTTTACTAATTTTTTTCTAACAAAATGTCTCATTTTATCGTATATAAAATCATGCCTACTTTTCTTCTCAACTTCTTATTTCAGCGCTTTCTGAAAATCTTTCTTCATCTAGAATTTTCTTTTTTTGACTAGTCATTGTTAAACATTTTATACCTACTTTTACCATTTTTAATTTTTCTACTTTTCAGTGATTTTCTCATTTTATTAAATCAATTTATGTCCTCAGAGGCAGTCAAAATTTCAGGGCTGTAAGCAAAAATTGAGCAGGGCCTTTTCTATTAAATTATATAATTATGTTGAAGAATATATTTTCTACTAACTTAAATTTTAATTAGAAGAGATTCGAACCCAGACTTTCAAACTCCTTTCAGTCATTCACTCCATTTTATACAACCAACACACATGCCCACATACATGTAAAAAAGGTAAACAAGCTCCAATGTATATATTTTGTGCTCAACTAGCCCTCATCAGTTGGTCCAAATCATTATCTCCCTCACATACATATAATCAGTGTTGGTTTATGTTAAGATAGCAAATCTTCAAATTATAGAAATAATAAACACCTCCATACTTTCCCATTCTTTTTAAATTCATATAAATAAAGATACAATAAAAGACAATTGACCCCCAAGATGCATTTCATGCTGAACCAGCACTCATCAGTTGGCCCAGGTCACTATCTCTCATATATATCTTTATTATATGCAAAGTATTTATCTAGAGTAAATTGTTACTTTTTCATTTACCATTGTCAAACTTCCTCCACTCACAACTTTGACGCCATCCATTTCTGATAAATATACTAATGATTATTACTAATCATTTTCGAAACTAGAGATTATCTCTAGCACAGATATAAACTTTAAACCTCAGTTAAAGATTAATATATCTGATTTTTTTAATTTTAATCTTCAAACTTTAATGAATAGGTTTCAATTTTCTCCACTCTCCAACTCTTCAGCCATCCATATCATTGAAAATCTGATGATGTCGTGTTCAAAGTCCTTGTTTGCCAATTTTGTTATCATACCCATGTTGATCATACGTCATTCTGATCCCTCTCATAAGTCATTCTAACCCCTTATATGTAGGACCTAACATCCATTTAAATACACAGAAGACAGATGGGCAAGCTACAGGCTAAATGTGTAATATTTAAATACAGGTGTAGTATATATACCTAAGCTAGATGTAATTAGAAGGAATTCAAACACAGACTCTCAAGTTCCTTTTAGTCATCCTCTCCATCTTATACAATTGATACACATTCCAGCATCAGATTTTCAATGATATGGATGGCTGAAGAGTTATCATGAATTTTTAAAAAAGAGAGAGAGAGAGAGAAAGATGTGTGTATGTAGTAAATGTAAAATTCAGTAGAAATGTAAAAGGAAAGCATATAAATTTAAATTCACTCAGAGGTTGCTCAGAAGATAAGCAGAAGAAGAAAATAATAATTATAATTTGCAATAAATGAAAACAATGGGAGGTAATTCAAAATGATATCATATCCAAAAGCTAGATTAATCTAAGCGGGTGTGCAAATTAAAAAAACAATGGAAATATTATTAATAAAATGTACAAATTAATTAAGAGTGATAGAAGAGACAATGAGAGGGGTTCATAGAAAAGGACAAAATATATTCATCATCATTCAGACTCTGATTTCTGATTTTGTTTCACATATTTGCTTCATGAGTTAATTAATACCATGCAGTGCTAAGTAGCCAATGGAGTATGAGGCCAGTCTGATCCTGGTCCTTCAGAACATCAGAAGTCCTCCATTTGGAAATCATGCCCACATAATCTGAGCCACTAAGGATGTCTATCTCAATAAATGAAGGAAGTTAGCCAAGAGCAAAAGCCATTAGGAGGTTCAAAATCCAACCACTTAGTAACCAATTTAAAAGAGATGAAACAAGGAGCCATATTCATGAAGTATAAGTCAAAAAATTCTAGGTAAATATAAACTTGCTTATTCTCATTCATAAACTGATGTTGACTTTGTCAAATATTAATAGCTGAAGCAATTTTGGGTGCCTTCTATAATTATTATATAAAGTGAATTCTAGTATGTGAATGTACATTTAATCTCTTATAATACATTTACTTAAATGTGTATAAAGATTTCCTTGAATAATAAATATGTAGTTTCTAATATGTGTGCACATGTAAATGTATAATTAGTTATATTATTCTTATTATCATATATTTATAAAAGTATGCTAATAGTTTTATAATATTTCTTCTGCTAAATATTTTACATCATTTTCTTTTATTATTAATTAAAAGTATTTTAAAATAAAGTGTTTGTTTGCTAATTATATTTTGATCACTTCTCTTACCAGGTACATCACTCTTAGTTGATCTGTAATTAAGTGCAGGCCTTAAGTGGCTTATTATAATTTACCTTTTTATAAATAAACAAAAGAGTTAACAAAGGGTTAAAACCAGCACTAATTGTGTTTACCTGTCACCCAGGGATGGTAAGTATAGATTATGATTAGCTGGCATCTAAGGGTTTTACCTTGAAATAAATAAAATACTTCGGATGGCAAAAGGGTTGAAATTTAGCAGCCGAGAAGTTCTATAGCCTGGAAATGTGGCTGCAAGTTATATTTCGTATACCTGTGGTTTGGTTATAGGTGCCACTGGTGATCTTTGCCTTCTGTATTTGACTTCTCCACTTCCACTTGAGTCTGGTGCTGCAATATTAAAAGTGCAGCTGGAGTGGATCAAGATTTAATAATAATTATTTTTAGTTTTGTTTATCTTATAGTTTTATTTTAATTTATATAATCAGAGTTATCCTTCTCCACCTGGTTCAATATATATATATATATATATGTGTGTGTGTGTGTGTGTTATAACCAGTTGATTACATTGCTATATTAAAATTAAACAGTAATAATGGGTCTTCAATTAGCTAAATAATTTTAAGTCCCAAAATGATAGTATGAGAATTCTCAAATACATTGAATACGATTTTAATATGTAAATATTTTAATAAGAGTTATAAATGATTGTAGAAGAGAGAGAAAATTGTAAAATAATGTAAACAAGTTGGTTCCTCTTTTTCTTTCTTCAGTAATTATAATTAATTAGTTGTTTTAATTTACACTATGAAAATATACTAAGACAGAATAATTTTCTCTTTTTTGTAAATTATTTAATAGATATTAATATTAATCTTAAAAGAGAATAAATAAAATAAAAATAAAATAATTTTAATACTTTTGGTAAATTTTATTTTTAATGCTGTTGTTTTTTTCTCTTTATCTCTCTCTTCATTACAAAAAAAATCAAATCAGTGTAATTAACTGATTACCTTGTTTTTTTTTCAAGAAAATATTTATAATTAGAAAGGAATATCATGAATTTTATGCTGTTATTTTAAGTTCTTGACTTGTTTTTCAATGTCTATGATTAAGGTGAAAAATAGCTGAACAATTGTTTTGTAAAAATTTACCTAATTAGTTATAAAAAAATTGTCATATCAGAAACAGATTGTGATTGGCTTGTAAACAATATTGTTCTAGAAAAAATAATAGGATTGTGAATAAGCCAGAAAACTCAAGTGTCTGTTATGGGAAGTAATTATTCCTAACTTAATTGTTGAAAGAAGAGTCAAGTCTTGATATCAGCTGCTAAAGAAGAAAAAAGCAGGTCTTATTTAAACTGTTGCATAGAATGCCAGAAGTTATAACCAAGCTTTCAGTATACTGAGTTTAATTATAAAATGTTTTCTACCATGAAAACCATGTGCTAAATTAGCTAAAATCTAGACATCTTCCATTTAACCTACCTTCATTGGAATAAAATGTACAGAAGTTATCCCCTAAAGTAATCTGTAACATTGTCTTTCAATAAAGAGCATGGGTTTCTGTATATGCTAGTATCACCTGGAAATTTTAGTGAAAAGAAATGAATAAAACTTGCTATTTTTAACCTGAAAATACTGCACACAAGTAAACAGACAAATTAATTATGCTCATGTGTAGAAGTCTTCAAAGAGAAAGTTCAACTGGAAATTATAATTGGAAAAAAGGACTCCACAGAAGAATCAAACCACAGTTAAAGATATTTTTGTGTACACATTGTATTTTTACTAATAGTATAAAAAAAAGTTTTTTCTTGTATAAAAGAAATAATTTTTTGTGTAAGAATTGATCATTTTAAATATTTTTATTAATGTTTCAAATTGTGAAACATATGTTTTTAAGCCATTCAATTTTTTCCTAAAATTATGAAAAAGGGTTTTTTTAAAAAAAAATTTACTTTTTTTAAATTTAATTTTTGGAACATTTTCCCTTGTCATTCATTTTTCCCTTCAAAAACTTAACAAATGACTAATTAAGCTAAGTCAAAGATTGTGGTCTTTGATTATTTTTTTTGAAGATGTTGTTTTTCCAATTCTTAATTATTTAAAAAAAATAATTTAATGAATTAGACATTAATTTAATAGATAGAAATCAACTGGTTAATATAATTTTTATGAAGCTATATATTTTTCGATGAAATGAATGTTTAAAATTTCATACTATCATGTCAATTTCTTTTATTTAGTGTTAATCAATTAGTTATTAAATAATTGTATTAAAATATTTTTTAGTCTTTATTCCTTCCAAGTCCTATTACATGAGGTGGTAGAGTGTGTGTCTTTATTTCAAGACAGCTTAGTGTTCTAGGATTTTTTTAATTATCTGAATAAAACTATTTACTTATAGTAGGGTAAACCTATGAATTATTTAAAGTGATTTAGAATAAGCTGTTTCATCTATTTATTTATCTTTTGCTCACAGTAATAGTCTATAGAGTTCTTGCTTCCTGATCTAGATTAGAGCAGAGCAGTTAGTTATATGGATTAGGAGTTTAGGTTGGTATTTGAACTCCAGATAACCCTAGATGGCACAAAGATATATCCTTTAAAATTCAGACACTACATTTTATTGATTATTAATTAGAAATTAAGTTCATTGTTGACCGGTACATTAATCGTACTCTAAGACCATGGCATTGATGATGATCAGCATGTTTTAGTACCTCATCATTATTTAATGTATATATATATATATTCTGATGGATTAGCACCTGAGTTTGTACATCCAAATTATTGTCTTTGGCAATAGCTAAATAATTAGTCTGGTCTACAATAGACCCATTTCAAATTCAGTCACAAGATTTTCTTTTTATTGTTGATCATTCATAATGATAAATATTTGTCCTTCTTCTCTGTAATGCTGGGTAAATTGTTCTTTGATGATCTCTCATGCTTATTATATTCATTATCATTCCTTTTCTATTTAATTTTCTATTTTGTTTTATTTGGGGATAATGATGGTTTCCCATCTCCTCATAATTCAGCTCTAATGTGGTATACTGTTACAAACTTCTAATCATTTGTCATACCTTGTAATCCCAGATTCTCCTTTATTAACCCCCTATTTTCTGTGCTGTTACTGTATATATATATATATATGCATAGTATTATTTCTGGGATCTTCTATGTAATAAAATATAATAGCTAAATAACTGAAGTTTCAGTACAATCGCAAGTACTTTCCTAAGAATTTCTTCTTTCTCAAATCATAAGAATGTGTGTGGTGAGATTTAAAATCATTATTTTTTTTTTTTTGTTATTTTCTCCTCCATCTTAAATTCTATTGGTTGAAAAGTTTTAAAAAATATTTTATCCTCAAATAGCTTTCTTCAAATATTGTTAATTTTCTTTAATTCACACTTTTCATTTATGCTCTTACGCCCTTTTAAAAATCTCTATAGCTTCCCTTAGCAATCCCTGGCCATATTGTTCTTTTTTTTTTTTTTTGATAGAATATGTGTTAAACACATTTTGGCAAAAAATAAATAGATAGATGATCTCCAGTATACCTATTTCATACTAATCCAGCACTCTTCAGTTGATCCAGATCTCTGCTCAGTTTATATTAAGATAGTAAATCTTCAAACTTTAATGGCCAAGCTTCAATCTTCTCCACTCTCCAACTCTTCAGCCATTCTTATCATTGAAATAATAATTGAAATTTTTCATCTTTTAAAAAATACTACCTAATTGAAATTTTTTTATATTAAGAGATAGGGTCATGTGATCTATGAATTGATCTATGACTTTTATTTTAACTATTTATTTTGACTATTAAATTTAAACAATAAGAATGAAAAATCGGCAAAATTTAATAAACAGAATTGATAATAATCCATCGAGATAATATCACTTGGAATTTTACCTTAAAGAGATTGAATAAAGTGCCACAGGTGGATGCATACAATAATTTTTTTGCAAGAATGAATTCGTTTAATTAATCAAAAATTAACCATGCAAAACTGTTGCCATTATTGTCTAGCGTCATGAATAATCAACGCTTTCAGAAATGTATTATTTAGAAGAACAAATAAATATAATTTTGTGTGTGATATATTTGTAGTGAATGCAATCTAGTGCGTGAGTTATTTTAAAACTGGATGGCTGAAAGTTGCACAAATAGCTAAATAATTATATAAATATCTAAAATATAAGACAGGTACAATCTATTAATCATATAACTATATAGCAGTTTTGTACTTAATCGTATATAGATCCTCAATGTTCATGTTATATTGTGTTAATATATATTAATTTTTGTCCTGTATTTCAAAAAATGTGGTAAGATGGGCAATATTATCATAAGTTTAATAATTTTTTAAGTTTTGTTTAATTGAAAAAAGTATATAGTATTTAAATTGTAGCTTTTTTAATTTTTCATTAGTTATTTAAGATTTTTTTTTTTTCAATATGAGTAGTAGTTATCTAAGGGTATTTATTGGCTATCTCTCAGATATGAATGAAATAAAAAATAATCATAAATCATGTTCAGCCTCAAGGATCAATATGGCCTATTTAAAACTGAAATACCAGTTTTACCTCCTATGAATAGTTTCAAACATTTGATATAAACATTAAAGCTTTTGAAACAGTTTTTCAGTTTTAAAAATATTAAAACTTAATAAACTTAAAAAATAATATAAAAAATATTTTATATATAAAGTTAATAATTAAATACTGTCCAAGGAAGAAAATCATATAATATTAAACATTAGCAAAATTAATTTGTATCAAAATTCTCTTACAACAACGATTTCGTTTGTTAAATAGACTTTCTCAAGTGAAAATCTACAAAACACAAAAGACCCAGTATATAAAACCTTAATTTTGTGTTCAGTGAATTTTAATTTGAGAAAGTCTATAGTCATGAATAATATTTCTGTAATGTAATGTTCTCTACATCAGTCTCATGTAAGTGAGGTACTGATTTCTATCCACTTTTAACACCTTGTGGAGGGATGTAATTATAATCATATGACCAAAAACATTTGAAAAAGATCTATGATCTCCAAGATCCACATTTCATGCTGAACCAACACTCATCAGTTGGCCCAGACCACAATCTCTTACACATATCTTTATTAATGTCCAGTATATATATATAGCAAAATACTACAGTTTGTTTGATAAGTGTCAAATGTGCTGCCCTCATAACTTTGACACAAATCACTTGATGAAAGTGTATTAATAGTTTTTATTAGTGATTCATTATACTAGTGATTATCCAATAATGAATAATGGTTCTGTAGTGTAATTTTCATTACATCACTCTCTTGCAAGATAGGGCCAACTGGTGAGTGCTGATTCAGCATGAAATGTGCATATTGGGGATCATATATCTTTTTCACATGTCTTGAGTCATATGTTTATGATTATATCCCTTCACAAGGTGTTAAAAGTCAACAGAAACCAGTTACTACCTTGCATGAGAGTGATATAGTGAAATATTATTCATTATTGATTAATCTCTAGTCTAATGAATGACTAATAAATACTACTAATATAGGTCTATGGTCATGACAAAAATTTTAATATAAATTTATTTTGCTATTCAATAATCTATTGTTTTTATACTTAAAATTTCATCAAGTCTATATTCTGTATCTATAAATATATACTTTATTGAGGAACATGTGGTATTTGTAGGATTTGATCCCAAAATATACATAATGTATTAAAAATTTAGACTCATATCAACCAAAATAATAAGACTGGATTCAAAATTAATTGTAGCACATTAAAAATAATTTGCAGAGAAAACAAATGAATATAAATTGCCATTGGATTAGAATTGTACAATAATCTAATAACTATATATGAAAATTCTATTGTAATCAAAGCTTTGCAAAATCCCAAATTTATGATATTGTCAAATAACAAAAAATATTAATCAAAATGCAATAATAGACATTAGATTAGTTGATAGTATTAAAAAAAGAATTAAGCATTGATAAAAGCATATAATATGGTGATTTCATTTTTCCCAATTTTTATGCCGCAGATGTATAAAAAATATTTTGGTACTTAAAGAAGATTATGATAAATGTAGAAAATTTAAAGGATAATTTTTTCAGAAGATGTGAATGTTTTTACAAGTAATGTTTCTGAACTGCAGAATATGATACTTAAGCTCTTATATAAGATGGAGTCTAAAACAAATATTAAACTAAAGACTAAAACAAGTATTGATGATAATGAAATAAAAGTAGATAAATATAATTATCTAATTTAAATTATTAATACAGATAAAAATATAATGTTTGTCAATAAATTTGTTAAACACTGTTAATAAAAAGAATTTAATATTAAAAAGAAATTTACCCAGGTGACTAAAAAAAATATTGAAAATAAATAAAATTTTACAGTGCTTACTTATACATATGAAACTAAGACGCATGAGTAATATGAGTACTGTATATCACATAGAGACATAGATGATTGAATTAGTAAGAAAGGACTAAAAATAAAATATATAAAAAAATAAGCAGATATTATTAACATCACTGGTAAAAGTAAAAGGAAGAAATAAAATCTGGACATAATATGGATGAATAATTTATATAATCTGAACTGTTTTTCAAGAAATTGTTAAAATATCACATATAAGATGAATTGATAAGAACATTTGCCAGAGTGAGGTGAGAATAGAGACTCTAGATTAGAAAAGTACATTAAACTAAAAAAAAAATTAACATGCAAGTTTTTGCAAAAAATGGCGACTTTACATATGTATAATTCCCATATTTTTTATAACATACTATTTTTTTAAAATTCTATTAAAAAAATAGATTCTTTTTAAATCAGATAAAAATGTAATATTTAACTTAATTTTTTTAGTTTAATTAATATTTGTTTTTATTATTACTTGGAAGTATAGTCTTTAGAAAGTAAGAATCCAAATATAATTTAAAAGTTTCTATTTTAATGAATTTTATATATATATATATAATGTTTGAATATTTATTTTTATGGGCAAGCAGCTTATTAAACACATAGAATAAATGTAATTGATGTTATTTACTGGCGTTGTCAGTAATATGTATTCTAACATCATCTACTATTAACCCACTGTAAATTCAAAAATTTTGCTGGGGTTAATAATATAAATAAAAGTAATGGAAGTCAAGTGAGAAAGATAAGATCTTCACACTCATTCTAAAATGCTTTAGATTGGCCTATATAATTGAATTTAGGTACAAAGATAAGATGCCATTCTTATCATTTCAATGTCTCTAGCTTGCACTTTGGTTTGGGTTTTCTGCATACTCTATATAATATTGTAGAACTATTATATGATTAAACAGCACATGTGTAAATGAATGATTACGATCTGATAGAGATGTAGAAGTAACTTTTCAGTTCAGATCTCAGGAGAAGAAAATTTTAAAAAATAAAATGAGCCTAAGAAAAAAAAATATTTAAAATCAAAATCGATAGCACATTATTATTTTTAATTTATAAAAGGATATTGAGCCACAAAATAATGTTTGTAAGAATATTTTAATCCTGTGTTTCTTTTAATATGATTTCAGAATAAAAAGGAACTGTTGCTTTAAATATTTTCATAATTTCAATTTTTGACAAAAAATATGATTGAAATATTTGGTAAAACAAGAAATTAAAAATTTTAACGGCTACAAATTTTCAGCAAATTACTGTAGGCAATGATTTTTCAAATATTAATATCAGCAAAATAATTAATTTAAATTAAGTTAATCATAAATATTGGTTCTGTTTTTTAAATTTGAATTTGAAAAAAAAATTTTGTGTTGTTTTTATGCCTGTTTCAATGTAAAATAAAGCAAAATATTTATAGGAGAAGCACTTATTACCATTGTTCAATTTGATTAAATTTTTTTTTTTCATATGTCATAGCATCGGACGGGAGGCGAACCCACAACCATCTGCAAACAGCTACTTGCTTGCAAGGCAGCTGCGATGACCTCTCGGCTAACAACGCTTGACAGTTTGATTAAAATTTAAAGCAACATTCTTCATAAAATACAGTAGACAATAAATTTACATGCATTTTTTTAAAATTGTTTTTAAAGCAGCATTTTTTAATAGATTACCTAACAAATTTTTATGTAAATAGAGGGATTTGAACTCAGAATTTTTCAGTTTATTCATCCTCCACTCTATCTCAAACAACCAATACCCATCACCATATACATGCAAGAAAGATACATAATCCCTAATATATGCATATATGTTCAGTTGCTTGAAATAGAGTGGAGGATGAATAGAATGAAAAATCCTAAGTTCAAATCCCTCTATTTGAATATACAAAAAACATTCAGTGTAAGCAAATTACATACTGCCTTAGAACTAATAAATTTTTGTTTAATTATCGCAGTCATACTTTTTAAATCACAAGTCATTTTTAAACTTTATTATAAAATGATCATTACCTGTTGTGAAAAATCAAAAATGCAAAAAGACTCAGAAACGAATACTTTTGAAGTTTTAGTTGTCAACTGTATACTTTATCACAATTATTTCATTTAAAATTCTATACCACATATTTTTCAATAGTAATTCACTTTCCAAATCCTGGAATATACAGGTACCAAAGTAGCACTCTGTTAAAAACGTCAGAAGTTAAAACTGTTATTCAAATAATTTATCATATACGATAGACATTTCATTAATTGCAAAGGAATTTATGAAAATAATGGAACTTTCAGATTATTATGCAATATCAATTGTTTTCATTGCAAAGACCCGCCTTGCAAGCAAGTAGTTGGCTGCAGACAGGTGTGGGTTGATGTCCCGGCCGATGCTATGACATATGAAAAAGATATGACTAAAGATAGAATATAATGGAAAGCTCCAATTAAAAAGTAAACTTCACAGCAGAAGTTAAAACAAACTACATCACAAAAAGACCTGCATTTGGTATACATCTGATATGTGTTTTATGGATTGGTTTGTATAACCATTGTAAAAATCATCACTAATATATTATTTTCTCTGGAGTTGGGATGATCATAATCATCAGCAAATAAGTGATGATGATTTATAGTGAATTAAACACACTAGACAATTATTTTCTGTTTATTTCTTTGTTTCAATTTAGCCTTCATCTTTTTATTTATCAATTTTTAAGAACAAAAATTTCACCAAAACAATTTAATCACTTTTTTTTTTTTATAGATAAACTGATTTCGTTCTTTTAATGAAAAATTTTCATTGAAAGCGTTTTTTCAATAAAATTATAATAAATCTTTAATAAAAATCTATAATTAAGTATATTTCATCAATGGGTTTTTTTCTAAATCGTCACAATGCTGCACCGGTAATTTTAAATTGCAGCTAATAAACTAATAATTTTTATTAATCATAGATTATCCATTTAATAAATAATATTAAATGAATAATCTCTAGTGTAATGATTGACTAATAAAATTTATTAATATTCTTCCATTAAGTAATTTGTGCCAAAGTTGTGACGGCAGTAAGTTGGGCACTTAATTAAATTATACTAATTGGCTATTTCTTCTCTCTCTATGCACACACACACACACACATATATATATATATAGTACCCTTACCAAAAAGAGAAATCTGAATAAAAAAATCCAGCTAACTAGAATATAACAACATTATTAAAATAATATTATTCTGACTAGTTCAAGATACATTACTAAGATACAATATCTAATAACAACAATATTTTCTAACTAAATATAAGAAAACGTATTAAATTAAAATATCATAACACTTAGTTTCATAAATAAATAATTAGGGTTTCAACTAGAATATTCAATCTATTCATTTCAACTAACTCAATACTATAAATAAAATAAGGTTCAATTGAAATATTAATTACAACTATAAAACTCTTAACATGAGACGTTCAGTAAGGTACACTGGCTTAATCATTGAGGATACATCCCAAAATATACATTCCTAATGGCATATGAATATTACTCCACTAAATTCACATAACAGAAATACTACATAATACTCTCATGTCTTTAGACACACATGTAATTCTAAAATATAATTTAATAAATTTATTACAGACTTAACAATAAATTACTTAATATTCTTTTAATAAAAATACTAATTGGACATTTAATATTAACTAATAATTTCTTACTTATCGTCTTTCAACAAAAAAATTTCAATTCTCCAAAAATAATAATAATAATCTCATGTTCATTTCTAACAAATTAATAACAAAATGAATTAATTAATTAACACATTGTAATTAAATATGACGAGAGATTTTATATGAAATCTAATTACTCTTTTAAAACAATAACAATAATAAGAAACTAAAATAATTTAATGACTCTCAACATTAAATCTATTTAATGATTAAAGTTTAGCAATAATACATAAATAATATAATAAGATTTTAGGTAAATATTGTACAATCTTTCTTTGTTTAATGTGGCATTCTTAAAAAAATATAATATATTTGAGTATTGTGGCAATATCAAATATATCTCTCATTGATGTTGTATCAGTTTTTAAAATAATTACCAATGATCATATCTTCTATAGTAATGATATATTGTTACCAATTAAGTATAATAGAAATAATAATATCTAAGTAATCTTTAGAGATCGTGTGTCAAATAAGTAATATTTCAAATTATTAATTTCTATGGATCATGCATATAGAATGAAATCTCAAATAAACAACATGCAGATAAATCACAACTCGACTAGAATATAAGTTTCAAAAACATTTAACAAATTTATTTAAAATTAACAATATTATACTACTATAATAAGATTATAACATAATATGAAATATATATATAGTTACAAAAGTAAAATAAGAATTGACATTATTTAACAGTAAAAACATATATTTACAGTACATTTTATCAATAAATGACAAAAAATAAAATAAGATAGCCTTCATTTCAGCCATTTCAAATAAAATAAAAACTTACAACAGTAATGGCAATATATTATTCTCATTCAATATAAAATTCTATTATTTTGTGTTGGGAACAGTTACAATAAATTTCCCAATTTCTATAAAAACTTGATATTCCAATTATACTTTTAAAATAATTTGTTACTTATGATGTAATGCATCAATATAAATTTATATTTAAAATACACTTCTTAAAATTCAACAAGTAAAATATTTTCAAAAAAAAATTATTAAAGACTTTCCTTGCAGTTTAGCACAGTATCATCCTGATATTTGAATATCAGAAAATTTTATACAAAAAATATGAATATCTCCCTCTATAAAATTAACTATTTATGCAAAATAGTTAAGAAATAATTTCATAAATTTTTGTAACTTAAATGGGTTTAAATTATTTATAATAAAATTTAAAAACTATCCATAAATTATATTGCTTGGCATTTGTATTTCTTTTGTTTTTATACTCTTACATTCATCATATCATTCAAATTCATTTACACTATTCTCATTTTCATTTCAATTTGAATATGCATCTCTTTGAGCTAAATAATCTTTAATACTTGTAGGAATATCAATCATTCCTCTCTTGTGTTATATACTATGACAATCACCAATCATCTCAACATCATTTGTGAAAGAAATTTTTATATACTTCATCTTGCCCTTTCACAAAATTATCAACTTCCAATGGTTTAACATTATTTTACCAACTTATAAAACTACCCTTTACAATGACTCCTGTGATGATAGATAGCAATAAAAGTGTAGGATATGGAATAATAACAAGAATGACAAACAAGTAAGATAATATCATCATGGATATAGTGCAAAATCATAATATTAGGTCCACATTCATCGGGTACCTAAGATTCAAGTCATGACTCTGTTATAGCACTTATAGACAATAAGGAAATGCAACTGTCCATAAGAAATAGTGTACATCCCTATGTTATCTGTATATTTTAATAACTTTAAAGTATGAAAAATGTAATTCATATAATAATGTTTTCAACATATCCCTAATGCCTAGAATTTCATATGAATATTACTCTCTCGATCACCATCCTATATCTTTCATACTGAATAACTCACTTAACATTGTAAAATATACAAACTGCATTCTAAAATAATTTCCAAAACAATAAAGATCTAAATTCATTTCAAGATGTTTTTTTTTAAGTTTTGAAGCACAAATGATCTTGATAAAAATCATACATTAGTACTGTGCATATATTTATCCATTATTATATAATTTAGAAATCAAGATTGTCTTTCTCTGTATTTCAACAGAAAACATTCATAAAAATAACATATTAATAATATAATGATATTATATAATGTACGCATATTCAAGCATTCTCATTAAACAAATATTTAAAATATCCTTGGATGTTTCAAGACATTCATCTGCATTCATCAATTCTTTTATAAAAATACATACAATGATAATTCTATCAACAGTTCATTTAATTATTTAATATTAAATTCAAGCAATATGAAATATTAATTTAAAATACTAACTAAGATAAATCATTTTTAAAAACAAAAACTATCAAGCAAAATGTAATATGAATAATAAAGTAAATTACCAATGATCTCAACAATTATTAAGATCATTTATGGCAATCCACTTTTTAGACCATACATTCAGAAAAACCCTTTTTGATTATAATTTATCTTATTCAGAAAATTACTTTCTGAATACCCATTCTTTTTTTAACATATTACTACTAATAACAATTAATCTATTTTAAGATTAAATTTAAAATATAATAACAGGTTAGTTTTAAAATAAAAAAATTGTGATATTCTAAATATTAATAATAGATTTAATATTTAAAAAATGATAAAGTTTTAAAGTTATAAAAAAAAATTTCCCTCTCCTTCTGCTCATAATCTGAATGCTTGACAGGAATCTTCCCCATTGCCTAGTTATGGATAAAAAAACTTTGTGCATAATCACATTCCTGTCTCAGTGCCATTTGAAGAAATGTACAAATAATAATAAAATCCAGGAAGAATATTAACCAACCTGAAAAGATAATTGTTCATTTCGGTTTTTTTCTGGGCATCTATTCAAGTATGCAATATCTTCATAAAATAATTCAAGGATCCATTTATGTGAAAATATTTGTTTTTTCTAAGTACATACTTTTTGTTAATTGTGGCCATTGTATATAGCAGATATAATATAATAAATATAATACAAATAATATTTGTATCTCCATTGGTCAAAAAAAATTTGTGGAAAACATTATATAATATAAATGATTTATCTAACACATATATTAGCAGACACATTTTTATAATCCAGAAGTAAATATTTCTTTATTTCTAATATTTGAGATTTCATCCTTTTAAAATGTGTATCTTCTCATTAAATATTTTTCAGGTTAATTATAGCTATATCACTGAAAGCATTTATTAATTGATATAATTTCAATCTTTTTAAAATGTATTATAAGTCATTTATTCCAGATAAAATCATTTTAAAGTATATAACTTATTTATTGATTTAATCAATAACTAGTACTTTTAAAAGCATAAAAGACATTCAAAAGTCATCTTCTTCAATCTGTCTTTAAATATATCATTCTTAAAACATAAGTCCATTTAAATTACTTTAAAAACAAATTAAATGTAAATTGTTATTATCAAATATATAATAAACATCTATTCTATCACACCATAAAATAAAATATTTTAAATTCAGTTTTTAAGCTTAGATGCAGAGTCTTAACTTTCTTTTCTTTCTTTCATATTTAATACTATGATAATGTTTTTAATAAATATCCAATTCCTCTTAATTGATTTTAATAAATTAGTTTCATTGTAATATGATAAAGTTATTGCAAATAAATGTTCACTTACTTCAGCTATACTATTCATAAAAATTTCAAAGTTCTTATATAAATCTTTTCTGGTCTAGTTGTAGTATATTCCTTGACATTTGGTGTTCATTGTCCCAATATTTAAATAACTACTATCACAACAGTAGTAATTTCTTTTAAATTATTATTATTTTTATTTAAAAGTGTTTTAAAAATATAATTGGAATAACTATTTAAATAATGGTTCACTAAAACACCAAATTTATCTATCAGACTATTTTTTTTGAAACTTAGCTTAGGACAACACCACAATAATTCTATGGAACCTGATAGTAGTTACTTAAATATTGGGACATAGTAAAATAAACAATATAAATTATTAAACCTTTCGAGAATCATTATGTTTACAAAATAAGTTGCCTACATTTGTTGTATTTGAATACAAATGTTTAAATTTTTTATGTATAAATTACATTTGTTGTATTAGAATACAAATGTTAAAATTTATTTATGTATAATAAAGAACATAAATGATATATAAATTGTATATACTACTCAGACACTAATACAGATGCAAACATACCATTTATCCAGTAATTTTTAAAAAATTGCTATTCAAATAACTAAAAAATAAAAGTTTTAATATGTACAACCTGATATTCCTATTACATTTTGAAGTCCAAATGTAAATTATCAGTGCATTTTAATCAGCTTTTGTAGACACTTTGGCCATTTAAAAATTTCTGCCTTTAGTTTCTACATGAAAACTAATAAAGTGAGGGAAAAAATAAAAAAATTAAATGAATTATCCATAAAAATATTCATAAAAAATCCAATTTTTTTTTCAGATTTAAAAAAAATGGACCCCGTTAAACAGAAAAATTTTAAATATAACAAATACTGGGATTTCTGTTGATGTCATGCTTGTAGTTTTCATGTAATTTTAAAAAGAACACAAAATTTCAAAGAAGCACCACCGCTGCACTGTATTACCACTGTAACTACTTAAAGTGTTAAAACAAGTCACATGATATATAACTTGATTTTTTTGATTATATATATATTGTACCACTAACAAATGTGTGATTTAAGAACACACATACTCTACATTACATGAGGAATCATTTATTATTAAATGATCGAATTAAATTTAAAAAGAATAATTATGTCTTAATAAAAGTGAAATACAAAATGTTTTAAACACAAACTTGCAAAAGTAAAATGTTGCGTCATCTTGTCATTTTAACAAAATAAAAGATAGTTTAGTAATTAAGAGCAAGTGTAAAGGGGTAAAAAAAATTAACTCTGAATAAAATTTAAAAATTAGCTCTCTCTTTTTATAAATTTAAGTAAAAAAAAGAAATGCAAAAATGGTAATTGAGGTAAAAAGTAATATGTAAAAAGAAAATTGTCAAATTTGTGAGTCATTTAAAGATTTCTTGGCTGATAAAGATAAGAAAAGAAATAATAACTCCCATTGCATTAACTAAAGAAACAAAGGAAAGGACTATGGACAGTATCTCATCAAATGTTAGATTAATCTAAGCAAGAATTTAGTTTAAAACATAATGGAAAATTAATTAAGGAAATATGAATTAATAAAACCAGATCAGAGAATGATAACTAGGAAACAATAAGGGAGAATCATATAAAAAGACTGAGGGATTCATTCCATTATTTTATATTATGTTATTATTGCCATTATCATTCAGCATTGCTATATTATAGAAACTTTTAAAGAAGAGAAGCCAGCAAAAAGCCAGCAGCATTAGCAGTATGCATGGGTAGACAGCAACCAAAGTATGTGACTGGCCTTCAATCTCAGTCTTTTGTAACATTAGATACTTTCCGTCTAGAAGTCATGTTCACCTTGTGATCTAAAAACTATGGAAAATCTCTCTCCTTCATTCAAACATGAAAAACCTGCAAGAAGCCAAACCACTGATTCAAAAGAAAAGGTTAACCAGTTGATGATCAACAAATAAAGAGAAAACAATGCATTGTGCCCATGAAAAGTACAATGTGTTATCCACAAAAATCCTAGGTAAATATATTCTTTTATTATCACAATCTAAATATTTGAACATTTCTCTGAATGAAAGACTCTAATGAACTTTGATAATACAACCATAGTAATCTTCAATATCACTTCCCTCAAATTTTGCCATGTTATTAGTAACTCGTTATGACATGTTTAATTACGAGTGTATATAACATTGTAATATTGCTTCTATAAGTTAATGTTATCTTTTTAAACATGTATGTGCTTATATTTAAATCTTGTTATAATATGTTTAATTATGAATATGTGTGAATAAATTATTTCTTTGCTTAATTATTGCCTGATCGGTTCTCTCTCTTATAATTGCTTCATGAATAGGTGAAGTTACAGTTAATTATAAGTGTATTAAAGTTTTTTTTGTCTTTCTCACAATTGAGAAAACGAGCTAGCTTGAGATATATTAAGCACTAAATCATATACCGGTTGTCTAGGTATGCTGATTATGTAACTTACAATTAGCTGGCACCTGAGATCTTACCTCAAAACAAATAAAAATTCTTTGGATGGCCCGTATTTGAATTTAGCAGCCAAGGAGTTCTATAGTCTGGAAATGTGGCTGCAGGTTATATTTTGTATAGCCTTGGTTTGGTTATAGGTACTGTTGGGGTTTCATCTACCTGTGGTATTATACTCCTCTGCTTGAAGGGCCAATCTGCTGCAATAGTGAATGTGCAGCCGAAGTTCAGATCAAGATTTTCTCCCACTTGGTTCAATATATATATATTCACACAGAATAATGATAAAGATATGTGTAAGAGATTGTCATTTTGGCCAACTTATGAGTGCTGGTTCATCCCAAAATGTCCATCTTGGGGATCATACATCTTTTTAACATGTCTTTGGTCATATGTTTATGATTACACCCCTCCACAAGGTGTTAAAAGTGAATAGAAACCAGTCTCTATCTTGCATGAGAATGATGGAATGCACATTACACTACAGAAATATTATTTATTAAGCAGCTACTAAACATTTGTTTTCATATCATTAAATGACTAGTGTGTCATAAAACTTTAGAATGTACTCATTTGTTCAAAAGCACTGTTACAGAATTTAAAATTTATAAGTAAACAAATAAATCATTTTAATTGCTTTAAATTTTCATTATTACAATCATAAATATAAAAATCACTTTATACTTGATGAATCTTTATAAAATTACTTCACATAGATTTTCTTGTAAGTTCCTATGAAATCATGCATGTGCATATAATTTTTTTTATATAATTCTAAAAAAAAATCAGTTAACAAGGATTTAAGTTTGAATATTTTAAAATATGAGCTACAACAAAATGGGCTACAAATTTAAAACTGTTTATTAAATAGTTATACTACTGTTTATTTCTATGTGTCATATTAACAATTCATTTTTTGTTTTGCTTTTTTATTGTTCAGCATTCTTCATATGCATATATATATGTTGATATGAAGATTTTCACGGGTTGCATAAATAAAAGACATATTTTGCAGATGAACCCACAAAATATGTCTTTCATATATGCAACCCATGAAAATCTTTGTATCAACATTATTAACCTCTACAGGTAGGAATTTTTTAAACAGCTTCGAGTATTTGAAAGAATGTGGATTAAGAAATGTAAGTTGCTTTGTAATTTATCTTTTCTATTAGCTTGTAAAAATGGTGTTTATCAAATCTCATGTGAAAATTGTAAAGCTTCTTACATAGGTATGAGTAATCGTCGCATCAGTGTTAGGAGAGATGAGCATGCTAATGCTGTTAAACAACACTCATCATCATCAGCACTATCCCTCCATATTATAGATTCAGGTCATAAAATTGACTTTTCTAGTACCAGGATCATATCCAGATGTGATAATCTCTATCAGTGTAAAATTAGAGAAGTCATTGAGATACTTAAAAGGCCAGATTGTATCAATAAATGAGATAATGCATGCAAACTTCCTCCTATTTGGAAAGATTTTTTTAAAAAAACATTCTTAAATTTAACATTTTTGCTATTGGTGGAACTTTAACGGTTTTTTTTTCAAATCAGTGACTGTAGTGCCTCTACAACTGTCTTTCTACCTTTTATCACCCAGTGGATGATTTGTGTGACCAAGTAGAAACGTTGGTATATCAATATTTAAATTTTTTTAACACGGATGAACCCACAAAATATATCTTATATATATATGTTAAATTCTCTGTTTTGAAGGCTGAGTAACTAGGCAACAGAGTATTAAGACAAGCTTTGTATTGCAGACTAAGACTAATAGTAATTACACAATGCACTATAATGAATTTAAATACAATTAGAAGTATCTGTGAATGAATTCATACTTATTCAATAATGCAAGATAAATTTATAGATGAATATTTTATGTCAGAAGTTTGTAAATCTTACATTAATAAGCAAATAAATTGAAAATGATGTGTTAGATTAGATAAAAATAAAATTATTTCTAATTTTGCAGAAATGAAATCAAGAAAAATAAAATTTTGTGAATAACTTGCTTCAAATAAAATTTCATATTTATTTAACTTATATGATTTTTTTTGTAATAGGATTCTTACCACCATTTTACAGACGAATACTAAATAACACAACACCAGCCTTGACTGGAACCTGTTGTTAATGAGATAGTTTGCTGCTGTTTGCCACTTTCCTGGCATTAATTTATACAAACAGCTCAAATTTGGTGCTACGTCATAAAATAGTGAAGCTTTCGTATCTTTATGCTGGAACTGTTTCATTTAGTGTTTGCAAATTGTTAAAATCAAAGCACTGCCTTGATCCACTGATTAATCAAACAGTGGTTGCAGATCATTGATTTATGCTGTATATAAAGCAAAATAATAGAGATATTGCTATTTGATTCAGAAGGTCAATAAACTAAGCTTAAATACCAACAAAGATAAAGGAGTAGATTGGTATCTTTCTATTCTTTTCATAATTTATTGATGTATAGTAATTAGTTTATACTTAGCTCATTGGAGTTGCAGATACTTCTCCCATTTCAAATTTTTTAAAAAATAAATATTTAATAATTTAGCATAAATATAGGGCATTTGAACTCAGACTTTCAAGTACCTGTCAACTATCCACACTATCTCATACCACTGATACACATGACCATAAATAATCACCAATACGCATATTTCATGCTAAACCAGCATTCATCAGTTGGTCTAGATTTAGCATAAATGAAATAAATGAATAAGTAAAAATATAATTATTTATCTGTCAAGACTTAAGCATGGGATACCTAAACATTTAGTTAAATAAAGCTAGAAATTAATATGCTTGACTTAAAAAACGATATCTGTTTCAAAGATCAATATAATTCGTAATTATCCTGATCAGAACTTAATGCCTTTGCTAAACAATCCAAAGGTAGAGAATTCAAAAACATTAAGGTTTTAACAAATAATTATCTCATAATGCTAAACAATTGAATACTAAATTTAAAAAGCTTGTTTTTTCCAATAAAAACCAATCAATTCATAATAGAAACGCCAAAAGCAATTCTATTCTAATGAAATAAATTGAATGTCTAAAAAAATTTCAGTAGTTCTAAATATATTATGTTAACAAACTAGTTTGAACTTTCTTTCAATATGTCATAGCATCGGCCGCGAGGCGAACCCGCAACAACCGTCTGCAACCAACAGCTTGCTTGCAAGGGGACTGCGCTGACCTCTCGGTTAACACTTAGATGAAGAGCTCTTTTTTTAAAAAAAAAAAAAGAAGAAAGAAAAACCTGTTTTAAAATGTGATTACACTTTCTTTAGGTCAGTAAAAGAAATGTCAAATAATAACAGATTTTTTTTAATGTGTAAATTATTTACCACTTAATATTAAATCTTGAAATAAATTTATTTTATTTTGCATAATTTATTATAGCTGGAAGAGTTTTTTTCTTAATTTAGTGTATGTGAAAAAAAAAAAGTGGCCTTGAAGTTAAACAAGAAAAAGGAATGCTTACACACATTGTGATTTCACTTTTAAAATTTCTAGCCCAAGGAAATGTGGATTCTCCTGATATTTACAACAATTTTAAAAAGTTATAAATTTAAGTTTTTAATATTATTGTCAGTAAGTATTTCCAGATTTAAAAGTTGTTTTTAAATTACAAGCTTAATAGTACTTAAATTATTATTTTTACTTTATTTACGCTACTTTGTCAAAGGTCAACAAACTGCGAGAGCTATGGACATTTTGTAATTTTATTTAGTTTTAGTTAAGAAGTAAAATTAATTTATAAAATGTGGGATTGAATACATACTTGTAATAAATGGATAGTTCTGAAATACAGTATACTAATTGTATGAGTACTCTATCCAAAGGTGATTTTTTTCGTGCCCTAAAAGCATATGATGTCTTATTTCAGTCCAGTAATACAAACTGGGGGGTGGGGGTGTTCATTGCATTATTTTATTTATTTATAATAATACTGCAACTTTTTTCATATATAAAGTAATATTATGCTATTTTATTAAAAATTTAATATTATACTAATTTTCAAAATAGTCGGTTTATTGGTTATGTAAACAGTCTGTCTGATTCACAACTTTATGTATAGTTCAGATTTTACATAAATTGACAATTGTAAATTTTTCGTAACTGTGAAATGTTTTTATAGAACATATATTGTTGAAAAGATTATATTTCTAATAATATTTAAAATAATGGATAACTAAAATTAATGATTTTATAACTACAGTTGAACTGCAAACTATGCTATATTTTTTCCAAACCCCTTCCCCTTTGTGTACAAATGTATATACAGCATATAATAGCTTATATTTTATTGATAAATTTTGATTAAAATAGAATATGTATTATTTATGGAATTGCAAGTATACGGTATTTTACAACATGCATATATATATCATTAAAAGTCAGTCAACACTTAGACAATCCCAATATCAATAACAATCAACAATTTCAAACTGTTGTCAAGGCAACCTCCTTTTAAGAAATTGTTGATTGTTATTGATATTAGGATTGTCTAAGTGTTGACTGGTTTATACACTCACAAATGTAATATTTTTAATGTTAATATAAAAGTAAATTATTTAATATATGGCAACTCCATTTTGTAAATGAAGTTAAATCATATTGAAGTGCAGCATCCAATCAGACACTTCTGCTGGCTGAAAGAAAATAATAGCAAACCTGTCCAAATGATACCTTTTGATCAGTGGTAAGTAGGTTGGACAAATTTGCTATTATTTTCTTTCATCCAGAAGAACTGATCTGATTGGTTGCTGCATTTCAATACACAGTGGCTGTGGATTTAACTTCATTTATATAATGGAGTTCCTATATATTAAATAATTTACATATATATAACAGATGCTTTTTATATGTATAGTATGCATATAAATTAAAATTATAGCATAAAGAAAATTTTGAAGTATTTTAATTATTAAAAATAGAGAGGACACACATATATATATATTACTAAGTGTATGATCAATACTCATGCATTCATTGAACTTATAAAAAGCATTTAAAAAAATTTAAATGTAATGTATTTTTATTTTTTCAATAAAGTAAATAGTGAAATTTCTGACTTTGGTAGCCATTAAATATACTCTGGATATTCTTTTTTTTTTCAATAACTTTTTTCTCTTATAAAAATGTAATAATGCCCTTGTTTTCAAAAAATTAAAAATATTTTTTCAATATATTTAAGTCAGTATCAACTTTTAGTATGCTCTAAAATTTTATAAAACTTTTAGCATTATACTTAGAAAATATTTTATTATACAAAATACTGTATTTCAAATTTGGAAAGGATAATAAAGGAATACTAAAATGTATGTTCTTTCAACATAGCATGAAGAAAATATTAATAAAAATGATTGTTAAAACAGGCAAAACTCTCCATACAGTAGTGCCACTCAATGCCAACCAGGCCTGAAGAAAATATTGATAAAAATGATTGTTAAAACAGGCAAAACTCTCCATACAGTAGTGCCACTCAATGCCAACCAGAGTAATCAATGGATGCCAGAAGGCTTGTGCATAAAATCCCCATCTAGTGCCTACTCATCCAATATCCCCAGACTAGTTTCTGGCTTGTGGCTTTCGTCAGTGAGGAGCCTTGGATCTGAGAGCACTGTAACTAGATCTTAGGATGTAATGCAACCCTCCAGCATCCACCTTTTATCTCTACTTAACTACAAAACTGTAGTTAAATTGAAAACACAATATTTTCAATCCAATATAGCCGTATAGGTCTGAACTCAATTCAGTACTTACACATTTTGGTGTCTTTGGTTTTTTAATAACCATAGCTACCACTATCCTATTAGGCAGGATTGGTTTTACACCAATAAACATCACACAATCACCATGTCTTATGCTTGCTTATAACTGTTATTAAAACAGCCCAAACTATCTATATGTATTGCCACTCAATGCAAGCCAGAGTAATCAATGGATGCTAAAGCTATTAATATATGGTCATCTGAACTTTGTTCAGTCCTATATGGCTATTTAAGTTAGATTTCTAAATTGGAAGACATATGGATGTCTAAAAATTTCAGATTTTCTACTTAATAGTTATATATTAGATAAAGTGCTGGGCTTGTCCTGGTATTTTTAATCTAATGTTTGAATATCCTAGTACCTCACTGAGGATGCCAGTAGCAGAAACCAGTCTGGGGTTGGGGATATTCTGCAAAGCTTGTTAAGAGTTATTTTGCAAGCTCTATATATAACATTTGTAAATACTAGCTTATTAAATTAGGTCATGTGACATCTGACTTGATTTTTTTTTGTAATTCTCTTAGAATTATATTTCACAATATATACATGAGAAAGTAGCATATAAATAATGTATAGTAATAATAACAATAGCAAACTCTTCTTACAGTATTGCCATCAAGTGCAAGCCTTCATAATCAATGGTATGCAAGAAGGTTTATGCATAAAATCCTTATCTAGTGCTTATTCATCCAATATCCCCAGACTAGTTTCTAGCTTGTGGCTTTCATCAGTGAAGAGGCTTTGATTTGAGAGCACTGCAACCCTCCAGCAACCACCTTTTACCTATCTGTTAACTATAAAGCTAGGAAACTAGTTTGAGGATATTGGATGAATAGTACTAGATAGGAATTTTATGCACAAACCTTCATTGCATCCATTGATTATGAAGGCACGCACTTGATGACAATACTGTATGAAGAGTTTACTATTGTTATTAACAGTCTTTGTAAGCATATGAAATGGTGATCGCAAGATGTTTTGATGGTAATAATGTATAGCATTGTATTTTGGTGTTGTGTCCAAGATAAATGTATATCAGGTAAGCATTGGTGACCCTCAACTCTGTTTAGCTTGTATAACTATCTGGATTGCAGCCAAACAAGGAATCACTCTTTCACATATCTGACTATGAATTCAAGAGAAGTTTCTATTTATATGGAAGTTCAAACTCGATCAACATGGAAAAAGTTGATGGTCTTTTAGAGCTCATCTTCACCACAAACTATTACAATATTCTCTGCCAGTCTAATAAATAACTCAATAATAATCTTTTTTTTTCAAACCTACTACTTGTATAATGGAATTTGAAACAGGATAAATAATTCTTTTTTTAAATGTTGATTAATAAAAAATAAAATAATACAGATAAATAATTTACAGTTGACATAAATTAAAACCAATTAGTTAAAAAATTTCCTATTTCTTTAACTTGAAAAAATGTCAATTTCAGGATTAATTATAATCAAGATACATTTAAAAAAAAAGCTATTTCCAAAATTATTACATATTTATCAAAACTAATAAACCTTAATTAAGAAAAAGATTCTTACCTAATCCAATTAAAAATAGATAATAGAATTTTATAATTAATATCAACTACAAAATGAAAACAAGCTACTTTTAGAATTTTTTAATATCAAAATCAGAATTAAATAAAACGTTAAATAGTCTTACTTTTTATTATTTTTGATTATAAGTAATTTATAACACTTTTAAATATAAAATTTATTATTTAACAATTAATGTGTTATTCCATTATGTATATTTTAAATAAATATTTACAGAAAATTTTGTTTGTGTTCATTTTTACTTTTCTTTCAAACTTCATATATATATGCACACACGCATTACTATGTTACGTGTGATGAAACATTTTAATCTCAACAATATATATATATTAAATAGAATTAATTACCATCACAAGCTAAAATTCAAATATAAAATATAATTTCCAAATGTTTAATTACTTAAAGCAGTGCTACTTATGACATAAACATAAAGTCTAAATAAAACACCATAAGTAGAGTAAAAGGTCAACTTAAACCATAAAATTCTATTTATTATAGTTACATGTAAGAGTTTTTCAAAATTTAAAAATGATTAGTGCATTAATCTTGCTTTAAAATGTGAGATAAATTTATGTTAATTTATTAACTTTTAGGATCTTTGTTGATTTAGTTGCCAGAAAATCAAGTTATATATCACGTGACTTAATTTAATAAGCTTGTACTACAAATGTTATATAGTAAGCATTAACAAGCTTTTCCAAATGTACAGATATTTGTAATACAAGCTTTTAAATTAAGTCACATGATGTATGACTTGATTTCCTTGCCATTATAGTTTTGCTCTTGAGGCTTTGACAATATTATATTGCTAAAGCTGTTAATATATGGTGTATCTGAACTTACTTCAGTCCCATATGACTATTTAACTTAGATAGCTGTATTTGAAGTCATAAATATCTGAAAATTTCACATTTTCTACTTATTAGTTAACTATTAGATAAATGCTGGACTTAAGTTGGTAATTTTAGATCTAGTGTCCGAATGTCCTAGTGCCACACTGAAGAAAGCCAACAGCTAGAAACCGGTCTGGGAATAGGGATATTCAGAAAAGCCTGTTAAGAACTATTAATGCTCATTATATAATATTTTGTTGATTTAGTTTCACCTTTTTTATGTAAGGCTGAATTTCAATATAGAATAAAGTTATTGCTTATAGATAAGAGATTGTTATTTTCTTTACTTTGCTTTAATCAGCCTTTACAATTATCTTATTGTTTTTTTTCTACAATTCCATGAAAATTGATGCATCAAAAATGTACTATATTATTTACAAACTTACTTGAACTTTTTGTTCTTTGCCTTTATATCTATTTTTTTTCTTTATTAGTTAAAATGGCCAATAGTGATAATGAATACTTAGTCATTATCATTATTAACAATTTGTTATTTTTGACTTATTGTATGTTCTTTTTTTGTAATGTTGGTTAACATAATTTTATTTATAGTTGTAAAATAGATAAATAACACAATAACTCTATCAAGTAATCTAAATTACTTTACACATATAAAATGTGATAACCAGAGCAGAAAAATTCAAAAAATATTAACCACTAATATTATTTTGCCAAGCACTTTTGATACCATGTTCCAGACTCGTGGTGACATATTGGAACTGAATGATTAATCTTCCAGTGCCTGCTCAATGGAACATTAGTGTTTTGCTGATTGATAACATTATTTGACTTAGCAATAAACCAAGTGTTGATGGCCTAGTGGTTCGCATAGCTGCTTGGGTTCTCTTCCTGGTCAACGCATTTGACATACGGAAAAAAAAACCAAGCCTCTTTCAACTTCCTCTTTCTATTGTTCGATTCATTACAAACAGTACTGATATTTTGAGGATAAAATTTATGCCCACAAATATTTTCATAATTTAAAAAAACACAATTAACTTGAGAATCAATTTTAGATTTTTTTATATTGATAAACATTATATTATATTATAAAGTTATATAATAGACAATTGTCACCAATCTTTTTGAATGATTATAGATTTATAAAAAAAATTCAGACTTTATTTATACTTATCTAAATATATTGACTTTTTAATAATAGCATGTATATTACTATAAAACATAATATTTGAAGTATTATTGGGTGCTTTTTTAGATATTTACAGCCCTTTTTAGATAGAGCCGTGCAAGAGAATTGAATCGATGATTTTAGATTTTTTAATACTTTTATAAAACTAACATTCTAACCAATCAAGTCATTTTGTCAAAAGTCACAGTCAGTAAAAGTTTTACATATTTATCTTTAAGTGTCCATTTTACGTGTGCCCACTGCTATCCGAACACAATAAAAAATTATTTATCTGATACAAATAAATTTAATTTTTAAAATTTCTTATAAATTATTGTATTATATTGTAATCAAATTGTAGGACATACTATACTTTTACAGCGTAATTATATGTTAACATTTTATTTTTGAAATAAATATTTTTTTTGTACATTATGTGTATTATTAACAATATCCAACTATAAATTTACATTGAAAAAATAAATGGTGACCGCCCCCTGGTTGAAAAAATAAATGGTGCCCGCCACCTGGCGGGTATTATAGAATGTGCTCTTAAGTGCAAAAAGGTTGGGGACCCCTGGTATATATCATCACACTAATATTTACTTATATCATATGAACAACTTTTTAAAATAAAATTTTTATATATAAAAAGAATGAAATGGTAAAAAAATTGTTCACGTGACAATAGATAATCAACTCATAAATCAACCTAATGTAATACTGTATAATTTTTAAAAAACCCTCTATTCTTGCTCTTTAAAAAATGAAGAAATAACATATTTTCATACATTATAAATTTTCTGAGTGGAAGCTTTGACAGAGGAGTCTATTTGATTAAAGACTCACCTTAAATTTAATATTTGTGAATCCAAAGATTACCAATTCACTTCCCATGCCAAGTGTCACTGATAAGATAAACATCACTTAAAGAAAAGACAATAATTTTAATTAAAACATCTACTTTTATATTAATCTATGTATTGATGCTAAGATTTGAATGAATTTTGAAAAGTATAAAGTTTGAATTTTTCTAAAAACATTTAAAAATTCATCTAGATGATAGAAGTAAACTGCTATTGCCACTAACCTTTAGATATAAAGCTGAGCACTGATTATATATATGTGTGAGGATAGTAATCTAGACCAACTGATGATTGCTGGATTAGCATGAAATATTTATATTGGTGATTATTTATCTTTTCAACATGTGTGTGATCAGGGGGGTCAGCAATATGAGATGGCACTGAGAGTAGTGGGTCGTGTGAAAGTCTGAGTTCGAATCCCACATATATTACATATATAAATGCAGGTTTAAGCCTGTACATAGAAGTGATCAATTTATTTTTAATATTTTACTTTATATTTATGATCATTCTTCTATCAAAGAGAATTATAGGCTCAAACACCTTTATAAGTTTTAACTTTAAAAGGAGAAGTGGTTGTCAGATATGTTGTAAAACTTCACAAACTCATATAAGAGATAAATGTAATGAACATGAAACAATGTATATAATTCAACATCTTGGCATTTTTGTTTGTGATTCTATGCTGTGAATACAATGTTTTTTTATTGTTTTCGTTAAAACAGATTTTAATTCCAATTACATATAGCACTATCTTTAAATGAATTGAAAATTATAAAAGATATTAAAATAAAATATAAGGATTTGATATTTTTAAAGGGAGATAAATCTAGTAGTATGGTTATTATGTCAAAGTTAGAATATAATTTAAAGATGTGTAAATTATTAGATGATGTTTTTTTTATTAAAATTAATAAAGATGAAACTAAAAAAAAGAATAAAATTGTAAACAAATTAATAACTGAAATGGAGGAAAAAGGATATATTGAAAAGTTCAAAATGAAACAATTGAAAAGATTAGATGTAAAATGTGCTAATATTATAGGTTTACCAAAGGTACATAAAGAAGGAATTCCAATGAGATCCATTATTTCATGTAAAAATACATATTATGAAAATATCACAAAATGGATATATATTAATGTTTTTAAGAAATATGAAGATTTTAATAAAAATGAAAGTAAAATTAATAATTCAAAAATTTTTGTAGATAAATTAAAAATATTTTTAGAAAATAATAAATTTAAAAATATTACATTTGTAAAATTAGATATTGTTAATATGTATTTAAATATTTGTCCAGAAGATGCTATAAATTATATTATGGATTTATACATAAAAGATAAAGGTGATAAAATAAAAATTGATTGTAATTTATTGTATGAAATTTTGGTTTTATGTTGTAAAGATTTGGTTTTTAGATATAATGAATGTTTTTATAAGCAAAAGAAAGGTTTATGTATGGGAAATTGTTTAAGTGGTCTTCTGGCAGATATATATGTATAATTTTGAGAAAAAATATTTTAGTAATGGGTTTGGTCTTGTTTTTTATTGTAGATATATTGATGATTATTTTACTGTTTTTAAAGATTATAAAAATGTTAAAAGGTTTTTAAAATATATAAATAGTAAAGATATTAATATTAAATTTACTATGGAAAAAGAAATAGGGGGATGTATTGAATATATGGATATAAAAATTAAAAAAAATTTTGTTGATTATAATTTAAATATAGAAACATCAGTTTTTAGAAAGAAAACTTTTCATGGTTTATTAAGTAATTGGAATTCTGACTTAGATAAACATTGTAAAATGAACATTATTAATAATAGAATAAAAAGAGGAATAAGAATTTGTTCTAATAAAAATTTATTAAATGAAGAATTAAATATTATAAAAAAAGAATGTTTATTAAATGATTACCCTTGGGATGTTGTATTAAAAATTTTTTCAAATAACAATTTAAATAAAATAAAAAGTGGAGAAAAATTAAAGAAAAATTTTGGTGATGATACATTTTTTATAGGTTTTAAGGTTCAAAATTTTATTTTTAAAAAGATAAAAAATTTGTTTCATGGATTTAATAAAAGATATGGTTTTAGTATTTATCCTGTATACAAGAAAAAAAAGTAATTTATATAATTTAATTAATAAAGGAGATTTTGTTGATTTTTCAAATATAATGCAAGCTGTTTATTGTATAAAATGTATGGATTGTTTAAAATATAATGGTAAAGATATATCTTATGTGGGTAATACAAAGAATTTTTTAAAAACTAGATTAAAACAACATTTGTCAGATAGAAATTCAGCAATATATTTACATAAAGAAAAATTTGGTCATGTCAATTTTAAGATTACCCCTTTAGAATGTATAATTAAACAAAAAGAAAGATTTGAAAAGGAAAGTTTATACATAAAGATGTTAAATCCTGTTCTGAATAGAATATTATAATGTAAAGAAAAAGAGAAGAGAAAATATATATATATTATGAAATTTAATAGAATGTTTTTGTTTAACAAGAAAGGAATGTAAAAATGTGTTAATTGAAGATAAGATAATAAAAACTATATTTTGTAACAATAAAATGTTTATTTAGGCAAAATGTAAAGTTGGAAGCTGTTGGGAAAAGAAATCATAGTAAGTAAAGAATATATTTTCCAAAATAGTATGTATATATGACAGGATTTTTATTTTTGTTTGTTTTAAAAAATTTTATGGATTTTTTTTTTTCTCCTTTTTATATATTTTTAATTCCTTGAAAAAGACTATAGAAAAAAATAAAGAAATAGTCGAAACGTTGGAAATCTATTTTAATATATATTTCATTTTGGTACCAAAAAAAAATAAAAAACAAGTTTTTAAAAGATTTGGTGTATGTTATAATTATTTTTAAAAATATATATATACTTGTATTTAATATATATTATTTAAAACTTTGCTTTAGAAAGTAAAATAGCATCCTTTTTTGTGTGTGACTCAAACGTAAACTTTTTATAATTAATTTCCAGAATGTAAATTATAAAGATATATAATTAGATTTTTTTTAAAAAATCGTAAAATATTGTTATGGTTTAGATGTATGGATAGATAGACTGACTGATTTATTAAATTATTGATTCATAGATATTATTAGTAGTAAAGAGATAAGAGGATGGATATATGGTATGATGGGTAGATAAATTGACAGATAAATAAGCACGTAAATAGATAGAATTATATATGTATATGGGTATTATCAGGACATCACAGAACAAAAGTTTTTTTAATACAGATTTGTTATACGTTTTTCTTACCACAACTTATCACTTCAAATTGGCCTTTTTCAAGAATGCATTTTGTCCTTTCATTATCAGGAAAGTGCTTACCAATACATCAGTTATTACAACTTTCTGATATGTTTTCAACCCATTTCCATTCAGAATTTTTAATTTTAATGATCAAATGACTAATATTAGACTGAATTATTTATATATATATCCTTGTATGATTATTAGTTAAATGCCAAAAAGGCAGGTTTTGTACATCAATTTGGAAAACTGACTCCTAGCTTTTCTGTCTTTGGTTTATTTCTAAAACATTCTAGCAGTTATGTTATTTTAGATCATTTAAGCAACTTCTTTCATTTGGTACAGCTCTTTTCTTCACTCTTGCAATTTTTTTAAATATATTTTTTGTACTTTTCTACCTCTAAGTACACACTTAATCAGAATCCTTCTCTGCCAAATTCTTTTTATAATAAATAATCTCTTTTTACTAACATTCTTTAACATTGTTCATCTTATCTTTTCAAAGTTATTTTTTCTATTTTCTTAAAAATCTACATCTTAGAAACAATAAATCTTTTAGCATTCCTTCTAGTACTTGTCTTTGTTCTATGTAAATTCACACTTCAATAAAACATTATTTTTTTTTATTTGCAATAGATTGATATTTTTTCTCTTTAACATTTTTATTACTATTTCCATCATTAAATAACTAATTATCTAAATACTTAAATATGATAATTCTGTTTTATTATTTTTTGCCTAACTATCACTTTGAATGTTTTATTATCTTCAGTTTTATAATTGTTTTAGACTTAGATATATTTATTTCCCCTCCTTTTTACCTCCATAGATTTTATTAAACCTTCTTAACAGTATTTTCAACTCATTTTGGTACTTATGTATTATTCTGTCTACCAAGCTTGGCTATTCTTTTTTTTAATTATACTGTTGCAAGAGAATACAATAAATATTTAAAACAAAATGGCTGACAAAAAGCAATTGTATTTAATATTTACATTTTAAAACAATTTTGTTATTGTTATTCAAAAAGAAACAAAATTCTTCAAAAATTATTTATAATATTTTGACTACATTTATTATTAATTTTTTATATTAAATCAACTTATTAGTATAAAAATTTAAAAAATATGACAAACATAAAGTTTCATATTATGCCCATGATTGCAGACTTCAATTTATTTGGCAAAAACCCCACGGTCTTTTGATGTTTGCTTATGCACACTGATTCATAAAATTATATTGGTGATTTATTATAAATAAATAAATAAATTGAATAAACCTTCTGAATGGAATTTTCAATCAATATATTAATTTTTTTAAACTTAACAACTAACACATTTGGTAAAATAAAATTGAAAAAAAAAACATAAACAAACATTTGTATGTCTCTGAAACAGTATAAGTAAAAAAAATGGCTTCCAAGCTTGGTAGTTAGGATAATACACAAGTACTGAAAATTTTTAATATACAGCTGGGTCTCTTTTTATGTGGTAGATAGGTTCCACAGAAAACCCACATTAAAAAAATTGCACAAAAATAGACCTAACTTACCTTGAAAAATGTAGGATACATCCCATAATTTTCAAAACTTGCATCAAACCAAAGCAATGAGGTAAAATTACTTTAAAATTTGCATAAAAAAAGTAAGGAAATAAAGTATGACTAATAAAAAATGTCAAATATTTGAAAAAATTGATACAAGACAAACTTTTTTTTATTAACTATTTAATTTTATTCAAAACAATATGTTTTTATGTGTAATTTCTTTTACATTTTTTATACATATTTTAATCATTATTGCTATTTGACAATATGCAGGTTCATTTGTGAACTTGTAAGAAATCAGATTCATCACAAGAGGAAATACAATTAGCGCCAACTTGTCTCGTGCTGTTTTAATGGTTTTCTGTCAACAATATAATCTGTAGCTAAACTTTGAGACAATGATTTCACTAATTGTTTATGAAGCTCACGATATTGAGGCTGCTATATCTAGCTGTTAGAGAATGCACTTCCACAAGTGCAACTATATATATATAACATGCTTCCAAGAGTGTGTTAATAATGATTAACGGTTAAATTTTCTTTTATACATATATATGGAGAAACTTTTAGACAGGAAAAAGTTACAAGTAAAAATATGTAAAAACTTTTAAAGATACATTCTTTTTAAGTAGAAATTAAAAGTTTTTAAATATTTTTACTTGTAACTTTTTTCTGTCTAAAAGTTTCTCCATATATATATAAAAAAGAAAATTTAACCATTAGTCATTATTAAAAGTTACTTCTAACTTTTTTCTTTTAGACAGAAAAAAGTTACAAGTAAAAATATTTAAAAACTTTCATTAAAAGTTCTTAAATATTTTTACTTGTAACTTTTTTTTCTCTAAAAGTTTCTCCATGTATACATGTATATAAAAGAAAATATAAACATACACAGACATACAACTATTTAGCTCTCATTGGAATTTAAGATCTCATTCATAATTTGGTCATTAATAATAAAATGATTTTCCAATTGATTAGAAAGTTGAAACGAACAGATTCTACTTCTATTTCATTACCTTTTTCTAAATCTTCTACAGTATCTAAATGTATTGCCAAATCTTTTTCTAACAGGCATTTAAAGTATGTAAAATTGAATGCATGTATATAAAATGGGGAAATCCCGATTTTAAGTGAAATAAGAACTTCTTTATGACATAAAAGAAAACCGCATAAAAAGATATTAAAAAAAAAAACATGAATCGCATAACTTCAAAATCGCATTAAAAAAATCCACACAAAAAGAGACCCAGGTGTATATATTTAATACATATATAATTCTAAAGAATTTTATAATCTACTTTTCTGCACTAACTGTAATAATTAAGAAAATGTTGAAACATCTAACAACAGATCAGAGTTGATTTATAATAAAGAAATTTATTTAATGCTAAACACTTTCAATACTGAATAGTATCATAATTATAACATTAGGCTGTGCTTTCAATACTGGATAATACCATAATCATAGCATTAATGCTATAATTAGGATACTATTTAATATTGAAAGCACTTCACTTTAAATAAATTTCATTATAAATCAAACTGTTCTGCTGTAAAATGTTTCATCATTTTCGTAATTATTGTTACATATATACAGGTCCGTGTATATTATACACACACAAATGTCTAGAATGCTGGATACATATATAGATATACATATGTGAATACTGCATATACACTGAAAAACATATTTGTAATTTTTAATGTTTTTATATATTATTTGCTTTACTTTTTAATCAATAATGTGGAAATCGTGGATAGGAAGGGAAGTTATATTTACTTATAATTGATACTAACTGAGCTAAATAAAAAACAGATTATTAGATTTATTAATCTAATTATCTGTTCTTTTTTATTTTTGTTAACTGTATTATCATTAAATAATAAAAATAATTTAAATGATTGTTTTAGTTTTACTAATATTTGCTTTTAAATCTTCCTTTGAGCTGATCGAATACAATTTACAAATTATTGATTGCAGGTCGTCATGTGATGTGGAAAAAATAACAACCACCAAATTTAAGATAACTGATAATCTCTATTTATTTTGGCAACTGATATTTTTCCAGTTTAGATCTTTAAAAACTTAAAATCATTGGAAATAATTTTGTAAAAATTGAATTAACTTAATGCACATTTATTTATTTATCATTATTTGATATATATGACAGCTACTATTCTATTTTCATGCTGACAGATATGATCCATAAATGGTAGATGACGAAATGATATTCACATATGAAAATTGGCTGTGAATAATCAATAAGTAATATCAACCAATAATATACTGTTTGAATATTTGTATGTTATATGCTAGTTCATCAAAGACAATGTATTGTTTCATTACAGTCTTTTTTGTCTTTGTTTGATTCTTGTTTTCTTGCTTTCTTTATTTTTCTATCTACTTTTTAATCTTATTGTCTCAGTTACTGAACTAGTTTCATAGGAATATGCCTCTCATCTCATTGCACTAATACTGTAATAATGGGTTTGCTCGATCATATTTTCAACCATCAATTATAAGCAGAATAGTTCTGAATAGTTTTTCTTTATTATGTGTGTAATACATATAAGTATTTAAGTATGTAAAGCCAATTATTGGAAAAAAATAAAAAAAACTGAGCTAATGTAAAATCTGTAACTGTGATTTTGCACAATGCAGTATCCCCCCACCCCCAATGAGCCACCATCAAATCATTTTGAAACTGGACTTGGAGTAAGAATTCCATTCTGTGACTAATTGTAGTTTGGGATTTAAGAATGTAGGAATATCTGTAGTTCCACAGATGTTAAGATTCTAGAAAAAGGTGACATAAAAATGATATATCTTACAAAGGTGAGGTAAACTGTTGTGTGCACCTGATTGCTTACTTAAATAGTAGAACTATTCATAGTATTAATAATGATAATAATCTCTGATGTTAAAAACCAGAAAATATCACATGATCACTATTCTTTATGTTTACACAAGCTGTTTTTCACAGAGGCAAAATTCTCCATATAATAGTGCCACTCAGTGCACGCCTGAGTAATCAATGGATGCAGAAAGGTTTGTGCATAAAATTCCTATCTAGCACCTACTCATCCAATATCCCCAGACTAGTTTCTAGCATATGGCTTTTCCTCTGCGAATATCTCACATTATTTAGTGAAATAGTAAAGTAGTGGAATTTAGAGCCTGTGGTCCAAGGAACAAAGCTTAGCTCCATCACTTCTAGGGCTTAAACTTCATGTGAACTCCCCCAAGAAGTAAACCATTTTATTACATGAGATAATGATGGCAAAACAGAATGCAGTGGTTACTATAAAGATGAGCATTTCAATTTTTTTAAAAATTATAAATACATGGATTATGAATTTTGCATATCATGAATTTTTCTTCATGATTAGAAAAACTACCAAAGTTAAGATTAATTGAAACCGCTCTTTCAGAATAACAAAGATTAACTAATCAATGAAAAGGCATATGGCTTTATTGTTTGGGAGTTCATAAGAAGTTTGAGTATCAAACCTGCAAGTGCCAGAATCGGTTCTGGACTTCCCAATCACCCAAGTTGGACATTCTATCTAAACCATGCAGCACACTTAATGGATGGAGTAAATAGTTATAGCATATTTTTTGGAAAAGTGAATAATCAAACAAAAAGTGGTTTAATGTTGTTGAATTTACTACGAGGTTTGATTTGGTATCTTCTATTTTTGGAAATCTTAGTATATCTACAAAAGACTAATAATAATAAAAATTCATTTTGCATACATTCTTTCTCAATATATGATGTAATGTTAGATTCAAAAAATCTATAGAACATATTTTTTTATTGTTTGATAGAGACATTGTATTAATACCATTAAAAGTTCATTCTTATTTTTTATAGATGTGTTGTTAAGAATAGTAAAATATGGCTTAAAATGAATTGAAATTAATAATATTAGTACTCCGAGCTTGATTGATCTATCATTTAGTTTTTGTCCAATATGTAGTTTGACTATTATCAAGGTTTGCATGTTTTAGTGGAATGATAAATTGGTGGATTAACTGGTGGATCCAGGAACTAAAGATCCTTAGATTTCAGTTTAACTCTGTCTAGATTAACAGTGCTTAGATATCACATGACCATCTGAGTGATCAACCATTTAATTAATTTACTTATGAACACAAAAGACATTATTCTATAAAAAAAAAAATTGGCTATGTCCATGCTCAAAACAATGGCATTTTATGAATAATATTACAGTTTGGACTCATAAAGTAAAAGAAATTAATGTTACATGAGCACTAACAGTTATACTTTTAGATAAATCTTTAATTGGTTTATCTCCAATTATTAAGGAATGGATTCTATTTAGAATATATTCATAAAAAATTTGGTACTTTCATATTTTAAAACCCAACTGATAAGTTCGAACAGCTGTTAAGCAACATATTTATCAATTTTGATTTTCAAGATTGTTTTATTATTCATATAGGTACTTGAGTACTAAAACTGCAACATGAAGCATGTATTAGATATTTATGTGCCTGTTCACATTTGTATCAATCCGTCACTTGTGATGCGAGTAAAATAATGTGCAAAAAAACAAAACATGTACACAGATCTTTCTTGCACAAAAAAACAAAATGTGTACAGGATTTTTCTTGTGCAAAAAAAAAATGTGTATGTGTATCATTTTTGCGCAAAAAAAACAAAATGTGTACATGGATCTTTCTTGCATGTGATATGAATGTCAACAGCCACAATAAGTCTAATACATGCTCCGTGTTGCAGGATTAAAAATAAGTGAATAAATATACATCAAATGAACAATAAATGATTTCAAAATACACCAAACATGATTTAAAAATACATTATAAAATTCAATATAGTTTAAATATACACCAAAGGAACTATCAAAATACACCAAACATGATTTAAAAATACATTATAAAATTCAATATAGTTTAAATATACACCAAAGGAACTATCAATGATTTTGATTTGTAAGTAATTTGTTAATTTGTATAAAAATACATTAAGTACATTACCAACAAAATGTCTATCTGCAGTAAAAATGTTCGCTCCAAAAATAAAATTACTTGATTGCAAAGGATGCTGGGATTTTCATAAAACTGCTAATAAACGTCGATATTTTTAATAAAGAAATTAAAGCAAAAACTGCAAATAAACATCAATTTTTTTTATAAACAAAATTAAAATAAAAATTCCTAATAAACTTGGCTTTTTTTTTATAGAGAAATTAAACCAAAAACTGCTAATAGACGTAGTCGATTTAGTTGATTTACTTTTTTATATAAAGAAATTAAAACAAAAAGTGCTAATTAACATTTTTTTTATATAAAAATTTTTTAAGAATGAAGTCATTTATTAAAAAATTAGTTATTTAAATATACACAAAACAAACAGTAAATGATTATGAGTTTTAATTAATTTTGATAAAAATAACATTAACTATATTTCTACAACACTTACCGTGTAATATATACTACACAAAATGGAGATCTGTGGGAAAAAATTTTGCTCGAAAAATAAAAATGCCCAATATGATGTCAACTGTGATATCACCATTGTAGGGCTGTTTTTTTTCAATATGACATCATCAGGATGTCACACGTTGATTGTGGGTGTGAAAAGGTCCTATCTCCCCTATCCCCCTACGTTGCAGGTTTAGTACTCAAGTACCTTGATATATATTTAAAAAAACATGATATGAATACAAGTTAATTTATTTTGGGGTTCACTCTAAAAAGGTGAATAACAAGATCTTTATTGGTAGGATATAATCTGGCAATAGAATACAATGAGAAGCTGCGATTAAGCAAAATGAGGAGAGTTTTTCAGGTGAAAAAAGTCAAATTCTAATATGAATATATGTGGATGGATTTGTTTTAGTGGATTGTTTTCCACCACAAAATTTACTTTTAATATTTTCTTTACTTTTTTTTTATTTGATTAAAGTTAAAATGATCATATGGACTTCTGAAGGGCTTTTAATAATCATAAAATATCTCAAAGTTTCTCTACAGAGAAAGAATTATGATGAAGATGATACACATGAGGCTAATAAATGATGAGAATTTACAATTATATATTCTTAATAACAACAGCTTGATATTTTATTGTTATATACAGTAAGAAAAATAGATATTTACTGGTATATATATATATATATATCATTTTCGATTTACTGCAGGATGAAGATCTCTCCATGTTCAATCCACCTCCTATCTTTAGCTTTTCTTCTCCACATCAGGCTAGCATACTTTTTTATTTCATCCATCCATCTCACGTGGGGTTTTTTTTTTCTTCATATGTCATAGCATCGGTGGGAGACGAACCTGCAACAACCGTCTGCAACCAACAGCTTGCTTGCAAGGCAGCTGCGCTGACCTCTCGGCTAATAACGCTTGACCACATATGTGGGTTTTTTCTAAGTCTTTTACAATCTCTTGGAATCCAGTTTAAAATTTTAATTGTCCATCTATTATAATCTCTTCGAGCAAGATGTTTGCCCAACTCGACTTCAGTCTCTTAATTCTTTGGCTGATGTCAGTAATATCTGTTTGTTCTCTCACTTGGACACTTAATAGAAGAGCAATAGAGAGAGAGAGAGAGAGAGAGAGAGTTCAGATCAGTTAAAGAAGTGTGGAAAGATGCGGGATTAACAAGAATAGATCGAAAACAAAATAAATGTGTATATTAATATCAGTTACATGAAACTGTACTAATATCGTTTGACTTAATTATGAAAAACTTTTGACTTTTTAATAATTTTAAATATGTCATTCTCATTATTACTATTACTCCTATTAATATTATTTTACAAAAATTTTCATTTTTCTTAAAAATACTTTTTTCCAATATATTTTTTTTTGTTCAGCTTTTTTTTAAAAATTACATTATCGTAATGTCTGCTTTTCCACTTGTAACTGCATTTAAGTTTATTGCTGGAGGGCAAGTAGTCCTACGTAAATTGTAAGAATGTCTGAGTTACTTTTATTTTTATTTTTCTGACTTTAAAAAGACTTTTGTTTAATAATCAATAAAGCTTAAAACTATGAGAATCTGTTATGACTTGTAGATTTTTTTTGTTGGAAGATGAACAGTAATAGATAAAGACTCACGCTCCTCTTCTCTTAGTTTATTCTTTATGTATACCATAGCAACATCCGTTTTCCCACAGCTTTCTACAAGCTCTAAATGGAAATTAGTCATTAGGTTTAATGGCTACTCAATACTTACATAAAAATGGTAACGATCACCGCTGTATAAAGATGATACGTCATTCCATTCCAATTTTGAATTTACTACCATTATTATCTGCATATTATCGGTTTTATATATTTATTTATTATATTGAAATTAAGATCATAAAATATTCCTATATTATTTTGGAACAGCAAAATATAAGGCAAAAGATAAGCGGAGGGGTCACCCTTCAATAAATGATTATAAACATTTCAAATCACTTTATTAACTAGCCAATTACTACATTTAAAATCTCCACTGTCTGCATTTATTATTACTTTAACATAGAGTAGAAACAACTTTTTTTTACTTTCGTTTTTAAGTTGTTTTTTTCATTTTGTATAACAAGTGGACAATCAGATTTCTATTAACAAATTTATATTTTTAATATAAAATTAATTTATAATCACATGGACTGTTTTTCAAGAGATCGTGGGTCTTTTGCATTTGTAAAATTTTTATTTTCCTTGGCTAGGAATTGGTCTTAAATCTTTATCACTTAGATTTGTCAATTTACTATTGATACAAATCACAAAGGCCAACTTGGTTTCTAAAGATTCAGTACTAGTATCATATGTTATTAATTTTTCTCTTTTATTGTTTTTTAGTTATATGTTTTCTTAATTTTATTAGCCTATATTAGCCAGTGATGTTTCTACATTCAAATGACAACAATTACATAACCATCAACTCCTGCCTTTTCTCACACAGGAACACCATCTTCAACTTCCAAGAATCCCTAGAAACCGGGGTCTTTGCAACCATTAGGCTATCAGTTTTCCTCATCTGTGCACTCTGGTTGCTCCTATGTGACATTATTTTTGACCAGAGAGTACACTCAGTGAATCAAAAGCTATTGGACCTAATTTGCTCTTTCAAAACCAGAGATACCAAACTATCCCCACCTCCACTCCTCATAGGCACTTGGGCAATCCTCCAACTCTTGTCCTCTCAGCCTCTGTCATAGGACTCAATCATTTAAATGTTTGTGACCCATGCAGTGCTTGCTCAATGAAGACATGCATCTCGGACTGGCCTGGACTACATAGCCTTTCCACTTCCCAATCTTTTTTCACATGTATCCTTCCCCTCTTACCATGTTGCTCCTGAAATTTCAATTTACCATATAATCACTCCCTTGGAAATCTTTTTCTAACTGTATTTGTATCTGTTTTTTTTTTTTTATGAATAAACTTTCATCACTGAGAAAAAACAAAACAATTACAGAACCACTTATTAGTCAATTGAACTTAAGGTACTCATACAACTGGTTTTTGATAGATCATCCAATGCCCAAATTTTTATCATTATGTTATCCAAGCTAATGGCTGAAGATTTCAAAACAATTTAAGATTTTAAATCCAAACCAAATTTATTATCCAATACTTTGCTTGGAAAGTGTTATTCAACTCCATATTTTGTTGTCTTGGGTTATAAGTTATTTGCAGCCCTCTTTACCTTTTTGGTAAAATGTTGATTCATACTCACTCATAGTATCACATATTTAATGCAAAAAAATGCCCTGCATGGCTTAGCACAGCAGGTAGAGCATCCAAATTGGGGATCAAGATATTCTAGCATTGATTCTGGTAATGACAGGTTTGGCACTTGAATTTCTTATGAACTCCCAAGCAATAAAGCTATTTGCCCTTTTTTGCAAGAAAATAAACTAAGTAATGTTATATTTGTTTTGGTATTTACTGCACCATCATTTGATTAAGTCAGAAATCTCCAAACTTCTTTGGACTACCATACTTTTTTGGGTAAAATAATTTACTCAGTGCCCTCGTGAAAATTGTTTTTAAATATGCAGTGAAAAACTTCAGTTCTTTTGTGCATTCATATTTCTACCTAAATGCTACATCATAATAAAGAATGATGTTGAAACAATAGAAATTCCTCCCAGTGCAAGCCACAGTAATCAATGGATGCTAGAAGGATTTTGTGCATAAAAATCCCTATCTAGTCTCTATTCATCCTATATTTCCAGGTCCAAGGCTCCTCATTGATGAAGGCCATAAGCTAAAAACTAGTCTGGAGATATTGATTAAGTAGGCACTACATAGGAACGTTGATGCACAAATCTTCTAACATCCATTGATTACTTTGGCTTGCATTAGGGGGCACTACTGTATAGAGAGAATTGCTACTGTTTTAATAACTAGTGTAAGCATAAAAAATGGTGATCATTTGATGTAAGAAAGATATTATTGTAAATAAAATGCCTTGAAGCTTGAAGCCATAAAATTATTTTTAAAATCAACCACAAAACATTTGCATTACACACAGAAAATTAAGATAACAGAAGTTATTAAAATAAAAAATCATGATTAATGTTAAAAATAATCCTAATGAAAAGAATAAAGCTGGTTCATTGCTATCAATTTATCAATATTCAACTTTTTTTGTCAGCAGTGGATTTTTATATTGTCATGATTACACATTTGGAATTTTTATTATTATTAATTAACAGATTTGTGACCACATTAAAACAATATTCCATTAAATATTAGAAGGAAATGCATTTACAAACTTTGCTGCTACAGCCACAATAATGAATGAAGAGTGGTCAAGCATTGGTGGATCTAGTGATTAGCGTAGCTGCCTTCCAAATAGCCGGCCTGGGCTCAACATATGAAAAAAAAGAGTGGTTATCTGCTTTTTAATAAAACAAGTCATAAATTTTGTAACTTGCTTTTAAGCTTGCATTTAAATGATCACTAGATGGAGCTTACCAATAGCTCTAATCAAGCTTTATTTTATAAGTGCCGAAAGAGAAAGAATTCAAAATCTCTATCGGAAAGTCCCTTTCTCAAGACCAATTGTTTTCGAGCTCATGGCTCACCTCAGTGGAGCACTGGGTCTCCAGAAACTAGATCTAAAATACTAACTCAAAAGTCAGAACTTATAAAACACGTTACTTTCCGATAGAGATTTTGAATTCTTTCTCTTTCGGCACTTATAAAATAAAGCTTGATTAGAGCTATTGGTAAGCTCCCTCTAGTGATTATCTTCTTTTTCTGTCAGAGTTGTCAGTAGCCATTTTTGAACTTTAACTTACTCTTTCTGATTTGTTATTATGCTATCAGTTTTTTTTTTTGTAAATTTTGGAGATTCCACAACCCCCATTTGGATATAATTAATTTTAAAAATAGCTTTAAATGTCTGCTTGAAATCAGAATGGATAACTTCTAAATGAATACAATAAGTAAGCAAATTTTTATCATAAATTTGGAAATTCTTTATTTTATTTTTTTTTTTGCATGGATGCTTTTTCACAAATGTGAAAATAATTATTGTTTTGATTAAATTCAGCATATCACCGAAACTGTAGATTTGTTCATTAATTTTATTAAACAAGCCTGTCGAATATGATTTTTGGAATCAAGTTGGCTTATAAATCATCAGCATTGTTTTCTAGTGATTCTTGAATTAAGTCTAAGAGTTTATAAAACCAATGCAAATAGGTACCTTTTGATAATCAACAAACTTCTTGTGAAAAAGCAAGAGATTGATTTTTTGAATATTTTCAGTATAAAATTGTACAAACAATATACAACTTATAAATTAATAATGATCTTGCTAATTGACTGCTGCAATTAATTCCAAGCTAAGATATTAGTATACAGTAAATAATAAGATAATTGTAAAATACAGGAAATCGCATCGTACTACAATATAAGAGCAAATACGTGTGATAATTGTATGTTGAGGGTAGAAATTAATCATCTATTGTGTGTATAGCATACAGAGACTAGCAATTGCATACGTATCACTATGACATGTATGAAGTAAAATAGATGGTGTGTGATAGGAATTAATCATCTGCACATCACTGTTTAAATAAGATAATGACGGTAAGAGATCAGCAGTCGCAAATGATGTTACAATCATCTAATACTAATGTGTTACATAAGAATGAAAATCAAATGTAGCTCATAACCCAAATTGATAGATTGATAGACATTATATTCTTATCAATAATAATCATTCAAATACAAGACTAGTTAGCTAAAATTGACATCTACTTAATAGAACCATAATCTAGCTTGTCTATGCAACAGGATTGTCTCCCATTCATATTTTTAAAACTCTACTAATTTAACATATTAGTATTAACTAAATAAAGTGGCAATAACTGATTAACATACCAACATTCAATAGCATAGCAAAAGATACTGATTATAAGCTATTTGTCTTTACAGAATAGTTTTTATATACTTAGGGCTAATTAGATTGTAGTATAAAAATAGAATAAACTACTATATCTTGCCATACCTTCTTGTAAACAGATTAAAATCAATCATTATTCATTAATATATTTTATTCGGAGATAATTAACTATTAATTGCTTTTGATTTTGTTAATTGCTCTAATGAAATAATACGTTATATAAAAATTCATTCATTTTTGACAACTTGGCAATGAATGATATAGTGCACAGCTAATTCATTTGGGACTTCTTTAAAATACACAAGCTCTGGCAACTTCTCAACCTTGCTGGAACCCTATTAGTAGCAACTGACAAGATATTCCTCAGAAGTATTTTTTTTAAAAAAAAGTTTTCCAATGCATGAAATATCAATTTTCTTGCAGAATTATTTTTAACAAATAATAACTTTGGTATTTTTTTTTGTGGATCACACATATACTAAAACTAAGGCTTCATTTCCTGGAAAAGTTGTCTCATCAAATTTTATAGAGAGCTGAGCTGACTTTAAATGATCACATGATGAATTTTCAGCAGTTTGAGCTTTTTCATCAATACTTTCTTGCAACTTAATATTGCACAAAGAAGTTTTTTTAGTAATATCAGATATATAGCACAATCCATAATGTCTAAATTATAGCTCGTAGAATGAATTCTTTACCAACAGTATGCAAATTTCTTAATTAACAATCTGTAATAAAATATTATAAGAAGTACATAACCCATTCTCATCTTTTTTGGATGCTATCAAAAAGTTTTTCCAACTTATGGTTGTCTCAAATTTTTTTCTTTAAGTACTTGAAAATAAGATAAATTATTATCTTTTCATCAAAGATCTAGGTGACAGATCCAAGGTGACTCACTGATGAAAGCCACAAATTAGAAACTAGTCTGGGGATGTTGGATGTGTAAACAGTAGATAGGTATTTTATGCACAAACCTTCTTGCAACCATTGATTACCCTGGCCTGCACTTAGTGGCACTACTGTGTGGAGGGTTTAGCCTCTGTGTAAACAGCTTGTGTAAGCATAAAGAATGGTGATCATGTGATGTTTAGATGTTTAATACCAATCCTGCCCAATAGGACTTTGGTGACTCTGGTTATTAAAGAACCAAAGACATCAAAATGTATGGATACTGAATTGAGTTCAGATCTATATGATTATACAAGCTAATGAGCTTGAATTGAAAACATTATTGTGGTTTTATTTTGGACTCAAAGTTTTATAGTTATCTAATAAGATAAAAGGTGGCTTCTGGCAGGTTGGATTAGATCCTAAGATCTAGGTGCAGTGCTCTCAGATACAAAGCTCCTCACTGATGAAAGCCATAATCTAGAAAGTAGTCTGGCAATATTGGAGAAGTAGCACTAGATAGGGATTTTATGCTCAGACCTTCCTGCATCCATTGATTACTCTGGCTTGCACTGAGTGGTGCTACTGTATGGAGAGTTTTGTCTCTGTGATCTTTTCGTAAACATGAATGTTTGTCAAATATTTTTGTAGTCTTGAAGACTTCATAGGTTTATTTGATAAACTTTTTTGAAAATTAGATGCATCAATAATGCATTGTGTGGGTGACTGAATAAAACCATAGTTCAAATATTTAATATTACATTGTTCACACTTTTTTTAGGTTTAACCATAATCTGTGTAAAAGGTAACATATATATGTTTAATTAACATAATAGAGATATAAAATTATCAAGAGATATAACAATTTACATAGAAAAAATGCAATTTCAGTCACTTGAACCAAAATTTATTTTGCAATTAAATATCACCATAATTGTACATTGCATACAATGGTCAAAACAAATTAAAATACTAATGAAACTAATTTATCAAAAAAATAATTAAGAAATACATCAACATGCAATTAAAATCAATCATTTTATTTTAATTTTTTTTTATTTAAATAATTTTTCCTTATAAAAACATGCCTTATTTACCAATTAGCACATCTGTTTGATAGTTATAAATAAATATTTATAATTGGCATATTTTTAAATTTCATTCCCTGTTTTCATTATTATAATAAAAAATGACATATATATATATTCATGGTATGCTTTTTAATTAAACATTGTTGTACTGTTCATAGCACTAGAAGGTACAAAAATATATAGTAGGTGTGTAAGAAAATGTATAAAAATATGTGTAAATTGTCATGTTATTGAAACAACAATAATACAGCTTGCTTTGTATGTGATCTATAATCCATAAATATCGAAGATATCAAATATGAATTTAAATTTCTAAATACTTTATAATTGTGTTTTAAATTTCTAAATACTTACTCCAATTGCAGTCCTAACTGTATACCATACAATTCAGAAACAATTAAATATCATACATGTCATAATAACACATTATAAACAAATCTTTACTTGTGTATTCATGTCAATGCATGCTGGATTTCCCACAATTCTTGGTACATATGCCTGAAAACATTTGTTTGCTAAGATCTGTTGGTGCACTTTATCACTGATCAGTTACAATCAACCATTTTGTATGTTTATTTCAAATTACTAAAACTTAAACTTCACGTTTCACAATTTTTTTCAAAATTTTATTTTCGTTTTTACACTACTCCCTTATTTTTATTCAACACTCCACCTCAATTGCACTGGAGACTATTATTGTCTGACTGTTTAACTGTCCCCCAGGGAATAGTACCACTCATTTTGGAAAGTATTATGCTAAGTGGACAAAATTACTTGCAGATGCATATTCAGTTTCAAACTTATAAGACATTAATTTGATTGTCATAATTTAACATAAAATCAGAAGATGAAAATAAAGATTGATTGAGATGAATTAGAAGAAGTTAACAACTACAAATACCTTGGTCAGATTATTACTACAGATAGAAACATAATGAATGAAATTAATCATAGAATTAAATTTGGTTGGATTGCTTTTGGCAGAAATAAGTTAATACTAAAAGAAAATATGCCTATGGGTGTTTGAAAAGGGTTTTTAATAAATGTGTTCTACCAATTCTTACTTATGGATCTGAGACTTGGACACTTAGAAAAGCAATACAGAGACTGCAGACCACTCAAAGAAGTATAGAAAGATGCATATTAGGAATAATGTGAAGAGATTGAAAATTCAATATATAACTAAGAGAACAAACAAGGGTTACTGACATCATTGAAAGAAAAGACCGAAGTGGAGTTGGGCTGGACATATTGCTAGAAGAGATAATAATAGATGGACAATTGAAATCTTAAACTGGATTCCAAGAGTTAAGACCACATGTGAAATGGATGGATAAAATAAGAAAGTGTGCAGGAATTATGTGGAGAAGAAAGACTAAAGATCGAGAAGATGGATTGAACTTTGAGAGACGTTCATCCTGCAGTGGATTGATAATAATTGACAATGATGATAATGATGTGCAGAACAAATTCTAATGGCTAGAAATTATTTATGTAAAAACAACAACTGTACTATTTTATGTTTATTGACTAAATTAATATTTAAATAAAAGTTTATAATCAAAGACAAAAACAATAATTTTCTTAGTTCATATTTCACTAATATTATAATAGCCTATTATCAAATCTTCAAAAAAAAAAATGAAAAGATGACTGTAATTATATTATTTTTAAAATTTGGATAAGTACTTAACTATAATGTTAGATCTATTTTCAGTTAGAATACAAGTCTAGACATACGAATTACATATATTTAGGTTCTATTTTTAGATCTACTTATTATTCAATACTAAATAAAAATTGTAATAGTTTTAAAATAAGCACTATTATAGTCATAGGATTAGAGATCAAGATTAGGAGTAGAGTTAGGGTTAGGATTAGTATTAGATTAAGGATGGGATTAAGGTTAGGGTTAGAATTAGGATTGGAGATAAATTTATGGCTAGGCTTAAGATTAAAATTATGGTTAGGATTAGGGTTATCAATAAATCAAATTAGATATAAAGGATCTATGATTTTATACCATATATGTAGGAAGAATACATTGAATTATTGTTGGAGTTAATCAGAACCGGCTGATCTGGTTGTGAAGCCGTTTTTAATAAAAGATTTAATGTTTTCTAATGCAGCCTCTTTTTTTTTAAAAAAAAAAATAGTTTGTTTCCAATTTTAATGGCTTAAATTCTATTTTTTTTAGTATTTAATAGAATTACTTTTTTATTTTCTTGAACTTTTTTCATTCTTTGTTTTCTAGTCGTCCCCCCTTTCTTTTTCTTTTTTTATTTTTCTGTTGTGTTTATTTGCAGAATATACAGGAAAAAGTCATTAGTAATTTTTTTATTTATTCGAGCTACATTGAAAATCAGGGTAGGTCAAATGAACAGTAACAAAATGCTTTATATTTGCAAACTACATATTTTAAAAAATATTAATAGATATATAGCAACATACAACCCTAGTAGCAGTCATATTAATATACTGGAGTATTCTGGCCAATACTTTTTTTGAGAAGAGACCAGGTTTCATATCTGGAATCATTGCACTGATCAGAGACTGTTAAATATGTCTCAAAATCCCAATATCCATATTCATCATCATCACATTTTTCATAGAAGCTTAGAGAAAATCATATAAAAATCTTATAAAACCTATTAAATGAAAGAGTGCATATTATAATGTATTTAAAAAATTTAATGATTTATCATTCAGGAGACCATGTAATATTCAAACACTATATATGACACATGCATGTTATGATTCATGGATTTTTACTCTTGAATCTACCTGTCTTTAGCTTACAATTTGAAAACTGGTTCAGAAATTTTTAGGTTTTGAATCCAGTTTTCTACCATAAAGAACCAATCTTGATAAAAAATTCCAAAACAGAAATATATAGATGGAATTTATTTGTAATACAAGTAATTAATAAAAAAATATTTCCAGAGGTAAATAATTCATTTTGTCAAGAGCATAGAAATAAACTAGATCTTGTTTTCAATATCCAATATCTAATCCTATCAATCATAAGGCAAATAATCATAAATAAAAAAAGGTACTTACATATTAGTCCTGCAATGTAGAGGAGATGGTATGCCTTTTCACATCTGCCATAAATATGTAACCTTACAATCACATCACATAAATCTGCGATTTTTTTCAATAATGTCTTTTTTTGTGTGAGGTTTTTTACACTCTCAGTTATTGTCCAGATTACATTCTAATAAGATTTTTAGTGCCGTCATTTGCATTTTAACTATTTTTTGTTTCATTTGTATTTGTAGTTTTGATTCAATGATTTTTACTTCATTTGTATTTATAATTTTAAATGAGTACATGTACTTTTCATTTTGATTTCATTTTTATAATTTGCTGATTAATAGCATTTCTTTTTTTAAAAAAAAACAGTAGAAAATGATGACTGAAATGAATGCTGTTTTATATTTTTATGAAAATGTAAAATTGTAAGTCCCAACAAAATTGACCAGAGCCTTTTTCCATAAAAGAAAAACCAAGCTGGACAAATTTTTCCTGAACAGCAACACGTCTCATGGAAATGTGAAAGAGGGATCAATGATTTATTCTAACTGAAGGTCTATAAAAGTGCTGAATTACAAAATGGTCGTTGCGATCATTTTTGTGTAAACCACAAATATAATCAGGTTAAATAAATGTGCATTTTGGGAAAAAATAAAAATTTTACTTTTAGTCTTCATTTTGGGAAAAAATGTATCCATTTAAAATAAAGTAGAACAGACAAATTTAGCACTTGATTGTGACAACTCCTTTTATATATTACATTGTAAGTACTATATGCGTAGATTTTATAGTTTTTTGTAATATTTTAGGCTATTTAGCGATTGTTTTGTCTATATTTAAAGGTACATTTGGGAATTGCATAATGATATTTTATATTTTTAATGTAAATCAATATTTTTAGTCAAGCATTGGTGGTCGAGAGGTCAGCGACAACTGCTTTACAAGCGTTTGTCCTGGGTTGGTGGGTTCGCTTCCCGTCTGATGCTATGACACATGAGAAAAAAAAATCAATATTTTTACTATTGATTTTTGGTTGAAATTCATATTTTTAGTATTGTTAGAAATTAATATTCCATAGTATTTTATATTTTTTGTGTGAAATTCATTTTTAGTACTGCTAAAAGTGTACTTTTAAAGATTGATTTTGGGGTGAAATTCATATTTTTAGAAATTAATATTTTTAGGATTATTAGATTTAATCTGATGCAATTTCTGTCACATATTAGAATTGCTAATGTCTTTTCACGTATGTATTTAGATTGCTGATAACTTTGTAAATCTTGTGAAAATATCATGTACACAGACTGTTTGAGGAATTTAAGATTTTAACTTTGTACAAGAAGTGTTTTGGTCAGATCACAAGATTAGAAAGTTATCAGTACATTGACACAAATGTGAAAAGGCATAGCAGATCTAATACATGTTGCAGGACTAATACGTAAGTACGAAACAAAGGTAACATTAGAGTAATAGATCAGCTACATACTAATTATATTAAATGAAATGCTAATAAAAATTGTTTCCAAAAGATATAAATTTTATGTTATTGTTATAATAAATTTAATCAGCCATTTAAGCTATTGTGTGCTTTTTTACGAGTGTTAAATAATAAATGAGTACTTCCACTTCCAACACAAGATATAGTATTTAGGAAAGAATAAAATGAATCCACTTATTCAATCCAACCCAAATGCTTATATATGGGCAAATCTTAAGTACTGTAAGTGAAAATGTGAGGATGGACTACTCACTTTAAACCACTGTTTACAATATCTGAATGAATGACGTCGACGAAATTAAATTTATTACAATTAGAAACTGCTAAAAATAAATGATTATTGTTATAATAAAATAAATTGTAGAACAACAAACTGATTAATCAGAAAATGTTTCAAAACCATTGATTTAAAAAGCAAAAGCATTATATTACTACAAATATTGGAAGAACATGAGTAGCTATCAATTGTAACCAAAAATCAACAACCTAAGAGCTGAAGAAACTACATGTTTATAATAAAGATTGTTGAATATTTGTAATGACAAAACAGATACATTTTATTGATCTAATAAGAAATAGTTTATCTAATAGTGGAACAAATTTATAAACTATTTTGGCAGGTTTTAAAATTAAATCTAAAATTTGAACAAGAACTAAAGTCAAATGACTGAATAAAATGATAAAAATAAACTAGTAATAGAATAGAGGATACAACAGGTAACAAAAAAAACAAATAATAAATATGAAGATGGAAAATTGGAGGAAAAATAATGAAAACAACAAGAGAGTATTAATAACATTTACTTTCTTTATTACTTTTACAATGCTTCATATAACAACCCATTATGACAGTTTCAATTGCTCCACCAATCTTCTTCAGTAAGTTCTGAAAAAGACTGTTGGGCAATTGAAACTGACATAGTGGGTTGTAATTATATGAAGCATTGTAAAGATAATAAAGAAAGTAAATGTTATCAATATTATATGGATTTGGCAATGCAATAAGAAAGATAAAGTTATAATACTTCATAACAGAATATTAGAAAAAAAATATTGCTACAATTAATAATTGTTGGGTGGAACATCAAGATAATAAATGGCAAAAGGGAGGTCACAAAATTCTAAATTAATTATGGTAAATTATTATTCCAATTACACACATATTTTACTGTAGTTACATGTATGAAACAAAAGCTATCTTAATTTTCAAATTAAATAACAGACTTACAAAAGAACAGGATGTTCTAATTAAATAAATTCATCTCTTAGAAAGATGTAAATATTGACTCTAAAATTAAAATTTAATTGGTATAATTGTTTTAATTACACTATATAATTGCCATATATTCCATAGCTAAAAGATATTTAGAAAATGCAGCAGAAATTCATAAAAATCTTTATGATATTCTATTCCAGAAAAATAAGATTCTTCCTTTTAATAATTTTTATTAGTCATTCATTAGACTAGATTAACCAATAATGAATAATATTTCTGTAGTGTAATTTTCATTACACCATTCTCACTGAACAGTGATAAAGATATGTGTAAAAGATTGTGGTCTGGGGCAACTGATGAGTGTTGGTTCAGCATGAAATGTGCATCTTGGGGATCATAGATCTTTTTTATATGTCTATGGTCATGTGTTTATGATTACATCCCTTCACAAGATGTTAAAAATGGATAGAAATCAGTCCATATATTGCATGAGAATGGGGTACTGAAAATTATACTACAGAAATATTATTCATTCTTCTTTTTCTTTGTAAAAATATACTTTTTTAAATACAAAGCTTAAATCATTAATTGACTTAATATTTTATATAAAGAAATACATTTTCATCTTAAAATTTCAGGCATATTTTCTGATAATTTAAGAATTTTATTGAGATTATATATGTTCAAAAATCTATACATTCTTATGAATATTATACTCTTGCAAAAAAATACTGACTATAGCACTATACTTGCTGCCTGATATCATGTACTGCACAAAATAAACTAAAGTGGATAATAAAAAGTTCTAGAATATTAAAATTATAGCCAATGCAGAATCATGTAAAATAGATAATCATAAAGATATAAAAAAAATAAAAAATATTTTACACAATATAAGTCATGATTTAAATTTGCAAGAAAGCAACTAAAAATATATAAATCCTATTTATTTATTTATTTTATTACTGTAACATAAAATAATGCAAAAAATTATATATTACATATAATTATCTTCTTGATGAATAAAGATAAATTAGTGCAGAAACTATTGGCAGATAAATTTTTATGCAAAATCTTAAATAAAAATTTATAGCCGATGGAATCATACCTTTAATGTATAAAAACACAGATATAAATGCATAGTATAAATATATTGTCATGTATGACATTGAAAAAGATGGACAAACTAAATTCAAATATCGTCATTGCTGATAATTTATATTTTCTTTATAAACAACTATTGTATATTTAGTGGAAATCATGAAGCATTTCTATAATTAAATCATCAAAGATCAACTCACCTTGTAAAAGTTTATGTATATAATATTTAAATACAAATATATTGTCTATACTGAACTTAATGTAATTAAAAGAGATTTGAACTAAGATTTTCAAGTGCCTACAGCTATCCACTCTATCTTATACAACCATTATATCTGTAAAAAAGATAAAAGGCTACCAATATTCATATTTCATGCTGAACCAGCACTCATCAGTTGGTCCAGATCATTATCTTCCACACACATATATAATCTCTACCAAGTTTATATTAAGAAAACAGATCTTCAAACTTTAATGGACAGGCTTCAATCTTCTTCACCCTCCAAAGTCTGAATTCAAATCCATTCTAGTTATATACATATAATAAAAACTATCCAAAATTCACAACTCAACCAGACTAGCCCAAAAATATAAATTCTAAAATTCAACCAATGGTTTCACTGCTACAAGCAGACTTCTTACATGTAAAGAATTACAAAATAACACAATTAAACTAAACATTACCCACAATTTTACTCATATCCATACACCTTTAATATTAAAAGAACTTTTAAATAAGTTAAGGCTTCAGAATCATAAATTTTTAATAATAATAAAGATTCTTTGATTCTTCTTTTTATTTCATTTTACTCAAAGAAGATAGCCTCATCAAAATTAATATTATGGTCTGCATCTTTTTCATGGATATATAGAGCAGAACTAACATATTTATTTCTAACCCTACTTTTATGTACCTTTATTCTTTCATTTAAGCTCAAACTACTCTGACCTATATATACCTTCTTACAAAAACAAGGGATAATATACATTCCTTCAGGAATAGTATTTCTACCATATTCATATAGATGATCACTAGATGGAGCTTTACTGTTCACTTTCAAGCTTTGTTTACATAAACGCTGAGAGAGACAGAATTCAATATCTCTTTCAATTGTCCCCAACCTTTAAACCATGGTTTCGAGCTAGTTTATGTAAACAAAGCTTGAAAGTGAGCTATTGGAAAAGCTCCATCTAGTGATCATAAAATAAAGCTAAGAGCAAGTTTCGAAATTTAAAACTTGTTTTGTTGCATATATGTATATATATATGATTGGGCTAAGGTAAAAGATGGTCTAAGATAAGAATAAAATTTGAAATATATATATAATAATCCTTTGTATAAAAAAAAGCCAACTTATATAAAGATTTCTTAGAAAGAATAAACATATTATAGTGCACTGTATGGTTTAATGCAATTGTAGAAAGTCAGACACTGGAATGTGGGATCGCAAAATCGATTCCAGTGTTATTACTTCTGACACTTAAACTTTTTTCAAATACATGAGCAATGAAACCATTCAAATATTTTAATCTATTACAGTATCTCTATAATCATAATTCCCAAATCCAGAGTTATGGTTATATATAATTTTTAAAAAAATAACAATTAATAAAAATGTATTTTTTATATTTTTAATTTTTTAGTCCATAGTGCATATGCAGTATGTACATATCCATGCAAATATATGCACGATTTATATATTTTCAACTTAAGAAGTTAATACACCTATATATATTAGAAATGCTAGCTAAAATCTATATAAAATATTTTAAACATCTCATATTTAAGCACTTTTTTATTTTAAAAAGGAATTGTGACTGACAAAATATAGCTAAGGGAAATTCCTGTGTGTGTGTATATATATACATTCACTTTTAATTGCTAATTTTGGTATCTGCAATAAATTAAATGTTGCAGATACAAAATGTATTCTAAAATAATATCAAAAATATTGGTAACTAAGCAACTCATATAATCCATATACTGTAAAAGGCAATGTTATAAAAGAGAAAGAGAGATAAAACTAACAGTCTACTATATATCATTTTATAAACTTCACATCAGATTTGGGATTTGTCTTACTTAATTCAAATATTTAATAACATTGCTTAAAAAAACACAACACATAGGAAAGTAATACTAAAATCAAAGTAAAGAAAAATGATAAATCATTTACCACAATGAACTTTATTAAATGAATGTGTATAGGAGTAAAGTATTCATCATAGAAGATTTTAGACTGATGTTTAGATACATATTGAAAGAATTTGGAAATAAAATGGATGATTTATAATTAAACATAGGGATAGAAAGAAATAGATATTTATAATGAAGATAAAACATAGCTTGGAATTTGAAGTAAAGAAGTGACATTGTTCTGATAATAAAACAGATGCAATTCTCAGTAATAAGAGCCTTCAAAAGAATATAGAACATGATTTTAGTTTTCATTAATTTATGGTAATCATATCAATGGTAATTTGTCTATTCATAAGATTTTCTAATATCTTATGATTGTTTAAAATCAGTTTCTCCCATGATATTTTTGAAATATTTTTTTATTTTTGATCATAGTAATAAAATCATTATCATCTTTCCACAGGTTTATCATATGAATGAATGTTAGAAAAGAAAAGATAAAACTCAATACAGATTTAAGTATTAAAAAAAAAGAAAAATACTTTATATAGCAGTGATACCTAGGTTTCCAAAATCATGCCCACTACTTGTGAACTCACAAAGCTTATTCACAATTAGTGAAAGTTATCGCTGTCTAAACTTTATGCATATTTTAGGTCATTTAAAAACCTGTTATATCACCCATCATTTAATATTTTAAGACATTAGATTGTCAAAAGCAAACCAAAATTTTGTAAACCATATTGTTTGCAAGATGTAGAAAGTTGTATTTTGTAGAACTAATTGTCAATGCAGTTCTTTTTCAGGTTTACATTTAATATAGGTTTAAGAATTATAGCTTGTGGTTAAGACCTGTAGAGGTCACTACCTTCGCATTTTCAACCGCACATGCTTTTGGTTTATTGCCTTAGTAAATACTATTTAAGACACCATAGATATTTCTTCACATATTTTATTAAATATCTTTGCACTCTGTCCAGTTTACTACAATAGAAGAGCAATAAACCCACAAACTACAAGTTACTTCATCAATTTCCAGCAGAGTGGAAACTAACTCAATGTAGTCAATTGAATGATATTGTTATGTCATTTAAGTGATAAAATGTTATATAACCATCTGAATAATTCATCAAATGATCATTCATTTTATAAATTGCACTATATTTACTTCAACTATTGTCCAATTGGTTTTTTTTAAGCATCCATTTGATTTTGATTTTTTAAATATTATTTTCTATTTACTATTGAGTTGAATAGGTCATTTTACATCCTTAATTTTAAATAGACCAGAGCTGAATACTGTGTAAAATTATTAACTAATGGATATCACTAAAGTTTAGCGTTTAAATAATTTGGCTGATAATTTCACTATATATAAATAAAACTCAGCAATATGAAAATTCAAATGGAATGATTTTAAAATAATAATTAATGAGTGAAAAAGCACAATTGAATGTATCACATCTCATCATAATTTATAATAAAAATAAAAAAGTAAACTTTTATCAGAATGCTTCAAAAAAATAGCTATGATTGAATTTTTACAAATATGTATATAAATGTTATAATAAATCTGGAAATATTTAATGTGTGGAGTTATCCATTTATAATTACTTAATTAGAAAGCACTTTACCTAGAACAGTAGCTAATGAAAGCCAACTGCCCCAGAATAAGAGTTAAAGTAAAACTGTCAGACTGATTGCATTACATATATATAAGGATAAAATTCTCCATACAGTAGTGCCATCAAGTGCAAGCCTTCATAATCAAAGAATGCAGGAAGGTTTATGCATAAAATCTCTATCTAGTAGTGTCTACTCATCCAACATTCCTAGACTAGTTTGGTACTCATATTAACAGCATGTGTAAGCATATGAAATAGTGATCATGTGAAGTTTTGATGGTTACATAATCAAAATAAAGCAAAACAAATGTTCTTAATATAAATAAGATTCAAACTCATTTTAATTTAAGTGAATGATCTTGTGCTTGTCACAGGTGATGATGTTTGTATGATTTTAATAGCATTTACAGGGAATACTGATTATTGATTTAAAGCATAAGCTTGTGGTTAAGACCTGTAGAGGTCAATAACTTCACATTTTCAAGTGCACATGCTTAAAGGTTTATTGCCTTAGTAAATATTACTATGAGATTTAATAAATTATTAAGAATTGCAATAAGACAAAAATTTGACATAGATATCAAACTATGTAGTTATAATAAATAAAAGAAAAAAAATGGAAATTTATTTCTCCACATCCATAAAATTACTAAAGCTAATATATTTAATCCAACAATCTTGTCAATACTAAATTACTTTGCTTTTTGAAATAAGAATTAATTTATCACTTATTCTTACCATGATAAACAGATGCTTATGAATTAATTAGATAATCAATGTAAATACAGATAAGCAAAGAAGACAAAACATAAAAAGTTATTAAATTAAACACGAATTTTACAATGACTATACAGTCCATAAAATACAAATATATCCACATATATTAATACTCTTTTTTTAATCTGCTTATTTTATTCCTTTCAGATATCAATGGCTATGTCTCATCTACCTTTAAATAAGACTTTATTATTATATAATGTGTAAAAGCAAACCTTTCTAACATGATAAAATATTATAAATTCATGTAGTCAATATTAATATGTTTATCTATTAATACTAAGATGAAGGAAATTATGAATAAGTGAATTAGTTATGGAACTCAATAACTTGTATATTAATCATCATAAAATGTTTGTCACCTCCCAAACATGATGTTTTGTCAATAACACCCTCTGTGAATAAAACATAGCATTTGGTAAGAATGTTTTAATCAGTTTGTATTTGAATTTTCAGCTAGCAATATGTACTGGGTTATTTTTTTATTAATCATCATGTATAAATGTACACTAATGGATATATTAAAGAATTGATTTATAGTTTAGACTATCTGCTGTTAAATCTTTAAAACTGCTTCAAAATATAAGCATTCCAAATACACCATTATTGCATGGCTAATATTATCATGGTATTTATTTTTTAAAATAGATCCAATATATGACGTATGAAATAATGCTGTATCTTTAGTGAAGATGCAAACTGTTTAATCAAGCATAATAGCAAATTTTAAATAAATCTATAATTTACTTAAGGCAATACATAATTAAAAAATCAGTTTAATCTACATAATCTATATCTTCTAATCTGTTACAGATAATTCAGTTCATCAGATATTACCTATTTACATTTAATAAAAAAAAATATAAAATAAGGTATTGAAATATTAAATAATGAATGGTAGGCATCAATTTTTAAAAGCCTCAAAATGCTTAGCCATGCAACAATGTAAAAATAAAAATACAGATGGTCCCAAGTCTTATGGTAAAACTACTTTTACTAGAATATACATAACGAATGTACAATCAAAACTAAATAATTTCTTACAATAAACAGACATGAGCTAAGGACAATCTTATTGCAATTAGTGAAAAGAGCTAAGAATATGGGAACATAGAATTCCCAAAAGTGCTTAGCTTATCAATTTATATGTATAGCTTTATTAATTGTGTATAAAACCCAAGCTTAGTATTTCTTTTTATAATTTGAAATAGTGCCAAGTTATGTGTGTGCTTTTAATTATTTACATATATTTAATAAGTTTTTGTGAAGGTTTTTGATGAAGGCATTTCAGTTATATTTATATATTGAACTATTTAGTCCAATATATAAATACAACTATATTTAATAAGTTGTTTTTAAATGATTCTGGCAAAAACTTTTGATGACGTCATGGTCAGGAAAAACTGAATATGTGGATTCCTGATCAGTTTAGTTCAAAATTCTCATTTGAAACTGAAATGATTGGGTGGAAATTGTTCTACGCTTAACATATCATGAGATGAACTAACTCATTAGAAAAGGATATAATGCTCAGAATAGTTGCAGGTGAAAGCAAAAGAGAATAACAAGAAATGGAGTAAATAGACTCCACCATCACAATGCAGAATGTTGCTTTAAGGAGCCTAAAAAGTCAATGGGCCATTTTAAATGAAATATTTAATACCACCCAGTAGTAATGTAGCAACATTAACAACTACAATAAAACACTAAACATCACATGATCACCTTCTTGCATCCAGTGATTACTCTGGCTGGGTTTTGCCTGTTTGATAATGATAATAATAATCAGCATTGCTTTTATTAATTTAAAAATTGGTAATTCTGTATTTTTTTAAATATATTAAAAAATCTTAAATAATCTTTTTTTCTCTTTCATTTTTTTTATAATTATAGTTCTCTTATTCAGTAATTTATCAAAATCAAATGGAAATTTGTCATCAGTAATTCAGCGATATTCACTCTCTATTGATATATGAACCTTTTTTTTATTATTTATAAATAGCAGACTCAAGAATCTTCTCATCCAAAGGGATTTATTTTTACAAAAAATTAAAAAGTTATGAAATCAAATGAAATTAATATTTATATATAAAATAAAGATTCAGAGGGAAAACAAGTACTTGTACTGAATTAAAATGAAAATGTCGAATCAACTCATCACCGCCAGGTTAAACATCATTTAATAACCAATTTTGCTATAAATTTCAATGAAAATAAGTGCAAACAAGCTAAAGCAATAAAATTAGACGGTGGGAAAACAAAATTAATAAAAGTAAAGCACAAAACAGTAAGTTTTAGAGTTTTTAAATATTTGAGAGACTGGCTGACTGAAGATGAAAATAACAACTAAAAAATTGGAATAAAAATTGCAAATCTAAATTGATTTTATTATAAATAAATAGGAGGCTATTCTGTTTATTCAAATCATATTTAAGAAAATGTCTTCTTAAAAATATTGTTTGTAATGAAACAGAGAGATGTGGATAATTAGGAAAAATGATGAAAAGTTGGAAAGCTGTAGAAATCTGAATTTGCAAGAGAATGCAATGTCAAAGAATAAGTTAAAACGATTAGTTTTCCAATAAATTATGAAAAGGAATTAGATTGAACGTGGAACGTGTAAAATTTGAAGCTGAGGAAATATGAAAGTTCATATTGCTAGAAACTTTTATAAAAGATATGAAATAAGTCAATTATTTTATATAGCGCGATGTTTTTTATAAACAATAATATCTAAACAGCATTAAACTGTTGCACATGCGCTTTGGATTTTAAATATAAAATGAATAAATACTAACACTTCATCCATATGATAAAGTCTTTGGAAGATATGAAAGAAAAAGTGTGTAGGAGAAGGGTGATAATTGACAGTTTTATGAAAGAAATATCTGTAAGTAAATTAATTTAATGATAAATTCCAAATTAAATATCTGTAAGTATTTGAAAATATAAAGGAAAACAGAAATGCCCGGAGAAATTATTGTACAGTACTTTCTTCTTTAGAAATAACCAATGTTAAGTATGATTTACTGTAGAACTGACATGAAATCAGGCAACATTCACATACCAAAATAGTAGAGTCTAACAGTTTTATTCAATACGCAGACAATTTTTTTCTATCTTTCCGTAACCCAAATTTGAGAATTGATCTAGGCACCTTTTACTTAGCATTAAACAACTCTTACAATCTCGTCAACTTCTTTACAAAAAAGATCTCTAAACATTATATTTATGTGTGTATTTATATGTATATACACACACATCCGCATACAAACGAAGGCCGTAATATATTTTTTGCAAAGTATATAAGTAATTTATCTGGAAAGGTGAAATTGGTACCTATTTCTTCTTTGAAAAATATAAATTAAAAAGTTAGCCTGTTTTCATTTAAATAATTTGACAAATTACTTCTAATTAATAGGCTGGCTTTCTTAAACTTTGATTTGGATATTTTCATTTAGCATTAACTCCAAATAAGAACTTTAGTAGTTTACAGAATAGTTCATTAAAAATAATAAGTCACCCAAATTAAAGCTGTCAAAGCTAGAGTCACCAATTTATTAATAATGATTTAAAGTAGAGCTTACTAATAAATTTCCGAGTTCCGCATTACAACCTAACTTCCCTTTTAGAATATAATGGTTTATTCCACAAGAGAGAATTGCCCTGATCATTGCATTGTTTAGTAATACTTGTCTCGGCTAAGCTGGGGTTTCTTGTTTATGGAATGTTGTTTGTCTGTGACCACTGTACTGATAACTTAAATTCTACTGCCCTTTGGGTTCAGATGACCAACCGGCTATTACTGTGATTTTTATATCAGAATGTTTTCAAGCATGCTACCACACCTTGATTTATCGTGAGACTATATCACGAGGATATGGGCTGGTGTTATTCTAGTTGCTGGAACCTCAAGCACCGGCCTCAACTACGGTAAGCCTGAGGATTTAGAATTCTGTTATCAGCTGTACTATTTAAGTGGGATTGGGTATGACTAAAAGCTTGGTTATGTCAAGAAAGCCGGAGCTTATATGACTTAAAGACGGAGTTGTTTTCTATTTAACTCTGTCAAGTTCTATACTGGAAAGTCTTTATAAAAGCAGTTTTGGACTTTGGCTTCATGTTGCCGATAATGTTTAAGAATAGGACTTACGTTGCACGTTCATGAAAATGATAGACAGAGTTATTAAGTGAGTTTTTAATATTATTTATTCTTTTATTTTCAAATAATGTGAATATTTTTACTGATATTTGTAAAAATATTTGACGAACTTCAATTCTCGGGTAGTCAAGTCTAGTTTTTTTTCTTCGCGTTACATTATTAAAAGTGTAATAAAACGTCATCAATTTATAAACAAAAGTAGTAAATATTTAAAATAGTGGTATTAATTTTATAGTATCATTCATATTATTTTTAGACGGAACTTAAATAAGTAGCTATGGTTTTTTTTTTATTTCAAGTTAGGAAGATAGTAATAAGGAGAAAATTAAAATTGTACTGTAGTTATAAATATTGAAATGCTAGCATAAATAATGTTAAGAAGGTAACAATTAGTAACTATCACTCGATAATTTAGCAAGTATTTACCGTACTACCTTAAGCCTGATTATTCAATCTCCTTCAGATAAAGAATTTATTAAAGAACAACTATTTGTTTAATTTTAAAATATAGTCGCCCTTTTATTACTGACTTCCATTCTCTTTTATTTTACCTTTATGAATGTAAGTAACATGAATGAAATTTTAAAAAATGTGAAGTAAGCCATGTCTTTAAAAAAAAAAACGTTGGGGGTGGTATAACAAAATATATTCAATTTTCATATTTCTCCCTCTCCTTAAAAAAAAAAGTTAATTACTTTCCAAATATAGAATTTTTTAAAAAATATCAATAACAGCACCACCACCACCACACACACACACACACACACACACACACACAAGTTCTATATGTATTAAAGTTGGAAAAACTTGCCTGTAGAGAAATTACCATGAACATGATTATGTATTTTAGCTCCATGCTTAAAAATTTGCATTTTCACAATTTAGCTAATATCCCTATTTCTCATTTAGTGCATGGCCAAACTTTCCGTTACAAAAATTGAATGGTAATAATATATGCATTAAAGTTGACATGAATGTTTAAATCACTGGTATGCCGATTAGAAATTTGATATATACGTATGTGTGTAAGCATTCACATACAGAAGATGGGAATAAATATTTCATTTTATACATTTATAAAATGGAAACGTGAATGATATTCTCAAATTAAAATTGAGGTGGATGGATCAAAATCAGTCATTGTACACTGATGGGTGGCCTGCTAGAAAGCATAAAGTTCCTGTATTGATTTCTGAATAAAGAGAGGGAATTGCTATGCTCAGACACATTTGAGTGCTGTTTTTGCACTATTAACCATTCATATTTAAATATTGAAATTTGGCATGAAGTAAATTGAAACCATTTTGAAAAAGCTTTTAGGAAAAATTACTGTGAAGTTTTGAAAACGTCTCAAATTTGCAACATACTAATATACATGCGCGAAAGTTGTAGATTATTATTATTATTTTTTAGTAAAGAAATGAATATTGTTCTAACTGGGACGCTTAGTATACTTAGGCAATAGTTAAAAAAAAAAGTTGTTATATACATTTCAGAAAATATTGTACTTTCTTAGTATGATGCATGAATGCTCAGTATTCGAACTTGGTCTTTAGGTTTTGTATTGCCTTATATTCATTAATTAGAGATGTGTTCTATTTAGTAGTCATTCTTTAATTAAAATAGATTAAAAATTTATTAAAAAAAATAAAAAGATGATGTCAAACTTATTGATATATTATATATTTTAGGGTAATCTGATTTCCAGATTTGTGATAAATCTATTTCATAATGATCTGTAAAATAATTTTGGTGATAAGTATCATTACTTATAATAAATCATAAATTTTAGGTGAAATAAATCGATCAGAAAAAATTAGATACAATTTTATTATCTTTAGGTGCTTATTTTTTTTATTATTGTTTGACCTACATATCCTTATTGAAGCTAATAATCCTTCTCACCATCTGCAAGAACCATTTGCAAATGAGTATAGTTTTCCCAAGATAAAAAAGACAGTAAAAATAATAATAAATGCTACAACAGAGGTGAGTTTGGTAATGGTTATACAAATCAATCCCTGAAACATGAATATATCCAGATATAGAATATGATGGACCATGTTTGGTTTGTTTGATATTTTGTAGTGCTGTCTTTTAATGTTTTCTACCGAAAATCTTTCTTTCAAAAATACTTCACCACTATTTCTAATTATAGATTTCCATTATATTCCATTCTCTGCCACATCTTCCCAATGAAACAATCAACATTGTATCTTTAAAATATCTTTGATATCATCTTATAACATAAACAGGGTCTGAATGTGCCATGAAATGTTCATGCTCACCATAAAATATCCTTTCATCTTGTTAATTTACTTCAGATTTCCAACCCTTTAAAGCTGTGATATTACAATATTAGATTCTATAGTATTATATCCAGTACGTTGAAGAACATATTGATTGGTCAAATAATCTTGCTATTGTATTTTTAAAATTTTAGGTAGCGTCCTTGAATGAAACTTTTAATGATTTTTATGTTGACTATCCAATCTCATTTGTGTACAATAAATACATACTACTTATAAAACTGCTAAGATAATTCAAAATGGTTTACATTCTCAAGTTGTTAATTATCTAAACTAGGATTTGTTTTGGCACTGGCTAATAAAGAATTTTGCTTGCAAACTATTTGCCTTTTCAAATGGTAAAAAATAATACAATCATTAACATATTGTAAACCCACAATCCAAGAAGATGTGGTTCAAATTAAAAATTCCATCATCAAACTATAACACATCTTGATCCCTGATTCATTAAATTATTTACAAACATTTCCAAAAACTACTGTTGTAAAAAAAAAAAAAATAAATCAAAAACAATGTTGAAGCATATAGATATTTATGTTCAATAGCAGTTTTGATCTCAAATCTCTCAGATTTTCCAGCTGTAGTAATAATACTCCTTTAATTTCATCATGGGAAGCTGTATAAAATGAATAAAGTTTCCTCGACAACCAATAATTTCAAACAATGTTGTAGCTTGTTTAATTTATTGAGGCAAATGCCTTGACCAAATCAATAAAAGGAATATATAAATTACTGTATCCATTCTAATAGTTTTCTTGCTTTTGTCTGGTGAAGTCAGCAAAATCTTTGAAGGTATCTTTGCTGTAGTGGATAGTAATGATATTTCATAATTGCTGGTCTTTTGTTTATTCTTTTTATTTTAAGGATCCATAAGATAAAACAAAACTTCATGAGTCCACGTATTTCTAAAAAAATTCCAATATTTTTGAAACGGACATATCACCATATTTTAAAACTATTCCAGACATCTCTTCACGACTTGAAGCTTTTTCATTTTTAAAAAGCTGGATATTTTTGTACAAATTTAAATGAGTGGATAAAATGGATATATCATTAAAAGTCATCATCTCAATTCTTGTACCATTATTCAAAAGTTGACCAAAATATTCCTTACACCTACTCAAGATATGATTATCATCGTATAAAAAAATGCCATTTTTGGATTTAATAGAATCGTAATATTATTTGTTGAGTCCTTATGTTGTCTTTAGTGCCTCAAAAAAGAAAATTAAAGTGACTACAATCAATAATACCTTTATCTGTCTTATAGTTTTAAAGTATCAATCATTTTTAAATATTTTTGTCAGTCATTGACCTTCTGACCTTAGCTCTATTTCTGGTCTATGTCCAATTTATTTATCTGCCAGGCAGTAAATACTGCACAGTTCCTTCTAATCAAATCCCAAATAATACAATTGTTGTCAGAAAGTCATTTATGATTCTTCTTTTTTAGTGAACTCAAGAATAGATTTATATATATCATATTCTTTGAGAAAATTTCATCCTCTTAAAGTGAGTTCCTTGCCTCAATAACATGACAAATCCTATAAATCCAAATTTGTAATTTTTAATAGCTGTTGAAATTTAGTGATGTACTTCTAAAAAATAGATGTCTTTTTTTTTTTTTATGAATATGGTTGGGATAAAATTTATTATTTAATGCAACTATTATTTTAAATCTTGAAATGTATTATTAATCTAAGACTCATATAATATGAACTTTTCTCATATTGTGGTTCTTAATTATAATGTAATCTATTAAAAGGCATTGTTTTGAAAATGGATCCATTCATATTCCTTTATTGTAATTTTTTTGTCTAAATAAAGTATTTTAATACTCACTCTATGTGCTGTCCAAAAATTCAGTAATACCAGACCATTTAATTTAAAGCAACAATACTGAAATTTGCACAACTTTAGCCAAAGCCTACTATTTGTAATAATAAGTGCATTAAGACTCCAAGAAGAAAATTTATTTTTCTAATGGTATTATTGTAATAATGCTACCTAGCAAGGAGCAAAAGTTTTCTGTGAATCTAATGTTGTAGTGTATGCACTAATAAAGTGACCATTAATAATATTGTACAAGCCAAGTTTTAAATACCACCAGCCTTTCCAGGAATAGAACTAAATTAGACTTCATAGAAAATTGATCTTTCCAAAAAAAAAAACTTCTACTCATGTATCTATTTATTAAACTTCCATTGCAAGAATAGTGTCAGTAAAAGCAACTATATTAATCTTCAATCTTAACAGTCTCCATTCAGTTCTTGAAGAATTTGTATGTAAAATTTACATATTTTATGCACCTACCTACATTTAGAAAAAAAATAGATTTATAATAATTTTTAGTACAATCCTTTCTGCTTTATCACAATTACTATTGAAAAATAACTATATGCAAAAGTGTATATGAGCGTTTAAAATCTGAATAAAGTTTGCATTTTTTGTCTAGTGCACTTTCAACTAAGTTATATTAGTCCTGGTCATGGCATCTGAAAGAGGGGTGAAGGTTGCTAGCTTTATTAGAGAAATATGAATGGATAATTAGCATAATTGAATAGCTAATTATTTGCCTAAATAGGCCATTTTTAGAGAGGGGAATGCAGGAGTCTTTCTTGTTAATAGTGTTTTTGTCTCTCGCCAATCACCCATTCACATTTCTTTAACACAGCTGGCAATCTTCTCCCCTCTGTCAGATGCCATGGCTATGACTAATATAACTAAGTCGAAAGTTCACTAGGCAAAAATTGCAATCTTTATTCAGATTTTAAGCATATCTTGTATATGTTTTTGCATACAGTTATTTTCCATATTAGATTTTCTCGAGATATTGTATACTAAAATTTTCAACATCACAATTACTATTATTTATTATTATTTCTATCACTTTAATGAGTAATCCACCAAATATAATAATCTAGCCAAATTATGTTAGACAGACCATTTTTTGATATCTATCTGTTTTATCAAATTTTCTTCCTCTAGAAAACAAGTTTCAGTAAGAGCAACTGTATTATTCAATTTTCTATCCAAATTGTGTTAGGCAGACTATTTTTAGTGTGCATTTTTTTATAACTTTCACATCCATGGTATGAGAGACAGGTCTGGCTACATATGCAGCTCTATCTCAAATACAGTTCTAACCTGGCTTTTGAAGAAAGTTAATGATTAAAGACTGCCAGATTGCCAAATCTACCTTGTCATGGCTTTCTTAACTTTCTTGAGACTTGAGCTAAAACAAAAATGAAAAAGGGGATTAAAAGTAGAAATGCTATTTGTATTGAAGGATGGATATGTTGTGACATTCCCTTTATCACAACTGGGATAGGGATAACCTGTGGCATGAGATACTCATTATGACTGGCCCTATTCTAACTAAATAAGTGAAAAACTGAAGAGAGATATTAAAGACACTTTGCCTCAGAAACAATGCCTAGTCTGATGAACCAAAATTTTATCCTAAAAAGCAGTGGAAGATACTTTTGATAGGTTTCTAGTAGTTAACCCTCATATCCAAAGGTCATTCCATTGTTTTCCTTTGTAAAGCATCTGATGCTAATGATACTACAAGTTGTTTAATTGATATGCAGACAAAATTTAATTACAATGGAGCAAGGGGGTCAACTGCCTTTTGACTTACAACAAAAATGAGCCACTGATCTTGATTATCAAAATGAAAATAGTTTGATAAATGATATTGTAATAATCATTAATGTATTTTATTTAAAATAATGGTATTAAAGTTGCGAGTGCAGAAAATTTGTCACTTGTAAATCAATGTTTAACAATGTAAAATTAATGCAATTTTGATTTCAGAACATGGTATACAACACATATCTGTTCTAAAAGTGGAAGTTCATCCCAAAGGTTTAATACCTTTAGCATTTTAGTAACATATGTGCTTCACTACTTTATGATATAGCTCTAGATTTAAAAGATGCTAGAGTTTATAAACTGTATCAAGAGCATGGAAAGTAATGTCAAACTATCACCATGGTCATAATATCATATCATACTATTCTATTACCTGATTAATCCTACTCTATCTTCAGATAGTGGAATTAACATTTGACATAGTAGGATATATATTGATATTTTTTAAAAAATAAAAATTGAATAACAAAAAAAAAATGTAAAGAGTATATGGTAAAGAAAATTCTCAATATATTGGTTAGCATATTTTCCTGATGAATCCATGACTTAGATAAAGTCTAGGCTGAATGAACCTTGAAAACAAGTGTTATTGTTTTTTTTTAATAATCTGCTCATAGTCCATCATCATTGGCAGGTAATTAATTGAAGATCTTAAGTTAATTTGGGTTGGCCAGATGAATGTCACAGCATTCATTGTAAAAATAGGATTGTAAAATGATGCAGGTTTTGTAACATACACTGTGATTGGTTTTTACTTGAGAAGAAAATGAATGACAAAAGATGTTTTAATTAAACCTAATATGAAATAGGAATCATATGAATAATGGATTAGATGTAGGTATAGTAAAAGTTGAAGATTAATTTTTGAGTATTAAAACCAGCAAATTACTACAAAAGTAATAAAGTCAATAAGAATTTGCTATATATATATAAAACATATTAAAGATAGGGCTTAAAGTTATAGAAGATGGAACATATCTTTTTTATAATCAATGTATTTACACACACACATTTTTATCTGCCTTTTTATATATTGGTGAATTTGTATAGTTTTATCACACTCATTGGGAAATATAAAAAAGATGTCCGACTGGATTTCACAAGGGTCCTTTTAATAAATATCAGAAAGGGTAAGAGTAAAGTCACATGAAATAAAATAATCAGTGAAAAAAATTACTATAATAATAATAAAAACAATGGCAGGAGGAACAAATTATTTAAATTGGATCCTTTATATTTTTTTCATGAAAGGAAGACTAGAGAATTGAAAATTAGAAATTTTTTTTTCAATAGTTAATAGCTGTTTTTTCAATAGGACAATTACACACAGGGTTTGCATTAAAAAAAAATAAATAAATAAACATCAAATACTAATTTTAACATGGTAATGGATAGTGAACATACTTTTGAGGCAAAATAAAAAGATTAAAAAAACATGCTTGTGGGAATAATGTTTTTAATTATATATACAAAGTGTATATATATTAATTTTAAAACGAATTCCCAGAGTTTTTTTTAATTCTTAATGGCAATTTTATTGTTTAAAAATAACAACAAGTCTATAGCTGAATGGCTATTTCAATTCCTAAATATATATAAGATAATTCATTAAATAGGAAATGATAATGTTTTACTGAAAGTTTGAGATGATGGTGTTTTAATTGTATTTATATGTTGGACTATTTCCATCATCTAATATAAGTATTGAATGTCTTTAGAAAAATGTAACTTTATTTAAATATTCCAAATACATTCAACTGTTAATAATAGCACATATGCACAATATTTTGAGAGGTATTATTCTCCCCTCTTTCTCAGGTGTTGCTGGCCTGACTAATGCCAGTAATAGCATAGGAATTGAACCTGGACTCTTAGATTCTTGAGTATTGAATGGTTAGAATGTTACCTTAAAATTCAATACTCAAGAATCTAAGAATCCAGTTCGATTTCCATGCTAGTATTGTTACTGGTCAGGCCAGCAACACCCGAAGATGAGGGGAGAATAATACATCTTGAAACATTGTGCCTATACTAACCTATGTGATATTACTAACAGTTAAATGTATTGGGAATATTTAAATAAAATTAAATTTTTCTAAAGACATTCAATACTCATAATAGATGATGAAAGTAGTCCAACATATATACAAGGAAATGATGATGTCTTTTATCACAGTCATAGCAATAATGGAGTAGTGACATCTGGAACCCAAGGTCCATGGATTGTGACCCAACTTCTGCTAGTTCCAGTACCCAATATCTTAAGGAATCTTTACCATTCCATTAAATTTTTATATTATAGTATAGAAATGTTTTGTCTGCACAACAAATTCATAAAAAAAAAAACAATATAATTGCCAATATTTTTCATCTATATTAAGATTTAAAAAACATAACTAATCCAATTATTAACTTACTTGCAACGAATAAATATTCATAGCATCAAAATGAAAGTAATTGCTGTTGAAAAGCATTTAATTGATGATCCCAGATTTTTTTATCATGATCAATAATGAGAAAGCTTCAAATCGTAAACTATTTATTCTTATCATCTTTTTACTTTCTTTGTATCTTTCTTCATATATTCATATAGATCAATCTCCTCATATATAGTTCAATGCAATTTTATATATCACTCCTTTATTTTCCTTACAGTTTCTGATGAAGACTGCATGACAGTTGAAACTGTAAGGAAAATAAAGGAGGAATTATATATAAAAATTGCATATATAATAACACAGCAAAGTGTTATATGATGAGAGTATATAAGGAGAGTATATAGAAAAGTTTGTAAAGTATTTACAACAAATATAATTAATTTCCACAGTCTGACTTTGTTTGTTTGAGAAAGATATTTGTAAATTTCCTTAACACTAGCAACAATTCTTTTACTGTGTACAAATAAGGACTTTGGTATATAGCACTAGAACATCTGCTTCTCATAGCCCATAACCTAAGATCAAATCTAGCTAAGTAAATTTGCAATTGATTTTCAGGTTTATAATTTTTTTTCTTTAAGTAGACATCTCTTAGACAACCCAAGTAATAATCCAATTGGGAAGTAAATGATTATCTAGCTGTTTTTAGTGTTAAAAAAGGATAGAAATCCACTCAATCCCTCTATAAATTGTCAAGCCTGATTGATAATGCTTTATTTTTTATTGTTCATCTGTGAAGACTGTTGTTGGAGAGATCTTTGTTCTATAGTGGGCCACATAAAAATTGTTTTACCCTTTTACATATTTTTTTAACAATCAACTTTCTATAAGAGAATGTATTGCTTTTTATCTAAAATGTTCTTAATTGTCATTATCCATCACTTACTTCTCTAGTTTCTTTTACATCATTGCTTTTTATATGTTCTTTTTTGTAGACGATTACCATAATCATTGCTTCATTATTATTTCTGTTCTAAAAGTTATTGCCTTATTCATTTTTTAACACCTTCTTAAGTTCATCTCAACACACTGATTACTTTTCTTTACAATTTTTGTTTGCATAATCTTTTTACTGTTTTTTTCTTTCTTTTTGTATTTATTTGTTTTAAAAAAATACATTTGTTTTTTATGTGAATGATGTTTGCAAAAAATAAATAAATAAATTAGCTTATATATATAATACAATCATTTATTGCTATTAGAAGATTACACAATGTTTTGAATAGTATTATTCTCAGCTCTTCTTCAGGAGTTACTGGCCTGACTAGGGACAGTACTAGCATAGGAGTTGAACTTGCACCTATGCTAATATCGCCAATGGTCAGGCTAGCAACACCTGAAGAAGAGCGGAGAATACTACTACTCGAAACATTGTATAATTCATTGCTGGGTTTGTATACAAAATTGATCAGTCATTCAATCATATATATATGTTCTTCAATAAAAAAAATTATTAAATATAAAATATCTATCAAAAGAGAACTATTGAAGATCATTATTACCCTTGTGACTGGTGTGGTTAAATGCAATGATAGAATATTGAACTCTAGAACTGAAAGTTCATAGATCATAATTCAAGCACTACCTCTTTTGATACTCTTTCTGAGCAATAAATCTTTCAATTATTTTTTTGTTACCTTAGTAAATTAAATAGAATCATAAATTTATTTTAATTATCTTCACTACATTTTGGCCTACCCATCTTTTTTCTTTATTTATATTCAAAAATAAATCAATCAAAAGCACCAGCTACCTATGTATATGGAATAGTGATAAAGATATATGTAAGAGATTGAGGTCTGGGCCAACTGATGAGCACTGATTTGGCATGAAATGGGAATTTTGGTGATCATACCCCTGTTTCACATGTATTTGGTCATATGTTTATGATTACACACCTCCATGAGGTATTAAAAGTGAATAGAAACCAATCCCTATCTTGCATGAGAGTGGTGTAGTAAAAATTACATTTTTGTTGATAATCTCTAGTCTAATGAATAACTAATAAAAAATTATTAATATATTTCTATCGAATGGTTTGTGTTAAAGTTGTGAAGTCAATAAGTTTGACACATCAATTAAACTGTAGTAATTTCCTATGATAAGGTTATGTGTAAGAGATTATGCTCTGGACCAACTAATGAATACTGGTTCAGCATGAAATGTTCATCTTGGGTATCATACAACTTTTTTTACATATCTTTCATCATGTGTTTATGATTCTACACCCCCACAAAATGTTAAAAGTGGATAGAAACCAGTCCCTCCCTTGCATGAGCATAGTTACACTACAGAAATATTATTTATTATTGAATAGTCTCTAGTCTAATGAATGACTAATAAAAATTATTAATATACTTCAATAAAATTGTTTGTGACAATGTTATGAGGGCAGCAAGTTTGACACTTATCAATTAAACATTAGTAATTGGCTATCTATATGTAGTGAACAATGATAAAGTTATATGTAAGAAATTGAGGTCTGGGCGAACTGATGAGTACTGGTTCGGCATGAAATGTGTATCTTGAGGATCATACACCTTTTACACATGTCTTTGGTCATATAAACAATGAGGATTGCCAATTCCTCAACAAGCTTTGTGATAAATGCTTAGCCAGAGCCAGCATTTAAAATATCTCCGTCAGGAACCCCCCCAAATCCCTGACCGTGGTTTCGTGCTTTGGCACTCCTCAGAAAGTTGCCAGGGTAGGTTCAGAAACTACTCTGGCACCTCTCTGAGAAGTACCAAAGCATGAAACCATGGTCAGGGGTTTGGGGGGGGGTCCTGACAGAGATATTTTAAATGCTGGCTCTGGCTAAGCATTTATCCCAACACTTATTGAGGAATTGGCAATCCTCATTGTTTATAATTTAAAAACTTAAGAGAATAGGGTCCTGTGGTCTATGACTCTTATTTTGACTATTTATGGTCTCTGCCTTAAGTCTTTGGTCATATGTTTATGATTACAAGGTGTTAAAAGTGGATAGAAAAACTGTCGTTAATTTGATTAAGAGTTGTGTAATGAAAATTACACTATTGAAATATTCATTATTGAATAATCTAGTCTAATAAATGACTAATAAAAACTTTTAAATTTAACAATATATCATTTTTTATTTTAGTTTGATTAGGTTTGAGATATTTGTATCCATTTACTTGCCTTTGGGCATTTTTGTAAAGGTTTGATTAAATCACAGGGATTATTGCATGACTTGTGTGGAATATTAATAAAAAATAGGATTGTACAAGCATTATGGCAACTTAGGTGAAACTGCAATAATGCTAGTATATATATATATACAACAGGATCATGGTTATATAGTAGTACCTGCACAATTTAGTGTGAGTAACTAACTTGTTTGCTATATAATTTTTTATTGATTTCAGAATTATTTTCTAAGCATTATATGGAAGAACAAATAGAATATTTATCAATAAATTTTGTTCTGTTTTTATATTTTCTACCGTATTAATACTGGTATTTTTTAAAAATATATTTATGTCAACATCTATAGACATGTAAACTCTTTCCATAATATATAGAAGATTTGAAATACCAGGCACTCTTAAACCTGGAGCCTAATTGTAAATATAGGGGATTTAAATGCAGACTTTCAAGCCTCTTCACCATCCACACTATCTCATACTACTGATACACATGATCACACACATGCAGAAAAGATAAATAATCACCAATATATGTATTTCATGCTAAACCAGCACTCATCAGTTGGTCCAGATTACCATCTCCCATACATATATATAATCAGTGCTCACTTTACATTCAGATAGCAAATCCTTACAATTTAATGGACAGGCTTCAACCTACTCCAACCTCCAACTCTTCAGCCATCCATACCATTGAAAATATGATGATAGAATTCCCAAATCCCATGCTGATGCTAATATTGTTGTCATGCCCATGTTGATCTCAAGTCACTCTGACCCCTCATGTATAGGACAGTATCCTGTTAAATACATAAAAGAGGATGGGCAGAATGCAGACTTAATATGTAAGATTCATAATATGCAGAGTAGGTTTTGTATTTTATTTACATGTTCTATATTGTCAGAAAAATATTTCTAACCTCTAAAAAACAAAATAGGTAAACATGATGGCACGTTTAAAAATTAAAGGCTATTTTATATGTAGATTTGCTTATTCTAGTTAAACAGATTTAAAATAGTTATTTTTTTAACAAAAATTTAGCCTAAATAATAAGCACCAAGTTTAATGGATTAGTTCAATTTTGAAAAATTTCTTTGCTAATCTTATCTATTTTTTGATATGTAGAAGAATGTTTTAATTTACACAACCCTAGTTTAATAATTTACTATTAACAAAGATTACTTACACGCTTAAAGTTCTTTTGATACAATGGTGCCATTTTTAGCCTGACATGCTCTAAGAATTGTATTCAAATTTAAGCCAAGTAAAATAAAATATTTTACAAGTTTACCTGGACTGAATTTAAACTACATCAGATGTGCTATTAGTACCCTACAAGGGCCTTTCATTATGTATATGAATAATCTTTTTTTAGCTAGAAAGTAAAGTTGTCTATCCTTCCTAACTTGCCAATTGGAAAGCTTAGTGAGTCATGCTTTACCCTTATCTGTTCCTTTGTGAGGGGCTGTTGAAGAGAGCATTTTTTTGTAATAAGCTGTTAAGTAAATAGGTATAATTCAATGGCTTTACTGCTCAAAATTTATAAAATTTCAAACGCCAGAAGTAACAGAACTGGATTCAAATCATGGGCCTTAAGTTCTAGAGTCTGCCACATTATTACTGTATTAAGCCATGCAGGATAGTGGGGCTGTTTAAAAACTTGTAACTAGTATATATTTACACATGCCTATATATATAAGGGATTTGAATACAGACTTTCAAGCACCCTTCAACTATTCACACTATATAGGTTCAGCACGAATGTGTGTGGTCATGTGTATCAATGGTATATTGGTGATTATTTATCTTTTCTATATGTGTGTGGTCATGTGTATCAATGGTATGAGATAGTGTGGATAGTTGAAGGGTGCTTGAAAGTCTGTGTTCAAATACCTTATATTTATAATTAAGCTCCAGGTATATGAAGAATGCCTGTATTTCAAATATTATACCTATATATATATGTATATCTAACTGTCTATATATGTTCAATGTTATCTGTAAATAAATGAGATAAATAAAAATATTCTGAATATATTATTTATTAATTAAAATATTTTGAATTCTGTGAATGCGGGTGTCATGCCACGTTAAATGAAAATCTATAACGTGGCAAAAATGTCAGAAAGCAAGCTAAAAAAAAAAAAAAACTTGAATAATAAATATTAAAAAATGCTAAAATATCCCATAGTGCACTTTAAATAAAAGATACAAACTTCAAATAAATTAAAATTCTACCCCACGTGATTATATGATTTAAATTTGTGTCTTATGTAAGGATATACATATTTAGGTATGTTATAGAGTCATTATACTTTATTCATTAAAACGTTTTTTATTTTAACCGTTTAAATATTCTAATTAATTTTAAAATGCATTTTCCTCTTTATATTATAATAATATGTATATAAAAAAAATCTATTTGTAAACTAATAGCCAAATCTCTTTTCAATTATGAAGGCAAAATAGTTTTAATCTTTAAATATATTTATAAAAATTTACTGCACTTATTTTTATATACACATTGGTAAATATGAATATAAATATTCATGTACGTGATCATTAGCCGTGATCATTAGCCGTAATATATTTATATTGAAATGTTTGTATATTTGAATGTATGTATGTGTGTACATAATATAAATGAATGTATATAAGTATATGTTCATACATTATACTTTTTGATAATGTACTTAAGTATTATACACTAAAACAGATAAATAATTTAAAATTGTCAAATAGTGTGATTTATAACTGCTGTACTTTTGACCATTTGTTGAAAAACAAATCACATTATTAGTCTTTTGGAAAGTCATGTGGTCTTCAAACATCTATGACAGGTTGAACATTGATTCAATCTTTTAAATATCAAGTCTATCACTTTACTGCATGGAAAAGGGTTGTTTTATGCACATTCTTAAGGATATAATAATATTTATAATTGAATAATGTCTATTTATATCCATCATTAAAATACTTTTTTTATTCTACAAAGTGGCTTTATAAAATTCATGTGTCATATGTGGTCATGTATGTGTAAATTATTATCATATGGAAATTTCAATCACAGGATTTTTATGCCTAGTTATGTCCTCAGGAATATTGATGAAGACTGCTGGACAGTCGAAACTGTAAGGAAAATAAAGAAGTTTTTTAAGTAAATTTGTTTGCATTGAAGTGTATATGAAAGAAGTATTAGAAGCAATATATATATATATGAATATTGATATTCTAACATAGTATTTTGGTCTGAAATAGTCATAGGTCAAAATTGCCTCTAAATAAACTATGACTATAAACAATTTACAATTTCTAACTATAAGATCTTTTCATTGACTCGTAAATCGAAAGATTTCATGAGTACTAATGGGTAAAAGGAATTGTGGACTTAATCAGTGAAGTATTGAATAGCTTCACGCTCTCAGTTCTAACCACTTCAGCTTCATCTATTTATATAGAAAGTAGGTTGAAGTAAAGAAGAGTTCCCCTCTTTTCTTTCAAAGAGTAAGCTTGTGGTTAAGACCTGTAGAGGTCCCTACCTTTGTATTTTCAAGTGCACATGCTTAAAGGTTTATTGCCTTAGTAAATATTAATTTGTAATATCACAACTTTAAAGAATAACTTCAAGAATTTGAAATTCCATAATGGAAATCATTAAAAATATGATTAGTTATCTGTCAGGGCTGATTCTCACTTAAAATATAGGTATAGGCTTTAATTGTTTACTGATTTAATTGTGTTAATAATGTAAGTGATAAGCATATAAAATTAGCAATCCTACAATTATGTACCATAATTGTATAACTAGTTATCATGATAAGCACCCAAATAACAGATTGACTACAATAATTCCAGTTCAGTTCACCAAATTGACAGGATTTTTTTTCTATAATATACTTTTTCTAGGTAGGAATTGATCAAAGAATTACTAGCTCAAATCTTCTTCCCTTTCACTGTATTCCTTAAAGCAAAGTAAAAATAATAATATGGTTAATTGCTAGGGAGATCATGTGACTCTTGTGCACCATTTAAATGCATGTTGAGCACAGTTGTTTTATTCTGTCAATCAAATTGAATTTTTTTACTTTTTTTATTTTGCTCAATTTAGAATTAATATAAGAATGTTTTAGCCCATCATTAATATAAAAAAATGCATTTGCAGAAAACCTTTGTATGGTTAATTGCTTGGGCAATCATATGATGTTTGGACACTTAGTTCATTCCGTTGATCTGATTTTTTTTACTTTACTCATTTGAAAATCAATCACAAAATCTTTAATTGAGTTTGTCCCTCTATCTTCAAACTAAATTTTACAGGTCAGATATAACCCTTATAATAAGTTTAGGTTTTTGTGCTTTTTTTTGTTGTTGTCGTTTAAAAGCTTGAATAAAAAATAGATTAACTTTTATAACAATTTTATGTTTTTAATTTAATTAATTTGCAATAATAATAATTTGGATTCCAAAAAAAAAAAAAAAAGAAATCCTAGATATAATTAATGATCAGTTGTTCGTAAATTTTTAATGATTAGGCTTAATGGTTTTCTACTATTTAAATATTTAGGTACTTACGTATTAGACCTGCTGCTTATATTTGATGACAGAATACTGTATTAAAAGGTCATAATTACCTGTTTTTATTTAGTATCATAATGTGCTTATTATTTTTGTGTACAAATTTATACTTTTTGTATTGCTATTTGACTTTTGAATACAGTATTCTGTCATCATCCCCTCCCTATTTACTGGAGAAAGGTACAGCATTTTGCCATCCAAACAGGGCAGCAGGTCTAAAATGTAAGTACCTTGCAGGGTATGCAGCAACAAATGCTGTATTGAGAAAATCAGATTTCTATACAGAAAAGATTTAATTCAAACTCATGATAAACATAAAAAAAAAAATTGAATTAAGCATTCCTCAAAAATATCTGTTTAAAATTAAGAGAAATTGAAAAAAAAAAAAGAAAATTTTAAAATGCCAGGAATGAATAATATTTTTCTCTTAAACATTTTTGTCCTTACGTTGTGTATTTATTCACAGATTCCGCCCCCCCCCCTTCCACTAATAGTTAAATTTTGAATGAAATCTTTAAATACATTGTAATAAACGTGTGATTTTTTAACAAATTAAAAATCTATTTTAATATTTACGGTAGTTTTTCTTATTCCATAATGAGAATACACTTTCTTTTTGTATCTGAAATGTTTCCATTATTTTGGAAGTAGCTTTAAACCCATTATTCCATATTTTATATTTCTATAATAGTCACCCTTTTATGCACGTTTTATGATGTGGAAAGAAATTTTATTCGTTTTTTTTTTTTCTACTGAAGTAATGTAGATTTGCAAACCAGTTTCTGTAAATGTTTTGTAGTTTTTTTTTTGTTTTTAAATCTTTAATTTGTAGGAATAGCATAACTTTTTGATGTGTACCAGCTTTTCTGAGGTTTTTTTAATGTTATTATTTCATAAAACATAAGTAGTCTAATTTTTTTATAGCTTGTTTTTAAAATAAAGATTATTTATGATGATTTTTCTGATATTTGAAATGGCATTTTTAGATTCGCTGAAATGTAATAGAATTGTATATATATATATATATTTAAAAATTTGTCCACAAAACAATCAGTAGTGAAGATTTTTAATGAAAAATAGAAAGAGATAGACTTCCATCAAAGGAATGATGAACAATCTTTCATTACTGAAAATTATGATTTGGGGGTGAAAAAAATTAAACAAAAATATAATAATAAAAAAATCACATACAATAGCTATATAAATATATTAATAATTACACATAAAAAGCCTTTTTCAGCCTACGGTTTTGTGCCCTTTTCAAATGTTAAGTATTTATGCCTCCAAAAAATTCTTTAGGTAAAATACACTATAATTAATTAGTCACTGATACATATTTACTGATGTGTAAATAACTGATTTAAATACCTTACAACACTGAATTTAGAAGAAAAGCATGCTGACAATTAAGGAAATTTCAATACTATAACCTCATATTTATTAGATAATTAAATATGACTTTTTATACTCACAACATTCAATAATAGAGATTAGAGGTAACTGGTGTAAAAATAACCATGTGATGCTTAATTCTGATATATGCGAGGGTTTCTTTTTGCAAAAATGTCTAAAGATCTTAAATTTATTTGCTATCACATTCATTATCTAATATTTAACTTCTGATTATTGGATTTTTCTTATACAGATTTTCTCAGATTTTTAGCAATATATTTTTTTTAAAATATTGTTTTACTAATAATATACTGAACAGCAGTATTGTCAAATAATATTCATGAAGAATATGTCAGTAAAAGATATCTCAAACTGAGGGGGAAAGCAGACATAAGCATCTGTACTTCCATTTACACAGAAGAAAAAAAAAACAGAATGGTGTTATAGTGCTTGAAGATTAGTTTCTCAGGTTAAAAAAATATTACATACCCAAGACAGGTGTAAGACTATTTTCCAATACTGGCATTTATTACTCAGCTAAAAGAAGATTTAATGTAGTTTAGATGGAAATGAATTGCCTATAATTTAGCAACTTAGAAATTAGCTAAATTGGATTAGACCATGAGCAACAAAGAAGAAGTGAATATGAATTTTTAAAAACTATCATTAGTACAATTCATGAATGGTTGGTTAATTGGTATCACTTTGGTTTATGGACATTTATTTATATTACTGTAATACAAATAATTGAAGAAGTGAAAGTGGCAAGCTCTCATATTCTGTTTGTTGGATACCAAGTACTTGAAAATAGATTTAAGGCTGAAAACTAAACACATATACATCAATGGATGGGGTTCACAAAAATCAAATACAATATATTTTTGATAACTGGCAATGAAAGATGACATAATAGTTTATTAGAGAAAACAAACAAAAGCAAATTACTCATGCGAACTTTGAATCAGATTTTAAAAAAGCCCTAAATTTATAAATCCCAAATATAATATAAAGATCACTTTGATAAAAGTAAAAAAAATTAAATAATCAGAAAAAAATCAAGATTAAAATAAATAGCAAAAACAAAATAGATGCCACAAGATATAATAGTAGTTGCAAAGAACAGAAAATAAGCTAAAATTAAAGTAAAAATAGTTTTTGTTTTGAAAGAATTGAATTGTTATTTCCAAAATATCTAGGAAAAAAGAGTAGCAGTGTATATTACCAAAGATATTGAAACTAGAGACAAGCTTATAATAAAAATGCTTTGAATGGATTCTCTGAAAGATATCCATGTACAGCTGAAGAAACCAAAATTAAAAGAAATAGAAATAAACAAAAATGTTGTAAAATGAACAGGAATATTTTGGTTTTATCATCTCATCAAAATATCAAATTAGTTTTAAGTTCATTCCTAAAAGAAAAGGCCAATCTGAAGAAGAAAAATAAAATTGCAAATTCTATTTACGATCTGATTGGCTGTTGAATAGTAATAAGCTCGAGAAGTTTGCAATCTCTCAATTTAATTTCCATTTTAAATAAAGGCATCTTTACAGTGTGAACATAATGAAAATAAGATTATGTACATATAGTTGAGATTTATTTAGAAAATATTTAGCCAGATATATAGCTGGTTTAAGGATAATTTGAAGAACAGGAAACTATTGCTGTCATACATTCAGTATTTTAAAATTTCAGAAAATGGATAGCAGCCCTTTACTTATAAATATTAATTATAGCAATACTTTTGATTCAGTTAAGCTAAATGAGTACATCAGAGCAGTCTTACGATGAATCTTTACAGGGCTACAAAAGCTACTGTTAAAAGGTCTCTCAGTGAACAGATTGGTTTTCTATTGTCAAAGGAATTTAATGAGGCTATCAATTGTCACCCTATCTCTTCAATATATATTGAATATGTAATGAGAGAAGATAAACTAAATATAAATGTATGTTCCTTTAGGGTTAATAAAAGAAACATTGATAGACTTAAATATTCTGATGATATCAAGTCTTATAGCTGAAAATAGGGAAGATTTTAAGACTAACATTTGTGCAAATTAAAGAGTGCATTGAAATTAAAATAAGGATAAATATGAAAAAAATTAGCTGACTTTAAAATTGTTGATAAAAACATAGAAATTATAAACACTTTTTGCTTCTTTAGATCATTCATCAACAACAAAAATATTGCAACAATCAAGAGATTTTAATACTGGAGAGAATAACAAAGTAAAGATAGAAAAAGGTATGGAACATATGTAAAAACAAATTTATAACTATGTTAATTTCTTGGTACTCTATATAGATGTGAAAGTTGGTCATTGACCAAGAAGTATACAGTATTGATGCTTTTAAAAAGTCCATGCTAGTGAAGTCTTGATTTCTTGCTTGGTCATTAGAAAAAGTATGTAATGCTTAGAAAGGTTGATGGTGAAAGAAAAGGACAGCCAACAATTAGATAGGTGGCAACTATCATCAAATACTGAATGTGTTTTAAATAGCGTGAAAAATAAATTAATATCAAATTTTGAAGTAATAGCATTTATTGTATAATCACTAGGACTTGATCTCAACTTGATGCACCTTGTAGTAATAATTGTTTTATTATTATTTTGCATTGAGTATGATGACATGTCAAAAGTCATTGTTCATTATTAGCAGTAAAATTATTGAGCCCATTTGTAAATTATTATCAGAATAAAATGGCTTCTAATATCTCCAACATTTTTTTTTTGGAACTTTGGGTGTGTAGATTATATATACAGACATCACTATCGTATATTTACACCAACATTTATATATATGTAATAAAAGTAAAAGATATATATATATATATGTATAGTTATGTTTTTAACATTTTTTTCTAAAAATTATAAATTTGTTAAAATCTGGGATTTTTTATGTCTGCTCCTGTAATCTTTCCTGATGTAAGATCAGGAAATTTTTAAATTCAGTGTAAACCTTTGTATAGACAAACTTAAAAAAGCAGGCAATGAAGCAAAAATAATATAAAATATGTTAATAAACAGTAAAATGATTTTATAATTATCATAAGTTTGAGTACAATTGGAATTACTTTGTAATGACTCCATAATTTTAACTTTAAACAATATTGTTTTTACTTCTACATTGTGATCCCTAAGTAAAATATACAGGGGAGCCATGAAATTTTGTTGTAGGTCTCCCTCACAAATGTATATCGCTTTTGTTTATAAGAACATTGTTTATTGAACTGCAAGTGCACAGTATTTTTCAATATGCATATATATAATAGATGCTTTTTTATATGTATAATACACTTATATAAATTAAGATTATAGCATAAACAACATTTTAAAAAATAATATAGTTATTAATAATAAATTAAGAGGACACATTTACATATATTTTATTGTGTGTGTGTGTTTACTCGTGCATTCACAGAAGCTGTAAGAATTGGAAGAGAAAAAAAACCCTTGTTTTTACTTTTAGAATAAATAGCAAAATGTTCAACTTCCATCACTATTAAATAAACTCTAAGCCAGGGGTCCCCAACCGTATGCCCGTGGGCACCATGGCACCCGCAGACCATTTTACGTGTGCCCGCCACTATCCGAACATGATAAAAAATTATTTATCTGATACAAATAAATTTAATTTTTAAAATTTCTTATAAATTATTGTATTATATTGTAATCAAATTGTAGGGCATACTATACTTTTACAGCGTAAAAAATATAAACGTTAATTATATGTTAAAATTTTATTTTTGAAATAACTATTTTTTTGTACATTATGTGTATTATTAACAATATCCAACTATAAATTTACATTGAAATATAAATGGTGCCCGCCACCTGGCCAGTATTGTAGAATGTGCTCTTAAGTGCAAAAAGGTTGGGGACCCCTGCTCTAAGCAATATATATATTCAATAATTTTTTTCTCTTATAGAAATGATCAAAAAATTAAGATCTTTTTTTTTATTATTATTAAATTAGGATTTTTACTATGTTCTAAAATTTTATGAAACTTTTAACATTATGCTCAGAAAATATCAAATTTGGAACGAATAATAAAGGAAGAATAAAATGTATGTGATTTCAATTTAACCTGAAAATTTTTTTATTAATATATAAAATTGTGTACAGTGCTCCAAAATAAAAAAATGGTTATTGACATTTTACTATTTTTTAAAACATGATCACATAAGGCATTCTGAGAAGAAAAAATGGCTGCTCGAATGTCATAAAATTTGCATATTCTGTTGTTTTTGTTTGTTTATTTACATTTTGTTTGTTTGTTTGCATTTTCTTTGGACAGCATATAATTTAAGTCATGCAGTTAGATACATCATAGTTTGCAGCAACACTGTAATCTATAAGATACCATTGTTTTCAATGTGTGATGCGTCCACATCTTTTCATAGTGATTTTTTTGTTTACTATGATAGAAGTCACACTTTATATTTTATTCAATAATAACTTCAAGATAAGGATTTGACTATTTCCATCAATTTTGTCTATTTTATCTTAATATTTGGATACTTAGAAGCAGGGGAATAAAATTAATATCTATAACCAATGACGTTTGTCTATTTTTATTATTGTGTCTTTATTTTGTATTTGAATTCCCTCCTTCATTATAAGATGCCAAAACCTCATAACATCCCATATAATAATTTTTAAAGTTTATTTTTTCCACTTAACCTCACTTAAAATTACAGGTTAATTAGCTATTGTTAATTTTATTTTTTAAAAATTCCTAATAATCATCTATTCTTAATTCATCCAACTGTGGCCATGAAGTTTCTTAATAGTTCTAGATCAATAGCAACAATTTCAAATGATTAAGAACCAGCTATTCATATTACTAACAAATATATAAAGGAAATACATAAATACAAAATTCAGGATTTTTATATATTTTTAATAAATGCAGCAATAAATATATGTATATAATAGAACTGGAACGGACAAATTTTTGAGAGCTGACACTATATATGTTTTTATCAGTAAAGGAGCTACTTTATTTTTAGAGATTTTCTGACAAAGAGGAAGTGGATGATGTGCAATTATATTGAGGGCTTACAGAATATGATTATGGTGCATTTCACTGAAAATGCACTCAGTTTTAGATTATAAAGAAGATGGAAACCACTTCAGTACGCAGATGAATGAACATATGTAAATTTGAATTACAGTATAAATAAAGGGAAAAATCAATATTATATAGAAGCAAAAGTATTTTTTCTGAATAATTCAGTCAAATCACATGATCACCATCTCTTAGGATAGCACATAACTGTTATTAAACAGGCAAGTGCCACCCTGTGCCAACCAGAGTAATCAATGGATGCCAGAAGGCTTGTGCATAAAATCCCCATCTAGTGCCTACTCATCCAATATCCCCAGATTAGTTTCTGACTTGTGGCCTTCTGGCATCCATTGATTACTCTGGTTGACACAAGGTGGTACTACTGTATGGAGAGTTTTGTCTGTTAGTAAAAGGATTTTAGATTATTTAGAGAAAGTACAAAGGGAAGTAGGAAGACATGCATTAGATGCAGAGATGTGGGCAGCAAAGGAGGCAATTCAAGGAGAAATGGGATGGTCAAGTTTCTATATGAGAGATGCAAAAAGTAAAATGAAAATGTTTGGTAGGTTGCAGTTTATGAATAGTAAAAGAATAGCCAAAATAGTGTTTAATTGGGTTATGAGTAAAGGGCAGGTAACAAGATGGGTGAGAAAGGTAATGCGGTATGCAAAAGATTTGGATAAAGAATTTATATCGGTATACTTGTATAAAAGGTGGGATGATTGTGTTAGGAGGATTTTTGAGTGTTATAGTGGTAAGGAATGGGATAAAAGAATAGAAGCATTAATAAAAAATAGGGAGTTGGAGAGATGGAGAAGTAGTATGGAGGGTAAGAAGAGTTTAAATATATATAGAAGTAAACGGAATATTGGAAGCGAGTTAATTTATGATAATAGTAAGGAAAGTAGTTTATTGTTTAAGGCTCGAACGGGATCTTTAGCAACAAGAGAATATACATGTAAATGGAAAACTATGGTCATTTAGCGTGTGAAATGTGTAAGGAAGGTATAGAAAATATTAGGCATCTGTTGATTGAATGTAAATGCTTGAAAGCAGAAAGGGTACAGATAATGAAGTTATGGGAGAATAGGTATGAACAAAGTGACAATACAGAAAGTGAGTTAGTAGTTTTTATGCTGGGTTTGCAAAAAGATAAGGGGGATTTAGATTTAAAGGCCATAGAGTTGACAAAGATTATGTTGTGGAAATGGGATGGGGCAGAATATGGGAAGACTTAGAGTGGGGAATGGAAAATAAACTGGCTAACAGGTTTATCTGGGCATAGTTGCTGAGATATTCTTGACTTCGTTTAAGGAGAAGCCAAATACATCACATCGCATCGCATCTGTTTAACAAATGAATAATATTAACAGTATACTGTTTCACAACTTATAAAATCAATAGTGTGGGGGGTAGAATACTTTGCTTAATAGTGATTTAAAAAAATATAGCCTCCTTTGTCAAATAAAAATCATTGAGACAGTCTTTAGTACAGTACTTTTTCCCGGATAGTATTGAAATGTTTTCTTATATTTGGAATGTTTCTCATTCTTGGCTCTAAAATGAGTGAATCTCTCAACTTCAGCTCTTTATATAGTTGTGTCTAAAGTTTAGAAAAAGTCATTCCTGATATAACATCAGCTATATGCTTTATATTGCCTAAAATTTAGACATCTTATGATGTTATGAGGGTTTATATTTTATGATGATTCTTCAAATCTAAGAAGTTAGAATAAATTTTAAGAAGTTGGTCAGTTCAAAGCAAATTTGGTAATTAGTCAATAATCGACTTTGAACAAAGAATTTAAGCTACATGGTGTAAATTTATTTTCGACCATAAATGAATGGAGTATGAATATGTTTTTTCTCTAATAGGGTTGTTATTTGCTTTGTACATGGCTCACTCACTTTTTTATATGTTAAACAAAATAGTTTTTGGAATAAAATTATTTTTAAAAATATCATAAAGGAGTTTAAGTGGATTCATTCTATTCTTAATCCTTGACAATGTAGTGTTATTATTAATAGTCAAAGGGCAGAGAGATTTAGTCAATTAGTTACATATATATTGAGTTATGCTGATTTCATATTTTCAGTTATTCACTTCTGATTGACAGCTGTTTATTTTATCTTAAATCATTCATTTATTCATCAGGATAATATAAATCATTAATCTAAAGTTTTAATTGTATTATATATTTATCTTATTTCAATGAAAATAAACATTAACCTTCTTATATCTTTTAAGCAATTAGTTTAGGAATGATAAACAGAGCAAAACTCTCCATACAGTATTGCCACCTGTGATAAACAGAGCAATCAATGGATGCCAGAAGGCTTGTGCATAAAATCCCTATCCAATGCCTACTCATCCAATATCCCCAGACTAGTTTAGTATAGGAAATGTGATCATGTGATGCTTAATAGTTTAGGAATGCTGTATTCCTAATATTTCATATAAGTAATATGGTACTATGATTTTATTTTTGATTAGAAGATTTTTCAAAATGCTCTAATATGCAAAATTAAAGGCTGACCTTGACGTAATATGTTGCGCAAAATTTATGTAAATTACATTTTGCAGACATTAAAAATATTATAAACATTTTGTTCCTGCGATATTTTTTTTAGTGATTGTACTTATATGCTTCTATACTGAACATATTTATAAAGTGTATATTGTTTAAAATATTTTTGATCATACTTAAAATAATAAATGACCTACATTTAACTATTTTCTAGTTAATAAAATTTATTTTACTATTAGTAAATGAAAGAAATTTTTTTTTGTATCATTAAATTGAATTATTATTTAGCTTTGGTCAGTATAATAAAGGAATAAAATTAGTTTCTGCTATAGTAAACGAATGAAAGAAATTACTCTTTTTATTTTTAGTTTTTAAATTAAATGATTTTTCAATCTTGTTTAATATATAATTTATATCCTTTTTTTAAAAAAAAAAACTTGCTTATTTCTGAACATGAATATAATTTTATATGTATCAGATACACATACCAGTCTTTGTCAAGGCATAAACTACAAAGCTATTTTCAAAATTTGTCTGACACAAAAATAATAACAAATGCAAAGAAATCAAATCACAACAAAAACATATTATCATTTTCAGCCAGCATTGATCCATTTCAGGATGAAACCCCCCCCCCCCCCCGATCTTTATCCAGTTTTGCTGATCTATAGTCTCTTATTCACATCATCCAACAAATTTCTTTATTTCATCCATCAATCTCACATGTGGTGTCTTTCTAAGTCTTTTATAATCTTTTGGGATCCAGCTTAAGTTTCAACTGTCAATGTATTATCAGATTGTTTTAGCAATATACATAACCTGGGTCCATTTCAATCTTCATAATTCTTTCAATGATGTCAATAATTTCTGTTTGCTCTTTCATCCACGTATTTCACTTGCAATCTTTTCTTATTACTCCTATTATGGTGAATGGTCTGAAGTCTTGAGTGTTCTTTTATTAAGTTACCAAGTCTCAGATTTATAAGTAAGAACTCGTAAGTACATTTATTAAAAACCTTCCTTATTAAACATATAGCTATATTTTCTTTTAATGTTATTTCTACCAAAAGCACTCTATCCAAGTAATTTCATCTATTATGTTTTCACCTGTATTAATAATTGAAATTACTTGTAGTTGTAAACTTCTAATTCATCAATTATTATTATTATTTTTTTGAGAAAGTCCATAGAACATTATTTTAGACTTTTTAACATTTATCTTTAATCCTTCCTATTTATTTTTATCAGATTATTCTTGAAATCTTCTCTGAAACTGTGAAGCTTTATTTTCAAAAACAACTATAGCATCTGAAAAATCTAAATGTCTTAAATAATCTCTATTTACTTTAACTATCTTTAATTTTTTTATTTTAATCCACAAAATACTTTTTGTAAGCTGTAAAAAGTTTTGGAGATATAGAATCAACCTATCATACATTCTTACATTCTTTTCAATGTTAATCTTCTTAATGTCATTATGTAATCTAGTTATTGCTGTTGAATTTTGATAAATATTTTTCAGAATGTGATAATATATCACATTGATATCTTGCTGATCCAATATTTTAATGACTAGAAAAATCATTCATTCTACATTCAAAATATCTTAATTAATATTTCACTTAAGAATTATCAGGCAACTATTAAAATATCGCACATTCACCATTTCTTATGCTTAAATGATTTATTAAATAATAGCAGCTCTCCAAATAATTGTGCCACCCAATACTAAGTGTAGTAATCGATGGATGTTAGAAGGTTTGTGCATCAAAAACCCTATCTAGTGGTGTTTTCAGATCCAAGATTTATCACTGATGAAGGCCACAAGCTAGAAACTGGAGATATTGTATGAGTAGGCACTAGATAGGGATTTTGATGCACAAATATTCTAGCATTCATTGATTACTATGGTTTGCATTGGATAGCACTTCTATTGGGAGAGAATTGCTAATGTTTTACTATCAAGCAACTGAGAAAAAAGCCCATAATGATTCTTGATATTAAACTCATTGGTAAAACACCAATAAACTCATATTGGAAGATGTGTGTTGATGAGCAACCCACACATGTTCATGTAGAATGTGAAAAAAATATTGACTGAATATTAGGAATTTGTCTTCTTGGTTACTTTAAGGCTTCAAAGTGGAATCAAAGAATCTCCTTTCAGTAACAATAAACTTTTTTCTGCAGTTCCAAAACATGTATTTAACACAAAATATATAAATAAAATATATAAAATATAAAAATTTTTTCAAAGCCTAAAAAAGTTTAATTTTCTAAATTTTAATTAGAGAAAAATGCTTAATATTTCAAAAGTTGAGTTTTAAAAAATATATATTTATTTTCATTTTGCATTATGAGTAGGTTGTAATGAAGGTAGAAGTATGAAAACAACTGTTGGGGATGATAAAGTGAAGGAAACCACACTATTTTGGACATGTGATGAGACAGGCAGATATACTGGAAAAGGATGTCATGATTGAATTGTGAGAGGATATAGAAGAAGAGTATGACCAAAATTGTCATGGATAAATAACATACTAGAATGAACAGGGTTAATATTATTGGAAGCATGAAGAAAAAAGGAGAGAAGAATGTCCTGAAAACATTGTTATCCTTGTTGAAATGATGGATCAGGTGGATGATGATGATTTTCTATATGTAGATTTTTGATGTATTTTGATTTTGTGTGTGTGTGTGTGTGTTTCTATGCATTTGTGCCTTGACAAAGATTATTGAATAATTGAAATATTTGAATTTGGATCTAATATGTACAAAAATTTGTTCACATTAAATTATTTCATTAATAAACAAGGTCGAAAAAGAAAAATGAAGTGATGTAATTTATATATTAATATTTTTGAAGATGAATTAAGTTTGAAAAGAAAACAAGAATTTTGGGAATATTTTCAGCATAATAAATAAGCAAAGTTAGATTCAACTTTCGAATGAAATAAAAATCTCTCTCAATAAATTTTATTTTTTCATTGTTAAATTGTTATTTGATATATTTTGAATAATTTGTGTGCACTTTATATAATCCTTGTGTATGTAATATAGTATTTCAATATAAACTTCATTAATACCCCTTTAACACTCTAAGCAAACATTTGTAACAGTTTTGACTGTCCTAGCAGTCCTCTTCAGATTTTGTGTTTTTATTTGCTAGATGAGGCTCGAAATTCCATCTGTGGTTCTGTAAATGTATATATAAAGTTACACATATTATGCGTGTTTGAACGCTTTTTTATAGTATTCTATTGCCCTTTATTTCAGACTGTCTTCGTAGTGTACGTATTTTTGTGCATTTTTTAAAACCTTTGTAATGAAGCTAGATCTAATTAAAGTTTATGATGTTGTTTTAGAATTGAGAAAGAATAAACAGTATTAAAATGGTAGCAAGCAACGGCAGACCTACTACCGACGATGATCAAGTTCATCGCTCGCTCGTACTTTATTGCCTAATTACTTGTCTTTAAATTTAAAAAAAAAAACCTAAACATTTATATTAGTCGTAATAATTAATTGTGGACTTAGCTGCGAGTTTTAGATTTTTAATTTCTTTACGCACGTTTCTATATATATATGAACAGCATGCCATAATAATAAACTACAATTACATTTTTTGTTGTCAACAGGAAAAAGTTGTTTTGTTAGGTAAGAAAGAGCAGCGTATAGTAAAAAATACGTGATTTGATAATAATAAAAAAATTGTAAATATAAAACAATTATCAAAAGTATTATAATCATTGAACATACGTATGATTTTATATGATTAAGATTCACTTTGATCTTTGTAATTATTTGTAAGCATATAAATGTAGCTTAAAATTATCAAATTTAGTTTTTTGTTCTTTAAGTTTTACCTAGTTCCCCTTACTTTAAAAATGGAAAGATCTTGACCCACAATGCATCATTTGCACATGGTGAATGGTGTGCAAGTACTCGGTGTATTTTAAAATGTTTTCTATCAAATAGGAGTTGATTTGTTGGTAGATAAAATCTGTTTTCAGCATTTTTTTAAAAAATATGGCAGATAAAAAGTTTAATTAGCATAAGTGATTTGATCTGGAATATAGAAAGAGTATCAATGGGAAATCGATCACTTTACTGCAGCAGCCTTTGAAATGTTTGTAGATACGGTGCCAAATTTGAGAGAATCCCTCATTTGTCAAAGCACGTTTAAGTCAAAGAGTATTTGGTTCCGCTTATTTGACCATAAAGCTAGTGATGACCCAAGACACGTAGTTCAATGGCTGTTCTCAGAGATGTGTGAGTACTTGGGATTTGTTAGAAATCGGAAAAACTTCAAAAGTAATTTTATAAATTCTTTTCAAAATTGTGCAGAGGTGAAAAGCAGGTAAAATAATAAACTCCTCGTATATCTTATTTTTATAACTTGTAACAATTTTTTTTTTATGTATGTATAGGATAAAAATATTAACAAATGTAACTACTGTCGAGTACAAAGATAGTAAATAGAAAGGTAATCATTTGGCGGTAAGAGTAGAAATTTGGATATAAAAATGGTAAAAAATTAATGCTTTCTTAAAAATAAAAAATATTACAAACTTCAGTGTATGTTCATATGTTCTAAATATAGATTTGTATATACAGGGGGGACGGGGTCGAACCAATTTTTCAGACATTTAATGTTTCAGTGTTATCCAATATTATATCGCATTCTTATAATCAACTATCTGTAAAGAAAATTTTTTGAAATATGCAGTTCATATTCTAAGAAAGTTAATTATTAATAAGTATTTCAAGTTACTTATTAGCTGTTAGTTCTATATGAATATTTTAAAGCATTGTTCTTCTAGCTATTAAATGTAAACCAACATGCAATCCATTATATGATAGCAGGGTATAGGGATGATAATTTAGAATCTTGTGGTGGTTTGACTAGAAGGTGCTTCAGGTTTTTCTCAGGTCTCCCAAATGTTTGTTGGTTAAAATTATTAAAACGTGTGCAGTTTTGAAAATTTTTTTGTCATCCTAAATATTTAAAATGTCACATATATATAATTGGAGATGAAATATACAGGTGAGAAAAAGTTTTATCAAGTCTTTCCACATTTAGGCAGAAGATAAATTTTATATGAGCTTATGAAAAGACTGCTTTAAAGAAACTTTATCACCTTGGTAAAGAGGAATTGGTCTTTAAATATAAAAGGTGTTTTTGATTTCTTTTAAAATAATTTGCTGATGCAGATAGGTTACAGTATGATTAACCCTTAAATTTTTATAGATTTTTGCTAGAAACCACACTGAAAGATCTTGGTTTTGGAATTCATAATGTAAGAGTAATTTTGAGAAAACTATAATGAATTTATGATTTTGGAACAAAAATATTGATCTTTTTCTTTTTTATTCATGTGTCATAGCATCGGCCGGGAAGCAAACCCGCTAACCTGGGACCACTGCTTGTAAGGCAGTTGTGCTGACCTCTCGTCCACCAATGCTTGACTATTTTTTTCTTTTTATACTTGAAATATATTGTTTTTTACAATTCAATTTATTTATCTTAGTAAAAAATTAATTTTATTGATGATCATTGGAACCAAGGTGAAAAATTATTTTGTACACCTATTTATTATAAAAGAAGTAAAATCTTCACAAGGCATCTTGTCAATTTGATAATGTGAAATAATTTAAATATCTTGATAGCTTTTTAAATAGAAAAGGGGACTTGTTTATGTATAGTTGCTATTTTTAGCAAGTTGAAAGATAGAGTATTTATTGTAGTCTCCTGCAATTAAATTAGCCACATATTCAGCTATTATTTTCTCATTTATTGTATGGTAGTGAGACTTGGACACCTTATTGGACAATATAAAGGTACTAGGGAAGTTTCAGTGAAAGATGTTATGTAAAATTTTAAAAATACAATGGTAAGATCATAAAGCTAATGAATATCTTCTTCAGCTTGATAGATGTAATACTATAGAGACCATGATTATAAAAATCACATCTTTAGTGAATTCGACATATGAAATTAATGAACAATATAAGACTTTAAAAAAGTATTTTATAATGACTTGAGCATATTTCGATATGTGCAACAGACTATTTACATTATAAAGATGATAAAAATTACAATATCAGTTAATTACAGACAGAAGATATGGATGAAGACAGGATACAATGGAAAGCTACAATTAGACAAATTATTGAAGTCTTTCTTGAAGAAAAGTTTGTTGCAAAAGTTAAAAGATGGCATTATAAAATCATCACAAAATTTTATGTAATAATAACAATGAGAATTTTATATTAAACCACTAAACATCACATGGTCGCCATCTCTTATACTAGCACATAACTGTTATTAAACAGGCAAAACTCTCCATATAGTAGTGCCACCCTGTGCCAACCAGAGTAATCAATGGATGCCAAAAGTCTTTGTGCATAAAATCCCCATCTAGTGCCTACTCATCCAATATCTCCAGACTAGTTTCTGGCTTGTGGCCTTCATCAGTGAGGAGGCTGCTGGAGGGTTGCATTAGATTCTAAGATCTAGGTGCAATGCTCTCATATCCAAGGCTCCTCACTGACGAAGGCCACAAGCCAGAAACTAGTCTGGGGATAGTGGATGAGTAGGCCCTAGATGGGGATTTTATGCACAAAGCCTTCTGACATCCATTGATTACTCTGGTTGGCGCCGGTTCCAATTTGAAAGTCATCAAAAATATTGTTTAGTTCTGTAGCTTTATTAAATTATTAAATAGAATGATTTGCATATTCATTAGCTGTTATCATACAATATAAAATTGTACCTCTGGATTTTTCACAAACTATTTAAAATTTAGGTAGTTCTTAAGTGAAGTCTTTCCATTAACTAAAGTAAATTGACTAGAACAACAACCAGGAAAACATCTTAATCAACTTATCTGTTAGAGGTTTAAGAGAAATAATCAGCTGTCTAGGTCAAAGGTTGATATGCATAACAGTTGCTAATATCCAGTTCTTTATTACAAATTATACATTTTTAAGGCTTGAAAAATCATGAACCAATCTTAATTTTTCTATAAAGGATTTGGATTCATGAAATCTTTTTTTATATATATAGATAAGTTGACTAATGCTTAAATCTTGAAAGAAATGTGTATTTATAATAATTAAATATATCCTATTTACATTGTACAATATATGATAAACAAGTGCAGCTCTCATTTGAGTGCTATCTTTGGTAAAATTGAATAATCAGTAATTATTACATGGTGATGCATTTAAATCCCATCTTCAGATTGAACATTATATAATAATTGCTTGTAGGTAATTGATGAAATAATATCTGCAATCCAGACTATTTGATTTAAGATTGGTCTTAAGGTTATTTTCTTGATTACCCGACATAAAACAATTGTGAACATTTAAAAATATTCTAGTATGCATCAGTCCATTAAAAAATATAAGCAAAGTTATTCTTGAACTCTGAATGAGAATAATCACTTTGTATACAGAATATATAGTTTAGCATAGGAATATATGGATTATTTTAATTCTTGGAATTAGGAAACGGTTTTTTTTTTTTTTTGTTAGAATTTTTTTGTAAAGAAAGTATATAAGGTGGAACTTTAGTGTTTTGGAATATCTAAGGTTTTTGAATTTCAATAAGTCTGTTTTACTTTAATTTTGAGTTAGTTTACCATTGATCTTTTATAGCAGTCTCCACTGTTGCATTGTGGGATGGTTTGGTACAATTATAGAATGGCAGCCTCTGGAGCTCATAGTCCGAGAATTGTGGCTCTGCCCTGCCATTTCTGATGCCTGAACTTCTTAGGAACTGATCATCGTTGTTATTGTTGTTAACAGAAATTAGTATTTTCAAAATTGAAAAAATAAAAGCTTCATAATGCTTATTTTTGCTTTTTCAATTTATAAGTGAGTCTATGCTCTGAAATATATTCCGTTGAATATTCATATAGTAAATAAAGGTAATAAATTAAGGGGAAGTGTGAGTGCAGATATTTTGTTATGAAAAATCTAATAAAGATCTTGAACTGCAATTAAAAAAGATGTTTATTTCAGTGACACCGAGTACTTAAGTAGAATATAATGAGATTTCACATAAAGGTTAAAATAATAATGGAGATATGTCACATAATTAAGTTCATCTGCAAAGTTGTTTATATTTGATTTTTGCAATTTTTTTTTTGTTTGTTGTAACCGATACATAGGAAACAGATAATAAGTAATAAATTAGAATTTGTAAGTTATCATAATACGCCTAATTCCCAGCATTAGGATTTGAATATTACTAATTGTTAATTTTATGTTTCAACAATATACTTTATTGTACAAAAAGGTTACATGAATTTTATAATGATTTTGCCAGGGTTACAGTGGCATGACTGGTCTAACAAGCATGATATCACTTAGAAAAGCTTGAGCATTGTTCAAATAGGATTATACATGATTGGTTACTAAGTATATTTTGTTAATATAGATGATTACAGTACAAATAAAGGGGATAATAGAAATATTTCACAGTGTATAAATATTTACATTAGTAATTATACATGCTTTCTATTGATAATTTTGGTAACTTGTGTCGTAGGAAACAGACTAATTATTAATTTTATATGAATAAGGATGGCTAGATCTTGAGCTGATCTATATTGAAATGAAGATGTTTAACTTATTTATTAGTAAAACTGGTATATTTATACTTATTTTAGTTTTAGTTCAGAATGCTTGAGTCTGGCTTATTTATATATAAATTTAAGTAAAGAAGAAGGAGGTTCCATCTTTTTCTCATATTTCTGGCTTGTGTTTTTGAATTGAGAGTTCCATGTGCAGTCATTATTACATCTGATTGGCTGTCACATAAGCATTTTTAAAAGCACATCTGTTAAAGGTTTTAGCCTTTCACATTATTATTTTAGTCTTGTTAATATTTGGATATTATCAAGACGATACATTAAAAATTTTCATGATTTCATTTTTGACAATTTCTCTTACATTAATGTCAGTAATTTCTGATATATAGTCTTGTCAATGTTAGGCATTAATAATAACCAGATATTATGTAGATTTAAATATTGGACACTCAAGCCCAAATTTTTTGACTTTCTACTCAAAATGAACATGTGGTCATTACCAACATTATCATCATCATCAACCATTATCAATCAACTGCAGGATGAAGGTCTCTCCAAGTTCAATCCATCTTTTCCTATCTTTAGCCTCCCAACATTATATTTCATGAAATATAAGAGAAACATACTTAACATTTACACTATATGTGAGTTGTGAAACAGGTCAGAAGAGAAGCAAAAATGTGTATTCTTTGAGTGTAGTAGTCTACAATACACTCGATCTTATATTACAAAAATTTATCAGAAAAAGAATGTCACTGTAAGTTCAATTATAGAGTCTTTTCCAAATACCTGCTTTGCAGAAATAAGAAGTACAGCATTTATACTATATCTTTACAATAATAATGCAAGAAATTTTAATACTTTTAAAAACAAATTAGAGACAATAAAACAAAGAGATAAAAAAATCCCACCATCATTTTTGCAACCATTTGGTCACGTGTCCATCAGTGCTCTAACCTCTATGTGAGATATATTTTCTGTTTCCTCTTTTATTATAAATGCTTTTAATAATAATATAATTCACTGAATGCTATTGAAAATACTTATTGTAGTATTCTTGGATTAGTTTTGTATTAATTGTTTTTCTTTTTTTTTTTCATGTGTCAAAGCATTGACCGGAAAGCGAACCCGGGACAGCTGCTTGGAGTAGCTATGCTAACCACAAGGCCACCAACTTGGCATTGATTGTTTTTCTTTTAAACTGAAATATCTGTAGATATATATTTCCTTGAATAAAGTTCCTTCTAGAACTAACATATAGGCTCAAGGCTAAGATCTTTATCTAATTTTTTAGCTTTATGTAATTAAATTTCTTTATTATTAGTAATGAATTTCTTTGCTATTATTAGATTTTTGTCTTCAGATAATAGATACTCATTATATATATATTTACTTGAGTACACTTAAGCAGGAGTGGACAAATAGTGGGCCAAAGGCCACATGCATCCCGTTAAGAGTTTTTATGCGGCCTGCCAAGACAATCAGAAAAATCGGCCTTGAACTGAGATTTCCTTCCCGTGTGCGACCAAAGATTTGCCTCATATTTTCCACTATGATGGCCATGTCAATACACATGCGCAGTGTAGATACGATGTGCAGTGCTTTTCCAGTTGATCTGGTTCATTTCAATTTTGTCTTTGCATTAACAAATATATACATTTCCAATTTTAGTGAAATCATGAACCCTCCAAAAAAATGTAAATCAGTGATGATGTTGTGTGTTTAATGAAGAATGGACAAATAAATATTTCTTTGGTAATACAAAGAATAAAGCAGTGTGTTTATTGGGTTATGAAAAAAAGATGCGGCCCTCCGTTAACCTTCATTTCCACAAAGTGGCCACCGATGTGGCCCTCCACCAACCTATGTGGCTCCCAAGACAAAACAATTGCCCATCCCTGACCTAAAGTAAAAACATTTATTGTTTGTCATCTGAACTTCTTAGATGAATTATCTTCTTAAATCAAAGTTTGACTGATTTTTGTAGTTAATAGGTTAGCATTTATACCTATAGATTATAGATTTGGAAATATTGTTTTAGATATTACACATTTTAATAATTAATCAGTTTTATCAGAAAAATCATTTTGCAGATACTATGCTGCAATAGATTTTATATTTTTTTCGAATTCAGCATGCATATTAGTTATCTTCTTGTTAAACTGAGGACATTGTGAAACCTTTATCTGTTGAATAATCAATAGCAATTTCACCAATATGGTTGTTTGAAAACAGTTTTTTATATGCATAATGAGATCAGGTAGGAAGTCTTAGAAATCATTTCCATTTGCATATTTATTAACTCGTATATTATACTTCTGTTTTCATAAAGGTTTATGCTGAAAATAGATTATTGGAGGCTTGCATATATTAAATGTTTGACCCCTTAGATAATGTAACAAAACTTTTTATCATATATTTTAATTATAGACACTATCTGTTTATATTGAATTTATTTGTAATATCCAGTTAAGGCAAATGAATCGAGTAATGACTAATACTTTGTATTTTAGTGTGATGAGTAAATCCTATGGCTAGTGCCAGTTATTTTAAGAAGCTTGATTTTGATAATAAAAAAGCTGACTCAATTTAATCTCTCAATAAAATCTGACGGATAATACAATAGATTTATTTTGCATGTATTAGTACATGCTAAAATGTTTCATTTTGGAAAAAGCCTTTAAAGACATTTTAACACTCGATTGTGATATTTGGTATAATTTATTTATAAATGTATTTTCAGTATTATTATTCTGGAATTAAAATATTTTCCTCATAACCATGTTATATGGTTCCAAGCCTGCATACTGAAATCAAAATTTATGATAATAGCCAACCATATATGTATTTTAACACTGATAAATATATATCGCAGTTATTTTTAACATGCAAATCACTATGTAATATCTGTATGTAATTTAATTTAAAACATATATAATAAAAACATTCATAAAAATAATTAACAAAAATAGAATATTACATACAATTTTAACACATACAGTACCAGTGTTTTTAACTTGCATATACGGTATGTACATACCAATGCTAAAATTTAATTTAAAAGTTATACAAACATACCCATACTTCAAAAGTAAAATTTACTAATTTTGTATTGTCCATTTTTTTTTGTAATAAAAGTTGTCAAACAAATGTAAAAATTCAGTATTAAATCTCCAAACATCACATGATCACCATTTCTTGCACTTGCTTATAACTGTTATTAAAACAGGCAAAACTCTCCATACAGTAGTGCCACTCAGTGCAAGCCAGAGTAATCAATGGATGCCAGAAGGCTTGTACATAAGATCCCTATCTCCTTTCTACTCATCCAACATCCCAGATTAGTTTCTGGCTTGTGGCTTTCATCAGTGAGGAGCCTTGGATCTGAGAACACTGCATTTAGATCTTAGGATCTAATACAATCCTTCAGCAGCCACCTTTTATTTCTACTTTTGGTGAATTATTTTCACTTTTAATAGATTTTTTGTTTCAAAATGTAATTTTTTTTTTACATTATTTAATACTGCCATTTTCAAAAATTTTGATTTTTCTTGTTGAGTTTTTGGAAATTACTAATTGTTTTATTACATTTAAAATGACTCTTTGCTATTTGTATTTCTCTGAGATGAGTGAGATTTAGTTTTTACACTTTTATATTCATCTTTTTTTTTATTTTTAATTTTGGCTGTTTCCAGTATTTTTGACTAGTTATTCAATTTCCTCAAATTTTACTCCTTTTTCATAATTTTGGGAAAAACTTCGGTTTTATTTTTTTTCTCTCTTAAATTGTTTTTTTCATTTTTTTTTTTTCCCTCTCTTTTTTTTAAAAAAAAATTTTTTTAAAAATTTTATATTAATTAAAAAAAAATTTTTAATAAAATAAATTTTTTTTTTTAAAAAAATAGTATTTTTGACTAGTTATTTTAATTAAAACGTTTCTTTTGGAAGTGTTTACTAGTTAATAAACATGTTTGAAATGTGGTGTTCAACACTTATGAAATCATGGATAAAAAAAATCATGAATATGCAGATTTAAGATGGCTATTACTTGTTCGAAAACCAATAAGTATAAAATGATCGTTTATGCTTGCGATTTGATAATTTAAAGAGATGGACAAACCTACAAGTAATACTGACAAGGATTGAATTTGTACCTACACCAAATATAAACAAAACTTCATTCCTTAAAAGAATCATTTCTAGTCTGACAGCCTTGTGGAGTGTATAATAATAATCCAATATATATATATTAATAAATATGATATTTACAAAATACAGATAAGAAATAGAAACGTAATTTAAAAGTGCTGTATTTATTAATATTTACATATCTAACTGTTATTTATCATAAGATTATAAAATAGGTAGAAATGTTTATTTTATGTTTATTTATTAGCTGTATTAAATGAAGCTTTGTTTAGATCTGATATTTAAATTTGATCCCTGTTAATATTACTTATTGGTTTGTCCATCTCTCTAAGTTCTGAATTAGCAAATATGAACATTCCTGGCAAATAAGGTCGGAACAATAATATTGGAAGCACACAGAAAAGAAAATTATTTTAATTTTTTTATATGCTGTTTAAAAGTGTTACATTTATTAATATATATAGAAATAGACTGGCAGTTGAAATCTTAAACTGGATTCCAAGAAATTGTAATTGGCCTAGAAAAAGACTACATGTGAGACAGATGGATCGATTATGATTGAAAATGATGATCATGAAGTAGAACTAATGCTAATGTTTTTTGCTATTATTTGAGCAAGTAATCACATCCTAAATAATAAGTTAATATTATTTTCAGATTTACTTTGCTTTTGTTAAAAGGTCAATAAATACCTTCTATTTAATTAGGAAGTCATTAAAATAATAAACATTTTCATCTTTTAATTTTATGCCAGCAATTCTGAGTACTATTTTTGTTTTTGTTCTGTTTTCTAAGTATTTTTTGTCATTATTCTGTCTCTCTTTCTTTTTCTTGGAATTAAAATGGCCCTAATCTGTATTTCAAATTTAGATGTTTTAAAGTTTCAAATCATTTGCAAGCATAAGTAAATGTGATCAGTAGATAAATATAAGTTTGTCACTGTAACCTGTTTTGTTCAGTATTAGTTTTCCTAGAAACTGTTTGTAGTAATAATAGAATCCCCATATGGTATCTATTGATAGATATATTTGGCTACAAATCTCTACCGTCTAAAGTAGATTCATGTAAGGTAAAGAAATTAGTGATTTTTTTGTTTTATTTTATAGTATATTCTTGCAAAATGTTCACACTTGTGTGTAAGTTTAACAAAATCATTAAAAAAATACGGTTGTTGACTTATTTTCAGATTTAGATTTATATATATTGCAATTCAAATTTGCATATGTTTGTTCATCTGCATAATTTTATGATGTGCACTTTTTGGCAAAATTAGTCATAATCACAGAGAGCTATGATTATGATGAATTTCACTGAAAGTGCAACCTTTTAGGTTATAAAGATGAAAGAAACCACTTTGTTATGCAGATAAACAAACATATGCAAATTTGATTTACAAATGCAAATGAAGGGGGAAATCAGTATGTCAATGCATTCAACTTAAAGAAAACATCACAATTTCTCCTGTGTTAATAATCACTTAGTAATAGCTTATCAAGGATATTTTTTATCATTATCTCATGTTTAATAATTTATCGATATGGGAAAGTAGAAGTACTGGTTTATTATTAATGTTTACACAGTTCCGAAAAGAAGCTTGCATTATACAGAGTGGCACATTGATCACCTTCAACTTAAATTCATTTTCTTGTGGCTATTTTTAGCATTCATTTGCTGCTTTTGCATTCCTTTCATGATAAAAACTGGATTGATTTATTAATTTAAAAAAATCTAAGTATGTCCGTATTGTACAGAAAATTGATATAAATAAACCAAGAATGTTCTGATTGGTAGTTGCTTTGATCTGATCTTTTGAAAGTAAAAACATATTTTCCATTGTTTGTTTATGTATTTATTATTATTTTTTACAAAATATTTATGGACTATTTATTTTGACAAGAATATTTATGATTACACACAAATTTTATTTCAAAGTATTTATTTTGAAAGAAAACAAATCAAGTGAAATGAAACAAGAATTGTGATTGGCTGAAAAACCCACTAATCATTAGAGCAGTTTTATTTAGTATCATTTTTAAATAATTATAAATGGAATTTAAAATTTTATAACATAAAAGCTACAATTCTGATTATAGATTTCAGTGTCTTACTTTATTTCTATATTTCTCAGAATTGAAATATTATTTCTAAGAATGATTTTTATTAGTAAAGTTGTATTTCTAAAAAATAATTTGAAATTTGTGGAAATATAATAAAGAATAAAGATTAATTTGCTAAAAATAAAAAGTTGGAAATTTAATTTAAATAGCCACTTGGGAAAAATGTAAAACCATGAAAGAATTAAATAATAATGTAAAATCATGAAAGAATTAAATAATAATGTAAGATAAACTCAAGAAATCATGTAATATTTTGTTTTGTGATAAATGTTTTAAATGGAATGAAAATCATTTACAATTATAGTAATTGAAATACAAGTTTAATGTATATTGGATGCAGTAGCTGATTGTAGGGAGCTTCAAAGTCTGGGTTCAAATTTCTGTTAATTATAATAATTGCAAATTGTTTCAGTTGATAATGTATCCACATACAGATTCAATTTTAAGGTATCTAATATCCTGTTACAACTTTTGCCCAAATAAATTGTTAAAATATGTTACGATCAGATGTTGTTGATAACAAGATATTTTACCATATTTTTTGGCAGTGGATACTGTGAATATAGAAATAGTATTAAACCATTTTTTCTTTTTTAAAAATATAGTAAACATAATAAGTATGAATTCTTATATTGTATATAATAAATAAATCATCTATTTCATATTTTATTTACTTCACAATAGCATTTCTAAGTAATTTTAATTATAAATTCAAAATCAAATTTTAATTAGCAAATTTTCATCTCTATTTAGACAGAATTTATTCATTCTATTTATAGATGGTTCACTTTAGGAGTTTATACCGGAATTTATTTACTAAACTAAGATAAAAGATTAAAATAATGTCAGAAAAATATTATATGATATATAAAATTAAATAATATATGTGAACTTTTTTTAATATATATATTAAGTTATTTAATTATAATTTATGGCATTTCATTTAAATATTGAAGTAAAATGATATTTGTAAAACATTGTTAAGTGGTAAATGAGAACATTTGATTTTGGTCACTATTATGTTATCATGTAAAACTATCCTTAGACTAGAAAACTATATGGATACATATGTAAGCTTAAAATGACCGAAAATAAGACTTTGTTGAAACGTGATATAATGGTAATTTAACATTTTGCAATTAAATTTTGACGTTATACATATTAAAATTGTTGTCATCGTATTAAAGTCTAAGACAATTTATTTCGTATATATTCATTTTCATATATAGCTGTAGAAAATATGTGTACATAAACTTTTTTTTTTGTTGTTAAATATCGAAGAGATGTTTTAGCCTTGCGTTGATTTTTTTTCTCTTCTTTTAACCTTGAACTGTTTATTATTGCTTGTAGTGGTAAAAGAAGTAGTTGACCTTTTTTAAACATCATGATCTGATTGCGTGAAGTACAGAGTCTTTAAACTCATTAAGTACACATTTCCACTTATAGCAGATTTATAAAATGTATGTTTGTGTATCTATAGTATTAAAACAAAAAGTTGAATTTACTTAATAAAAATAACAATCCCATCATTATTGGACAGAATAAAAAAAAATGTTGCAATTTATGTGATTAAATTAACTTCAAAGAAGAAAAAGTATTTAATTTTTTATTAAAGCTTGAAAATTTAAACGAGTACCATTTTAACTAAATGTATTTTTCGTTAATGTAACTCTTGTTTTATTTATTTTGAAACAAAAACCCATACTTTATATATATCATTACACTCTGTGCAGTTTATTCAGACTGATAGCCTCAGGAGTAATGGTTCCGGAATCGATTCTCATCTGAAAAATTAAAAAAAATAACGTTTGATCAATTGAATGGAACTTAGTGTTTAACCTGCCACTTTCGTGTTTAATATCTAAGCAACTGATCTCACGATTAAATTACGATCACATGACATCCTTTGTCTTTCTCTGAAGTTGGAAAAACTATACTTGTCTTTGATTGCCTCTGAATAACATATATATAAACTCGAAACCAAGATATTAGTGCATATATATAAAATTAAAAACTAGTCAATCCCAATATCAATAATAATCAACAAATTCAAACTGTTGTCAAGGCAACCTCCTCTTAACAATAAAGGTGGAATCCGCATTTATTAATGTTCCAATATACTTATGTAGACACTAAAGATTGCAACTTGACCGCAGAGATTGAAATTATTGATACAAAGAACTTTAAATAAACGTCTTTAAATAGGGGAAATGTATTCTGAATGCAGACTAATAAATAGTCAATTGTAACATTCCAAACTGCAATTATACATTTCAAATTGCACCCAAAGTATTAATTAGTTAAATTGTAAATGTAATAATGCTCAAGATTGGTTTGTGTATATATATATATTTAGGGGAAGAGAGGGATTAAATTTTTGTTAGTATAGTTATATTATTATTATTTTTTTTTGTAATCATGACAATTTGCATGTTCAGATGCATATGAAGTCAAGCAATCTATGCTTTTAATATAAAGGAATATCCTGTAGATTAATTGTAATTTTGTTTAAAAGTGTAACTTCATTATGAATAATTTAAGTACAATTTATGTTTTAGTATTAAACCATATATTTTTGTAATAACAGTAATCGTTATTAGTAATTTCCTCATTTTTCTTAGGTTATTTCTCATCTCATACCTTACTTAATAACATCGTCCATTTTGTACCATCATTTTTTCTTTTTCATTTATATGCAGCCTCAATATTTATTAGGTTCCATGCAGAATATATAATTAACAAATAGATAATAAAATAAATATTATGTTCTTACTTGAGTAATAACAATGTATTTTTCCATGTACAGTATTTTGTCAAATTATAGTGAGAAACATAGATTTTTATGAAATGCATTGGCATTTTTACGATTATGTTTACATCTTTTCTTTGTGATGAAATTCATTTAACTTTGCGCTAATTTGCATACATATATACACGTTCTAACGGAAATGGTTTCCTTTTTATCTTTATATCATAAAGCTGAATGGATGACAAGCACCGTAATCATTCCTGGGCGCACTTTCAGTGATGGGCACTCATTCAGTTATGAGCACCCATTTATGATACTTGTCTTCAAAAGGGGACTTGACTAAGATTATGGTGCTTGTCACTGAAAATGCACTCAGCTTTATGATATAAAAATAATAAAGAAGTCTAGCGTTGTTAGCCGAGAGGTCAGCGCAGCTGCCTTGCAAGCAAGCAGTTGTTTGCAGATGGTTGTTGTGGGTTCGCCTCCAAGTCGATGCTATGACATATGGAAAGAAAAAATAATAGTAAAGAAACCATTTCATTACCATATATACATACATCTAAAAAAAAATTACATATAAAAGTAATGGAAAAATTAATATTAATATTATCTTTAGGCTAATAATTAACGGAGCCATTATTTTATATGTTTTAAAATAGTGATTTCACCCTATGGTACATGTATTATTGGTGATACATGAAAGAACTATTTTTGATTGGTTTTTTTTTATATAGTTTTTATGTAATAATTTTGAAATGCTATTAATAATAATAGATATTTTGCTTTTAAATATGGTTTCCAAAAAACTAAAATAAATAATTTTTTATTTGCATACCTATTTTTTATTTTGATATTAATTTTTTTTTTTTATATTCTTTGGGTGCTATGGGGAACCCAAAAAGTTGAGAGCCACTAGTTTAAAATAATGCTAGGATATACTTGAGAACCAAAGTTTCTTTGCTTGAAGTTCAATCCTGTCACTTCTGTTGCTTGAAGGTCACATGACTTTCTGAACAGATAATCAATCAATTATCTTAATCAATCATTAAACTCATATCCTTAAGTGATTATATGGCTAATACCCGAATTATTATTTTATTCTCAAATAAAATAGTAAATCTTTTTAAAAAAAAGAAATAAATTATTTATTGATGTAAATATTGATAATTTAATTTGCATACATTTGAATATTATTAAAATTATATTTTTATTATGAAATCATTCAGTTTATAAATTCATTTGGCTGTATTTTTAAAATAAATTAATGTCAATATATTTGATATTTTAATGTCTTTTTTTTAAACTGCTTTATAAAAAATGTGTTTGCATTTTTGCAGTAGCATTTGGTTTATGATTTATGATTTTTAATAAAAGTTATTTTCTTATTTACATTAATTGTTAAGTAAGCAATAAACCATACATAAATAGACAGGCTCTTGAATAAAGCTGTACTTACACATTGCTCATACAAACTGTCAACTACCCGGCAACTATCCACATTATCTTATATTACTGATACACATGACCACACACATGTAGAAAAGATAAATAAACACCAATATATGTATTTCATGCTAAACTAGCACTCATCAATTGATCCAGATTATCATCTCCTATATATGTTCTCAGTTTATATTAAGATAGCAAATCTTCATACTTTAATGGATAGGCTTCAATCTACTCCAACCTCAAACTCTTTAGCTATTCATACCACTGAAAATATGAAGAGTTTGAAGTTGGAATAGATTGAAACCTGTCCATTAAAGTATGATTTGCTATCTTAATATAAACTGAACACTGATTATATATATATATATGAATGGGAGATGATAATCTGGACCAACTGATGAGTGCTGGTTTAGCATGAAATGCATACATTAGTGATTATTTATCTTTTTTATTTGTGTTTGGTCATGTGTATCGGTGATATGAGATACTGTGGATAGTTGCCAAGTACTTGACAGCCTGAGTTCAAAATACCCTATATTTACAATTAGACTCCAGGTATGTGAAGAGTGCCTGTATGTCAAATATTTACATTGCTCATACAAAACTACAGTGCAGTAATAATATAGTTAGTATAAACTTTTAGGTATGTAATGTCATATGAAACATAAATAATTTAGTGTTTAATTACTCAAGAGATCATGTGACATTTGAACAGCATAGTGCACATTAAGTTTCAATCCAAGAATCTACTTTGATTACAGATCCTGATGTATAGAATAGATTAGAGAATATGACAATGTTATTCATTTTTTATTTGTTTAACAATTAGTTATAACCTTGTGAATATTTCATATTTTTAACTTTTAATACACCTAATTTTGAGTTATATCTCTATCCTGTAAAAATAGGAGAATCACATAATTGATATCTATTGAAATTTGCAGAACTTCTGACAGTCCTGCATAAAAAGAACCAATAGTCAAGCATTGTTAGCAGAGAGGTCATCACAGCGGCCTTGCAAGTAAGTTGTTGGTTGCTGATGGTTGTGGGGTCACTTCCCGGATGATGCTATGACATATGAAAAAAAAAAAAAGAACCAACATAGTCATTGTTATTTTTCTATTTGCTTGGCTTTCTTCTACTTGTTTTATTTTAATTTAATATTTTATTAATAATATTTTCATTAAACCATAACAATTTAGGATGCTGTTAGTGACAGTTGATCATGGTCATATAAAAAAAAATCCTTCATGCTCTTTTAAAAATTTTATGAACAGGTAAATGTGTTTCATATGCTCACCAGAAGCCAGCTACAATGATTAATAAAAGTGGAAGAGATGGGAGTAAAAAATTTTGGAATTACATTAAAAGGAGAAATGTAGGGGGGAGAGAGATAGTATTACTGGATGAGGAGGGAATAGAGTGTAGCTCTAGAGAAGAATTAGAGAAAATATTGAATAGTTATGTAATGAATATAGAAAAGATATTAGATGTGAAGGACAGAGGGATATAAAATATGAAAGCATATAGTAATGGGAATATTACATTTACAGAAAATGAACTGAATGAGGCACGGAAGAAACTGAGAAGTGGTAAGGCAAGAGGATTAGATGGATGGGCAGCAGAGATGGTAATGAATTTGGAGCATAGGGCAAAAGTAAAGTTACTATCATGTTTTAATAAGATGGCACAGAAGATAGTTTTTCCAGGTAGTTGGTGTTACTCCAAGAGTAAGATTATTATTTAAAGGAAAAGGTAAGGATCATAGAAAGTTAAATAATTATAGACCAATAGCAGTAACATCAGTTTTATATAAAGTTTTTTCATATATGGTGGCTGGAAGAGTTGCAAAATGGATGGAAGAAAATAATGTGTGGGAAATGCAAGGAGGTTTTAGGTCAGATAGGCATAGGAGATAGTTTATTTGTAGTTACACAACTTATAGATATGAATAGGAATTCAGGTAGACAGTTATATATGAGTTTTATAGAGAAGGCATATGATAGAGTGAATAGAAATAGATTATGGATAAGTTTAGCAAATCTGGGAATGGATGAAGCTTTAGTGGGTGTTATTAAGAAATTATATGAAAATAATTACTATACATATCAATTAGGGGATATAGAATCAGTTAAAGTTAAAAATGGGATGGGACTGAGGCAAGGATGCCTTATGTCATCTATTTTGTTTGTGTTGTATTTGAGTGAAATGGAGAGAGCAACAGAAAGTCTAGGAAGAGGGACAGAGATACCGTTAATAGGTGGCAAGAGAGTATATACATTGTCGGGTCTCTTTTTTTGCGGATGATGTCTTTTTGTGTGCAGAAATATGGAAGTTATGCTGAGGACATGCACAAGGGTGGGTAAAGATATGGGGATTAAATTTAGTGAAGAAAAATCAAATATAATGATGGTGAATACTGGGAAAAGAGAAGACAAAGATTTCTTATTGGGAGATATAAAGTTAAGGGTGGTGACTAGATATAATTATTTGGGAATCAACTTGAGTAATAAGAAAAATGGCTTGGATGAATGGGAGAAAAAATTGATAAATGAAGCAAAGAAAAGAAAGGGATTGATAAAGAAATTAACAGTGTTTTTGTATAATAAATATGATGTAGCTAGAATTGTATGGAAGGAGTGGCAGTAGCAGGGTTAACACACGACAATGATGCATTATGTGTTAGTAAAGGGGTATTAGATTGCTTAGAAAAAGTACAAAGGGAAGTAGGAAGACATGCATTAGATGCTGAGGTGTGGACAGCAAAGGAGGCAATTCAAGGAGAAATGGGATGGTCAAGTTTTTATATGAGGGATGCAAAAATCAAATTGAAAATGTTCAGTAGTTTGCAGTTTATGGATAATAAAAGAATAGCCAAAATAGTATTTAGTTGGGTTACAAGTAAAGGGCAGGCAACAAGATGGGTGAGAAAGGTAATGCGGTATGCAGAAGATTTGGATAAAGAAGTTATGTCAGTATACTTGTATAAAAGGTGGGATGATTGTGTTAAGAGGATTGTTGAGTATTATAGTGGTAAGGAGTGGGATGGAAGAATAGATGCATTAATAAAGAATAGGGAATTGGAGAGATGGGGAACTAGTATGGAGAGTAAAACGAGTTTAAATATATATAGAAGTAAATGGAACATTGGGTGTGAGTTAATTTATGAGAATAGTAAGGAAAGTAGTTTATTGTTTAAGGCTCGAACGGGATCTTTAGTAACAAGGGAATATACACGTAAATGGAAAAATATGGGTGATTTAGCCTGCAAGTTGTGTAAGGAAGGCATAGAAAATATTAGGCATCTGTTACTTCAATGTAAATGTTTGGAAGCAGAAGGGGTACAAATAATGAAGTTATGGAAGGTTAAATATGAACAAAGGGATTATACAGAAAGTGAGTTATTGGTTTTTATGCTAGGTTTGGTAAAATATAAGGGGGGTTTAGATATGAAGGTCATGGAGTTGACAAAGATTATGTTGTGGAAATGGGATGGAGCAGATTATGGGAAAACCTAGGGTAGACAATGGAAAAGTAAAGTAAAGTGGCTAACAGGTTTCTCTGGGCATAGCTGCTGAGAGATTCTTGACTCCGTTTAAGGAGAAGACATAGTGCATCACATCACATCAATGAGTATCAGTGATGTAATAGGTTATTTTATTTGATTTAAAATAAAAAAATAATTAACCACCGTGTATAAACTATTAATTAATATATTCATTGTAAATTTTCAAATAAATTATTTTAAATTCTATAATACAATTTGGCATCCAGTCCAGTTATCATATATCTAATATATAAATGTTATTAACAAAGTTTAACTTTATTTCTACAAATTTTTGGTGTCTCTTTTGATTTGGAATGAATTCCGTTTAAATAAAATTTCTTAAATTTTTAAATTGTTTTGTTTTAGAATAATTTGTATATATTATATTTCACTGTTCCAAAAGTACTTTATAGTGGAACAACTTAATGATTTTATCATTTATATAATATACCCTTTTTAATTCCATGGCATCTATACCATAAAGACAATTGTATGACCTGATCACTATTTCCTATGCTTACACCAGCTATTAAAACAGTGATGATGTGATGTGGTGTGATGTACTGTGGCTTCTCCTTAAACGAAGTCAAGAATATCTCTGCAATTATGCCCAGATAAACCTGTTAGCCACTTTAGTTTCCATTCCCCATTCCCATATTCTGCTCCATCTCATTTCCACAACATAATCTTTGTCAACTCTATGGATTTTATATCTAAATCTCCCTTATCTTTTTCCAAATCCAGCATAAAAAACAATAATTCACTTTCTGTATAATCACTTCTTTCATATTTATCTTCCATACCTTCATTATATGTAACCTTTCTGTTTTCAAGCATTTACATTCAATTAACAAATACCTAATATTTTCTATTCCTTCCTTACATAATTTACAAAATAAATCACCCATATTTTTCCATTTACATGTATATTCTCTTGTTGCTAAAGATCCCGTTCGAGCCTTAAACAATAAACTACTTTCTTACTATTATCATATATTAACTCGGACCTAATATTCTGTTTATTTCTATATATATTTAAACCCTTTACTCTCCATACTAGTTCTCCATCTCTCTAACTCCCTATTCTTTATTAATAAATCTATTACTTTTATCCCATCCCTTATCACTATAACACTCAACAATCCTCCTAACACAATCATCCCATCTTTTGTATAAATATACTGATAGAAATTCTTTATCCAAATCTTTTGCATACCGCATTACCTTTCTCACCCATCTTGTTACTTGCCCTTTACTCATAATCCAATTAAATACTATTTTGCTAGTCTTTTATTATCCATAAACTGCAATCTACCAAACATTTTCATTTTACTTTTTTGCATCTCTCATATGAAAACTTGACCATTCCATTTCTCCATACAGTAGTGCCACCCAGTGACAGTCTTATTAATTAATGAATGCAAGAAGACATTTTATATTGCCAACTTTTTTTGATTTATTTAAAAAGATGGATATAATATCTATTTAATGACTAATATTGGGCTGTTAATTGTGTTGAATACAAACCAGATATCAGAAAAAATTCTAAACTTCACAGTTCACAGTTCTTCGGATACTCAAAAAAAAAAAAGTCAGCCCTGTTTTAGACTTAAAATTCTGATCATGGGTATGATAAACCAGCCAGCCCCATTAGTAATTTTATTTTAAATAGAAATATATATTTAATTATAAATTAGCAGATTCATTAAATATTTTAAATTGTAAATATTGTAAGTGGAAATAATAGAAATATCAATTTTTTGGGAAAAATCTTAATTAATTAAACTTTAATTTCAAATCTTTTTATTTTTGTGATAATATATATTTAATGAAGCCTTACAAAATATTTTTATCATTAATTACATTACCCACGTAATGCACTATATATTTGCAATATATTAAAATATATATTAAAGTTAATAAGCATATAGAATATTTTATTTAATATTAATATTATTTTCAAAAATTTTGAATTCATTGTAGGATAAAGATCTCTTTCTAAGTTTAATCCAGTTTTTTCAATCCTTACCTTCTCAATTTTATTCCAGCAAATATCCTTATCTTATCCACCCATCTCACATCTGATCCTTTTCTAGGGTTTTGTACAATTTCTTGGAATGCAGTTTAAGACTTTGCCATCTCTTTTCACAATATGTTCATCCCAGTTCCATTTATTCTCTCAACTTTTAACTGATTGCAAGGATAACTATTTGTTCTCTTACCTAAGTATTTTGTTTTTAATCTCTCTTTGTTATTTCTAACATATATCTGTTCTTAAATTCACCATGTGATCTTAATATTATATTACTTTTTTGTTAAATATTTTTTTTAAATTTCAGAAGCATGTGTTAAGAATTAGTAATGCACATTTATTAAAAACCTTTTTTAAATGGTAGACATATTTCCTTTTAATATTAAGTTATTTCTATTAAAAGAATTCCATTCATATTTAATTCCATAATTAATTTTATCTATTGTATTTCCATTTATATTAATAATATGAATAAAATATTATTTTCAGTTCTAATTCATAATACTGTCAGTTTTAATTTTTTCGTTTTTTGAAAATTATTGAACATTAATCATTTTAAATCTATCATTGGTTTTCATTTTCTTTCTTTCAATTCATAGTTTTTGTAATACTTCATGAAGTGCTGAAGTATTATTTGCAAAAGCAACCACATCGTTTGCAAAATATAAATGCCTTTAATAACTACCATTTATTTTTAATTTCTTTTCATTTTAATTTTCAAATATCTTTTCGACATATATGTGTTCAAGTGTATCTGTGTTATGAGATAGACTGGAGAGTGGTGTGGTGGGTCGTGTGAAAGTCTGTGCTCATATACCCTATATATTAAATAATTTTTTGTTAAATTGCTGTAAAGTTTTGGAAATATGGAAATGTCCTATCTTACAGCCTTATGAGTATTAATTTTCTTAATGTTACCACGTAAACCAATCATCCCTGTTGTATTTTGATAAATATTCTTCTGAATTTGATCATGTCTATATCTTGAAAGCACAGAGTTTTAATCATTGTGGAAATGCTTGTAGCGTCAAATATCATTTCATAATCTACAAATCCAATATAACTTAAACTTTATATATATGTAATTGAAACAGAAGTAACTATGTCCCATTGAGTTGTGTGACATCAAAAGCAATGAAAGGCAGAATGGCACCCACTCTGTCTTTAAGCTCAGTTTTCGATGTTGTTTTGAAATTATAAGGTGAATTTTGTCTATTGTTTTAATTTATAATTTAGTTTGCTTAAACATTTTGAATGTAAGCTAAGTGAAGGTTTATTACATATGTTAATTTTGTTAACTAACTAAGCATTCTTTAAGCTGGTTTTAACTTAGCTGACGTTTGAAACGTTTAAGCAAACTAATTACGAATAGGATAAAGAAAAGGAAAATAACCTGAATATTGTTTTAATTTATGTATAGACTAAATCTGAAATCACCATTAATGTATATCAAGAATGAAAATTTATTTTAACAACCTCTGAATATTAGATGAAATAATAGTTTTATAAATATAATAATAATCATAAATTAAAGCAATAGACAAAATTAAACAAGGCAAAACTCTATACAGTAGTGCCACCCTGTGCCAAACAGAGTAATCAATGGATGCCAGAAGTTTTATAGTTAAGTAGAGATAAAAGGTGGTTGCTGGAGGGTTGCATTAGATCCTAAGATCTAGGTGCAGTGCTCTCAGATCCAAGGTTCCTCACTGACGAAGGCCACAAGCCAGAAACTAGTCTGGGGATATTGGATGAGTAGGCATTAGATAGGGATTTTATGCACAAGCCTTCTGGCATCCATTGATTACTCTGTTTGGCACAGGGTGGCATTACTGTGTAGAGTTTTGCCTTGTTTATAAACAATTATGTGCTAGTATAAGAGATGGTGATCATGTGATGCTTAATAATAAACAAAATTCATTTTATAATTTCACAACTAGTGAAAAAAAAAAAACAACAGAGCTTAAAGACAGAGTTGGTACCATTCTATCTTTCATTGTTTTTGATGTCACATAACTCAGTGGAAGTAGTTATTTCCTTTCAATTATAGATATTAAAAAAGTTATAATAATTTATGCTTACTTATATATAATTTGTTTTAAAATTTGGATTGCTATAACTACTTTTAAATGTAGCATGTTATTTTGATTGTTGACTTCAAAATTTTTATAGACAATAGAAATGATATATGATTAATCGATATGTAATTTCTGTTTTCTTTTTAATTCTTTTTAAAATATACTCTTCCAATCATCTAGTACATTTTTAGTATTCAATCAATCATCTGGCATATAACTTTGCCAACAGTTGTTCTATTTCTTTGCCGCTTTATTTAAAATATAAATATTTTTTTCACTCTTCATAGATTTAATTGGATTTTTCACACTTCTTCATTTAAGATACTTGGCATTTCAAATCAATTCGGATTGTGGATATTACTTTGTATTATTTATATCCCTCTATAATGTGTTAAAAGCGGATAGAACTTAGTTCCTATATTGTAAGAGAATGGTGTAGTGAAAATTATACTACAGAAATATTAATGATGTTATTCTCTTATATAGTAATGCCCCCCCCCCTTTTTTTTTTGTTTATTATTGAAACAACTTTTATTCCAGTGTCATGGTTTTTTATAAATGTAGAGAGTTGCAATTCATAATTGTAGCATTTAGAAGAGAGTCATTTATTATGTTATCGAATTTATTCAAGTCTGAGCTATCACGAAAGTCTATTAATATTTTTAAATGATTTGCAAATTCTAGTTTAAAATCTTGAGAATATTTATTTATGGTTTCAAAGAGGAACTGAAGAATCTCCTTGCAGTTAATAAAATAGTTTTTCAAGCCATTTAATATTTGACATTTATCATAGATAATTTCAAATTAAAATTATCTTATTAAATTAATTTTTTTAAAGAAGGAAGAAAAATCCAATTAAATTAATCTTTTAAATAAGGAAGAAAAATCCAGGAAGTTGAAATACCACTTGAGATGCTATAATAAAAACATTACAAAAAGAAATTAATTGTTGTAATGTAATTCTTTAATAGTCATTTGAGCAGCAAAAGATTTAATGCTGTAAATGCTTATATTAATATTTCATAAAATTTAACACTTAAAAAAAATAAAGATTCGCATAAGCTATCTATCCATAGATGTATTCTACTCTCTCATTACTAATGCTTTTACATAAATAAACATTTTTATTTTGCGATCAGTTCATTGACAATCATATGTCCATTTCTGATTATTCTGGAATCTCTACTGTCCAGCTGAAATTACTTTTAATACTAATGTACAGACTAATTTTGGCTAATCAACAGTTATTTTAAGTTTTATAATTCTTCAGCTACCTAGAAAAGAAAAATTCAAACTCCAGTTCAAATTTTGAACCCTAGATCTTAGACAAGTCAGGCCATCACATTAACCACCAACACGTATACAAGCAATTATCCTAAGTACTTATTTTAGTAAAAATGTAAAGCAGTGAAGGTGTAATTTAGACAGATTTAATATAGTTGTGTAATGTTTCTGGAAATTAGAGTGTTTAATAGGAACGTTTGTTTGAAATTACAAATTAATACTTAAACAAAAAAAAGAGAAAAGATTGATAATAACAGGAAATAATAGAAGATACTATTAGTTTTGAAAACCTCCAAGTGATAAAAGTAAATTTTATTTAGATTACATATTAATTTGTTTAGATGATATATTTTAAAAATGGGCAAAATCCGAAAATTTAATTCCTACTATATAAAAAAGTTTATTATCCAGGGATTCTAATAACTCTAGTATCTGAAAGATCAACTCGCATTCCTACTATGATAAAAATAAATCATTGGGGGGGGGGGGGTAGCTGCTTGGAAGGCAGCTATGCTAACCGCTAGGCCACCAACATTTGAAAATAAATCATTTGGTAAGGATTGACGTAAAAGAAAAAGTTTAAAAGCTAATAATTTTTAAACTAATCCTAAAGAAAATGAATGAAAATATTTGATGAATTCTTGTACTTTATTGTTCCTCTGGCATATTATATTTGCAAATAGGCTATCTGAATGTTTCAAATGCTACCAACTCGGATTATCTAATGAATAAATGTTATATAAGTGGATAATTTTGGTGGATTAAGCCACTCTTCTGTTTTTTCTCATCTCATATTATAGCGAGAGAAAAAATGTGAAATACCTATAAAAACTGTTGATATATCAAAGTGATTGAGATTAATGAAGAAATTTAATGAAAGATCTGATTCATAATTATGTGGAAAATATATACAATTTATTGTTAATTTATTTCTTTTGTACATTTCTATCCATTATTCTATACAGTAGATTGTCATCATGAGATTACCCAACAAGAAATTAACATCTGCAAAAAAAGGTCATTTCACATAAAGTAAAGTAATCAAAATAGAAAAATAACAATAAATCTTCTGATGAAGCTTATGACTATTTAATCCAATGATTTGCTGTTCAGATCATATTATGTTTAAGCTTTAGAAGTGATAAATTGAGCTTCAATCCAGGAGACTTTAGTTCTCTGGTGTATTATTCTACATCTGCAATTAAGTGGGTAAAAAAATTCTCTTAGGCAAGTAAAGTTTTAGTATTTGCAGTTGGTATGTAAAAATTCTTAATACGTAGTCTAAAATTCGTAAATGATTTTATTAGAAGAAAACTTTTGATGTGATTGCAGCCACTGAAATAAAATTTAATCACAGCGTTAATGCAAATATCTTAATATTAATTTCCTTTGTAAATGGCTGTCTCACAAAAGCAGTTTTTATTTGAATGAATTATGAAAAAAAATAACAACTCTGATTATAGAGTTTCGAGAAATATCTATCATCATATCAGGCTTTACCGGATTTTACGTTGGCTCAGAAAAGAAGAAAATTAGTAACAATTGAATTATAAAAATATTTGCACATTTTATTAGTTGTCAAAAATAAAAGGTATTGTAATTATATTCAATTTATATCATTATGGATGACTCCAACTGACAAAGGAAACATTTTCCAAATAAACTAGAATAATATTTATTTTTCATTATGTATTTTTCTGTATACACAGAGGTAAAACTTTTAGTACAGTAGCGATGTTTAATATATTTTTCTGGAAACTATCAAATAGAGCATCATCTTATCTTAATTTCTGCTTATATTCTTAAATATATTAAGTCACTGTTTTTCACTGATCATAGTATGATCAAATTAATGGATTTATCACTTGTGGTAAATATTTTGAATTTCTGTATGTGTTTAATCATAAAGTCTTTCAACATAATTTATTATCAATTTTATTTTAAATTTTGCATCAAATTTGCATTCAATTCAAGGCTGGTTGATCACATTACAATATATTTAAATTATTTATAACAAATAAATTATATTGATGAATATTTCCATATTTTTTAATTGCCAAAAAATCATACTCAAAGCAGTTAACATACTAAACTGCATGATTGTTTTAAAATGATGTTCAAGCATTAAAATAGAGTATTTTATCAGTTTGACAATCAGTTATGCATTGTGCCCAAAGAATGTTATCAGGAAAAGATCTCAGCCTCAGGATGGCCTTTGAGCATTCCATCAGATTTTCAATTGGATGGACAGTTGAAGAGTTGGAGTGTGGAGTAGATTGAAGCCTGTCCATTAAAGGTATGAAGATTGGCTATCTTAATATATATCTGAGCATTTATAGCATATATGTGTAGAGATGATAATCTGGACCAAGTGATGATTGCTGGTTTAGCATGAAATGCATATATTGGTGATTATTTATCTTTTCAACATATATGTGTTCAAGGGTTAGTGTTATGAGATAGAGTGGAGAGTGGTGGGTCATATGAAAGTCTGTGCTCATATATCCTATATATTACATATATAGACACAGGTATATAATAAGCCTGTGTTTCAATTATTAATTAATAAAAATAATCACGTGCTCAGTAGCCATTACATTATCTGAGATCACTTCAAATGTTTATATACAGATAAATCTTTATCTTTGAGTTAGTGTCAAAATCAAAAATCCCAACCATTGTTGATCATTTTTTAACATATGTGGCATAAACTGACAGTCTCACTAGCCTTTTTTAAATAAATAAAGCATGCTTAAATTTATAAAGAATGAAATTGTTAATTATTCACTAAATTTCTATAATAGTTGAATTAAGCAGTATGTTAATATACTGAAGATCAATCACAACATGATATTCTTGATGCTGAGGTTCTCCTGGACTTTTGTCTATTGATTAGGTAATAGGATTCTTTTAATTGAAGATATAAGCATTGAAATCTTTGTTAGAATTGAATAAATGCCTCTTTTAGCAATAGAATTTGTATTTGTTTAATTTACACTGATAGCATGTCATATATCCATGAAGTGATTGCACACATTAAATAAATCAATTTATTCGATGCCATAGCATAACAGGTGAATTCTCAAGTGGCTTGTTGATTTTCAGATGTTATTAGAATAAATTATTCATCTTGTTCCAGGATGCCCTGCTGTTATATGTAAAGTGATCATTGGTATAAAAATAGATTAGCTGCAGCAAAAGAAAAAATTACTCAATTTTTTAGTGAATTTTACTCTCACCTTACTCTATTTTTTATTTATATCGATTAGATTCTGAGTGAAATAATCTTATTATGGACATAATTATAGCAGCCATCAGAAAAGAGACAACTATACCTGATTATATGGTAATTAGAGACCTCACAAACTTTCAAAAATGTGTCTTGAAAAATGATCTATATTCCCTAGCTCTCTTTAAAAAAATGAATAAATTTTTAAATTGTCAGATTTCAACTGAAAAATGTTTTATTTCAATCTACACAGCAGTTCTTACACAAATTTCTGATAACACCTTTAGGTACTGCTTTAATTAAAATCCAGCTCAATAATAAATGAAATCACTAATAACATTTTTTTTAAAAAAACATTTTTTTTTAAAAAAAAAAGGTAACATTCAATTGCCTTGATATCTTTTTAGAATTATAAAAAATATTAATTTTTGCTCATGGATTTAATGATGTCAATGCCCCAAGGTGCTTTATCTCTAATGCGATCATAGATATCAACAGATAATTATGTGTGGGGATCTAAGTTGAGATTACTCCTCATAAAATATTAAGAATCATAATTAAATGTGCATTTGGACTGATATTGAATTTCTTAGCCAATTTGTTAATGCTAAATCTATTAGTAAAATATATGTTCATCATCTCTTTGTCATTATTCTTAATGTCCAGTACTTGATATGGTGAAAATGTCAAAATACTTAATTTGTCCAGTCTAAAATATAATGATTTAAATGGCAACATGGTATGTTTTGAACATCTGCACTGTAATAAAAATTAAAAACCATACTTGTCTTATGCTTTTTAACAATAACACAATTAAGTATATCTCACCAGTAATTCTTTAATCTATATTTTAAAGTAAAGAAATCATTCTGAATAATATGGATTCCTGCAATTAATTCAGAAATATAAGATAGACTCTCATCCGATAATTGTTTCAGCCATATATTAGATGGTCAGGCTTTCTGAGAGCTGTATTTTCATTTGTAAGATTTATACCGCTACCAAATAATACAGACATTTTTTAAAAAGAAGTTCATCACATTGATAAATTAATTTTTTGAATATTGATGACAGGAGTAGCTGCTAAAACACTTTGAATGAAAATGTGACTGCATATATTCTGTCTTGGAGGTGGGGGTGGATTTAATATTAATATAAAGTTTGTTTCACACTCCCATAATCATGCCTAATGTTTTACAAGGACAAGTCCTTTATATCTGTTAAATAGACATATTAAACCACTAAACATGACATGATCACCATTTCTTACGCTTGCTCGTAACTTATTAAAACAGGCAAAACTCTCCATACAGTAGTGCCACTCACTGCAAGCCAGAGTAATCGATGGATGCTAGAAGGCTTGTGCATAAAATCCCTATCTAGTGCCTACTTGTCCAATATCCCCAGGCTAGATTTTAGCTTGTGGCTTTCATCAGTAAGGAGTCTTGGATCTGAGAGCAATGCATCTGGAGCTTAGGATCTAATGCACAACGAAGAAACATTTAGTCTGTGACATTGATATGTATGAAGAGAATTGTGGATTGACTGTGGAAAAAGTAACTTTATCTAACTATAAATCATTAGTAAAATAAAAGTGATATATATGTATGATATTGTTTGACTGAAGGTTTTCTACAATGACCTTGTAATAGTAATTATATATCGGAATGTTTCCATCATCTATTATTAAATATTAAATATCTTTAGAAAGTTTTTATACTGTATTTAAATTTTCCAATTACATTCATCTGTTAGTAATAGCATGCAGATTAGTACATAACAATGTTTAGAGTGGTATTAGTTTTCAGGTTTTGATGGCCTGACCAGTGACAGTACTACTTTTGGGTTTTGAATATTGGAAATTTTAAAAGAATGCTCTAACCAACTGAGCTATTTGCCAAAGGTTGGAGCATTATCTTAAAATTCAATATTCAAGAATCTAAAGATCTCGCTAGTACTGTCACTTGTCAATCCAACAACACCTGATGAAGGGAGAAGAATTATACCACTCGAAACCCTGTATAACCTGTGTGCTACTACTAACAGTTGAAGGTATTTGAAAAGTTTAAATAAAGTTTAAAATTTTTTAAAGGCATTTAGTATTTAATGTTAGATGATGGAAAAAAATCTAACATATAATTACTATATGTTTGATATACTTATTTCACTCTGAATTTTCACCAATGTTGGCAGGGTAAGCTTATTAATATCAAAGATCCAAAAATAGGTGAATTCATTTCTATTCTTGACTCTTTGTCAACTTATAAAGTATTATTTAGTTATAGTCTAAGGCAGGGGTCGCCAAACTTTTTTGATCATAGACCCCTATATAATTTTTCAAAATCTCCATCGACCCCCAAAAAAGTAATTTTCAGTTAATTAAAATAAAACTATCTATTAGGTACTGTGTTTGTACATTTATTTTATAATTTTAAACATTTATTAAAGTAATTTTACATTGTGTAACAATAGTTTTATGAAAAATATGTGTGATTTGCATATTAAGAATTGTTTTTCCTTCGACCCCCAATTGACCCCTACTTTTGTTAAATAGACCCCTGGGAGTCTATATAGACCACTTTGGTGACCTCTGGTCTAAGGGAAAGTGGTTTTCTCCTCTTAATTACATATGCACACATTCATATATATATTAATAGTATTATTTCCAGGAGCTTCCAGGTAATAAAAATATAATAACTATATAACTGACATTTCAGTACAATAACAAGTACTTTCTTCAGAGCTTCTGTCTCAAATCATAAAAAATGTCTAGTGAGTTTTAAAATCGTTATTTTTTTCATTGTTATTTTCTCCTCATTCTTAAATTCTGTTGGTTGAGAAATTATACCTCCAATAGCTTTTTTTAAATATTGTTAATTTTCTTTAATTTACACTTCATTTATGCTCTTCGGCTTTTTAAAAATCCCCATAGCTTCCTTTAGCAATCTCTAATCATATTGTTCAACTTTTGCCAGAATATGTGTTTTATTAAAATTGATATCATGGAAAAAGCTATTGGAGGATAAAATATTTTTTTAAATTTCTCAACCAATAGAATTTGAGAATGAGGAGAAAATATTAAAGAAAAAAATTATTTGAAATCTCATCACACTCATTCTTATGATTTGAGAAAGAAGAAGCTCTGAGGAAAGTACTTGTCTTTGTACTGAAACATCAGTTATCTAGCTATTATATTTTTATTACTTGGAAATTCCCAGAAATAATATTATGAATTCATCACTTATCTGTGAGAAATTTTAGAATTAATATATATATATGTTTATATACTTTGGGGGAAATGCTATAATCTGTTGTTGATATTATGGCAATTCTGCAAGTAAATTTAATTAATTTGAGGAAAAAATGAGAAGAAAGAAAATTAATGAATTAAAGAATATTAGAAAAAGAAGCTATTATGGATAGAAGGTTTGGAAGAATGAAAATATAAGAGAAATATAGTTGATTAATTAAAGAATATTTGATAAAGAACCTATTACATATAAAAGGTTATAATAAGAAGAAAAAAAGAAAATGAACTCTCTATATAGTAGTGCCACTCAGTGCAAGCCAGAGTAATCAATAGATGCAAGCAGGTTTGTGCATAAAATCTCTAGTGCCTACTCATCCAATATCTCCAGATTAGTTTCTAACTTGTGGATTTCATCAATAAAACTACTCTGAAGATATTGGCATAAACCTTCCTGCATCCATTGATTACCCTGGTTTGCACTGAGTGACACTACTGTATGGAAAGTTTTGTCTCTGAAAAACAGCTTATGTGAGCATAAAGAATGGTGATCGTGTGATGTTTGTGGTTTTATAAAAAAGCTTAAATCTAGTAAGATGTTGATTGGTATAATCATCAAAAGTATTTTGCTTCATGGACAGGTCCAGAGAGTAGTCACGTCATCAATTTCATCCAGTTTTCCAATATGAATGTATAATTATATATGAAGGTATTAGATGATAAAACTAAGAAAAAATTAAATTAGTACCTAGAAGAAAATGAAATATTTATAAAAATTAAATATTTATTAGTCAAAAGGACATGTATCATTATTATTACTGAGTCTGTTGCTTGAGGTGTCATGTGTTATTTAAGCATCAAAGAACAAAATGTACCCACAAGATCTTTGCAATTGACCATGATAATTTTTTAATTTTCCTGAGGTTAGAATCTGTGAAAATTTATTTTTCTGAACCAAATATTTTACCATTGTAATAAACTGCATAAGGTCTAAACCTTGTGAACTGATAGGAATATAATAAAGATATGGATGATAGAAATAATATCTAGAGTAGTTTTTCAGTAATGAATAAAAGAAAATACTATAAGAAAACATTTTTTAGATCCATTGCTCAGATGAATGGCCAAAAATTTTATGTAATCGCAATATACAAAGTTGCAGAACAAGGAACTTTTTAGTTAGGGTTATGTCTGAGTCTTAAAATAGTATTTAATTTATTGGGTTATCATTTTTATTAAACAATAATTTGTATTTTGCAAAACAATAATGATTAATAACTGGGTTGAAGTTGTAAGAGTTACAGCTGCAAAATTAATGTTTAAACAAAAAAAGAGTGGTTAATATTTGTTTATCGATCTATAAAAGTTGTTGGATTTAGAAAAATAGCTAATCATATATTTTGATTAAAAGTGCATGCTTAGTGTAAAAGAAAAGGCTGTAGAAAATATGAAGATAAGAGTATAAGAAATATTTCTTATTTCCGATTTTATTTTAAAATTCATTTAGAGAAATAAGTTATTATTGATTAGAAAGCCAATGAAGTTAATATTGGAGAGAGTTCACTGCATTAGTGTTACCATTGATTAGAAGTACTTGCAGATGGAAAATTGATCTCAACAAAATAGCGATCATGAAATTGGTACAAAACTAAATGTGAAAATGAAAACTATAAGAATATAGTAAAAAAAAAAAATTAGACAAAAGGTGGCTAAAATGATGACACAAAAAATAAACAAGATTTAAAACAAAGACCAAAAAAAAAAAAAAGGCTTCTAACTAATAGAATAAAATTATGATATTTTGTGTCCATTAAAATCGAAATTAAGAAAGAGATGTATTAATTGCTTTGTTTGGAGTATTTTGAGATGTAGGTTTAAAATAAAAAATAAATTGGGTTTAGAAAAGATTAGAAACACATTAAACATTAAAAAAAAGTGTAATGACGTAAGATGTAAGTAGCATTATTATTTACTGTACAGCTCCTGAGTTCAGATGCTAAGATAAACTATGTTTATGAGATTGCAAGAAATGGCAAACTCTTAAAACAAAAGAAAAAGAATACAAAAGATGGTTAAAATGATGACACAAAAAATAAACAAGATTTAAAACAAAGGTAAAAAAAAAGGCTTCTAACTAATAGAATAAAATTATGATATTTTGTGTCCATTAAAATCGAAATTAAGAAAGAGATGTATTAATTGCTTTGTTTGGAGTGTTTTGAGATGTAGGTTTAAAATAGAAAATAAATTGGGTTTAGAAAAGATTAGAAACACATTAAGCATTAAAAAAAAAGTGTGATGACATAAGATGTAAGTAGCGTTATTATTTTATAATACTGTACAGCTCATGAGTTCAGATACTAAGATAAACTATGTTCATGAGATTGCAAGAAATGGCATACTCTTAAAACAAAAGAAAAAGAATACAATTATAGTTAACGTTTAATATATAGGGTATATGAGCACAGACTTTCACATGACCCACCACTCTCCACACTATCTTATAACACTTGAACACATATATGTTGAAAAGATAAATAATCACCAATATATATGTTGAAAAGATAAATAATCACCAATATACATTTTTCATGCTAACCCAGCAATCATCAGTTGGTCCAGTTAACGTATAAAAAAAAAAAAAGGGGGGGGGGAGGAAGTTAGAATTATAAATATCTAACAATAGCACGAGATTAGAAGAAAATAGTGTGGATGCATGTGACCTAGAGCAAACTTTTGAATTTTTGTGACCAATGAATTTTTTATTGGTGGCTTTATTGAAGTGGTAAAATTTTTGGCAATACTTTATATTTCTTGAATATTATATTTGTTGCCATTTTAATTTAATCCAAATACATTTATTAATGTCATCATAGATTGGAAAAATAGACCATTGACTAAATAATCATTATTTCCCCCAAATAAATTAAAAAGTAATTCCAGAGTAATGAACGGTTTAAAGGAGAAGATAGTGGAGTGGTAGAATAAGTTAGTAACTAAATATAAAATATATATTTGTTAAAAATGTCAAAATAAATTTTATTTTTTCCTACTATTGTCTTACGTTAATAGTATAACAATTATTTATTTATTAGTAATTTCCGTTTGTAATATTATATATATATGTATGCTTATAAATATTATAAAAGCTACACAGTCTTGATGTTCCTCTTTTCTCACCCCCCCCCCCAAAAAAAAATACTAAAAGAAAATTCATTACATTTTATATCAATTACTTGCTATTTGTGTTAACAGTAGCGATTTTTTTAGTTTTGCCTTATAATTAAGAATAGCTAAATACTCATTTACTACTCAATAGTTTGGTGATTATTAATTGAAAAAGATCCTTTTATTTCTCTTTAAAACTCTAAAAAGTCATTTTTTTTTTTTTTCGTGTGTCAAAGCGGGCCGGGAAGCGAACCCGCAAACCCGGAATAACTGCTTGTAAGGCAGCTGTGCTGACAACTCGGCCACCAACGCTTGACAATCTAATGTCCATTTCATATATTTTTGTCAACGCAACTATTATTACTGTATGCCTTTTTTATATAGTAAAGGAATATTGATGAACAATTCACTACTATACATTGGCCAGTGTGTCGAGTTTACTATCTTTTATCTCCAAATTCAAGACGAAGAAAACAACACGACTTTCTTTTTCAGATACATGATAACTATTATCTGATATATCAAATGGACTTTTTTAAGACATTATGAATGAATGCATTCTGTGTGTGTGTGTGTGTGTGCATGTATTGGCAGACAAAATTAAATTAAGGCAATATAAGCAAAGAATCCTTTTATTTAGATAACTACAGTTGTAAATCATTTTCAAGTAAAGAAAAACTTCATCAATTGAAGAATAACTGTCTATTGTCAATTATATGAGTCACTGTTGGACTTTTTTTAATTTAAAAGAAAATATAAAATGGTTATTGTTTTGAAAAGTAGGCATGTGTTTTGCTATAAAAGAGACACATATTGGAAATAGAAGTGAAGTGAGATTCATTATAAAAAAAATATAGAATAATTATATTGTGAAATTGTTGATATATCAAACAGAGTGACAAGAATAATTTTTCAACTTAATATAAGACATTAAGTGAGGTAATTCAAGTTTTATATCCCAACAAGTTCTCATTTTGTTAAATAAATATTTTATTTAGATATACAAAATGCTTTTGAAGACATTCAGAAATGTGAGGAATTTCTAGAATCGGAAAACAACTGAAAGATACAAGTATTGTTCTATATATGTGGTTATATTGACAGAATCACGGACTTGTGGAATTTACAGAAAAAGAACTATTTTATGAATTCCTTTTTTGAGAAAAATCCACAAGCAGGAATGAATAAGCAAACATCTAAATGTAGAAGTAGCAGGAAAAAAAAATGTTTTGACCAACAGAAAATATATATTTCAAAACCATTATGTATTTGATAGATTCAATATTGAGAATGATCATTTAGTGTAAGATACATGTTAGGCAATATTCAATGTTAATGTAAAGGCAAAATATATTTTTAAACAAGTCAGTAATAAATAACAGTTTGTATTCTTAACCTTCAGGAATGTTCCAATTAATTTAAGATACAACTTGCTAGTTGAAATATTAATAGACTTGAAAGATAATTCCAACTTGATCAATAAAATGATAACTGATGCTCATTTAAGAATTGCTATATATATATATAGCTGATACAAAAAGCAATAATTTACCAGTAAATTTTTAAAGATGCAAGCACTGCATGAAAAGAAAAAAGAATACGAAAGCATTTGAAACTGACCCATTTACAAAAATTGAATTTACGAAATTCTGTAAAAGGAAAGAATTAATTATGATAAAGAAATATAACTATATAGAAGAGAACAAAAGTCTTAATGTACCTTGGGGCCTTGCCTACCGCTGACTTCCTACATAGTAAAAGGAATTATAATCTGGACCCTATATGCGCACTATGTAGGCGTAGTGATGAGACAATGGCACATATATTGGAGGAGTGTCAAATTTGGAATAGCATAAGAAACACTTTTAAATCTCTCATTAAAAACAAAGAATCAGCTTGTGTAAATTTGACTAAGGTCTTCAAGAGTGGACATTTTGGGGTCATAAGATTGGCAACATTTATAAATTTTTCCATTTGGTCATTGAGAAATAAGACTATCTTGAAAGAGGAGAAGAATATGACATGATGGAAATGTCTTTACACTTACTAAAAGAAATTAAAGAATTAGACCAAAAATTTTCTCAGAATTGGACGTTCAACCAGACTTGGGCTCTAATAAACCTAAAACAAAGTGTAGTACTGATGATGAAAAGAATATAAAGTTGTAAATCCACAGATACCGAGAAAATTTAATGAACCATTTACCTAAAACATTCTAGATAAACTTTATATGGAAGAGATCCAAGAACTAGAAAATGCCATTATAAAGTTACTCACCTACTTGATGAATAATACGAAAGGGCTTTCATTTGATTAACAGATCAGTTTTAATCAAAGACCCAATAAATATATTAAGACTGCTTTAACAATGCTTAATGGTAACCGATTCGCTTACTGTAAAGAATCTATGATATATTTCATGTAATTTTCAGTCTTATGTATTCTATGAAAACCTGCTTTTAAGAAATTTTATCAATGCAATCCCTATAGTGGATTGGCTAACCTCATGATGTATAAGTAAAGTGTATGGTTTTCATATATGATTCACATTGATTAATCTGTCAATATTTAAAATGTTAAATAATGCACTCAGAAACATTGGAAACACTCTTCACTTGATAGGATAAAACCCTATAGACTATATGGACAAATATGGTTTTAATCATTGTCCACATGTTCATAAATTAAACAAACTTATATGTGTTTGAATTGACTAATGCCATCATATATGTGACATACATGATCAGATTAATGTAAATGGGCCACTACTATGATTTCTGGAATGGGAAGTTATGTTTTCAATTTCTGGTGATAACTAATGTCTTAATGTAATTGATATGAAATTAATTGTTTTTTGTTTATATATACAAGTGTAACCACTGATTTTGTTGACTGGTCTCCTTTATGATTGATATGTAATTGTCCTTCCTTTTGTAAATGATTCTTATGGTTTGTGAATAAAATTTCCTTTTGAAAGATAAAGTCTTAACGTATAAAAAATAATATAATAATAAAAGCAGAAAAACCAAATATCCCTAAAATTTATTTCTTTATTTAAAGTTGTAATTATAAATTTATTTAACGTGCATTGATTAGTAAGTAATATTTACTAAGGCAATAAACATCAAGCATGTGCGCTTGAAATTGTGAAGGTAGAGACCTCTACCTTCGCAATTTCAAGTGCACATGCTTGAGGTTTATTGCCTTAGTAAATATTTCTTTATTTAAACTAAGAATTTACTAAAACCAACACTTGTACTGACATCTTAACTTTTAAATAATTTCATGAAGAAAACTGTCTTTCCAGTGTCCAATCAGAAGATAGATTCACCAATAGCTTTATTAAATACTTTAATTCTGCCATTGTAGATTTAGATTCAACATTCATTAACTAAGTAGTTAATGGTTAGTGTTTGACACTTCTATATAGAATTGTTGGCTGTTAAATTCTGTTTATGAAACAGATAATCATGTTTAAATTGAATCTGTTGTTGAGGCTCCAGTAATATGTAGGAAGATCAAATCTAGTTAATTTTACTGATGGATCTAGAAATAAAAATTTGTTTGAAACTTTGTAAGACATCTGTTTATTATGCTTAATTTTTCACTTATAAATTCTTGATTGAATATCCAGAAAAGAAAATCTTGATTTAAGATCAGTCTTAAGTGACAATACTATATCTTGAATTGTTGACAATTCTACTCTACTTAACAGCTTCACACTCTTAGTTTAAGATGCTTGAGTCTGGCTTATTTATATATAAGTTTAAGTAGAGAAGAAGGTCAGGTCCATCTTTTTCTCACAAAATCTCTGCCTTGTGTTTGTTTTGAATTGAAATTTTCCTGTGCACTCGTTATTATATCTGGCTGTCATATAAGCATTTTTGAGGTGCATCTGTCAAAGGTTTTAGCCTTTCACATTATTATTTTTAATAGCTTTTTAGAAATTTTTTATTAGGCAATTTTTTTTTTGAATAGGAAGTCACTTCAAAAGGTCAGCTTAAGTATGCCAGTAATATTTCTGACATTAATATTTAATTGAACATTCAAAAATTTAGGGTTGTCCCTTTTTCCTCAAACAGGTATACAATATTCACCAATAGAAGCTGTACATAAAATATATGCTTTCCAAGGAGAATATTCCTAAAAAAAAATTAAATCTAATCTTAAATAAATGAGGAAAATAAACTACAAGCCAAGTTTATTCTTTATTAATATAGAATAGAATTTTATTTAAGTTTATTGTTATATTTTAAACAGCATTAAACTGTTGCACATGCGCTTTAGATTTTAACTATAAAATGAATGAATACAAACACTTCAAACACATGATAAAGTCTTTGGAAAAAATAGAATGGCCATTATATTTTTTCCAAAGACTTTACCATGTGCCATTCTATCTTTTCCAAAGACTTGATCATGTGTTTGAAGTGTTTGTATTCATTCATTTTATAGTTAAAATCTAAAGCGCATGTGCAACAGTTTAATGCTGTTTAAAATATTACAGTTTGTAAAAAACATCATGCTATATAAAATAATTGACTTAAGTTTATTGTTGTAAAAGGTAATAGTCAAATTGTATTGGGAGTTCATAAGAAGGGATCAAACTAGGCTATGATTGATTTGAGTTCTAGAGACTATATTTTCACACTGCACCAAAATATATACAAATCATTGCAAAAATTTATATTCAAATTAAAATAATTTTTTTAAGTAAAAAGTTAGTTGTTCATATTGTCACTTTTGAATTAGGAATAAGACTCTACCTAATACTTAGTCATTGGAAAATATTTCCCTTTTTTAATATTATTAAGAAACTTTTCTGTTACTGGAAAACATCTTTTTGTGTGTGAAGTCAAAGCACTGTCTTTAGTATAAATGAATTTTCAGCATTCTACTTCTGGAAAATAGATATAGAAAGTGAGAGACCTAAACCCTGTGTTGGAGAACTTTCTGAAAAACTTTGTATCTACTATAATTATTTAGTATTTTTTTTTTTACTGGAGAGTATTTTGTCAAGTAAACGAATGGCTTTTCTCTTTAAGAAAACAAATCTGAAATTCGATATGTTTTAAATGAAGTATCCAATAAAAATTTTCATAAAATGTTGGAATTATTAGAGATGTTTAAAGAAGGAAGTGCTAAAAAAAAAAAAATAGAGAGAAATTGTTGACAAGGCTATAAACTTGTGATGATGGTATTTTAGTTGGACTTTTTCCATCAACTAATATTAAGTATTGAATGTCTTTAGTATTTAAATTTTCGCATTACATTTAACTATTAGTAATAGCACACAGTTTAGTATATGCACAATAACATTTTGAGAGTTATTATTCTCTCTTGTTCGGGTGTTGCTGACCTGATCAGTAACAGTACTAGCATGGGAATCGAACCTGGACCCTTAGATTCTTGAATATTGAATTTTAAGATAACACTCTAACCAACAGCCATTTTGCCAAAGGCAACAGTTTGCAGACAACATAATAAATTTCATTTGTTAATATCACTACCATAAAGCTCTATTTTATTTATTATTGGTAATCTTTTTATCTTTAGTATTACTCTTAAATTTTTGTAGTTCACTTAAAATAATATATATATATATATTATTTACCATGAAGTCTTTACAATAAAATCAACTGCATTGCATTATTTTTATGTAAGTATTGTAGTAATAAATACTTTTTGAAAATAGCGGTTAATTTAACTGGAATAAAATGATTAGAAACTACTGACTTATATTTTTGTACTGCAATGCCATCTATTATATGATTGGCTAATCATTGGACACATAGATGACACCAATCATATTTCCAGTTTAGCTTCTCAACAATAAGGAACATTGAATTTGCACACTCATATCTAGCCACCATTTTTTAAATATTATTCATTTTTAATAATTAGTGTGTTTTTCTTTTGATGTGCATTATAAGTATATATATCAAATAAAAAAATATGAAATCATTTACTGCTGTACTACATTTCTCAGACCATTAAATGCATAATCAACTGAAATGTATTTTGAAAAAAATAATCAATTGTTACATTTTTGTAATATTTTCTAGAATATAAATATCATGAAGCTCAGTAATAAACCTGGAAAAAACCATGACAGTCATATTATTATAATTCTTTATTTATTGTGTATTTTTTAAAAATATATATATATGTATTAATTTATTCACAATAAAATGAAATATTATTTAAATAAATCAGTACTTACCCATTAGACATGCTGCCTATTGCTGTATTTCTGATGGCTGAATGCCATACCCGCGAAGGGGAGTGTTTTTCACAACAGAATGCCATAGTTGTAATTTTTTAATATGGTATGTTAAAACAGTTACAACTAGTGCAGAATGTCATTGAAAACACTCTCCACACTGGAGAAAAGTACTGAATTTTTCTGTCGCAAACATAGACAGCAGGTCTAATATATAAATACCAATATTCTCATATAAAAATAAGGAAGTCTGGCTGTTGTAAAAAATTTAAGTGTAGGATTGCAATTTCGTTTGGATTTTAGAATGTTTCATCTGGATTATTAATATTCATGCATATAATATTTATTGCTAATATTTTTTTTATGGGCTTTTATAATTTTAAACTGTTTTTAATATTATTTTTAAAATATTCATTTACATAATTTTGAGTTTTGACAAAATTTAAAAAGTATTATATCTTTTGTAGAAACATTTAGATATGTTTTTTTTTTTGGGGGGGGGGATTATTTTCATTTTTCAATTTTATTATTTCGAAAAAACAGTGGTTAGCATATCTGCCTTCCAAGCAGCTGCCCCGGGTTCGCTTCCCATGAAAATCTCAATTATTGATTCGTTGTTTATCCAATCTGGATTAATTTTTAAATCTTGAAGCTATAAAAACTCAATGCATGCGATTGATATTACATATCAAATCAATAATTGAACTATATTCATTCAATTGGGTAATTTAACTTGTATCTATTTTAATTTTTGAAAACTTGACTGAAAGGCTTATTGAATTAGTCCTTTTTTTTTTTCAATACATGGAGACAAACTCATTTTTAAATTGCTACACTAATAGTAAATAATGTTGTGTTTGGCTGAGTTGCAGGTTTCTGACTCAAACCAACAGTAATATCAAAAATATAAACACTCACTATTTAAAATGTATAATTTATTAAAACAAATATACATATATATTATACAATCAAAAAATACAATTTGGCGTATAACTTAGTCAATGATGAACTGGTCATGCCGAATGACTGGACTTGCTTCCAGCTGTATATTTAGCTTGCCTCTTCCGGCTGTACTAGACAGTTTGCCTTGAGTCTGATGCAGTCATAGCAGCTTCCAGTCCTATCCTAGATTTGCTTCACTGTTTAGAGATATTGGTAGTGAATATAGTAGAAACAACTTCATTGTTGAAAGTGGTTTCTATCGAGAGCATGTTCAGTCATTCAGGTTAGACAGATGTTATTTCTTTTTACAGAGTGTGTATTGTCATTTAGGTTAGACAGCCATTCTTTCTCTATATATGCATATAGATATATCTCCCTTGCCTCCAAAAAGGCTGACTATATATTGCGAAATCCCCTACCTTACTGGCAGCAGTCGGATTCAGAGAGCCTAACCAATGGTAGGATTTTATATACATGTTTACAGATTGGCCATACTTGTTTTTATCCTTTGGCCATGTTTACATATTAATGTGGCAATGAGTGCTCAATCTGATCAGATAAGGAAGGAATCTGGACTGGTCCACATTGAAAGACAAGGTCAGATATGACATTGATAATCATTTCTAACATCTACAGAATTTTTATTCTAACTCTATCAAGTTATACATTGCAAAATTAAGTAAGTCTTGTAATGTATTTTAATTTTTGACTTGATAGTACAATCTTGAATGTTTATCACATGATCTCATTTATGCTCATTCATTATATTTTTAAATTAAGATATGAAATTGTATATCATTAAAATTTTGAATGATCTGCAGTATTGTTAAAAATTACTTGTTTTGTTTAAAATATATCTTGAAAAATAAAGATAATATTTCTTTTATATAATGTTTACTCATTAATTATAATCAGAGAATAAATGAGCTTCATCAATTGCATTTATTTTCTTCTTCCACGATGTCCTTAAAAGTTTGTGATAATGCTTTTTACGCGCACACATATATATATATCTTCACACACACATATATAAACAAAGATGGAAAAACAGTAAAACTCTTTCCAGCTGGTATTGTCAATCCTGACGAGCTGTCTTCTCCTTTGCTACTTTTGTTTTTTAAGGCTGTTGAAGAAGTCTTTACATTGCAGTGATTATATACAGCTGACTTTACTTTTTTTAAGCCTATTTAAGAAACTCATGATAAAATTTCTTGAATCTGAGGCCATCAATCTCATGGAAATATTTTTTGTTGTTAAAGGAAGTTTTTTTTTTAAGTGTCATAGCATCGGCCGGGACGCGAACCCGCAACCCGGGCAACTGCCTGCTAGTGCGAGGCAGTCGCGCTGACCTCTCGACCACCAATGCACGACAGGAAGTTGTTTTTTGATGTGATGGGAAGGTTATTTTGTATGTATTTCACTTGAAAAGATCCATTTTAGTAAAAAATTTGTTTTTTTCTAGTTTGTAATGTTATACTTTTTATTTTATTTTAAATTTATATATAGAAGACACTTTTCCTCTCTAATCTATAGACCTGCATCCTTAAGGAATATTTATAATAGATTTAAACAAAAAAAATTACAGTTATATTGAGGATATGATAGTGGGTAATTAGACTATGTATTTTCTAAAATCATTTACTGTGATTTATCTTTTAGTTTTGTCTTTAATTAAAACTAAATTGGATAGCTACTAGTTTCACATTGACTTAATATTTTTTTAAAAAATTGTTGACACATTCGATTTTTATATGCATTAATTATATATTTCACATTTTTTTAACGGTGAATAATCAGTATTGGAATAATAAATATTTATCTTTTGAATAATAAATATTTATCTTTTTTTTTACCTGCGTTGACATACATTCCAATACTGAGAGAGTGTTTTTGATTTTGGATTTAGACTTTTTTTTTTTTTTTCCATGTGTCATAGCATCGGCCAGGACGCGAACCCACAACCGTCTGCAACCAACTACTTGCTTGCAAGGCAGCTGCGATGACCTCTCGGCTAACAACGCAAGGCAGATTTAGAAATTTTTAAGAAGTATATTACATGTAGCTAGTTGTAGGTAATTATTTGAACATCATAAATGAACTCTTTCTCGGTTGAACTCTTTTATCTACTTTTTTCTCTGTCTGGAAAACAGATTATACATTGTAAGATTAGTATAATTCTTATTAAGATTTACTTACAAAATATTATATCTTTTGATTTTGTACTTTTAAAATTAAATGAAATATTGTATATTTTTAAAAAATATCTATTTATATCTGATAATTGATTTTACTGACAAATTTCTATCAGAATATTACTCAATATTCATATTTCTTAATCAGTATACATTTTTTTCTGTAAACATTTTATTGCATTATTTGAATGTCTGTACATTAAAGTTTAAAGATTTGTGATCTTAATATAAGCCTAGGCACTGATTCTATATATGTGTGTGAGATTATGATCTGGCCCATCTGATGAATGCTGGTTCTGCACGAAAATCATCTCTCTTGTATTAATATAAATAGATACATAAAGTCAGATAATATGAGGGATTAGATTGACATAGTCTACATGGGTATGACTACAATACCAAATCCACCAACGGTTTTGAGTATTTCATCATTGGTTTTTCAATGAAATTGATCGTTGAATCATTGGAAGGGTGAGAAGATTTAAATCTGTCTATTAAAGTTTAATAAATGGCTATCTTAATATAAGTTGACTACTGATTGTATATATGTGTGGGAGATTATGATCTGGCTCAACTGATGAATGCTGCTTTTGCATGAAATATGTATATTGGGGATTATTTATATTTTTCACATGTGTGTGGTCATGGGTATCAATTGTTTGAGATGGAGTGGAGGATGAATGTGGACTGAAAATCCTAAGTTCAAATCCCTCTATTAATAATACTTTATTTTATGATATATAGGGTATATGAGCACAGACTTTCATATGACCCATCACTCTGCACTCCATCTCATAACACTGATATACTTGAACACATATATGTTGAAAAGATAAACAATCACCAATATACATATTTCATGCTAAACCAGCGGTCCAGATTATCATCTCCACACATATATACAATAAGTGCTCACATATATATTAAGGTAACCAATCTTCATACTTAATGGACAGGCTTCAATCTACTCCACCCTCCAATTCTTCAACCGACCATCCAATTGAAAATCTTATGATGGAATGCTCAAAGGCCACCTTGAGCCAAGATTCTTGTCACACCCATGTTGACCTAAAGTCAATCTGATCCCTCATGTATAGAATATAATCCATTTAATACATATACAAGGGATGGACAGACATATCTACTATGTAATAATTAAAATACAGGCTTATGGAAAATTTTCATTTGCTTTTTAACTCGCATCTTATGGTCAGCCTTTTTTTTTTTTTTTTGATGTTATTCAAAAACCTTCAGCAATTAGGTAAAATCTTTTAATGTCCCTGTTAAATATAATTGGCTAAAATTGTAATATATTTAATCTATGCCAAACATATTTTTTTATTTTTAAAATTTTATCAGTGACTTTGACAAAGTGCTGAGAAAGCTAAAAATTTATTTAATATTTGTTTGTGTATATAAGTACAATTTAGAATATTAGCAAAGAACTCTAAAATAAAGAATTCAGGAATGGCATGCTTTATTGTTTATCTTTGATCTATTACATTTATATAAATTTGAATGTTTGTTTGTTACTTAAGATATTGCACCAATTTTGATGAATCTTGCATGATTTTTTTTTTTTGCATTGTATTTGTTTTAAAAAATTTGATAATTTTGTACTGCGAGTGATTGCAAGGAGACATTTACGATTATACATGTAGACATGCATCCATTGATCAGCTATATAATTATATATTAGAATATAAGATTTGTACATTCAAATTTCTCTCACATTATTAACTCTCATATTACACATTGCAATTTACTAACCCTTATCGGTACTTACGGATAATTTGCCTGATGACGTATTACCCTGAAGGCATACCGGTCTAATGTTGCAATTTTTAAGATAACGTCTCCAAGTGATCTGCAGACACATCTACTCGATAAGATGTGCCCGCATATCACGTGAACACGTCACGTTAAAAAGCGCAACATTAAACCGGTATACCTTCAGGGTAATACGTCATCGGTTGAGCATGTGATAAAAAACAAAAGGAACACCAGCATGCTTCTTCTTGGTCCTGGAAAAAAATACAAAAAAAAAAAATTTGTGAAAATTTAATACGGTGAATACAAATATAGTAACACAAAATTATTTAAAATGTACCCAACAAATTAGTGAAAATTTACATGCATGAAATACAAAATAAGGTCAATACAAAATAAAAAAATAAATTATTGAAAATGTGCCATTAATGGCGATCACAGCGCGTAGCGCTGGAGTTGTTGGGGGGGGGGCCCTGGGTGTTTTTGCCAAGCGAAGCTTGTAGTACAAGATATAAAATACAAAATATAGCCAATGAATTTACGAAAAATAATTTGATATTTGTAGAAAAAAACCCAACAAATTAGTGAAAATTTACATGCATGAAATACAAAATAAGGTCAATTTAAAATAAAAAAATAAATTATTGAAAATGTGCCATTAATGGCGATCATTCGCTAATTTTAAAAGCGTACTGTATAGCCGATGAATTTACGAAAAATAATTTGATATTTGTAGAAATATTAACCCAAAAATACAAAACCCGACAAATTAGTGAAAATTTACATGCATGAAATACAAAATAAGGTCAATACAAAATATAGAAACAAAAAATTAGTGAAAATGTGCCGTTAATGGCGATCACATAAAAATGTGCCATTAATCGCGATCACATGCCCTACTTTTACATACATTGGCTAATGAATTTACGAAAAATAATTTGATATTTGTAGAAATATTAACCCAAAAATTATTTACAAATTAAATGTAATTAAGTGGAAGTTTGATAATTGAAGAAATATATAAAAAAAATTTTTTTTGTAAATTTAAAAAAAAAATAAAAAGTTAATGCGAATCTACCATTAATCGCCATCTTGTATAAAATGTGGTGTAACACGACGTACTTTCTACAAGCATTTGGTAATTTTAAAAACGGACTGTATATTGGTAATTTTATTAAAAAAATTATTGAAAATTATTTACAAATTCATTGAAGAAATATTAACAAAAATTGTTTGTACATTTAAAATAAAGATTTAATGCGAATATGGCATTAATGGTGACGTTACTTTTACATGCATTTGGATTACTTATTGTCTATATTCAATAATATAATTAATTCTAAAATTATAATTATTATAAAAAAAAATTAAAATTACTTACAAATAGCGTTAACTGTGGAGGACTGAATTGGGATATATGTTCTAAAATTGCAGCGCTTTGTACGACTGCCTCCACATAAACTCGCTCAAATATGAGTCCAGGTGCTGACGTGCTGAAAAAAAATCACTGTTATCAAGTGGATAGCAAAATCACAATAGATAGAAAAATCAAAAAATTTCCAAAATCTCTCTCCGAATTTTAAATCTCGCGGTTAAAAAAAAAAAAAAAAATTGACTCTCTGATGGATTAATCACGCCAGTCACTTCGTTGCCATGACAACGTTGTCATACAAAGATCGTCGATGCCTACCGGAAGGGAAACCGGTGGGTCAAATACGTCATCAGGCAAATTATCCGTAAGTACCCAATTATCTAAAGCAAATATATATTTCTTTTATAGTTTTTTTATAACTTGGTAAAACCTAATATGATCTATTAATCTGATTAAAGATCTAATTTGTTACATTCAATCCTATTTCTACAGTTTTCTCTCCCCCCCCCCCCCAGTTATTTGATTTATTGATTTAATTAACTTTTTATATTCATAATCTTATTTCTATAATTTTAAATTAAAGAGATTGATATTTTTTTATCTTTAATTTATTAACTCATTTGTTACATTTATATAAGTTTGTTTAATTATGATTTGTTTTCATTTTTTATTTATTGCTTTTAAAAAAACTTATTTATTCACAACCATGCTCTATTTATGAAAACATTTCAATAGCTTAAGCTTTTTTGTAGGTTGATATAATCTTTCAATTGTCATATAATGAATTACACAAAGGAGATAATGTTAGTTTTTTATTGAGTAATATTTTTGATTAAATAAATAATAAAAGTGCTATCTTTCAATATGTTTAAAGATGCCCATAAAAATAAAAACCAAATATAGTACAAAAAAAAGTTATTTGTTTAAAATTTTTTAAACTAAGGCAGATATTAAATTGTACTGAAATGAATTTAAATAATAGGCTTAAAAATATTTATTGTTTTTAAAAGTATTTATTCTTTCTGTAATTGTACATAAAAGTATAATTATTTGCATTTATACTGAATTAAAATAAGTTTCAGATATAAAAAAAAAAATTAACAGTTGCTTAGGAAGTCATGTGATATTCAAATAATCTTTAGTGATAGGTTGAACAAAAATCTTTAGGTTTCAATCCTGTTACTTTTCACTGCTTTAAATGATATAGAAAGGCACGATTATAAATTATTTATCATGTTTGATGTTAGATTAAATTCATCAAAATTGGAATATTTTCTGTATTGAATGGGAACGTTTTTTTTTTTTAATTATTACAGAAAGCTGACAAAATTTCTACCAAGAAAACTAAAAATGTATTCAATATTTGATTATAAATATATCTTAGAATATTATTAAATGAACTCCAATGCTATTTCTTTTTACCTCAAAATAGGCCTTAATTATTTCATTTTATACCAATGCTCTGAAAATGTATTTTATTTTTATCATCAATATTTAAAATAATATACAAAAATATTGACTTGAAAAACAATCATTAGAAAACATCATCATATATTGCATTCATACAGTGTAGGTTCTAGAATATTTTTATAACAAATTTTAATGAGTCAAGATAATTATTTGATCAATAAGCTTTATTTAAACTTACATTTTTTGAAGTGTGATTTTATACATTATTATAACATTTGTGATTAAACTAATGATCAGCTTTTCAAACTAATGCACATGCACTTTATGAATCTTAATAATAAATGAATACTCTCATTTTCAACACAAGATAAAGTCTTTGTGAAAGAATAGAATGAATCCACCTATTCTTTCAACCCAAATGCTTAAGTATGGGCAAATCTTAAGTACTGGAAATGAGAGCGTGAAGATATTAACCTATCACTTTAAATTACTTTTACTATGTCTGAATGAATGACGCCTGCGAAATTTACTAGAATTTATTATTAAGATTCATAAAGCGCATGTGCATTAGCTTGAAAAGCTGACTATTAGTTTATTACAATTTATAAACATCACACTATATAAAATAAATATCTCATTAACATTTGTGATTAAAAAATTTAGCATTATCTTTAATTTTTCTTTTTTTTTTTTAAAAAAAAAAAGTTAATATAAGCATTATTCGTTTTCAAATGCATACCTCCATAATAATATTAACAAAATCCATTGAACTATTTTTAAAGGTTTATTCATTCCAGGCTGAAAAATTGCTGGATATGCCAAATAGCAGTTACATATACTGAAATAATTTTAAATTTATGCATAAGTATTTTTTACAAGTTGTGTGAAAAGGCATTATTAAAATATAAAATAATTTATTATCATCATCATCCTCACCACTAATAACTTTTTAGAATCTTTTATGAATATTCAATTTATGATTAATCATTTTCAAAAAATAAATGCAAAATCTGATTTTATTCTAATTTTTTAAGAAGATGGAAATTAATCTTGTCATATTTTTATAAACATTAGTTTTGACAAATCTGTTCAACCTCAAGTTTATTTTAAACCCAAGGTGACAATAAAATATAAACAAGAATATAACTGGATTAATTTTAAAATCTTATTTCTTTTTAAATTTTTTTAGAAATTCTAATTATTTCAGTATGAGTTCTTGTCTTTCATAGTATACTGTCAGAAATAAAACTTTTGAATCAGTATTTATCATGTTGTTTAATCATCACTGTTATAAATAATATCTTTTCTTAGAATCTCCCATTATTCACTCTATTGACTTGTCAATGTTTGTCTTACTTCTACTAATCTTATTTCGTCTTTCTGTTTCTGTCTATAAGCTTTTTATTATTAGAGATCTGTACTTTGCAGTATCTCAATTCATCTTATATTCTTTTCATATGTCATAGCATCGGTCAGGAGGCGAACCCGCAACAACCATCTGCAACCAACTGCTTGCTTGCAAGGCAGCTGTGCTGACCTCTCGGCTAACAACGCTTGACTCATCTTATATTCTTAACAAGATCTAGCCCATGTTATTCATTTTATTTTCCAAAATTAAAATTAGCACGTTTATTTTCAGTTTCTAATAGACTTGATTTTCTTTTCTTCTAGATTTGTTAAATATTACACTTATATAAATATTAAGTGACTTTCTTTTAATACTCATTGGTAAATTCCTTTTTTATAAATACCCTCCAATTTTCAATAATATTTTAAAATCTTATTTGTCTTTGAGAAAGTTTTTATTTCAAGTCTGTTAAAGATCAATTTTGAAATATCTTAAAAATGTTCATTGTAACATTATCACAGGGTTTCTAATACATTGGAAAGTACAAAGTTTTTTAAAGGAGAATTTGTACCTTTGTGATATGTAATTTTAAATACTATATATTTGTCAAGCATTCGTGGTCGAGAGGTCAGCGATGGCTGCTTTACAAGCAGTTGTCCCGAGTTACCAAGGTTTGCTTCCTGGCTGATGCTACGACACATGAGAAAAAAAAAATACTATATATTTCCAAACAAATAGCATTTTTCAGATTGTTTTGCCTCTAAACCAGAATTGCTTTAGGGGTAAATTATCTTTGTTAATTGTTATGCCAGAGATATTTTCAATTGTAGATTGTATTAGTAATATTTATTTTTTTAAAGATATGACATATCAAAAATCAAGTAAATGCATTTAATAAAAACTGTCTGATAACAAATACATCACATGATCATTGTTTTTTATGTTTACACAAGCTGTTTATAACTGTTGCAAACTCTCCTTTCAGTAAAGCCATATAATGCAAACAGTAACTATTCAAGGGATGCTAAAAGGTTTGTGCATAAAATTATCTAGTATCTACTCCTACAATATCCTCAAACTAGTTTCTAGCTTATGGCTTTTATCAGTGAAAAGTTTTAGATCTGAGAGCACAGCACCTAGATCTTAGGATCTAATGCAACCCTCTAGCTGCCACCTTTTACCTTTTTAGTTATCTATAAAGCAATGAGCCGAAATGTAAACAGTAATGTTTTCAATCCAAGCTAATTTGCTCGTATAGTCATCCAGATCTGTATCCAGTTCAGTATCCATAAATTTTAATGTCTTTGGTTTTTTTTTAATAACCATAGTCATCATTATCTTTTAGGCAGGAAAAACCAACAAAAACATTATGGTGTTTTCATTTGGGCTCATTGCATTTTAGTTAACTAAAAAGATAAAAGATGGCTGCTAGAGGATTGCATTAGATCCTACGATTTGGGTACAGTGCTCTCATATCCAAAGCTCAGCCCTGATGAAAGTCACAAACTATAAACTAGTCTAGGGGTATAGAGGAATATGCAGTGAATAGGGATTTTATGCACAAACTTTCTGACATCCATTGATTATTATGGCTTGCATTGAGTGGCCCTACTGAAGAGCTTTCTACTGTTCCAATCAAATGCACTGACTGGAACACATTTGCAAGCTTTTTTAAAGGTTCTTATGGAAATTTGGCTTATGAATTACCATAGTAATGTTTTCACATTTGGTTGTTTTGGAATAAATTATATACATATATGCATATTCCTAGAAAAAATGATAATAGGACAGTTAAAAGTTTTTAATTAGATTCTAAGAAATTGTAAATGACCAAAAGAGATATTATATGATATGGATAGATGAAATAATAAACTTTACTGGTATGATGTGAAGAAAAGAGCCTGTGAATTAGAGAAAGGGGATTGAACTTGGAGAGCTTTAATGCTGTAGTAGCTTGTTAATGTTTGACAATGATGACAATGAAACATAAGGATATGTAAAATATAGCGTTTCGGTTTATAATAATACTTGCACTATTGTTAAAAGTTTTTAGAAAAATTCAAACATTTTTTAAATACATTCATCATTGAATATTAACAAGCACTATGTTCCTCCCCTCTCTTTTTAAATATTGCTAGTCTGACCAATAACAGTACTATTTGGATTTATAAATTCTGAATTTAAAGTGATGCTTCACCAATGAGGCAAATCTGTAAAAAAAAAAAAATATTTCAGCAACGTTCTACACCTGCTATTTATAATATGACAATTTATCCAACTTTTTTACTCAAAGTTCTTATCCCCTTAGAATATAAGACATAGTGCTTTATCAATGATTCTAAGTAATTTATAGAGTTAATGAAGAACATAAAGATAGAAAGGACTGACATTTTGATACATTTTGGTATGAGAAGTTGATTCACAATGTACCCAGTAAGGAAGCATTGTCTATTGTAAGAAAGAAATTAAAATAATAGCTTACAAACCAAAACAACTGTTCCTAATGGTAGTATAATAGAACTTTTAATCATACTTTCATTTGATATATAATACTTTAAATAAAATCACCAAAAGTCTGATTTCCTATGTCAATTGATACATTCAATGTGTGGACATGATGAAATGCTATTACGCACATTCTGGACATACTGTATGAAAATATCTTCTTTATTTATTTGCACAAAAGAATTAGAACAAGAACATAAATTAGATTTTTAGATGCGCTTATGACATGATTCCTTCATGGCAACATCAAAACAACTGTTTATGACTCTTCCCTACCAACACACAAGAAAATACTTAATATATACATTCAGTCATAATGGAAACACAAGGGATTACCATTATGAAACAGAATGAAATAAGTTTGTTCAGAAGTCAATTATTTAGAAAAAAAATCCAACATAATAGTTATTCATCAGCTATCATTAAGAAAATTTTAAATAAACAACAACAATAAGAAAAATATAAAAAACAATAAGCATTGTAATGTATCCAGTTCAGGAATAGTAGACAAATTTAAAAAAAATTTATCATCGATATAAGGTTGTAAAAACTTGTCAAAGCCATTACAAACTGTGAAGATCTTTACAAAACTTAAACTTGAAATGCCGAAAACCAAGAACTCCATCAATGAAATGCCGTGTAAAGGTGAACATATATCAGTGAAATTAGATCCTTCATTCAAAATTGTTAAAAGAACACGAAGTAGTGATCACAGAGAAAAAAATTGAATGTGCAGTAATGAACATATGTTCAATTGGAAAAACACCAGAACATTGGATAGAGATAAATTAAAAAAGAACATGTAGACATAATGTTCTTATGTTCTGAAAATAACCTCCATAAGTTAATACAGCAAAATAATCCATAATGCTTGTAAACCATTTAATGAGCTTGATCTTAAAAGGCAAAATGCAGATATCAGAGCTTTATAGACAATAAAATTTGTGTTATCTGCTATTCTGTCTAGTTGATTATAGCCATACCTTAAATTCAGTAATCAAAAAATAACTTTATGTTACTGATCAGGCCAGCAGCATTTGAAAAAAAAAAAGAATAAAGTATTTAAATTATGTCATGTTCTATAGTAACCTATATTTTATTACTAACAATTAAATGTACTTGGAAAAGTATAAATAAACTTTGACTTTTGCTCAAATCATTTTAACAATTTTCTTGATGATGGAAATAGTCCAATATATAATTACAAGTTGAATGCCATCATTATAAACTTTCAGGCAAACACTATATTTCATATATATTTTAGGACATGCATAACTCTGATAAATGTTTTCATGATAATTTTGAGAGTCACATTAAAAGTTTCATTTTATTGTATTTTAAGTCTTTCTTGGATAAGATTTGTCAGAGGCTTAGTCTGTAATGTTTTAGTGTTCAGGAGTTTCTATAGTGATAAATTTAGGTATATTTTTCTGATTGTATTAATCTTGATGAACCACATTTACTTCTGCTTTAAAAATGATTTCCATCTTGTTGTATGTAAATAAAAAAAAAGTAATTTTATTTTACTTGTGTTATGATTATCATTTATTTGGCATATGAAGAAATTTACAGAGATTCCAATATAGAATATTGGATCATTAGGAACTTTATTAGGATATTTACATTAACCATACAGAAACAAGCAATAAATCTATGATTTCTTTTAATTCACATCTGCATAGATCATTGGCTTCTAAATTCCATTTATGAATCAGATGACCATAGCTTGTCCTGAATTTGTTGATGAGACTCCAGTTACATCTAGGAAGATTAAATCCAGATGGATTTATTAGTGGGATTTGAAAAAAAGTTATTTGTTAGAACATTATTAAGAATTTTATTTTTTTATGCCACTTTTGATTGAACTTCAAGGAATTTTGATTTGAGATGAATCTTAGATGTTGAAACTATATCTTGAACTATTGCTAAACCCAATCTACTTAATTTTTTATATATTTTCTGTGAACTCAATTTTTTTCTGATATTTGGTGGAGGAATGGTTGAAGGAACAGGAAGTCATGACAAAAAAATAAATTTGAATCAACAATATTTCTCATGGTAATATTTACCGAGTATCCAGAAATTCAATGTGGAAGCTTTTCCCTAACCAGGGGTTCAGTATTCACTGGTAGAATATTTTAGCGTCACAGCCCAAATAGCAAACAAGTTTTTTACAACCAAACTATTTCTAGAAATTAATTTTGATATAACCTGTAAGAAAATAAGTTACAATATGATCCAATAAACTAAAGATCAGCCTTTCAAGCTAACGTAATGTGCTTTTTATGAATATTAATACTAATAAATGAATACTTTCACTTCCAACACAAGATAAAGTCTTTTCAAAAGAATAGAATGAATCCACCTATTCTTTCAACCCAAATGCTTATGTATGGGCAAATCTTGAGTACTGGATGTTATTTCTCAGTAGCTTGGAATAGGACTATATTTCAGTCTATTTTTGCAAATTGTCATACATGATATGTTTTCCTATTTATTAAGTATATAATTTGAGCATTTTTTTTTTTGTTGGATTAGGAATAAAACTCTCATCTTTTTAAAATATTTTTCCACTTTTAAAAGACCATTTTTTCAAACATATTTATAAACTAAGTTAATAAAGATAGCGTTTGTTTTTAATTTATTTTTTAAAGACAAAATGTGAGTTGTTGTCAAACGTTGTTAGCTGAGAGGTCATCGCAACCACCTTGCAAGCAAGTAGTTGGTTGCAGACGGTTGTGGGTTCGCATCCCGGCCGATGCTATGACATATGAAAAAAAAAAGTGAGTTGTTAAAGGTAAAACTTATTCACAGAAATTTCTTCCTGGACTATGAATTGACGTCTTTCAGCTATTGGAAAAATTCCTGATTAATATGATTATTTTAAAAAACTAATAGAAACACATAATAATGATTAGGATTTTTTTTTTTAGATTGTTGCTATGTTTATTTTGTTTTAAGACTTCTATGGTTTTCTTTGCTAAATTTATGTAATAATAGTTTATATGAATAATATTACTAAATAGTTTTGCCATCCATGATCTGGTTTTAGTCTACATTTTTTAGAAACTCTGGAAGTATGGTATATGTTCCTGGTGTCATTTTCTGGTTTAACAGTCAAAATCAGATTCAACTCTGTCAATATTTAGTGGTTTCATCAGATTGAACATTAATGTAGATGGTATTTTGTTGCAATGAGTTTGGAAATTTAATATATATAATTGGAAATTTTATTAACAGTGAAATAACAATTCTTTTAAAGGTAATTTACAAGCAGCAGGCATATATAAAAGTGACCAAGCAGTGAACGCCCTCCATTTTTCTTTCCTGGTATCATCCAGTTATTTTAGCTGGAATTCAAGATCAAGTTTGATTTCTATGTTGAGTCAGTTCAGTTTATATGTTCATGCATGCTACTTGCAAAATGGGCCATGGGAAGGTCATCATCCACCCCATTTACTGTTAACTGAAAAGAATGTTTATGAAGTTATTCTATTATTATTATCATTATCATCATCACCACCCCATCATCATTATCATTATTATGATGATGATGATGCTTTGAGGTAAATACATAGTTATTAATCATATTGCAGAAGGTTTTTGTTCAAATACATTGCTCAGAATTATTTGTAAGTAAACTCATAACGAATCATTTTAATAAACTTGCAATGCAATTTTATTTTTCAGTCTGGTAAAATGAGAATTCCATTTTCATCTGACCACCAACCGTATATATTGCAAATAAATCAACATTGATTTATCTACAATATATATATGGTTGGAGATCAGATGAGAGAGGAATTCTCCTTTTATCAGACTGGATGAATGAGCATTGAAAAATGGAAAGTAAAATTGCATTTGGACGTTTATTAAAATGATTCTTTATGTGTCTGCTTACAAATAATTCTAAATAATATATTTGAATGAAAATTTTCTGTGATATGATTTTAATCCTAAACGTTATATATATACAGTAATAAAAGTTATTTATATACTGTTGAAATTAATAGTAGTTATTTATCCATATCTGTAATTCAATCTTTCTTTGGATAGAAAATCCAATATCAACTTTTATAAATAATTTTTTACCCATTTAGTAAATGATATAATTTTCTCTTTTTGAATGCAAAGAGCTTTTGGTGTTTGGATATTAAGCCAATAAACATCACATGATCACCATTTCTTATGCTTGCTTATAACTGTTATTAAAACAGGCAAAACTCACTATACGTATTGCCACTCACTGCAAGCAAGAGTAATCAATGGCTGCCAGAACACTTGTGCATAAAATCCCTATCTAGTGCCTACTCATCCAATATCCCCAGACTAGTTTCGGGTTTGTGGCATTCGTCAGTGAGGAGCCTGAAAATCCTCATCTAGTGCCTACTCATCCAATATCCCCAGATTAGTTTCTGGCTTGTGGCCTTCATCAATGAGGAGCCTGAGTTTCTGGCTTGTGGCCTTTGTCAATGAGGAGCCTGAGCTGCTCATTGATGAAGGTAACAAGCCAGAAACTAGTCTGGGGATATTGGATGAGTAGGCACTAGATGGGGATTTTATGCACAAGCCCCTGACATCCATTGATTACTCTAGCTTGCAGTGAGTGGCAATACATATAGTGAGTTTTGCCTGTATTTGGATATTCTAATAATCCAGCATTGTATCTTTGCTAAGGATGCCATAAAGAATTCTCCACATCAAGAATTTGTATGTAAATTGTTAACATTTTAAAATTGCAAAGGCTTAAATTTTAAAAGATTATAAGCAAATTTTATGCACATGTTGCACAAACAGCACACACTAATATTATATTCATTCTGGTAATGCTAATAATAAATGGAAGTATTTTGCATGTTCAAATATTATGGAGGTATTGTATATGAAACTGTATATATTTGTGATTAAAATGTAGTCGAGAGGTCAGCGCAACCATCTTGCAAGCAAGCAGTTGGTTGCAGATGGTTGTTGCGGGTTCGTCTCCCAGCCGATGCTATGACATATGGGAAAAAAAAAAAATTATAATATTTTTGTTAAAAAAGTATGCTATTTTTAAATTATATATTTTATAGTAGTCATGAATATTATTTTTACATTATATCCATTTTATTTGCCTAGATTTTATCTTAATGTTTATTTTTTTGTTTTACACTTTTAGGTGTGAATGAATTCTGTGATCAAATTGGAGTATATTAAGGAGGTGCTTATAATAAGCCTTAAATATAAGTTTTTACTAAGCGATGGCATTATTTCTAAGACGACGATCGTTGCTATTTAAAGCAATTATCTTTTTTCCTGCAGCATGGTTTCTTGTAGTGTTTCTTTTAGCTTATGGAGATAAACTTCACATTCGGACCGATGCGGGTGATCCAGGCCTGGATTCAGATCATCATGTAGAGATGCGTGAAAAAATTAATAGAGTGGAAAAAGAGGATGTGGATAATAAAATTAATCCTGTTAAAGACTCATCAATTAGGTTTGTTCCTATTCATAAGGATAATCTTGATGAGCTAATTACTACTACTACTGCAAAGGATAATGATATAAAAAAAGTTGAAGGACCCGCTAATGCAGTTATTCCTGCACCACAATTATATAATGTCAATTATAAAAAAGATCCAAATGGCCCAGGAGAATCAGGGAAACCAGTTGTTTTAAAAAATCTTACTGCTGAACAACAGAAGATAGTAGATGAAGGTTGGCAAAAGAATGCCTTTAATCAGTACATTAGTGATATGATTTCAATACATAGAAGTGTACCTGACCCCAGGGAGAAAGAGTAAGTGTTTTTATAGCTGTAAGCTAAATTAATTATCTTGTTTGTAAACTTCAAATTTTTATAATTTATTTTAATATTTTAAAAATAGAAATTTCTTTTATTAAGTAATTAGTAAATTATATATTATAATATGGTAGGTTTTGACACATTTAGTTATATTTAAATATTTATACTTCTTGTTTAAAGTAGGGCTGTATAACTTGATTATAGTATATATTTTTCTTGTTAACTTACATAATATATATACCTTATATTTTTCAAAATTAAATACTGTATAAATGCAAGACAGTATATTTTCCTTAGAACAAAGCTTAATATATTGTGTAAATAAATATGCATGTTTTAAAAAGTACAACTAACATTTTTATTTTACAAAAGAAAATATAGACCAGTATTTATTTTAGTAACATTATTCAATTCTTTTTTTTAAAAATCAATTAAGGAGTATATCTGAGATATTGTTCTCAAAAATTATATCTATGAAAGTATAATTTAGATGTGTTAGATACTAGTTAATATGTTAGTGCACATCATTTATATTTTAAAGAGTTTTATAATTTCAAAAAAAAAAGTAATAGGCAAGTATATTTCACAAGGATTGTAAAATTAAAAATTACATATTGACATCATTTAAAGAGGATATCACAAAATGTAAATTGTTATAATATTAATAAATGTTTGAATGGACTCAAAATCATATCTACAAAATTAAAAAAAAATTGCTATATGTATATTTATTGACATAAATGTTTTAACTAATAATTATGATGATGCATAATGGTTCTTTCAAGCTATTTAAATTCTACTGCTATGAAACAATCCAAATATAAAAGTTATAATTATAAATGAGGGGATTCATAAAGATGCACTCTTTATTATTGTATATATAAGGGCAATCTATTTAAACAAATATATTGGATAACAAAAATATTCTTACAAATGAGTAATAAAAAGGATGCTTAAATTCTTAGTTTTATTATTTATTAATATGACTTCAACTGAAATATATTTCACAGATATTAATTTTGTATAGTTTTTAAAGAAAATGAAAATTGTAGCAAATCAATTGATTGTAATTGCAATTAATTGCAGATTAGTAATGATTAAAAGTAAAAATAGAAGATTTAAAAAATCTATTTCTTAAATAAAATCCCTATTTTGTCTATTGTCTGAATGAATGTATGCTGCTTAATTGGTTGTTTTTATTTACTTTATTTTAATTGGTTGCTTTAATTTACTTTATTTTAATTGGTTGTTTTAATTTACTTTATTTTAATTGGTTGCTTTAATTTATTTTAATTGGTTGCTTTAACAAATTACAAAAAACAACAAATTTAACAGCATCGAAAAAAAAAATTAATAAGTAACTATACCTAACTAAACTGTAATTTATATTACGAGTATTTTATTCAAAGGAAGTAATTACATCCTCTATATTTAATAATTCATAATTTTTATTGTTAAGCATATTTTATGGGAAGGAGCTAATTCCGCCGTTAATAAAAAAATGCTTGGAAAATCAATACATGTCACTTTTAACTACAGTACTGAATTGAATAAGTATAGTATTTAAATTGTGATGAAAATGTGATTACAGGACATAAATTCATGTTTGAAATGTGATATTTATGAGAGAAAAAAATAGATGTTATAGGACTTTATTTAAATTTAGTTTTGGTTAGTGTATAATTGAAGGCATATAATTTGATATAGTGTAGTTCGCACTAATTCTACCATTAATAGTTGTCTATAGCACTGTCAAATTTACATAGCAAATAAATATAACATGTATATTTAAAAATTTAAATTTTAATTTAGAGGTTTAATTTGATTACAAGCATTTTATTCAAAACAAGTAAAAAATGATAAAGCTATCAATTAGTCAAGTGCTGGTGGTCGAGTGGTCAGCGCAGCTGCCTTACAAGCAGTTGTCCTGGGTTTGCGGGTTCACTTCTCGGCCAATGCTATGACATATGAAGAAAAAAAAAAAGCAATCAATTAGTCTCACATTTATTTGTATAATATTAAAATCTTTTATTTAATTTACATTAAATCTTTAAAAGAAATTTGTTAAAGCAACCAATTAAAAAAAAAAAGATGGCGTTTATATAAGCCAGGTATATGTTGTTAATAATAAAAATCCCATTATATAAAAATATTCATCATTTTCACTTTTGCATTCAAACCAATTGTGACTACTTTAATAATAGTATTGCCAAAAAGTTATAATATAATGATAATGTTGTGATGAATGGTAATAATGAACTGAAAATAGTAATATTTTGGGTTTAAACCGAATAGAAAATTTCTTTTACTGCTTTTTATTTAACCATTTATTTTAATTAATAATTTTAACATATTTTTTTTCTGCAGTTGGGTTTTTATACAATTGGAAGTTTAAATTTGTATTCTATAATAAACTTTTTTTTTGCATTAAAAATGAAATCGAGAGTGTATGCTTCTGGGTGCTTTCTTTTGAAAAGCCTATATATTGATGCAGGTTATTGTAAATGTTGCAATATGATTAAACAGAAAAGAGTATCAGTTATAAAGTTTTTCGCTAAAATTTATATTTACATCTTGAAAGAAAGGAAGGTGAAAATATTTATTTTGTTTAAATTTTTTTTTTTTTCCATATATCATAGCATTGGCCGGGAGGCGAACCCGCAACAACCGTCTGCAACCAACTGCTTGCTTGCAAGGCAGCTGTGCTGACCTCTCAGCTAACAATTGATGAATACATATAAATGTTTTATAAAATTCACCCTTATTTCTGCACTTATCAGAGGAATTAAACTTCATTTAAAATTCAAGCCTTTGAGCAAAGCTGTATATCATTTTATTTTTGATTTCACAGACAATGAAATGTGGATTATACATTTATATTTTTACTGCCATTAGAATTGGCCTATTTTCTTTTATTGACCATATTTGCTGGTATATTTGACATACTTTTTCCCCTCTCAAAGTAAGCCTAAAATATGTAATGCATCTTATGCGCAGGTAATCAAAATTATGAGCTGAAATTTCAATGTCATGCATTGGTGGTCGAGAAATCAGCGACAGTTGCTTTACAAGCACTTGTCCCGGGTTAGCGGGTTCACTTCCTGGCTGATGCTATGACACAAAGAAAAAAAAAATTCAATGTCTAAAACTTCTGGTTTATATTAATATATAAGTATTCTATTGAATTTTGTTCTTTTATGAAACAAAAAATATTTATAAATACACATTTATATAAGTATGCATGTAAGCTATATATAGCTACACCACATAGTCATACTAATATATATATATACTCTCATAATCATATCAATACCAGAGCAAAACATTCAAAATAATTTAATATTCTCATAGTTTTTAAAAAATTATGTTAAAATTAAATAGTTAAAATATATGAAAAAAGTTCTCGCAAAAATATAAATCTATCCACAAGGTGGCAATCCTTAAAATGTTCAACACTTGAGATGAATTTATTGGTTTTGAGGATGAAGATTAAAACATACCTAACTATGGTGTTCTATAGTTATATTTTTTTGTAGACATAAATAACTATAAAATTAGTACAAAAAAAAAAAATTAAACCCCCACATTTTCAATATTTACAGGACAGGAAAAAACGCAGGGGCTGGTTTTTAGCCGGTTTTAATAAATCATTATGGAAATTCATAAAAAAATGTAGAAAATTATTATTTTTCTTAAAAATGTGTATAAAAAAGGATGTGTCTTATAAGCCACTGTGTCCTATATGCCGGGTAAATACGGTACATTTACTTTAATGCTATGTTTAATAATACTAAATTCAGTACTTTGGCGAAACCATTTTTCATACTAATAGTTTTTAAATAATGTCTATACTTGGGCATACATTTCTATATATATATAATTTTTTTTATTATCATTATTAGTGTTTATTTAAGGAAAAACTATTCATAAATGAATATACTGACTACTGGTCATATGTTATTGCTTGACCACAATATTCTGATGCCTAATTATCTCAACTTGTCTCAGGGCAGAGATTTTAGCATTACATTTAGATATATATTCTTGAATTTAATCTATACATTTTCATGTTATGGATTATTTACATTTTAATGCTTAAATGCATACTCGGAATCTTCAGTAATAACAAAATTAATGCAATTATTTTTTAATTGACGAAGGATATTATGAAACAAAATTCTATAATTATAGCTTGGAGAGGAGAGTGAAGGAGGATTTCCGAGTTTATTCAAAGAAATTTTTTAAGTTATTTTATATCTAACATATCTTTAAAAAGGTCTAGTTTTCTTGTTAAAAAAATAATATTTAAAAGGAAATGTTATTTTTAAAAAAAAAGTTTATAAAAACAATGAACAATTTTCAATCCTATTTCAAATGATTATAATTTCTTTATGATTTCTCAAAATTAAAACAGTACCGAGTTCTAATTAAGTAGGAATTTATATTTTGCTGATTATATTTTTAAGCACTTTTTTTTTCTCTTTGTTATAAGAAAAATTAATCAATAGACTTCTAAATTAAAACTATTAAAACTATTACTAAATAATGCTTTGAAGTAATTTAAATTAATTAAATTTTAAGTTGAATTCTATTGTTAATTTACACATAAATCATGAATATATTAAATGTTAGTTTTATTTTATATATAGGCCTCAATAAAAGAATAATAAGTAGACTGCTAGTTAGTCACAAAACCTGTAGCAGATATCTATTTTTAAGTTTCATCAATACTACCTTATCCATGATTTCCACATATCTGTATTAATCAGTAGAATAACATCATAACCATAAATTTTTAGATAATAGATTTTTAATGATACAATAAATTAAATCTGTATTATAAATATACTTTATATATATATTTTCATATGTCATAGCATCGGCCGGGAGGCGAATCCGCAACAACCGTCTGCAACCAACTGCTTGCTTGCAAGGCGGCTGCGTTGACCTCTCGGATAACAACGCTTGACATATTTTATATTAATTAGGATATTTATTACCTTTAAACACTTACAAATGTTATTTTACTGTTTAAATATTATAAATATGAATTACACAATTTACACAAATAGTTAGTGATAATAATTTGATAATACTTATTCCAAGTATGAAATTTATATATATCTTAAGGTGTGATTAATATATTAATGGGTTTATTATTTTATTAATCCTTGAATATTTTTTTAAGCTTTCCTTCTTAGTATTTTTTTAATTCATTGTCCTCTGCAGAATGTTACTTCAAAATATAATAAGATTTGAATTATAACTCTTAAATAGTTATTCTCGATAATGTAGTGATTAATGTTATTATATATGGAATCGGATAGTGCTCACAAGAGATATTTCATCTAGCTAAGTCTTTTAGTGAATGCTCCTTACCTAAATCATTTTTTATTGCTAGGCACCATCAATATCTTCTCTTTTATAGCATGTACATTTTTATTTTGTGCACAAACAGTGTTTTGGTAAGATAGTGTCTTTTTAAATGGCAGTGGGGCATTGGGAAGAGATGACAATCTTAAAATTTCTTCATGCAAATGAATTAGTAATATTGTTAATGGTTTAAAAAATCCAAATAATTTGTAAGGGATCGTGAGTAAAATTAACATGGACCGAATTTGACTTAGGGAGTCCAGTATAATAATAAAGTTGGTTTATCTTATGCTACTAGATGTTTAAAAAATATTTAATTATGTATGATAATAGACACAATAATAAACTGAATAGTTTTTTTTTTCTATTAATTAAAGGTATTAAATACAGACATCTAATACTTTATATCAATCATCATAAATCCATAATTATTACATAAACTTATTTTATAAATGCATTTTTTAACAAACATTATTCATAATAATCACTTTTCAATAAATATTTAAATTATTATTAATTATTTTCTTATTAATTGGTGCCAGTTACATGTATGCTCTACCTGTATGTGGAGCTACCGTATAGTTACCATATTATACCAGAATAATCTAATCAATAAATTAATTTTTATTTTTTTCATAAAAACTGAAAAACAAAACAAAATAATGAATTATAATATGTTTGAAAAAATGAAAATAATCTAACTTTTTTAGAAAACAAAACTGAAATTTGCAAATGGACTATAATTTGGGAAACAAATAATTGGTTTGAAAACATGAAAATACTACAATTTAGTCAGAAGACAAACCTTCCAGAAGAAATTAAATTAGTAGTGGGAGCAAACATAATTGAATTAGAAAACCAAAAAGCACATGAATATAAAAAGTAGAGTATGTTCATAAGGAGTAATTGATCTTAATAAATTCATAAATGAAATCTTATATGACATTAGCAGTAAACCCATAAGAAATTTAAATCCCATACAATATCAGTCTCCTTATATTTGTTGTGAAGCAAAATTTTGTGCAATAATTTGAATGAAATGTATAAAAAAAATTTAAATTCACAAAGTGGGGAAAATTAATTATATTTATAGCAAAAAAAAAAATAAAAAAGCCAAAATGTTCATTTAATAAAATTGTAGGTAAGCTATAATTGTTAATTTCATTTTTCACCACTGAGTGATGCTATAATATTAGAACTTATAATGGTGCTTCAACACATGTGATTTTCCACAAAGTGCAATTAATACTTTTAATCTTTCATGTGATATCTATTTAAAATGTTATTGAAAAGCTTTTATAGCCAAGTGATAAGCAACAGAAGGACAGCATTGCCGTTTTTTGTTCATTGTGTTTCTCAACAATATTCATAACATTCTCTGCACATAATGTTTTCCATGGAAATTTAAGGATTGTGAATTGATTGAATATATAAATGGATTGTTATCTTTGTTTGGTTTAAAAATATACCTGCATCATTGATTTATTGGCTGTCAATTACTTTAGATTTGCTTTCAAAATAATTTTAATTTTATGTTTTTAATTAAATTTTTTGTTTTCAAGTATTGTCTATTATCAAGCATATTAATTTCAAACTTATTTTCTAAATACATAATATTATTTTAATGTTTTCAAATATATTATTTCCTTTTTTGTTTCATGAAAAAAAAAAACCCAAACAAACAAACTTATTGATTAGGTACTCCTGGTGTACTTTAATGTACGTATAATGGCTCTATCAATGTCTAGAGAAAACATACAACTAGACCTAAATTATATTTTGCGTATTCTTTGACAGAAACTTTAAATTTAATATTTGAAATATATATATATTCACCTTTTAGCTCCTTAATTTTTTTACTAATACACAATATTATTTGTCATTAATAGCTTATTCTTATATTTTGAACGTAACGACAAAAACATAATAATGACTTCCAAGTTACATTTTGACCAATCAGATCTCTTTTGTTAGGCAAATCATTATATAGTTCTTCATATAAATATTTTTTAGTATGACATAAAATGTTAACTATGTATATATATTATAATAGCATGCATATTAAATATGTGTATAAATTAGAAAAATTGTTTATTGTCCAGAACAGTGCCATTGCTGTTTTACAAATAATTTAAGTTTTGAAACTGAACAGAATATTTTTAATTTAGAGAATTATATCTGGAAATATTTATATATATATAAAATTATCATGATTTCAAAATATACATGCTATTTTTACAATCGCAAGGAATACATTGAATAATATCTCAATATGTTCTAATGTGTGTCGTTAATGCATTTTTTTTGTGGGGGGGGGGGGGGTCATTTGTAAAGCTCTTGCATCTAAATCCTAATTTTGAGTAGTTTTTGATAAAATAAATTAACTTTATATCCATAAGTAAAGTTTAAGTTAAACATATCTTTAATTATAATCTTTAATCTCAGTAAAAATGATGAATTGAAATTTTTACGTATTCTTTTGAGTACATCTATTGGTTAATTCACAGTATTCTTTTCTTTTTTTTAAAAAAAAAATTATTAAATGTAGTGGAATAAGTATAATAATTATTTCATTATCAAGATTTTTGAATTTGTTGTGAAAAAAAAGTATTTTTTTATATTTTTATAATTGCAGTATTTATTTTTCAAATGGTAATCAAGTGTGAACGTTTGACATCAATGAGGAACAACCCAGCTATATTACTTAAATAGAGTTTTCAAAAGACAAAAAATCTGAATAATTGTTGAAGAAATTACTAATTGGACCTATTTTACATTTTTTAAAAGAAAATAAGAAATCTTGTATATATAATTACTAAATTCCAGAATAGATTGATTTTAGTAAAAGCACTATGTGGTCAATTTTTTTTTCCTTTTTTATTTTTTCTAATTTATAAATTTCATTTTATTAAAATTATGCAATAAATGATGAGCATGATTATATAGAATAAAAAAATTAAAATATTTAGTTACAGAATTCTGCTCAATATATCAATCATTACATTTTATCCAATAAAATCACAGTTTTTTCTTTTTTAATATATGGATCAAGTTTTCTTACTCTTTGAACACAATTCTATGTTACTGACTTTACATAAATTTTACTGTTTTGCTTTGATTTTAATTTTTAATTAATAAAATTACAGTGAAACCTTTATCTAGTGTTTGTTAAAGGTTTGGGGATATAAATTATAGATATGAAAAAACAAATGTGAATGTTTCTACTGGGTTTTCAATTTCATAGTCAAAAAAAGGTAAAAATTAGATTCAAGCGTTGGTGGCCTAGCGGTTAGCGTAGCTGCCTTCCAAGCAGCCAGCCTGTGTTCGCTTCCCAGTCAACGCTTTGACATATGAAAAAATTATATTTATAAAGTGCATACTCGTTACTTAACATAATATTTATTAAGGCTACAACATTAAGAATATGCGCCTGAAAAAATGACAGGTCCCTACTGTCATTTTTTTCAGGCACATATTCTTAATAAATATTACATATGAAAAAAAAAAAAAGAAACAATATATGCAAGGACAATGAATAGAGGTTTCATTATAATTTATTTTTCCTTACTCAGATACTTTAAGGTCCATGAAAATATAAAAGCATATTTTAATCTTGTGATACATATGTACATATAAGATATATTCACATTATAATTCATATTTTCATATTTTTATATTGAGTTGAAAATTAGAATTTGTATTGAGGGAAATTAGAAATAAATAGATGATAATTATAATCTAATTATGAAATTGAAAAAAATATTTCACTTTCAATAAAGTTAGACTTTCTATTGCATGTTCTAACTTTGTAATAAATAATGTTGCCAATTATATCATTTATAAAATTTAACTTTTCGCCTTTTTATTGTTTATTCTAAAAATATTCTTTGCCAATTATTTTTGCACTTTTAAAAAATCATATCTTATTATCTAACAGTTTCAATTATCTAGCAATTTTCTTCAAAGATTTTTATATATTTTTAATTGAAAGTTGTATATATATAAAAGATTCCTGAAAAAGACAGCTAGACAGTTGAAACTGTTAGATAATAAAAAATATGCTTTTTTTTTTACAAAATGCAAAAATAATTACTGTTTTTAGGATTAATTTAGAATTTTTTTAATTGTAATTTTAAAATCTAATGCACTGGATTTTAAATGTGAGTCATGTTTAACCTGTAATGTCTACAACATGATTTTATAATAGAGACTCATACCATTCCCAAAAAATATTTGTTTTATATAATTATCATTCCAGATTTATTTTTTTAAATTAATCTTATTTACAATAAGTTTTATAATATATATAAAAAAATTAAAAACAGCTATAAAATCACAAAAAATGGAGAAATAAAATTATTTTTGTTTAGAATACCTTCAAACTGGAGTCAGTTGATTGCTTTCTTACACTCAGTTATTATAATGAAATAAATTTGCTATTTAATATTGTAATCATTATTTACAATAAATATTATAAAATTTGTCTAAAAAAATAAGAAAGAAATAGCCATAATTTGCAAAAAAATGGAGAAAATTACTTATATTTAAACTACAAGCATTATGAGATGCTGCTAAACCTGAAAAAAAAAGGGCATTAAACTTACACTGTGCAGTCTAAATTCAGACTATTTTGATGTTTGAAAAATACAGACATACCTAGGTTTTAAGATGGATACCTGTTCAATTATAAAAAAAAATTGTCAATTTAAGACATATGAACATTTGTAATGCTATCATATATTGGTTGTAGTCTTTGCAGATTAATCATATGAAATCACTCATCTTTCAATAACTTTGATTTGATTATGAGGGAAAAGTGTTTCATTTTTTTAATATTAAAGATAGTTATATTTCTCTATTTTGCAACTAAGACACATTTTATGATAATAACAAAGAGATTGTCTTCATATTTTTTTTTAGAATTGATTCTCAATTTAAGTGCAACAATTATATATGTAAGCAATTTGGATGCAGTGGTTGTACAAAATGACTTTGGCAAATTAGCAAGAATGACATTTGTCCTAGTAAACTCAATTGCAGAAGTAGAATGTAACTATCATTTGAAATGCTTTTATTTACATATATCAAGTTGTTTTTTTTACAATGACTATTTATTAATTAACATACAAAAATACAATCTTTTACTTGATTTTAAAATTTATATTATATATATATAACTGCTTTTTTTAAAAATATATTTTTTCAGTTTCTTAATTAATATTTATAGATTGATGTTGTAAAAAGCACCTAAACATAAGTTATTAGCCAATTTTTCATCAGTAAATTAATTATATATGCTACTCTCTAGTTGAAAATATATTATTTTAATTTCATAAATATATTAATATTTGAAGTAAGCTTATTGAATATAATTTAAAATAAAATAAAATATCTTTATATAACAGCAATAATTGTATATATATATATAATCCATGTGAATGTTTGTCTGCAAGGCTGTCAACTGATTGGTGAATGTATGTTTTTCCATATGAATAGCATTTAAATCATGAAGAAAATGTGATTACAATATATAACTTCATGTTTGAAATGTAATATTTAGTGAAGGAAAAAAATAGATTCTATAGTACCATATTTACATTTAGTTTTGGTTAGCACATAATTGAAATTGAAATGAAGGCCTTTTAGGCCTGTGTACAATTCTCACATTTATTCTATAATATTAAAATCTTTTGTTTAATTTGCATAAAAAAGTGTGTTAAAGCAGCCAATTAAAAAAATATATTGCTTATTTAGGCCGGGGACATCTGATATATATAATAATAGTAGTACAGAAAAGCTATTTTCAGCAAATACTGATTTTTGTTCTTTTCAATGTGTCAGAACTATTTTATAATTTAAATCTACATTGCATATATAATGGTATCTTTATTTTATATAAAATTAACTAGAACATATTATAACCTTAATACAATATATACAAGGAAGAGGAAAAAACTCGATATAAATGTATACTATATAATTTTTCACTCATTTATGATTAACCATGTACTAGTTAAATTATGTTTTATATATATCCATACCTTTATGTTTGTAGTAATTAGTGTAATTGATTTCATATCTTCCTTTTATTAGGTTCTTTAATATAGTTTAAAGGTTATATTTTTTTATACAATCCACTCTATATAAAACAGATTCATCATCTTTTTTATTAATTGTATTATTACATTCTTTTGCTCTTTTATTTAATTGTTTTCTTGTATGTCCATTGTAAATCATACTGCAATTTCTACAAGTAATTTTATATATAATTCCTTTTTATTTTTCATATCTCTTATTTTATAATTCTTTATTAATTTGGTCAAGATTTTTACTACTTGACCATTCTATGTTAATGCTCACACTTTTTATTATTCTTAAGAGTTTTTATTATTATTTATAATAGAATTATTATTATTGTTATTATTATTTTAATTAGGGGTTTATAATACTCTTATGGTTATATCCATAATTTTTTGTGTAATTCAGCAAACTGTTCCTTTTGTAAAATAGTCATATTTTTATCTGTATTATATCCATTATTTTTATGTTTAAAATTTTAAATAAGTGCCACCCTTTGTATTCATATCTATTATGAATTTATAGAAGTTCTCTTTTTTAATTTATCTTCTTTAATGAAATGTTTTAATATAATTTTGTTTTCATTATGTATATTATTAATATTTACATCTGAATACTTTATTTTAACATCAAATTCCATTTTTGCAAATTTGATATTATATATTATTAAATTCTTTATTACTACTTATTAAGGTATCATTAATATATCTAAAATGATGTATTATTTTTTGATTTAGTATTCTTTTTTTAATTATTTTATTTTCCAATTCATTAATAAATATTTATGAAATTAACTCACTAATTGCATAATCCATAACTCACCTTTTATGTATAGTCCCATATTTATTATTGGTTTTTAAATATAAACTATTATGTATTAATGTTAAAACAAAATATTCAGCAATTTGAATTATATATATATAAACTTTTTATAATTGCAGTACCTAATAATGAAAGAATGTGTAAGTGAAATCAATAATAGTGAATATGTTGTAAAATTACTTTATTGTTCAGTGTTTGGCATTTAAGTTTTGTAATAAATTATTTTATTAAAGTGCTATCGAAATTTATTCAAATGGTCTTGATAATAATATTGACTGTGATACTGCTATTTATTTATATCTGATAGAAAGTTTAAAGCGAGGCTTTATTGTAGTCACATATCTTCTAATAACAGAATCATTACATTATAATGAATCTTCAGCGGTAAATGCTTTGTTTTTGATTAGATGTAATTTGCCAATGGCAATCAAGCATTCTTATATATATATAATTGGTCTTAGATTTCATCCCTATATATTTTTTGCAGTCCACAAACTTTGTTTTAAACAGATCATTTTATTTACCCTATCCACACATTTTATTTTTTGTTTTGCAATTATTAAGTTTCAAAATGTGCATAATAAAAACTTTTAATATTAAAAATAGAAATTTTGTATTGTGATTGTAATAGATTTATGCTTATAAAAAAATACCTCCACCACATTGGAGGATATATAAGATATCTCCACCACATTGGAGGATATGTAATCATGAATCGTAAATCTCTTCAATTTATGCTCAGAAAAAATGCTGCAAATTAAATAAGTTAATAACAAAGAATTGATGGCCTAGTGGTTAGCATAGCTACCTTCCAAGCAGCTGGCCCGGGTTCTCTTCCCGGTCAACGCATTTGACATGTGAAAAAAAAAAAGATCTACAGAAAATTGTTTGAAATTTTTATTATTTATCTATAAAAGTTGGATGTTGAGTGTGTTTTATATATACATATTTATTACTTGATGATACTAATGAAAGTTATTTATTTTTTATCAATAATATTGTATGTGAGTCTTAAAATACATTCTGATGTGAGTAAAATGTTTATAAAAAGTAAGAAATATAGATTTTTAAATAAAAATGTAATTTTAAAAAAAAATTAAATTCTCTATTGATTTGTTCAACTAATGTCAAATATTTAGAAATTTTATTGTATTTTTTTAATGTTTATATTTTTTCAAGAATCTGAACTGTTTGTAAAATGTAATGGCAGTTATTCAAATCTTTTGTTATGGCCCATATTCATTGATTTAGTACCCATAATTTTAGTAACTCAATATTAAATTTAAAAAATAGAAAAATTGTAAATTTGAATTCATAAAGTTCATATGTAATCCACTTCCATGGGTATCATTTCTCAGCCATTTGCTCACCCTGTCATGAGGTTATTTATTATTGCACTGTCTTTTTTAAACTGAATTATTTCTGTTGGTGTCTTAATGTGTAATGTGTGTGTGTATGTATGTTAGACATGTATGTAAGATTATTAATATCCATGGTTTAAATATCTATGAATTGAAATCAAATGCCGTACTGATAGGATGGCTAATGTAATGCAAAAAAGATAGAGATATGTTCAGTTGTAGTTTGAATATATTTGATTTTTCTGCAAGGTCAGGTTTTTTAACCTTTTGGTGCAAAGTTGTCAAATAAAGTTTGATCAGCTAGTTTAAAGATTTTTAAGGAATTTTCAGTATAATTGTTTATATGTGGAATTTACTGAATGGAAAAAAAAAAAATCATTGTACTGAAGAAAAAAAGAGACTCATTAATTTTTTTTTTTTCATATGTCATAGCATCGGCGGGAGGCGAACCCGCAACAACCTTCTGCAAACAACAGCTTGCTTGCAAGGCGGCTGCGCTGACCCCTCGGCTAACAACGCTTGAAAGATATTAACAATTTTTGACCTCAGGAAGGAAAAAACCCCTTAAAAACTTAACTGAAAATGAATTTTACTTGTAAGAGTAAGTGTTCATTGTGTTGTATAAAATGGATTTGCTGAACATAAATAGTTATTTATGAATTTAATTATACATAAAGCATTTTGAGTGTTTTTATTAAGTAGAGATTTAAAAATGAAAAATATAGTAGAATAATCAGATATATTTGCAACATTAAATTTTATTTAAAAAGAAGATACAGAAAGATATTTTAGTGATTATAAATATTGTAAATTCAAAATATAACTTGGAATGATATATTTAATTTTTTTTTCATGTGTCATAGCATCGGGCAGGGAAGAAACCGCTAACCCTGGATAATTGCTTCTAAGGCAGCTGTGCTGACCTCTCGACCACCAACGTTTGACTATATTTAATTTTTAAAATGATATAAGTTGCATAAGTTTGACTTAATATATGTTGAGAGCTAATTTGTGTGACTTGTTGGTTTTTTTGACAGTATAATATTTATAATAGAAGTTGCAAACTGTGCATGAGTATGTATATGGATAATTTATACGATTACATTAATTATATATTAAATTATATTGTCTCTGATATAGATGATGATGATAAACAATTATGCAACTAAAAACACTATATTACATTTATAAATATGCCTTTTCCCACTATTATTCAACTTTCATCACTTATTTTTAAATACCTATAAATCATTTATATCAAATTAATGAAAATGATGATTATGAAGAAAATATAATTATACATTATATTTTAATATATGAATTTTTTCTACGATACAGGCTTTTTCATACCTGCCTTCCAATATATAATATATAGGGGTTTGAACTCAGACTTTTACAGGACCCTCGACTGTCCACGCTATCTCATACTGCTGACACACTTGATTACCCACATGTTGAAAAGATAATAGTTGCATTATGAGTTTATGATATTGGGATGATAATTTTGGTAATATGCTTAAATAAAATTACATTAACCATGCAGGTATTCTGACAACATTACTTGTTACTCTGAGCTTTATTTAAGCATTTTCCAAACTATGTTCTGCAAAACACTAGTGTTCCATAGAAAGTCAATAAGGGTTCCATGACATTAAAGAAATTGGTAATTCAAAGTCTCAAAAACATCCAAGTCATTAAAAATATTATTGATTATTTGTTTTTTGTTATTATTTTCAAGAGTTCTATTTTGTATAACTAACGTTTTGGAATAAGTGCTTATTTTGTTTTTTAACTGTTATAATTATTTATGTTATTTGTTATTAAAACAAAAATCCAAACCTATCCTTCTATTACAAAACCAAAGTGTTCCGTTAAAATTTTAGGATTTGTAAAGTGTTCCACGATATAATAAGTTTGGGAAACACTGATCTAAGTCCTTGATTCCCAATTTGGATATTCATATTTTCGGGATATTAACTATGCCATTTAGAAGTTTATTAAGAAAAAAAAACTGAATAATGGTGTAATAAAGTACATAAGTTAATTAATTAATGTAATGTTTTTTTGTTTTTTTTTACATAATCTATGAAGTATATTATATATGGCCAATTATTTGATTAATATCTTACAGAATTACAACTTATAAATTATGGAAGACTTTAAGAATTCTATGCTCATTTGTAATAGCTAAATATATATACATATGTAACGTCTATTTTAAGTCATTGATTTGTAATCCTATTATTGGGTTATTTATTTATAGTTACAATATATAAATTTGTAATAACAGAAAATATATACTAATTATAAATATTTTGCTAATATGAAATATAAAATTTATTGAGAATGAGCTCACAAGAAATATGTAAGAGTAAAAAGTTGAAAACTATTGGTCTGAAAAAAGTGATGATTGGATAAATTGGTTGTTTATATGCGATCCTAGATTAGATTGAATGAATTATTGAATGCTAGTTTCTTTAATGTGAGAATAAAAAAACATTAGTTGTTTATACAGCAAGTCAATTGATATACAAGAGTATAATTGAATATTTGTTATAACAGGATATACTTATATGAATATTGAATTATGATTAGTTAAGAGTCTTTATATATATATAAATTTACAGTATCTTAATGAATTTAATTTGATCCTCTATTTTCTATTCTCATATTCAAAATAAAAATGTTTTAATAGTTATACAGCATCACTCAGTGCAAGCCAGATTAATCAATGGATGCAGGAAAATTTGTGCATAAAATCTCTAATCTAGTGCCTACTCATCCACTATCCCCAGACTAGTTTCTAGCTTGTGGCTTTCATCAGTGAGGGGCCTTAGATCTGAGAGCACTACATCTAGATCATAGGATCTAATGCAACCAATGTCTATTGTAAATTTGATTATGAAATGGATTTTAAAATGTTAATCTGTTTTTAAGAAATTTTGGTATTAAATTGTAAATATGATGTTATATTTATCTTTTATTTATTTATGGCAGGATTATGTATTTGTTTTGTTTTTAATTATGAAAGAATCATAAACTTTAAGCATGTGCATGAAAAAGAATCATCATATATGGTGAAGACCTGATTTATAACAGTTTATTAAATTTCTTGACTAAAGGTTGTTGATAATGTTATTATTAATTTCACATGAATGCACAATTGTCTTTGTTTTATATATATTGGTTTAGTTTTTAATATTGTTAAGCTGCCATAGTTCATGTTAGATGGGCTGTCGTACACTTTCTCATCATTTGCAATATGGGCATAATAATACTTCTTCTTATGGTTCATATATAATATAACATGGTAATAAATTGTGATCATTAGGAGGAATTTATGCCATAGTACAGTGTCAGCCTGTCTTGTCATTAATCCGCCTAGCAAAAATTAATGGAAGTTACCTAGATGCAAAAATATAGAATAATACATTTTATTTACCATTTCTTAGCTGAAAAGTGAAGTTAGTCCGATAACAATCCAAATTAGTCTGATGAATATTGAAGAGATTATTTTTATACGTATGATGTATCTTTAAAATTGAGATATTAGGGCGAATATTTGTATAATATTCTTTCTGCCACTAGCAGAGAACATCCTTAAATGCACTGAAATATAATCAAACTTCATTGCTGGATTTTGAAAAGGATCTTATGGGATAGTGATTAGAGCATCTGCCTGCTATGGTACTAATTCAGATTTGATGAATCTTTCATTTTTTATTTCATAATTAATGTATATAGCCAACTAGGGGCCATTCAATAATCATCATCAATGGGTTATTCCAGGTGAAGTAGATTTACTTAGTTGAGAATGCTTTGACTATTTGGGAAGGTGTGGTTGTTCTCTGATAGTGAGTCCATGGTTACTTTTATCTTGTTGGATTCCAGATTAAGAAAGTAAAATTTACATATTAAGGAAAAAGCATCAATCCAATTATTTTGAGTTATAATTATTTAAGAATATATCAGAATTTATAGTTACAATATTTTCCCATATCAACTGAAATAAAATACGAAGAACAGGGAAAGAAAAAATATTTTATTTTTAAACTTTATATGGCTCTTATATTTTTTCTTCATTGTTTATTCCAGATGTTAGCAAAATATTGAACATTTTTTCCCGTTGTTTTGAGATGGTTAATTTGATATATATTTTATTCGTTTACTCGTATAAATCATGCGCATTAAAATCTGCATTCTTGGCAAATAATATCTGCAGTGTTTATTAGTATTTTAATGTTTTGTTTTAAAGTTAAAAAGATATTAGATATGGGAGGAGTCGCATTTGCATCTTTGGTTCTACTTTAATCATACGCAACTTAACTTGTCTAACCTAAAACCTTTTTTTATTTATGAAAAAATGAAACTATTTTTTAATTAATTTTCCCATGCCGTTGGTAACAAAAAGTGTTAATTCATTCATAAACCTACTGATCCTCAATTAACTTCGCCATTATATTTAAATAATAATATTCATCGTACTAAAATTTATAAATTATTATTACGCACTTTTTTTCTACGTTAATTATCGTTCACTTTTGCCCTTCAGTAATCACCTTTTTTAAAAAAAAAAATATCGTTAAAAAATTGATAACGTAATGATGAATTAGATAAAATTTTACGCTGCAAAATATTGGTCTTTTATCTGCAATATTTCTGTTAACGTTTACGCTGAACAAACTTCTAGTTGTCTTGCGTTGTTAGCCGAGAGGTATCGCAGCTGCCATGCAAGCAAGTAGTTGGTTGCAGACAGTTGTGGGTTCGCGTCCCGACCGATGCTATGACACATGTAAAAAAAAAAAAGACAGCTGTTGATCTCTCAACTTAATAGAGTTCAAAGGTTAAATGTCACGAAGATTGAATATCTGAAAACTTTGATATATTTTGGTTGTGGTGATGGACCCTTTGGAGATTTAATGGCCTTGAGAAATCATATATCGTAAGAAGGGTTCCAGCAAACCTATCAACTGTTGAAAACAATTTCCAGGAGTTTTTAAAAACATGGAACGCAATACTGTTTTATCAGTAAACTTTGTAAAAGTATTTTAAATTAAAATTTTTTATAATGTATATATATGTATTTAGATATTGTTATAAATACTACATTGTGTATGAGCCTCTTTCGACTTCTTGCTAAAATATTTAATAAATTAAATGGTATAGTTATGATACTTAAAAATCTGATAAATTATAATTTATAAAATGTAGTATTTTTTTTTCATATGTCATAGCATCGGCCGGGACGCGAACCCACAACCGTCTGCAACCAACTACTTGCTTGCAAGGCGGCTGCGATGACCTCTCGGCTAACAACGCTTGACTAAAATGTAGTATTAAAATATTTTTATATTAAAACATCTATTATATTTGTCAGCTAAAAATTAAGATATCTAAATGATTTAAATTTTGTTTAGAAATTATATGTTTGGCAATTTAAAAATCTACTGTTAAAGAATTAAAATAAATTCATACACACAATTTTATTTATTTATATGCTTTTTATAATGTGCTTATGGGAAAGAGACGAGAAATATTGTGAATTAATGGTAATAGATATGACGCAGCTAAATAAAATTTAAGAAATAAATAATCGTTTGTATCATGTGATCTCTATGTTGATTCTGTGAGCATGTGTATGTATTTATGTATATTAAATTCTTTTGTTTGAAGGCAGGTAGAGTAATTAAACAATGAAGTGGTAGTTTGCTATTGTTTACCATCTTAATATGATTTAATCTAGCACTTTATTTTAGACCTAGATTATAAATAAACTCTAATAAACTCTTTCATTCATATATTAGTCCAAAATGTTGTAAATTATATTTTTTCTTACAATGCCTATCCAATATCCTCAGACTAATTTCTGGCTTGTGGCTTTCATCAATGGGGAGTCTTGAAGAGAGCACTGCACCTAGATCTTACAATCTAATGCAACACTCACTGATGAAATCCACAAGCTAGAAACTGGTTTGGGGATATTGGAAGAGTAGATAATAAGTAAGGATTTTGTGCATAAACTTTCTTACATCTATTGATTGCTAAGGCTTGCTCTGAGTGGCACTACTATATGGAGGATTTGCTACCATTTTAATAGCCTGTGTCCACATAGAAAGTGGTGATCATGTGATGTTTTAATGGTTTCCCACAAACTTAATTGTAAAATAATTTTGTCACAAAACAAAATATAAATTTGATTGAAGATGATACAAATCTACTATCTGTTTTTGCTGAAGTATATTTATGACTCTGTATCTTCTTAATAATGACATCTGTAATAGATACTATATTATTTATTGCACTTTACAATCTGTGTAAAAATAAATAGATGTGTCAATCAAAGCATTTCTGCAGTCTTCTGATTTACATTTAATATCTGCATTAACATATGTAATCCATATTACTCTACTACCAATTATGAAATCATGAGTACTCAATGAATAATGCTAGGGCCAATTAACACATATAGATATAAACTAGTGTGATAATTTCATTGCCCATTTATTAATCATGTTTGCACAAATGCCATTCAGATAAAGTGATATATGTAGAATGGATTGCAGACACATCTTAAATTGTAATTGCTCATGTAAGTAAAAAAAAAAAGATATTCCTACTACTAGAACAGATGCCTCAATATGATTTAATTCTCTAGTGGTAGGAATATCCATTATCTTAGTTAATATTTATGTAATTGTTTAATGCCTATTGAAATAATTCTCAGAAAAAGGGATGTTTAGTTTTGATATTAACTAATGACAATTATCATTTTAAAGATAGCAATATAGATATGACTATATAATATCTAACATAAGAAAACCTTAATCCTAAATAAAAATCAATGATTAAGGTAAATATAATGTATATTCAGAACTTTAATTGAACCAAAATTGTATTTTTGTGTGTATATATATTTTAAGTCTAATTACCACTTAAACAAGTATGGGGAGATATATGATAGGAGTAACAAGAAGAGATTGAAAATAAAATGTGTGAGAGAACAAACAAGTGTTACTAACATCATTGAAAGAATTAAGAGATTGCAATAGAGTTGAGCTGGAAATATTGTTAGAAGAGATGATAATAGGTGAACAATTGAAATCTTAAACTGGATGCTATGGTATTGTCAAAGACCTAGAAAGAGACCATATGTGAGATGGATGAATGAAATAAGGAAGTGTGTTAGAGTGATGTGGAGAAGAGAAGCTAGAGTTCAGAGGAAATAGATTGAACTTGGAGAGACCTTTATTGTGAAATGATCGATAATGGTTGCAATGATGGTGATTTATACAAACAAATTATATTGAATTTTGATATGAATAATTTGTAATAATTTTTTTAAAGAAAATTGAAAATATTATTTTTAATAATTTAAATATGTTATTGTTATTTTTTAATTTGATCTTATATAATATGTCAAATTTATTAATGAGTGAACTATTTTACTTGAGTAAATATTAAACTAACATTAGGTCTGGAGGTGAAGATTACACAACTATTCAAAGCTAAATTAGAACAATTTTATTTTGTAATAATTTTTAAATCAATAATAGAAATAACTATAGCATGGACATATTTATTGTTCAAATTTTGAATTTGCATCCATTTTTTTTTCCATAATCTATATGTTAAAAAAATAATAATTCTGAAATCATGTGACATTTTATCACTTAAATGTATTAGTTATTTTTTAAAAAAACTGTCTTAAAAATAGATTTTGTTTTAATATTTTCAAAGTTTTGTTTTTATCAGTGTGTTTTTTATTTTAGCTCAATCCTACTGCAACCATTCATTGAGCCCAGATTTTGGTATAATATTCCTTTAGATTTAAGAAAATAAACTGATTGATTCCTTAACATTATTATATTTTGAGACATTGAAAGAGAAAAAATTTCAAAAACAGTAGATATTCCATTAATACTTTTTAGAATGAAAATTGTTGCCTTTTTAGTCACATTAAAATGAATATCATCTTTTTGTATTTTTTACATAAGTTAAAATGTGTGTTCATTGTGTCTAATGCTTTCCAGATATCTGGAAATGTTCAATATGAGATTTTTTTCAATTTGGTAAAGGCATAGAAAAATTAACAAACCTTCACTGTTAAAGTTGTATTTATATGTTAGACTATTTGCATCATCTAATATGATTATTGAATGTCTTTAGAAAAAACGTAACTTTATTTAACTATTCCAAATACATCCAACTGTTAGTAATAGCACACATATTATTATTCCCTCTTCTTCAGGTGTTGCTGGCATGACCAGTGACAGTACTAGCATGGGAATCGAACCTAGACTCTTAGATTCTTGAGTATTGAATTTTAAGATAATGTTCTACAGAAACTCAATTTCATTATTTTTAGAATCTCACTCTTTAGAAAATATATGTTTAGCAATTCCAAGACCATTTCCAATATGTAATTGTAATGTTAAAATTCTGTTTAAATCTTTTTCAAAGAGTGTTGTCTCTGAAATTAGAATTTCAACATAATTTTGGTGCACAAGATGCATTTTTTAAAAATGTAATATTGATTCTAGAAATCAGCAAAACATTTCTGGATTAAATTAGAATTGCTCAGAGCAAGGGATGAAAAAATTTACCCATCCCATATTTACTCTGATACCTGGTTCTTAATTCAGCAGTGGATAAAACACTAGAATATCTCTGAATAATCAAAGGCACTACTAAAAAGAACAGTATTTTTTTTTAAAATTTTTGTAAATATATATGATTAAGTAATTCTATATAATACTAACTGTAAGATTATGTCAGGTTTTATTGATGTCCTAAGAATAATTTTATAATAAAAAATGATATAACATTGAAACATTTAAATTGAATAAAAATAAAGGCAGTATTTGTTTTTTCACTTAATATAACATTCATTTCTGTTTTAAATGTTTTATTAAACTTCAAAATTTACACAAATATGATTTTAGTAATGGATTTAAATTAAAATAAGATTTTAAAAGGTGTTAATGATATACCTTCTTTACTAATTAAATTAAGAATTGTTACATTTTCATTTACTATTGTCAAGCTCCCTCCACTCACAACTTTGATGCCATCCATTTCAGATAAATACACCAATGATTATTACTAATCATTTTCGAAACTAGAGATTAAATGGATGGCATCAAAGTTGTGAATGGAGGGAGTTTGACAATGGTAAATGAAAATGTAATAATTTACTCTAGATAAATACTTTGCATATAATAAAGATATATATGATAGTAACCTGGGTCAACTGATGAGTGCTGGTTCAGCACGAAATGCATCTTGGGGATCATTTGTCTTTTATTATATCTTTATATGAATTTGAAAAAAAATGGGGAAGTGTGGAGGTGTTTATTATACCTATAAGTTAAGAGTTATGAGTAAACCTATACAAAAATGTAAAGTTATAGTTTTATAACAATGAATCTAGTTTGCATGCAATTATAAAGAGATTCAGCCTATATAATGAAGTATTTTCAACATGAGCCTTTGCAATATTTTGTTGAAAGTGTCATTTTTAATATGAACAAATATGTTGCACAGTAACATTAATGATTACATAATTTAATCTCATATGTAAATATTTTGTTTTTTAACTTTTTGACTCCATAAATAACGTTCTATAAGACGTTGCAGTTTTGTGAAAGCTGCAGATTTTCAAAAGTAGTTATTGGTATTGAATCCTGATTCAGTCAATTTGTCAATAATGTTCTAATTGATACAGCATTTGTTCAGTATTTGGAAATTAAATTGACTTATAATGTCTTCATGTTGTATTTTTATCAGTCTTTACTACAGAAAAGACCTATGGTAATCACTTCATAGATTAGTGTCTTTTTTGATTCCATTACTACTCAAATAAATTTTAAACAAAATAATCACAGTTTTACTTTTTAAACACCTTATTATTCCAGAGGTCAATTATATATCTATTCCAAAAATACATAAATATGAATAATTCTAAATTTGATGTTTTTATGGTGGTGTACATGTTTTTTTCATTTAACATTTGTAATACAAGCTTGTTTAAATTAGGTCATGTGACATGTGACTTGATTTTTTTTTGTAATTTTATTTTTTGCTATTAAGACTTTGGTGATTTTATATTGCTAAAGCTATCAATATATGGTATATCTGAACTTAGTTCAATCCTATATGGCTATTCTAAGTTAGGTAGCTGGATTGGAAGATATATGGATGTCTGAAAATTTCAGATTTTCTACATAATAGTTGTCCATTAGATAAAGTACAGGGCTTGTCCTGGTATTTTTAATCTAATGCTTGAATATCCTAGCACCTCACTGAGGAAGCCAGTAGCAGAAACTGATCTGGGGTTGGGGATATTCTGCAAAGCTTGTTAAGAGCTTATTTGTGAGTTATTTATATAACATTTTATTTTCATAAGCCCTTCTGGTGACATAACCAAAGTTATACTTTCTGTATGTAGTTTTTAAAATATTGTTATTTTTTCAGATGTAATTTATAAGAGCATTTGTTTAAAAAATGTAATTCTTTGTGTATTTATATTCTTACCATGAACCATTATCAATCCACTGCAGGATGAAGGTCTCTGCAAGTTCAATTCATCTTCTCTGATTTCTTGTCTCTCTTCTTCACATCACTCTTGTACACTTTCTTATTTCATCCATCCATCTCACATGTGGTCTTTTTAGGGTCTTTTACAATCTCTTGGAATCCAGTTTAAGTTTTTAATTGTCCATCTATTATCATCTCTTTTAGAAATATGTCCAGACAACTTTATTTCAGTTTTTTAATTATTTTAATGATGTCAGTAACACTTTTTTGTTTCTCTTACATATATATACTGCATTTTTGATCCCTTCTTGTTACTCCTAACATGCATTTTTCCATACTTCTTTGAGTGGTCTGAAGTCTTTGTATTGCTCTTCTATTAAGTGACCAAGTGTCAGATCGATAAGTAAGAATTGGTAAAACACATTTATTAAAAGCCTTCTCTTTTAAATACATCGACACATTTCCTTTGAATATTAAGTTATTTCTACCAAAAGCACCTCAACCAAGTTTAATTCTTTGATTAATTTCATCCAGTATGTTTCCATCAGTAGTAATAATCTGATTAAGGTATTTGTAATTGTTAATTTTTACCTCATCATAATCAATCTTTATTTTCATCTTTTGAGAAAATCATTGACCATTGTTTTTTGGTGAGGACTTTTGAAGAGGGTTTTTGCTCTGAATGTGCTACCTAAAGAATGTTTTACTCTATGTATAATCATATGACTTGAATAGAAATAATAATAAAATATTGTTTACTATTTTAATTGTTGTAATTTACATTTATGCTAAATAGTTAATACTATATTTCAATTTTAGCAACTTATTTTAGCAAGCAGTTGAAAAAGTATTAACAAAATGCTTTATAAATATAATGTAGTATTTGCTTAATTCTATTCCATAAATAAAAAGTGAAAGATAAAATGTTTTATTTGTTTTGCATTAAACCATCAAACATCACATGATCACCATTCTGTAAGTTACACAATCTGTTTTTCACAGAAGCAAAACTCTCCATACAGCAGCGCCACTCAGTGCAAACCAGAGAAATCAATGGATGCGGGAAGGTTTGTGCTGTATATTGAAAAATTTGTAAATATCTGCATTTAAAATGTTCTTACAGCTTCAACATTTATTATAGACTAGCTATTTTGCAGATTTAACTAGGCAAAAACAATACTTTTTGAAGGAGTAATTTTATTAAAACTTCAACAAGCCTAATATAGACATTTCTGCACATCGTGCCAGTAATATATTACTCCTTATTACAAACTGTAGTCATTTATTTATAGTTAAAGCTGCATGAGAAATGAAAAGATAGATTGCTATATCTAGCTCTAATAATTCACTATTGATTTGGAAAACTATACATTAAGAATCACATGATCACATTTCCTATACTAGCTGTTTAGCACAGGTGGCAATACTGTATGGAGAGTTTTGCTGTTTATAAACATTAAGAAGTTCAACAATTTTTTTAAATGAAATTTTGATACTTAAAATCTATAATTTACAAATTTTAGATTAAAACCAATCTTTTTTATTATAAACATCTCCAGTCTTACACAGTAATATTTCATTTTTACTTGAATAAAATTGTTTTTAAGTCTGAAAATTTACTAATCATTAATTGTTTGGAAAAAGAAAAAATCCAATGTTGAATTTGTTTTGGTAAAAACTATATTTTTTAAAAATATAATTCTCAATGGATTCTTGGTTCAGCCATATCAATGTATAATTTAATACTTTGATTTGCTGTTAATGTAGATGACCCAATTTCTTTTGTGAAAGCAATATCTTCATGTTCACATAACTCTCACTATCTTATAAAAGTCATTTTTTATTTATTAGTTAACGTATTAAGCAAATGTTGGAGGGAAAAGGGGAAAAGTTAAACAGGAAGTTTATAAATCTTAAATCAAACGTCATCAATCTTCATGAATGAATAGTGAATATTTTCATTTTTTATTTAATTTAAATTATAATCGTAAAAAATTAACATAATACATAAAAATAGTGAGAATAAAATATTTTTTATTTTATCATATATTATTTTTATTCCCGATTCGTTGCTCTTTTTTTTTTTTTTAAAGTTATTTATGCATCTTTTGCATTTTATTTTTTTTTTACAAAAAACAAGTTTAATATATACAATAAATAATTTATAGATAATTACATTAAAATGTAATACAATATAAATTGACATTAGAAAATAACTTATTAATAAATATATAAAATTGCCAATACTGAAAATAAATTGTGCAAAATAAAATAACTATTAGAAAGAACAAACACATATGCATACAAATAACCTTTCTTTTTAAAAAAAATATTTTATGAAAAAAAAAAAAGAATTTAAATTACTTTTTTTTTTTTAAGATGTCATAGCATCGGCCGGGACGCGAACCCGGGCAACTGCCTGCAAGTGCAAAGCAGTCGCGCTGACCTCTCGACCACCAATGCAAGACTATTTTCTTAAATTACTTTTGAAGTAATAATATATGAATTTCTGCTAAAATAGAGATGTTGCCACATTTAAACCCAGGCTTAGATGTATCTTTGTCGATGTGAGCTCACTGTTCACACAAATAGCATTTATCGTCACCTAATTAACATCAATGTGTAGGATCATCCAAAATTGTTGATAGAAGAATTTAATTACTATCTGGTAGATATAACTACATTCGGACATTCATAGAAGGATTAAAAGTAGTAACCTACTTCCTATAAGGAATTCAGGCCTAGAAACTACTTTTGTGGTAATATGATTCTAACAGTCATTGAAATAATTTTCTGTTCATCTTATTTGATGTGAATAATCTTAGTTACTATGTAACAAGTATGATCATATTAAGATATTTGGATTCAAGGACAAAGCACAGTCTGTCTCCAGTAAGTTTTATCATCTTCATGTTCTTCAATTTTATTTATTTTCTTTTAACCAGCTTACCAATAATACTAGAGTTTGAATTCATTGATAGAACTCGGTAATGATTTTTGGAATTAGGGGTTAATTTATAGCCTTTTAAGGTGGTGTTGGTGACAAAGGTGATTTAATATTAATTTTAAGTGATTTTTGCAGCAATTTTGCCTTCCCCCTCTCCTTTTTATTATTATAAAGTATTAAATAATAATTTATTTCTATTGAAACTTTTGTAAACAATATATTTTTAAGAGAACTAATGGAAAAATTTGTTATTTAAAAATTTATTTTATTTTTAAATAGTTTCAAAATGGAAGTTTGATTTTTAGTGTCATTTTAACTTTTATTTAAAAAAAAGTATTTGTTATCATTCAGATGTTGATATTTTCTAAATGAATATCTTTAAATATAAATACATACCACCTAAATGTAATTCAAACTTAAAAAAAAAAAACAGGTATCAGAAATTCAGGATCTATTCAAAGATAGAAACCAAAAGGGTGATTTATTAAATTTTCATTCTAAATTTTTCTCTATTTGTTAGTGAAATTTATTTGTGTCTATGTCATTTATTTTAGCATAATATGTTTGATAGCAGAATAGTTAAAAATTTGCTTGTGTAATAGCATTGTTTATACAGAGATATTTATGCTTCAATAAATGCTGAGCTTGTGTTTGTATTTTGGATCTAGTGTCTGAATGTGATAACATCTCACTGATGAGAGCCATTAGCTCGAAACCGGTTTGGGGATAGGGATAATTTTAGATCGAGATTTTAAATGCTTTCTCTTGTGGCATTTATTGAAAAAGCTTGTTTAAAGCTATTAGCACAACCATTATGTCACCATTTGTAAATACAAGCTAATTAAGTCACATGATTTATAACTTGGTTTTCCTTACTAATATAGTTTGGTTTTTAAGACTTTGGCAATGTTATATTGCTAAATATATGTTGTATCTGAATTTAGTTCAGTCTTATATGGCTATTTAAGTTAGATAGCTGGATTTGAAGACATATAGATGTCTGAAAATTTCAGATTTTCTACTTAATAGTTGGTTAAGTATTTGATAAATGCTGGGCATGATATTTGGATCTAGTTTCTGAATGTCCTAGCACCTCACTGACAAGAGCCGTTAGCTCGAAACTGGTTTGGGGATAGGGATAATTCTAGATAGACATTTTAAATGCTTTCTCTTGTGGCATTTATTGAAAAAGCGTGTTTAGAGCTATTAGCATGCTCATTATATTACATTATTATATTTATGCTTATGTGAAATACATAATAAGCAGCCAAAACGTATCATTAGAATTTTTAAGTAGAAAATTGGTAAAGTTGTAGTTTTTAATATTTAAAAAAAATAGTACTATTCTACATAAAAAACATAATTTTAATATAAACTCTATCACCTTTAATGAAGAATTGTTGTATGGTGATTTGGTATATGTTTATCATCAATTTGTAACCACTTCTTTGATAAACAACTCTCTGGTATAATGATCACTGAAAATGGTAGCTATTTTGTAAAAATGATGCAATAGGGATGCTAATATCATTAAAAGCAACATGTCTATATCATACGATAAAAAAAAGGCATATGTTTTATTCCTCAGGAGTTTATAAGAAGTTTGAGTACCAGATCTGTGAGCACCAGAACTGACTCTAGAACCTTTCAATTCCAGGTTGGATGCTCTACCAATGATGTCAAACTGCACAAGATAAAAAAAGGTATATGGCTTTATTTATTGCTCAAGAGTTCATAAAAAGTTTAAGCACCAGAATTGATTCTGGAACCTCCCAATCCCAAGTCAGATGCTTTACCAATGATGCCAAACTGCACAGGGTAAAAAAAGGTGTATGGTTTTATTGCTCAGGAGGTCATAAGAAGTTTGAGAACCAGATCTGTGAGCACCAGAATTGATTCTGGGACATCATGATCCCAAGTCATATGCACTACCAATGATGCCAAAACACACAGGGTAAAAAAAGGCATATGGCTTATTGCTCAGGAGTTGATAAGAAGTTTGAGAACCAGATCTGTGAGCACCTGAATTGATCCTGGAACCTTCCGATCCCAAGTTATCAATGATGCCAAACTGCATGGGGTAAAAAAGGCATATGGCTTTATTGCTCAGGAGTTCAAAAGAAGCTCTAGCACCAGATGTGTGAGCACCAGAATTGGTTCTGGGACCTCCTGATCTCAAATTGAATGCTCTACCAACAATTTCAAATCAGACAGGGTAAAAAGAGGCATATGGCTTTATTGCTCAGGAATCCATAAGAAGTTTGAGCAAAAGATCTGTGAGCATCCGAATCTGTCCTGGGACCTTTTGGTCCCAAGTTGGACATTCTATCAACTGCACCAATCCATTATGATAAAGTGGCAAGAGTAATGTTCTCAAAAAAAAAAAAACTAACAATGTTTTATTTATTATGTAATCAAAAAGAAATTTTGATCACATATAGTAAATAAGCAGTATCAAAAATAAATTGTAAAATATATATGTATACCACATCAACTAAAATGCAAATCTTAGATATAGTATAATTGCAAAATCATTTAAAAGAATATGTCTTTAATCATAATAGGTAACATTCTGTTATACACACAGAAAAGAAATGAATAGTAAAAAAAAACGCTGATCAAATACAACTTTAATCTGTATCAAAAATAAAATGAAAAATGTATACGTTATGTAAAGAGTGTTTTATTTTTTTAATTTTTGTTTAATATTTTTGTAATATGATTGCAAAACTAAATGTCTTCTGTCATAAAATTTAATCAATTTCCAAAAAATAAGTTAATGTTTTGTTTGTTATATACTTAAAAATATATATATCGTAAAATAAAATATACCAAAAATAATTTGGAACATGTATTTCATCAGCTAAAATATATTTAACATAATTTTGTATAAAAATAGAATTGCAAGGTAATCTGTCTTTTATTGTTAATAAAAATATTTTCAGTAAATAGTTTTATAAATTATGTAATTTTTTTTTTTTTTTTTAAAAAGTCCGTTTACTTAATTGAATGAAACTGTTGTTATCAGCCTCACTTTGGTGCTTGAATGTCAGCTGACTTCTTAGAGAAAATGATTTTATGATAAATAAATGCTTATTAATTTTACAATCCTATCAAAATTCCAAATTTGTAACATATTAATATTATAAGAATTTGATTAAGTATTTTTTAAAAAGTAAATAATTATATGTTTGAACTTCTGTAATTAAAATCACTAAACTGTGTTTTAAAACAACTTAAAAGTGAAAAATGAAAAGCAGTTATAGTATGCTTTCTAATTTATGTTTTATGTGGTTCATAAAGTCTGTAATATGCTTTTTATATGTTTGTTAAAATTCTGTAGTGTGTAGTTTTTATATCTTGGTTATTATTTTTTTCTTTTTATCTTTATACAAAAATTTTCTAAATGTCACTGAAAATTATTTAAGGAAAAACTATTATTATAGTTTGCTATGAAAAACACTGCTAGGGAGATAAATATCTTTCATGATAAAGAAAAGGGCTATTTGAAGTCTGAAGTAGTAAGTACTATTATGGTAAAATGTTAATGTAATTCTAGAATAACTGTAATTTAATATGATTTTAAACTCTTGAAAATGAAGTTCAAAAATATTTGATGAGTGATTCCATAATGAGAAAAATTCTTCATGAAAAATTGACATAAAATAAATTCTTATATGAAAATGTGAAATGAAATGAGATTTCAAAACAAAAACATTACTTATGTTTATTTAACATTTTTACACACATGTATTTTTAATTATAACATTTTTTTCTGGTAAGGCTTAATAACAAAATCTGTTCCTACTCTTTTTCAAGTATAATTGATATCCAATCATTATAATTGATTTCTGATATAACTTTTAAAGATTCAAATTATTACTATTTATATTTTAAAGTATTATTGAACTTTGTAAATAACTGCACAATAATTGAGATTTGTGAAGTTTTATCTTATTTCAGCTGGTTCTTTTAATAAATCAAGACATTTCATCTTCTTCAGGCATGCGCTAAGATTTTCTGCAATTGTATATGGGTTGAATGCATTACTAAGTTACATGTTCAGAAATAAAAAAGAAACATTTAGCAGAGTGTTTAGCTGAACAACGCAGTTGTCACTTGAGATTGACTGATAGTGTTAGAGAAGTAATAAAAGGTTAAAATCAAAGAAAAAAAAATTAGAGTGAAAATTACATACATTCACATTATCAAAATATAAAAAGATGATTAATAGTGGGAATTCCTGAATGGGTCCTATATTATCCTGAGTGATTGAAGACAGAAAAAAATAGAGAGAAAATGTGAGAAAAAAAAAAGATTAATTTAATTACAAATGTTAATTATAATTAAAGAATGAATTAAAATGGGAAAATATTAAGAATATACAAATTTTTTATTTATTCACTCAGACACATAACTACCAAATCCCAAAGGAAGGCAATGCCTGCATGCTTACACAGTCCAAGGATTACTGAACTTGAAAATCTATAGCAAGGCAATTAAAATATATTCACATGAAAATAATTATTAACTATATCTCATAAATTTTTGCATTTGGGCACAATTTTTCTAATTATGACAATGCAGTCATTTGCTATGATTGAATATTGCCTAATATTTTTAAAGAATATGACCTTAAATCCTTACCACTTAAAAATTGGCTTGATTGTTAAATAATACTTTCACTTTGGAGGTATCCTATTCCAACCATTTTTTTCCAAGCCACATACACTTTTACTATGTTATGCAGATCTAATATGATATGCTATATCTCGTACTATAATATTGTAAAAAGTAAACTTAAATGTTCCCAAGTGTTGATTTAAAAATTAGTTTGATTTTTGATGTTGAGATAAATAACTTTTGATTGTTTTAGATCAATCGGGTTTATAATTGCTACATGCTATTTTTAGTATACTCATAAAAGGTGAAAATTAATAGGCCTTCATATACATGTTCTTCACATATTTCATTGTAGAATAGCATGATTCACAAAATATGTTGTTGGGAACAATGAATAGTGGTTGGAAACACTTTCATTCTATTTTCTATTTGTCATTAGCTAATTTCCAAAATTTTGTATACTGCTTTCCCTGTCTCATTTTTAAAAATAACCTCCAGATTCATATCATTTTTAAGTTCAATAAGTTTGTCAAATTGCTTTGCATAATCATAACTTTATGCAACTATTTGTGTAGTAACTGCTGTTTGTAAGTGTCAGAAATTTTCTACAAGCAACAGACAATTCTTAATAATTCTTAAATTCTGAAATCTGCTTTTAAATCCCTTATATAAGGCAGCTAAATAATTTGAACTGATCGTATAGTTTTTTGAAAATGACAGTATCGTTGTTTAGCTTTTATTACAGTTTGAAAAATTATATAATATTTGGTTTTGTATTTTCTTATAATAGATACTTAGTTTCTTTTTAAAATTAATACTTCATTTGCCATCTGCAAATTTTTTTTAATTTTCAGCCTGAAAATCATGATCGAGTCTATTAAGTTTTTCTATGATGTTGCTCAGAAAAACTAAATAACACCACCATTCATCATTTTGAAGATCATTGTAAACTTTATTATGTTGTAAAAATGAAATAATTTCTTGATCTAAACAAAAAATCCACCCAGAACTTTTCTTCTGCTTAACCATTGCGCTGAGATGTGCAAAAGAACATCATTATAATTACTGTTTATTTTTCCCAAAAGACTTTAATTTTCTATGTTTCAGTTCTCATGCTCAGATATAATTTACTGTTTATGACAGTTTTAATCATGGTATACACTTCAGCCATGGAGGTAAGGACTGGTAATTTTTTTTTTTTTTTTTTGGTGAATGATACAATGAATTGATGAGATTTGTTAAATTGTATTTCTTTTTAAATAGGGGAACAAATCCCTTTTTGGATGCGGTCATTGAACGACATTCACACACCCAGAACATTTTTTTTATATGGATTCCAAAAGTTTGTATTTTAATATATTAATTATGAAGATTTACTGTTTGCACTAGTAACAATAGAAACATTATAATTCAACAATCTAACTATTCATCCATATATCTATCTACTCATATATCTACCTACCTACTTATTTATCTATCTATTATAACTGTAAATAGTTTTCAGGATTTTCCAATATCCACTTATTTGTAGCATGAAAATTTTTATAAGTAATCTACCAACATTTTTAATATCTTTATCTAATCTACAATTAATCTTTTTTCTAAAAAGTGTTTTCTATTTTTTTTTTTTTTGACAATGTACTGCTCTATTTATAAATTATTTATACTTCTCACATTTTTAAAGTAAAAACTTTAACACCCGTATAAACTTTATTTTATTATTCTCAAAATAAAATATTTTTTCCCAAACATAGAATTATTGAGTTAGGCTTTTTTATATATTATAATCACTGCTTTTTTTATTATTTTAATAAGATTTAATCTTCTCTTCTCATTTGCAGAACTATTATTATGGATATAAGTATAAAAATTGTTACATATATTAACAAAACATTAATTTTTTAAAAAGTTTGGTTTTAGTACATAACTTTTACAAATGTTTCCATGAATGTCCGCTATATTCACAATGAAATGCATTTAGATAAAAATTTCTTAGTGAAATTAGTGTTATATATTCATTCAATGTGAAATAAAATTTCATTTATTGGTTAGAGTTTTAAATTGCGCTTTACACAAAAAAGTGAAGCTTAGTATTATTAGAAAATTATACGGCTGAGCACTTTCAGAGAACTTAAGTCTCCATATTCATAACCTATTTTGGGAGTGTCGACTTACATTGAGATTTTAAGCAAAATTTAGTGATAATTTATGCAAAATTTATTCAAAGTTTTTTTTCATAAAGACCATTTTCTGGAGATTGCAAAGCACGATTCTTTTTGGTTTATTGCTTGATTAGAATAATAATGTGTAAGTAAAAATAATTATTTTCTGATATTATTAAAAAGCAGATACATTTTAAATATGTCTCCAAAAAGTAAAAGATTTATATTATTTTTTATAAATCTCCACATATACATTCTAATGCAATTTTTTTAATATAATTCCTTTAATTTTCTAACAGTTTCAACTGTCCTGCAGTCTTCATCAGAGTATTTGCATAACCATTCTCTCTTTTTTAAAAAATTTATAACTAAATAAACATAAAAAAAATTTTTTTAAAAAAAAAGAGGAAGGTTATGCAAATGCTCTGATGAAGACTGCAGTTCAGTTGAAACTGTTAGAAAATTAAAGGAATTATATTTAAAAAAATTTGCATTAGAGTGTATATGTGGAGATTTTTAAAAAGTAATATATATGAATATATGAAGGAATGCAAAAAAAGTAAAGAAGATATAAGAATAATATATTTAAAAAGTAAAAGATGTTAATTTTTATTATTATTATTTGTTTGATTAACTTTCTGAGTTACCATATAGATACTATAATAATCTTTAGAATATATGGCCATCTTTTGCATAAAAAAACACAAAAAAGCTTTGGATTTCTGCAATTAAGTCTTGGATGAAATCTTTTATGCTTGTGGAACGAAAGAAAAAAAAAAGTAGCTCTTTTTTTATAGAGATTTTAATCCCAATCAAAAATATAGACAATGAAGAATTCATTTTTAAAAAATTTCATTATAATAATCATTATGTTGTTTTAGGAATAAACTCATGATCTTAATTATATATATCTTAATGATATAAAGTTTATTAAAAGTTATAATATAATTCTAAATTTAAGATGATAGAATTGTTAGAGTGTGGCTAAAACTGATGATATTGGGTTATAATGATGACTGGTATGATGATGATCGTGTGATATCGCTTGGGTATAATTACATAATCTGCCTACATGAATACAATAAAGTGGAAAATTAGATTTATTTTTATTTTTTAAGCACGTAAATATTTTATTTATTTAAACTTTGAAATATAATATTTTAAAAATTATATTTCTACTAGAAAGATAAAAATATATTTTTGGTTTATGTGAGTTTAAATTTTAGTATTTTATTCATTTTGCATTCTAAAAATAAATAATAATAAAATGCAATAAAAGCTAATCACTGTCATTCAAGTTGATAAATTTTAATTTTAAAACAAATAAATTTCTTGATTTTGTAAATAAAAAAGTGTATTTCTATAGTGTGTGTGTGTAGGTCTATATGCATATATCAATCACAAATCATAAAGTAATGCAAAAATCATAATATAAAAAAAATAGGTGTCTAAATTATTATATCATCATCATCAACCATTATCAATCCACTGCAGGATGGTCTCTCCAAGTTCAATCCATCTCCGATCTTTAGCTTATCTTCTCCACATCACCCCTGCACACTTTTACAATCTCTTGGAATCCAGTTCAAGATTTCAATTGTCCATCTATTATCATTTCTTCTAGCAATATGTTCAGATACAACTCCACTTCAGTCTTTTAATTTTTTCAATGAGATCACTAACACCTGTTTGTTCTCTTACCCATATATTGTGTTTTCGATCTCTTCTTATTACTCCCAGTATGCATTTCTCCATATTTCTTTGAGTGGTCTGAAGTCTCTGTATTGCTCATCTATTAAGTGTCCAAGTCTCAGATCCATAAGTAAGAACTGGTAAAACACATTTATTAAAAACCTTCCTTTTCAAACACATAGGCATATTTCCTTTTAGTATCAAGTTATTTCTACCAAAAGCACTCCAACCAAGTTTAATTCTATGATTAATTTCATCCATTATGTTTCCATCTGTACTAATGTTTTTAGATATATTTAAAAACTTCTACCCAAAACATACATTCTGAAAACATATCTTAAAAACAGTATACATGAAAAAAAAGGAGATAAAATTGAATTATGTATTTATCTTTAATAGTGGCTAAAAATTATATCTAAACTATGGATAATCTCTACTTTAATAAATGATGAGTAATAATCAGTAACACATTTGTCTGAAGTAATTATATCTACAAAAAGTTTGATATTTCTATCAAAGTGTAATAATTTGGTATTGATAAATACTGAACAAATAAGAAAGATATGAGTAAGACATTGTGTTGCAGGTCAAGTGTAATTCAGCATGAAATGTATTTTGGAGATCTTGATTGCTTTTTTTAAATGTCTTTTCTTTGTATATTTCAAATATGAATGGTGTAGTGGAAGTGTGAAATATGTCTAAAAGGCAGTTACACATTCAAAAAGAGATATGAAGTTGAATTCTTTCGTTTGTTTACGTTAGCTTTAAAAGTAGATATATTAACTTTTAACTGGGAGTTAAAATTTTATATCTGGGCTAGGGATAATCTTTAATAAACAACTTTTAATAATAATTAATGCATTTATTTGAAGTGGTTGGTATCAAAATTTTGAGTGCAGAAAATTTGACATATCTAAATCAAAGGATATTAATTAGATTTGGTAAAATATTTTTCAAATCTCATCTGGAGTTTCAGTTTTCAGGTTTTCTCTCTTATTGTAATTAATAATTGTCTACTTGTCTACTTATATACTTATATTTCATTTTATATATATAAAAGAAAAATGAAGTCAGTTTTTTTTCTGTATTTAGATGTAGAATAGTTATTCCTATTATTACTTTTCTCTTTCAATATGATTGCCAATTGGAAATACGAGTGCATATTTAAAATGATAAATCATATATTTCTATGATGAATCATTAAAGTCAAACCTGTATCTTTGGATTGTTGAGATTATATATTAAGCATTTATAATTCTGTGCACATATATAAATCTTTTAACCTATGTTCTATGCTCTGTGATATCTTTCAATTCCTAATTACTCTGCCTTTTGTTATTCCATTAATCTTCCTAGAAACTTCTTTGTTTTTTTCAATTTATCTATTTTTTTTTTTACTAACTATTTTTGTTATCCTTCTTTCTCTCTTTTATGATAGTGTTTATTTATTTAGATAATCTTTCCTCAGACACCCTCTGCAAATGTTCATGACATTCCAATTATCTTCTTGTGATTTCATTTACTATGATGCATTCAATAATCATTACTTCTCAACTTTTTTATTACTTATCTTTAACTTTTTTGTAGATCTTCACCAGTAATCCATTTCTGCACCTTCAATTCCATTTCTTATTCTTTTTTTAAACTGATAATCTCATTTCCATATGTAATAATATTTTTTACTTTTGTGTCATAGCCCATCATCCCAATATATCATCTTCAAAAATTTATATTTTTGCCCTTTTTTAAAAATTAATAATGATTGTTTAGAATCATATTGTCACATTTTCTTGTAGTTATACTTCAATATTTTAAGTTTCTGTATGCTTTTTCAATTATTCCTTATTTTAATATTTATGTGTTTCTTACTAGTTCATAAATCTCATTTGTTTTTTAGCCATTCAAGTTTATATTTTATACAGAGCTGTACTCTAGATAAATCATTTATTATACTTCTTTTTCAATTCCAATTTTACCAGATTGGAACTACCATTTTACCTTAAAAAACTATTATCATTGTATTTGTCATCATGCTTATGCGCATGTTTTAAAAATCTACCTATAAATGTAAATTGATATCTATATTATATAAATGTGAAAGTTTATTTGTTTGTCAGCAAATGTTGAACTAATCTTGAAGAATTTTGCATGATTTTTTTTTCCTTTTTTTGTATATAATTTTACTAGCATACAAATGTTTGCTTTAATTGTTTTTTAAAATATTGCAATTTGTAATATAAAAATGCATGAAAGATCTATATCAGGGGTGGCCAACTTTTGTGTTCATAAGATCTACTTTTTATTTTTAAAATGTGTTGCGATCGACTTGTAGTCATAGGCGTAATCTAATTGGAGGGAGGTGTGAAATACATACTATTTTTATATATCTACCTAGTAAAGGATAACAATTATTTATAGGGCCAAAAAACTCATGTCGGGGGGAATTACAGCAACATGAGTAATTATTAACAATATTTATTAATTCAAATTAGCTGCACTAAATCAAGATTAAAAATATTATTTTCAATAATGATCCTGCTTAGTGGACTTCACCTATCTAGAATTGGAAAAAAAATTAGAATAAAAACAAAAATAACAAAACAAAGTTGAAAATCTTGACTTAATTTGTTTCACTTGTTACCCGACGGATCTTGCCAGATTGGCCACGTGATTGACCAAAAATGGCTTTGCGATCGATCGGTGGATCACGATCGACTTGTTGGACACCCCTGATCTATATCATATAAACGTCATCATAAAAAAAAAACAAAAAATGAGCAGCTCTGATTAGAAAATTTTTTAAAATGCAAAGTATAGTTTTTGGTAGAACAAGGTAAATATATTTTAAATTAATTAAATTACATTTGTACCACATATTTAAATTTTTCATTTGAAAAATGATAATTTATATTAATTAAAATAATGAATTTGATAAATTTTTAGGATTTTAATTTAAATATAAATTTAATCCAGCACGGATATAACAAAAGAAATACTACTGAATTTGGTAAACTTTTAGGGATGTTAGTTCAAATATATTTAACACTTGAAAAAGTAAAATTTAAAATGTTGTAGTTAGAGAAAGAAAATTATTACTGAATTTGATCAACTTTTAACATTTCCCTTATATTCTCACATGAAGAAGTAAGTTTTAAATATATTTAATTAACATTTGAGAAAGAAAATTTTAAAATGGTATGAGTATTTGCCTGATTTTAAATGTATTAACCTCCATTAATTAACTAAAATACTAATATGGATATGATAATAAAAAGAAAGGCTAAATATAAGAAATAAAATAAATAAGCACAAGAGATAGGTTCTTCTTATTTATCTTCTAAAAAATATCCACTTACAGTAAATATAAAAAGGTAAACTTTCTCCAGTAGTAAAAATATATATATATATATTTCTATCTTTTATTTATCTATTGTCTACTTGTCCTTTATATATTATATATAGGTTATGGATTTGTGTTGTATGGTTCTTAGCTCAATTTAAGCAATAAATCAATAAAGGTAAACACAAGCTGTAACATCACATTATTTATATTAAAATGTCAACATACAATAATTTAAAAAAATCTGACTTTTTTTCAGTGTTTTATAAATTACTTGAAACTATTAAAAATTATCAAATAGAATAAATTATTTATTTTTAAAAATAGTAGCAGTGTGCATAATAAATTATTTTTTTATTCAGTACTTCATAAATTATATACTTCAATCAATATTAAGTTTTAAATTGTACTTTATGCAAAAAAGTGAACCATAGGTCTCCATATTTATAGCCTGTCTTGGGAGTGTCAGCTTACATTGAGATTTTAAACAAAGTTTGGCAATAATTTATGCAAAATTTATTCAAATTTTCTTTCATATAGATCATTTTCTAGAGATTGCAAAGCACAATTCTTTTTGGTTTATTGCATAGTTGTCATTTGCAATGAAGCATGCCTCCTTTATTTTTTGTTTCATATCATTACGCTCAGTGCACAATGCCCTAGCCAAAGTGGGTTTGAACATGTGGCCTGTTGTTTTTTGGTGCTTGAAGATTATGGATTTGTTTTCAGTATTGTTTAGAGCTCTTCTGTATAAATAGTGAAATTGAGATGTTCTGGTGGTGATGTTGGCACAGGTCTCTCCATAATATACTCTACATCCATTGGTTGGGCATGAAATTCTTCTAGCACCAAAAAACGGGCCATGTGTTTGAACCCTCTTTGGCTAGGGCATTGTGCACTGAGCATAATGATATGAAATAAAAAATAAAGGAGGCATGCTTCATTGCAAATGACAACTACATAATAAACTGAAAAGAATTGTGCTTAAAATCTCAATGTAAGCTGACACTCCCAAGATAGGCTATGAATATGGAGACCTAAGTTCCCCAAAAGCGCTAAGCCTGATAATTCTGATAATAATACTAAGCTTCACTTTTTTGCGTATAGCGCAATTTAAAACTTACCATTTCTCGAAGGTGAAGTAAAAACAAGGATTTTATTTCAATCAATATTAAAAATTATCCAATACAATATTTTAAAAAATCCTTAATATATATTTTTATTATCATTTATATATACAATACATGCTAATATCTTAGAATTTTTTGTAGTGAGCAGCTAAAATATGCTATTATACAATACAGAGATAGTGCTTCAGGCAGCTTAGAGAGACAGACAATCACTTTTTTTACTTGGGCACATATTACAATTAATGAATACCCTTGACAATAATAATATTGGTTAATGAAATTTATTAATCAAATCATATATAAATATGAAAATGAATAAATAATTAGGCACTTATGTCAATGCTTAAAGAAAATCAACTATCTTATAAATTTATAGTATTAGTCTGGAACAGAGATGTCATCAGGGCACCCTAGAGATTAAATCAGTCTTCTTTTTCACGTGTTAACACTATAGTTAAATTAGAAATGCATAATTCTATTCAAGAGAGAAATAGATAAATATTTATATTGAAAAACACATTACATATGTATTACAAATAGACTGTTAAAGAACTGTATCTCTTAAAACTTAATTACCATATATAAATGAATATTATATTCAATTATTCACATTAGATATGCATGGTTCTGATCAAAAAAAGTGCAAATTTAAATATATTATAATTTCTAGATAGCATGCCGTGAACAAATTTTATGAAACTAAATATTATTTACAAATGATTATTATTTGTAATTAATCAACTGTCACATGTTTTTTTTTCTTTTGATATGTATTGGATATATTATGTACTTCAGAATCCATGTTTGATAATTAATAATACTAATTAGTTTAACACACACAAAATAGTTTAACAACACTAATAGGTTGATCAATAACTCCAAAGACTACATTGATCCTGCGCTCACCCCACATGTGGTGTACTCCATTTCCTGCCCCCAAGCCAGATGCCACGCCACATATTATGGTGAAACGAAAGCCACAATTAACACCAGATTGGCTCAACATCGGTACACCTTCAACAGAGCCCAAACGAACAGCAGTACATCTTCTGCATTTTTTGAACATACTAAACAATCAGGGCACAATTTCATCCCCGCTAACCCCGTTATTTTATGCTCAGAACCAAACGACTACAGGAGGAAAATAAAAGAGGCATTCTACATTAACAGAGACACCCATGCAATCAGCAGAAGAGACACGTGCTTGACATCTCGAAAAAATGGGCTACGTAACAGTAACTCATTTGAATATTCTCATTTACATATATTAAGTACATTTCCCGAAGGCTATGAGTATGAGGGCACAGTTCATCAGCGTTCAGCCAAATTTATTATTAACTATATATTTTTTTCTCTAATAATTTACAATTAAGTATTTTTATTATTACAAATAAGGAGAAATTAAAACCACATTTATTAAAATAAAAAACTAGTACAACTGATCGTAGATACTTAAATTTTTAGAGACATTGCTGTTGATCTCAAGTATTATTATTTCATTTAAATAATGTGAAGCCAAGAAAACAGTTGCATGTTATTTTAGTCTGAACAAAGCAAAACTCTCCATAAAGTATTGCCACCCTGTGCCAACCAGAGTAATCAATGAATGCCAGAAGAGATAGCGATCATGTGATATTTTATTCTACTAATGTAAAAACTTTAATATTTGTGTTAATGTTAAGAATACACACGCATATATAATTCGACTATATATAAATAAAACAATCAAATCAAATAAATAAATGTGTTGATTTGATTTATTTATTTATGTATAGTCGAATTATATATGCGTGTGTATTCTTAATATTAACACAAATATTAAAGTTTTTACAAATATATTCTACTAATGTAAGTGAAGCTGCGGGTACAGTTAGTATATATTGTACCCTCCTCCCCCGTCGTCTCTCTCACGCATGCACTCCAAAGTAATCCATAATAATGTTTTGATATATATTCCGGGTTCTCTCTCTAGCTCAGTCTTAACAAAATGAATGAAATTAGTTTATTAAAATGATTACTACTACTAGCTCTATACTTTAAAATATAAATACAGTTATATTATTAAAAATTTATTATTTTCATGAGACATGGAGCGACGACACGGGGAGCGAGACAGACTACATTGAGATATATCCACATGATACTATCCCAATGGCATAAGAACACTATACTAAATAATCAACTTATGGTATTCCTATGACTTTCCAAGCTCTTTTCATTAATAATCTAGCTCAATTAAATAATTTAAGTAAATAAATGAAATAAAATCAAATCAAATAAATCTCAGGTTCATAAATTGCATTTAAACTGATTTTAATTACGGTAGTAAACTATGAGAAGGGAATTTTATGTCATAAATTCACTACGTAACAACTAACAATAATAAATAAGAATAATGATAATAATAGTATAATGTAATCCTATTTCTTCTTAAATGAAATAAATAAATAAATATTACGTTCGTGGTAGTATTTAATAATCTGACAATCAAAATACGTGTTGTAATATTAGCATATAATTTATTTTAATATTGTGGCAACCAACTTATGACCAATAAACGATATAATTATAATCCTTTAATTTTGGGTAATCCTGACGTTTAGCGCCCCGAACAATTCGCCCTCTATTTTTAAAAAAATGAACTATTTTTTCACTATGTAACTATATCCAAGTGTAAATGCTAATAAAAAAAGATTAAAAAAAATACTTACATTTACATGCGTATTTTCCACGTATAGCGGTCTTTGCTGTATATAGAACTGTAAATAAATGACGTATATTAACTGTAAATGTTTTTCTGTAAAGAAGAATAAATAACAAGAAAACAAACTTACATTTTTAGGAGTAATTGGAAGCCACACAAGCGAGGAAATGCACGAAAAGCCACACAAGCGAGGAAATGCACGAAAAGCCACACAAGCGAGGAAATGCACGAAAAGGTCGTCGCGTGCGTGCAGATTTCTGAAAGAAAATTCCTGCAGGTAGGATGAGAACAAAGGTGTGCTCATCCCAAATTGGTATTTTAGCTTATGCTATGCGACAGAGTGGACATAGGTATAATTCCACGCGGTCAAGCAAAAGTAGTTCAGAATTTGTCACGTGTCACAAATGACCAAAGTACAGTAGTTCATAATTTTTATAGCAACTTTGCGTGAGACTAAATAGAGCCTAAAAAATTAAGTTTTGTTACATCCATTTTATTTATTCATCTTCATGTAAAAAAGACATTTATAGTTACATATACTCTGCAATTACATAAAGAATAATAAATAACCAAAAAAATAATTACTTTTTTAGGCTGTATTTAGACTCACGCAATTTGGTCACGCGTCATTTGTGACACGAGACAAATTCTGAACTACTTTTGCTTGACTCAGCGTGGAATTATGCCTATGTCCACTCTGTCGCATAGCATAAGCTAAAATACCAATTTGGGATGAGCACACCTTTGTTCTCGTCCTACCTGCAGGAATTTTCTTTCAGAAATCTGCACGCACGCGACGACCTTTTCGTGCATTTCCTCGCTTGTGTGGCTTTTCGTGCATTTCCTCGCTTGTGTGGCTTCCAATTACTCCTAAAAATGTAAGTTTGTTCTCTTGTTATTTATTCTTCTTTACGGAAAAACATTTACAGTTAATATACGTCATTTATTTACAGTTCTATATACAGCAAAGACCGCTATACGTGAAAAATACGCATGTAAATGTAAGTATTTTTTTTAATCTTTTTTTATTAGCATTTACACTTGGATATAGTTACATAGTGAAAAAATAGTTCATTTTTTTAAAAATAGAGGGAGAATTGTTCGGGGCGCTAAACGTCAGGATTACCTAATTTTGTCATACAAATAAATTTTTCAAAAATTATTATAACACTTTTATGTTTATCTACTTTGTGCAAAATTATATGTTTGTTGCAATTATAAATGTGTATTGCGATATCATGCATTCTATGTGGAGAAATATAACTAAGACCATGAAGCTTACAAATAAATTTACAACATAGTTTATTAATAATTATACAAATAACAATATTTACATTATGTACATCGGATATCCCTACTTTCCTGTTACAAAATTACTTTACTAGTTTATCTCTTAACATTAAATTTCTACTTATTTTATTTTTAACTCTTATACAGTATTATTATTATTAGATATCTGAATTTAGTTTAGCTTGTTACAAAAATGTATCTATCCATAATTATCATTAATACTTTATATCTCAATTAATTTTAAAATTATATTTTTACAAAAATTTTACCTTCGTAGTAAAATTATACATAATCATAAAATTCTATTTTATATTATTATTCGTATGGAATCCCAAAGATTCAAACCCTTCTTGACATTTTGATGTTCCGTTTTATTATTGACTATACAATAATTATTAATCAAATACTTATCCAAGCCTTTGCTTCGTATGGTAATTACTATCATTAACAAACCACGCACAAATACATATATGTCTGTTACACATTTTCTTTAATCATTTCTTTACCAACATGCAATCTCTATTTTAACATATCATATAAAATATTAAAATTTTTATTATCACTTAAAACTTTGTTTTAGATTTCTCTTAAAAAAAAATCTTATATTCTTTTCCGAATTATTTTAAATTATATCATATGATTCTTTATCTCTTTATGACATTTATACTTTCATTTTTAAAATAACAGTTCTAACTCATTCTAGTAAATAACTATTCTTACATAACGACAACCTAGCCTCATTTCTATTTTATGTATCATTTCTATAAAAATATCTTTCTGACAATGTATATTCATGAAACAAGGATAGCGAAAATAGATGCGCAGGATCAAAACAACTAGAATATTATCCTTCATAAAACTTGACAATGATGGCACAGTGAATTTAAAGAACACCATAGAGGAGTGACCTTTATCTGTCTATCCACCTCTACTATAGGAGTGATGCTAAAGCTATTCCTTCAGCTTTATAAAACATCAAAAAGTTTCAAAAATACGTAAAAACACTGTCCAAAATATGTGTTCAGTGATAGGACTTAGTTAGCTATACTGAAATCACACAAAATACTATGATCCAAATATTTGATTTTTCTTATTTCTTGGCAAAAAAACATCATCTTGGTTTCCTTTACACCAGTACTAACTACCAAGTCACTATCCGATTTTATTTCTCTAGATTTATCTATGCATTACATCGACAAATTTCTGTCTACATTTCTAACAATAATAAAATTCATTTTTAGTTCAAACTATACAGCTATTCTTAAGAAAATCTTTTACTACTTATCTCGTATATTTATAATATACCAACTATTTTAAAATTATCTGAAGATTTTGCAAACATAAAAGTTCAAAAGAATCACATAATTATTATGATACTTATTATTAATTATATTTTTAAAACAACTTATTGCATGCACATTTAAAATTACTACTATCTCAAATATATGTTTTAATGTTGGATAAAATGTGTACTTATAATTTAAAAACTTTCATACATCATTCTTCATTAATAGATGACCTAAAAAAAAAAAATACATTATGCATTATCAATAATATCACAATTACCAAAACGATCTCTATCTTCTTGATCGCATTCTGAAGGCTTCACCGTTCCATTACTTCTTGTAGATATTTAAAACTTCCATACATACATTTTATTTTTATAATAATATTTCTATCATTCTATTAAGCTATTATATTTAAATCTAATTATTCTTAAACTCATGTTTATATGTTTCCCTAAGCTAATATAGAATTTTTATATTTTAAATACAATCAAATAAAAATATTAAATTATATTTACGATACTGCTTTGTCGAACTTGCTTGAAAATTGTTCATCGTAAAGCTAAAAAAAAAAAATACTTTATTTTTCCTTTCAGTCACTTAATGTTCTATAAAAAAAAAATAACTCTGTTTAATAATCTTCATCGACGATGATCCTTAGTTTTCTCAATATTTTATACACTTATTAATTATTGATATCTCCTTTAACATAGTCTGCTAGCTTTTTCCCGCGCGTCTGGTTTCCCCCCGATGCATCTTGTACGGACTTTTAAAATCTTCAATGAAATTTTGGTTTCCATGGATCCATTTTCATTTAGTTGAGCAATTTAATTTTAACATTTTAAAATCAAGCATTTTTCTTCATTGAATACGTTATACTGTTTTTTCTAATAAGCTAAAGTTTTAGGCACCTTGCCATAAAATATTTATAGCACTTTAATCTTTTTACTTTCCTTTTTCTCACAATTCTGGAACTATATCTTTTAATAATGTTTTCTTTTTAAAATAAACACTTTTCTCCATTATTATTTTTCTTGGTACTAGAACGCATATTAAAATTTTGTTCATAGAGAAGTATAACTTAGTTTTAAGATAGCTCTGTAAATTTATCGTCATAAATTGTTCTTGACGAACAGCAGCTTCTTTTTCAGATTTTCACATATCGTCCCAATTGTATTCCTTTCAGTTATAAGATTAAGTTTCAGGTTGAGCACAACTAAAGTCGTCTTAAGATATTTTTCCATTATTTTTCTTTCAGCAATCACTTTAAATATTTTTTTTTGTACTTCCATGTTACTGTAGGCTTTCTGGTTAAATTTGAATAAAATTTCCTGGTAAGATCACTTATAAAATTAGAAATTCATGTCTTTGCAGTCAAAAATATATTATATGTTACAGAATAACTTTAGAATAATACAAAATTATAGATTTATATTACTTTCAGCTACGATGTTTTCAGCTATCAAAAGTGTTACTTTCTCTTTCACTTTCACATTACTTCTCCCGCTTTGTATAATTCTTAGATTTTTGTCTGTTAATTTTACATCCTTTGATTGGTTAATATTTATTTTAGCGCGAACAATTTATTCATTTTATTTTGATAACAGAATGGATTTTTAAAGTTAAGAACTGATGACGTAATGTCTGGAATATTTATACCAATATTTTTAAATTCAATTATAGTTTTATTTAAAAAAAATCATCTAAGTTTTAAAATAATTATTAAAACAATATTTAATATTTTTAAACTTTCACTTTAAATATCGATGGCAATTATATTTAGTTTTAAATTCACACAGTTTATTATTATTTTAACAAGAGTGTGTGTGAAGGCATATAATATACGGTCACGTGTTTACTAACTTTTATCAAATGATTTTTATTTACGTCTTGGTTTAAATTACCAAAACTGATATATTTTATAAAAAATTTAGAAAATAATTTTAAAATGTAGAACTAAATATAATTCTCACCATCCCACATATTAATAACTTATAATCTATTAAATTTGATTTTTAAATACAATTATAACATTACATTTCATTTATTTAATTTATTAGTTTTTTAAATATTATACTAAATAATTGATATACTTTTAACTATCTATAGCTGTATTATTTTATATGGCCAGCTTTCACAACCATAAGCAATGATATGATTAAGCTTTAAATTGTACTATAAAATCTCATTCTCTTATTATTATTTATATATCTTACAAATATAACTTAAAATTTAAAATTTTTAATAATTGACCTTTCTACCCTACCTATGACCTACAGACAAGGGCACAATATATATTCATAATTTTTAAATATAGGCATACTTCATAGAGCTGAAGTTTAATTATAAATATAGGGGATTTGAACACAGACTTTCAAGATTTCTTCAGCTATCCATTTTATTTCATACCAACAATACACATAACCACACATATATGAAAAAGAAAAATGATCACCAATATATATATATATTTCATGCTGAACCAGCACTCATCAGTTGGCCCAGATCATCATCTCCCACAAACTTTAATGGACAGGCTTCAATGTATTTAACCCTCCAAATCTTCAGCCATTCATACCATTGAAAATCTGATGGTTTTCTATCTTAATATAAACTGAACACTGATTATATATGTGTGTGGGAGATGATGATCTGGACGAAATTGATGTGCTGGTTCAGCACTTTTTCGCATATGTGTGGTCATGTGTATTGCTGGTATGAGATAGAGTTCTAGAATAGCTGAAGAAATCTTGAAAGTCTGTGTTCAAATCCCCTATATTTAATATATTGATAATTGGATATAAAACAATTATTAGCTTGAATATATATTCTCTGTTGAAGGTAATGAATTACATAGCAATTATATTTAAAAACAAGTGGTCATTGATATAAAATAGTTTGTAGAAAGGCTAACAGAAAAGAAAAATGAATTAATATTTTTGTTTAAGTCAAATTCCATTGTTTTTAGTAAGAAATAATGTTTAGGATGACGAGTTTTGATACTTTCTTCATATCACTTTGCTTATTAAATATATAAACAAATAATCCGTAGTATTAATGCATACTGGATTATTTCATTAATTTTTTTTGTCTTATAAAACATTTTTGTTAGGACTTGTTTTATCGTACACTCTTCACAAAAAATATATCGAAACTTACTTATGATATAGTATTTTACAAATGATTTGATTAGATAAACATGTTTAAATAGCTTACTGCAGGGCAAATATGTCTTCTGCTTTCTTCTACAGAAAAGTACTGTAACAGAAGACGATATTCATTGGCGCAGAAGTGTTAGGTGGAGATAGTTCATGAATTTTCTTCCTTGATTTATATTATAGTTAAGAATACCTAGCTACTTTCTTTTCCTAGCTAATAATTGGATGACTGTCCAAATGGTGAATTTACGGGGGGGGGGGGGGGATTCTAAAATTGCTTGGAATCTGAAGAAAAATTGTTAATCATCTAATTCGAATTCAAGTTTTGATCCTAGTAGGCAGATGGACTTGCCACTACATTATGAAGTCACTCACAGATTGTTGAAATCATTTTCTATATTTATATTCCACTAATCTTACGCTAAGTGAATATTTTCTAATATATATATATGGACTATGTATATGAACTGAATTAAAATCCGAGTTAAGTAAAATTGGAAATTTTTTCAAAAGGTTTTGGATTTTTTTATATATATAGATAAATGACGCACATCCAATTCAGCTAATCTTTCAATATTGGTCAGCAAATAAATATTTTTCTATATTTAGCTAGAGAGTAAAATGAGAATGGAAAACTATTCAAATCTTCACCATCTATCAGTTGGCAAGTCTATAGAATATTGCCTTATCCTTCATGTTGTTTTTTTGATGGGTTATTGGAAAGGTCTTTTGTCTGCAATGGGTTACTTAAAGATAGCTTTACCTTTTTATATTGTATTAACATGTATATAAAGAAGTTCTTATATGTCCCTCGTGCAAATTTATAAGCACATATTAATGAAATTGAATGAGTTGTTACGTGTTACTTTTTAATAAATAAATAAAGTTTTAAAAAGAGGGAGAAAACACTGCTTGAATTATGAGCGTAAAGTAATTGCTTGAAAAGTTCATGTTGACATTTTGGCGAAAATGACAGTTTCACATTTCAGCTACATCATTTTTAAAATTATTAAACAATTCTGGTCCGCAGTATAAGAAAGCGAAAAGAGATAAAAAAAGTTCCTGAGAATTTATATTTATAAGCAAAAAAAAAAAAATTAAATAAGATTTTTAAAATTTGTATATTTATAAAACTTATTGTAAATTATGTTACTGGGTGAGGAATTTAAAATTTTTGCATCTTTACATCAAAGAAAGCACAACCTGCAGTATAATAAATCGCTGTAATTTTAGAGACTGAGAAAGCTTTGCTTTAACTTGATAGCTTCTGCATATTTAATTATTTGATTTACAGTTATTGATTTATAAAATATATACCACTTCCATTACATTCAACTGTTACTAATAACTAGATTAATAATAGTTGCATATAATTAGAAAGATATAAAAGCTTGAAATTTTCTAAACACATTTAACAATTCATCAATGGCTCTCAACCTTTCTAATGCCACGACCCTTTTATACAGTTCCTTATGTTATGGTGACCCCCAACCTTTAATTTTGCTACTTATATGAATCGAAAATGTGTTTTCCGATGATCTTAGGCGACCTCTGTGAGAAGGGTTGCTCGACCTTCAAAGGGGTTGCGACCCACAGGTTGAGAACCGCTGATCTAGAAGCAAATTTTTAGACAGACAAGTTCATTCTCACCTGTCCTTAAAAATTCAACCTGTAGTATTATTTAAAATTATAAATAAAAGGGATTTACATCTTTTAAGACATCTACTATTTGTATTCCTTTTGAACTGACCTCATTGAAAAAATTAAGAGACAAGTAGAATTGGGCTGAACATATTGCTAGAAGAGATGATAATAGATGGACAATTGAAATTTGAAGCTGGATTCCAAGAGATTGTAAAAGACCCAGAAAGAGACCACATGTGAGATGGATGGATGAATTAAGAAAGTGTGCAGGGGTGATGTGGAGAAGAGAAGCTAAAGATGGATTGAACTTGGAGAGACCTTCATCCTGCAGTGGATTGATAATGGTTGATGATGATGATGATGACTAATAACATGCATATTAGACGTAAATTTCTTTTCTGTCGACATAGTTAGCTTCATCTCTTTGCATAAATCATTATATTATTTAAAACATTGATTCCTATCCTTTTTTCAAAATAAGCATTGTTGAAACAATTTTAAATGTGTGGTATTTTTAAACAGACTGAAATAACTATGCAACAAGTACTATTTAACCATTATCACTTGATCATGTCAGTTGTAATAGTCAATTCTTTCCCATTTGTTAAATGTAATTTATTCAAGCATTTTGATAATTAAAGCTACATCAAATTTAATAAATATTTGCATGGTTAATTGTCTTGGTAGTCATGTGATTTCTGAGCACATTTCCACAACTGACTAAAGTGAAATTTTTTAAAATTTAATTTATTCACTTGAACTGTCTGTAAACTATATAGTGTTTCTTTAGTTTAATGAGTTTTTTCCATTATTAAAATGCACATTATTTTAAAAATAAACAAGAATAAAAAAATTCTGAAATAAGCAATATATATATTTAAGATATATTGAATGACGTCGACAATCATATATTTTAGCATTAACAGAAAAAAATATATATTAGAAATTAGATTTCATGTATAAAATCATTTTTAATATTCTTATTAACTCATTTATTCCAGATAAGGATTCAACTTTAGCAATTGGAAATATTTGTTCTAGATTATGAAGGCATTACTTATATAATATTTTATTTCTGACTTCAGTTTTTATAAATTTATTAACTCACTGGAGATGACCCACAGATTTTGTGATTACTGATTCAAATAAAACAATAATATTAATGACTGCTTGTATTTAATTATTTATTTTAATTTTTAAATAGAAGTAAAAAGTCAAGTCATATATCTTATGCTTTCTCATAAGATATATTATATTGTGTTAATTTAAAATGTGCGTGACAAAAATACCAATATTATGTTAGTTAAAAATTATAAAGATATTTAAATTTAGTATAATTAATGCTCATTAAAATAAATTGTCTTTAAAACTTAAACTTTATTTGTCAGTCAATTCCTTTTATCAAATTCTTTTTATCAATCTCTTCTTACCAATTCTTTTTTCCTATATTTTATTATTGATTAAAATTAGACAGCTAGTTTTTGGGATCGTTTCGAGCGCTGGATTATGAGCCTACTGAACAAATACGTTGTTTATTCTTCTGAATAGATAGCTGGCACCCAGAGTTTATTCCGAAACAAATAAAGTGTTTGGATCGTAGGGGTTTGAATCTAGCAGCCAAGGTGGGCCATTGTTGATAGTTAAAGCTATCAATAATATCTCCCATTTTGCTCGAACGTGCCAATTCGTTCACGTAACATTTATAATTAAATAAGATTATAAATGTATTATGAAGAAGTTTGAAACCAGCCAAAACAAATACAGTATAAGTAAAATCATTCTGTGGATCGATCCGGTACAATATGAATATATGAAGAAATGCAAAGAAAGTAAAGGAGAAAAATAAGAGTATATACTTCTGCCTTTATCATAAGAAAAAAAAAATATTAGAGAGAACATTTAACACCTGAGCAAATGCTGAATGTTATCATGAATTGAGGGATTATAGTATTTGAAATTGGCCTATTCAGCATGGTGACCCTAGTAAAAGCTGAAAATGGTCTTTTTTATTTGAAATCACTAGTATTGATTTTGGGAACATGATTGGGAAATATAAGCTGTTTTAGGTTCAATCATCTCCATTATTATCTACTTTATATGTGACTCTATGAAAGTTGCATTGATTTATCATATTTAAAGGTACTCCCTACAGGTTACCAGTACAATATTTTTGTACTAAGATATGTGTGAATAAATAATAGCGATGCTTTTTTTATACAAATTGTTCAAGTGGTAATTTCCCTCTCATTGTCACTGAGAATATCACTACATTAAGTCAAAAATTATCAATATTTACAATATATGAATATATGACTACTATTTTAAATAAACCATAGCATCAGTTCTGCTGCACCATAATTTTTCCCTAAACCAAATTAATAATGTAAAATAATAATAAAAAGAATTGTTAATGACTAAAATTATTATTACTTTTTTTGTTACATGTTAACATTCTATGATTTTTAACATAAAATACATTTTATATTTTTCTCTACTTGGAGATCACTTTCTTGGAGTGAAACATTTGCCATTTCTATCATTTTAAATCTATTCTTTTTTGATCCTAGAACCAGTATCATAGAAAGATTATTATTTCTCTCTTTATTTCTTTATCATTGTTCAAATCGTAATTTTATCGTATGTATCGTTGACAAATCATAGCACTGACAATTTTTTGAATTTCTTTTTATTGCAAGCAGTGTTTCGTCAACTTAAAATTGTCAATTTTTTTATTAATTATTTTTATAAGTCCAAGTAAAAGAACCTTGTACCTTCTATATTCTTTAGTACTTTTTACAATGCTTTTTTTTACAATCTACTATTGACAGTTTCGATTGCCCCAGCAATCTTCTTCAGAACATCTACTTAGAGTTGAGATTTGGAAATATAAGTTCCGAAGAAGATTGCTGAGGCAATCGAAACTGTCAATAGTGAATTGCAAAAAAGCATTATAAAAAGTACTAAAGAATATAGATGAAATTAATATTATATGTATTTGGCAATGCAATAAGAAAGAACTCTGCATGCTACACATGTGTATTTTATATACTTTTATAGATAATTTCCTCTAATTTTTATCAAAAAAATATGAAGTTCGACTAATAATTATTTATTTTTGGTGGGGAGGGGGGTGATGTTTTTTACAGCATATAGCTTTCTGGAAGTTTTCAGTACTTCTACATTAGTTCATCTATTTCAGGCGATTAAAAAATTATATTTACATCTATTAACTGAAGTCTAATATAATATTAAGAGGTTGTTAAATATGAGGATCAGCCTCTCCCTCTGATTAGTTAAGAGTGATTTCAGAATTACTTATTGTTAAACCACTAAACATCACATGATCACTATCTCTTATACTAGCACATAATTGTTATTCAACAAGGCAGAACTCTCCATACAGTAGTGCCACCCTGTGCCAACCAGAGTAATCAATGGATGCCAGAAGGCTTGTGCATAAAATCCCTATCTAGTGCCTACTCCATTGATTACTCTGGTTGGCACAGGGTGGCACTACTGTATGGAGAGTTTTGCCTTGTTGAATACTTATTGTTCTCTTGAAATTACATTAGCATGCGTAAATCATAGTCTATGTGTATGTCAGTAAATGGTATGTTTATATATGATCAAAGCTAAATTAGGTAAGCTCATTATTTACTTTAGGTGTACTGACTGTTAGTGTATATATATAATTCTCTGAGGATTTTCTGTATTTCTGCATTATTTCATCCATCTCTGACTATTAAAAATTCATATTTATATTTATTAACTGAAGATTAATTTAACATTAAGAGATTGTTAAATATGAGGCTCAGTTTTTCCCTCTGATTATTTCAGCTCCGCCCCATCCAACAACAGTGTTTTGTCTTAATCAACATCTGATTATTTTCTAATTAATTCAATTATTCTTACTACTTTAACCAATGGGAGTTAGAAAATAATTCTGGAAACAAAATATGCCAACATTGCCAAAATCTTGGATTGGTTCCAGTCACATTAAACTTTTACTTTGAATGAAAGCAAATGTAAATAACAAAATTTCATCATCATTGTTATTTTGTAAAATTAAACACTTTATATGTATTTCTGTGAATAATCAAATTGTTTTTTAATTTTTAATGAGTTTTTTGGTACTACCATTTTCTTTTCTATATTATTCGTGTTCTATGATTCCTTAAAATAGATTAATCATTTTTAATTTTAATAATCTAGTGCTTCTATTTTATCTTTCAAAAGGACTTTATTGAATATAACAAGAAAAAGGTTACATTTTTAACTATTTTACCACATGCAGATGAATTGAAGTTATGTGGTTTACAAATTTGAATTTACATTTTTTTTAAAAATATATACACATCCAATCAGTTTTGTGCACTCATAAGGCTCTTAGTTCTGTTTTTTATTAGTCTTTTTTTCATCTGTAATTTTGAGCGCTGTTGCAATATAGACCAAGTGTCTGTGTACATCTTTTGGGATACAATTTTTTCAACCCTTAAGCAGAGATGTTCCATTTTGTTCCAGAATGTGTTTGGATGTCTTCTTGGATTATTGTTGTACATGAAGGAGCATCTTGTACACCATAGTGAAAATAATATAAAAGTACTTGCTCAAATATGTGGGTAGCTACCCTTAAGGAAATGATTGTAAAAGTGTTTGAATGTCACAATTTCTTTGTTTGTACAATGATGGTATGGATGAACGAATATTATCAAATGCAGGGCAGGTAAAAAGAAAATGTTCTTGTGTCTCAGTTTCTCTATGACATAACCAGCATATGTCTTCTGCATTTATGTAATGCTTCTATTTTATGCCTTTTACTTTATGCATAAGTGCAGAATTTATTTATGGACATAAAATATATTCATAATACTTTTTGGACATATTCAAAATAATGTTCTAAAATGATTATATAAAAGTTAGGATAGATAATTTGGTGAATTTAAAGCGTTTAGTTTTTTATTATGCATTTCATGTTATGAAAATTATATAATATGACATTAACATGCTAAGTATGAAGAGAGTACATGTTTTATGAAAATCATATTAATATTTTGTATTAGTTTTATACAACTGCATAAAATATTAAATCGCTTTCCAAATGTTAAGAAATTTCAGCTACGCCCTCTGTGAATACATATATAAAAGTCTGACTTTTTTTTTCTCCATATGTCAAATACATTGACTGGGAAGCAAACCCAGGCCAGCTGCTTGGAAGGCAGTTATGCTAACCACTAGGCCACCAACGCTTGACTACAGTCTGACTCTTAAATAACAGTGAGACTCTCCAACAACATTAGCTATTTGGGAGTTGAACTTTTATATATGTATTCACAGAGGTGTAACTGAAATTTCTTAACCATTTGGAGAATGATTTAATGTTTGATATTTAATTTCCGCCAACATTATGCACTGAGATTATTTCTTATATAACTTCACACACATATATAATTAAACATGAGTAACTTAGGCCCATAATGGTTACTATTATAATCTTCCATGATTGTAGACTGGAATTTAAATTTAGGGTGAAATATTTTACCTAGTCAATCCACAGCCAATCTAACATTATATTAGTATTAGTGCAGTGGCAGGTTCTGGAACTCAAGGTTCAAGGATAATGGCTCAGTTCTGTCACTGTTGATATTTCTTATGAACTCCTATACAATTAATCATTTGATTTATTAAAATATCAAGCATCACATGATCACCCATTAATTACTCTGGCTTGCACTGAGCAGTGCTACTGTATAGAGTTTTAATTGAATGTAAATGCTTAAAAACACAAAGGGTACATATAATGAAATTATGGAAGAATAAATATGAAAAAGTGATTATACAGAAAGTGAATTATTGGTTTTTATGCTGGGTTTGTGAAAAGATAAGGGGGATTTAGATATAAAGGCTATAGAGTTGACAAAGATTATGTTGTGGAAATGGAATGGAGCAGAATATGTGAAAATTTAGAGTGAGGAATGGAAAATAAAGTGGCTAACAGGTTTATCTGGGCATAATTGCTGAGATATTCTTGACTTCGTTTAAGGAGAAGCCAAATACATCGCATCGCATATGTGTGCATTGGATTTATTATTATAGTTAAAAATGGATATTAGTTGCTTTCAATTGAAAGAGACAATTTTCTGACTAATGTATGTTGTTTATATCAATGATAATTTTGGTTTTTAGTAGGCAAAAGCAAAGTCAGAATTGTAGGATAATGCTGATATCGAACTCTGCTTTACTTCTATTTATATATTGTTTGGTAAAAGATGAATAATAGTTCAGCATAAAATTTATTATTATTTATGAGCTGTTTCTCTCTTTGTTTTTACCGATTGAACAAGTAGATTATTAAAAAAGATTATCATTACTTTTTTTTGTTTGTTTGTTGACATTGATCAATTGATTTGTTTTCTTGTTGCCTTTCTTTTATTTTCTATCCCCTTTCCCTTCCCATCTTTAAAATTTTTTACTGCAAGTAATGAAGAGTTGAAAATGATTTTAATAGATTTAAAAACTTTTTTTTATTAAACATCTGAGCCAAATATAGAAAAACCTATAATTTTATTTGCATTTTAATAACTATTCCCAAATATAATTTAATACGCATTCTAGTGTTAACTATTTATAATAGGATTATTAATTTGATATATATGCCTTCATAAATCTGTAAGAACTGAAACACAGGCTTAATGTATACAATGTGTCTATATATGTAATATAGGGTATAGGAACAGACTTTCACATGACCCACCGCTCTCCACTCTATCTAATAACACTGATACACTCAAGCACATATATGCTGAAAAGATAAATAATCACCAATATACGTATTTCATGCTAAACCAGCAATCATCAGTTGGTCCAGATTATCATCTCCCACACATATATACTATAAGTGCTCAGATATATATTAAGATAGACAATCTTCATACTTTAATGGACTGGCTCCAATCTACTACACACTCCAACTCTTCAACCGTCCAGATTGTCTATCTTAATATATATCTGAGCACTTATAGTATATATGTGTGGGAGATGATAATCTGGACCAACTGATGATTGCTGGTTTAGCATGAAATACGTATATTGGTGATTATTTATCTTTTCAGCATATATGTGCTTGAGTGTATCAGTGTTATTAGATAGAGTGGAGAGTGGTGGGTCATGTGAAAGTCTATGCTCATATACCCTATATTAAATCTGTAAGATTAAATATTGTAATTAATTCAATATCATTTTTTATATAGATTTAATAAATGTTTATATATAAAGCTGAAGAGTTTTTTTTTCTTTAAAATTAAATTACTTTTTTTTTTCATGTGTCATAGCATCAGCCGGGAAGCGAACCCGCTAATCCGGGACAACTGCTTGTAAAGCAGCTGTCACTGACCTCTCAACCACCAATGCTTGACAAATTAAACTACATTTTGTGAGTCTTTTAGTGTAGACAATTTAGATCGAATTTTAAAAAATTGTAATACTGTATCATAACATATTTTATTTTAAATATTTTTAGGATTTTTTTCATATATATTTGATCCGAGATATTTGATAATGAAAAAATAATTATATATATGTAAGACCTGACAGCATAATAGTTAGTGTATCTATCTGCCATGAAAATAACATGGCCTCTAATCTGGGTGAAAGTTGAAAGATCTTTCAGGTTCCAAGAAAATTTAATTTTTTTAAGATAGTTAGCCATAGGCAATCTAGCTAACCATTCAATTGTATCAATGAATGATTAAATGAAATTACAAGAATGTAACAACTAATTGATATTTCACTATTCTGGTGAGTATTTCCCTCCATGAATTTTCTGTAAAGTAATATTGAAGATTTTTTTGATCCTGATTTAGTTTGCACAGCCATTTTGAAATCTAAAAATCACCGAACTGATAAATGACATAAATATTGAATAAAAGTACTTTAAATTCATATTTTAGAAATTATAAGCTAGTAAAAATAATAGGCTTTATTTTATTAGGGATTTTTTTTTTTTTTTAATTTATCTTCATAAAATATTTAAAATATGATGGCGCAAAGCGCTGGAATTTGTGGGGAGGGGGAAGGGTGGTTTGGTCGATACAAAGTATCGGTCAAAAGTTGCAGAAGTCTGATGAAACCAAGCTTATAATTTCCAAATACTAAAAGATTATACTCTATGCCCATATAAAATAAAGCGTATTATTTTTACTAGTTTATAATTTCTAAAATATGAATTTAAAGTACTTTTACTCAATATTTATGTTATTTATCGGTTCAATATGTCAGTGGTGTTTTTGGCTGGTCTTTAGATTTCAAAATGACTGTGAGCGCAAACTAAATTGGCATTGATTTTTTTCCTGAAGTAGAACTGCATAAAGGCTGTTATCTCCCCCCTAGTATGCAAATATATTATTTTATCCAAATTGTGACTAATGTGATAATTATTATTTTTTGTCTTTTGCATTTTGATTAATAAAAAAACATAGGGTACACTTGATCAGGACTTGTCAACAGTTTATGATCTATATATACAATGTAATCATTAAAAAACATATAATAGTCTTTCTATAAGATATTTTATAATAAATTTGAGCATGATTTTCATAGAAAAGGCATATCTATTGATTGCTTTTATTGGAAAAATATGGTTAAAGATGGAATAAAATGAAAATCTACAATTAGTAAGCCATTGAAGTCTTTTGGAAATGAGTGCTTGATGCAGAAGTTAGAAGGCAATATCACAAAATATCAAGTAGACTAAAGGAGTTACATATGATTTAAAGGGACACGTGTGTTTTATAGATTAGTTGTTTAAAACTCATCTTGGAATTTATTTTTTGGGATTTTTTTTGTCTGTTTAACTATAAAAGTTAGAATAGTCTAACTTATTTATAATGACTGATACTGAGTGAACAAAATAATAATTATTATATATACACTCAAATATATATATATTATTTGCTGAATTCAGCAATTTTTTACACTGGAAACATAAACTATGTTAAATTAGAAAATACAAGAATACATGTTGGGTAAGTGCAAAATATTGGTCCTAAAATATATCCTGCAAAAACAGATAAACAAAAAAAAAAACAACACTAAACATTATTATTCATTTAACAGAGCTTTAAAGAGATAAACAATAAAAATTGAGTTTTGGTTTTCTATAAGTAAATATGTTAATAATAAAGTTATGAAATTTGAATAAAGTAATTAAAATTCTAAGAATAAGATTGAGAAGGAACACAAAAGTATTGTGTTACATAACTAAGAAATTTAAGTGTTCATACATTGGTATGTCAAAGTATATTTTAATAAAGAAGCTATATTTTATTATTATATAAAATTAAAGCTAAGTAAGGATATGAAAGAATTTCAATCTGATTCTCATGATCACAAATACAAAAAAATAATAGGAAATGAAAAAAAAGTTAACCTTTTCACTGTTCGGCAGCCATATTGGATATATTTAACAAATATTTAATAAATCACTGGTTAAAATTACCAGTGCACGAAGTGTCACATGACATGCTCCAAGATAACACTAGAACTGTATTTTTTTTTTATATACTAACCTAAAAACATTGCAACATTACAACTGAAAGCATTCTTAAATAAAATTTCGCAATTAGCCACCACTTTCAGCTATTTTTTTAAAAATTAAAATGTTTTTAACTTTAGAATAGAATATATTTTAAAGCATTTTAATTTGATATTGTAGTAACTAACATTACCTATGTGTTTGAGCATAATATATACGTGCTATAAATAAATTTCAGATTTGTTAAAAGATGGCAAATTAAGTGGCTAACAGGTTTATCTGGGCATAATTGCTGAGATATTCTTGACTTCGTTTAAGGAGAAGCCACAGTACATCACATCACATCACATCATCATAATCAAAGCAATAAAAAATTTCACATAAATTTATTCAGATTAATTTATTTAAAAAAATACTTTTTACTCTTTACATTATATTTATAAAACAAATATTTGTTATCTGTATATAGTTATTGTGTTTGTTTTGTGTCATTTCTGCTTTTTTTTTAGTACAGCTTGTAATAAATATTAAATCACAATATGGATTGTGCATAGACGTACTAAAAGTTTTTGATTTTATTTGGTATCAGTATTAATGAATGCATTTATTATTTTGAGTGATGGATTTTTTTTTAATGTATATAACCACGAGTGTGAGGATAATGTTGGATAGGCTGATATTTATTTCATAGTTGTGTTTTAATAATAATCTGTTATTTGTATATGACAATTTTAGATGATTATTTAATACTTTTAATTCTATTTTGTTTTCTTAATGTAATGCTTCTTTGCTAATATGGTTGTTGTTAGATTTAATTGAAATAATGACATATTCATAATGGATGATACAGAAAGTCTTGGGGCTCTTTTTAATGAGATTTCCTGGTATAAATAAAGACTTAGCTTACCATGTCTTTATTGCATTTATGCTCCATAATTATTAAATCCGAGATCTGCCAATAACATTTGTTATTAGGTTCGGCCCAGTAATAGAATTGCTACTGTCTACTATTACTATTATGTCTGGAAGTTTACTCTCTTTTCTACAAAGACTTATTTATCTTGGAAAATCCTTCCCATAGTGGAAATGTCATTAGTGTAGATATTTGGCTGAAGGTCTTTTCATTGGAGTAGTCTAATCATACGGTTCCTTTCTTAGAAAGCTCAGTAACATTTAAGCATCAAATTGCAAACTCATTTTGACAGTTCCCACTTAATTGACCAACAGAGGTTTTTTTTTATTACTTCCCTACAACTTTGAATCACTTGCAAACGTTTGATTCTTGATCTCACTATGAAAGAGCTACTGGAGGAGCAATGAACTCAACATGCCATGGGTGGAAATCATTTTATTGAAAAGAAAATTATTATATATCCATATTTATATGTGTATGTATATACTCAGAGGTAAAAAATTATTTTTTTTTAAAATAATGAAAATAATTTTTATTTAGTATTTAAATAGGAAAAAATAATATTGAAAAGATATAATCATTTTGCTTACAATTTATTTATAATTTTGCTAAATATTGCTCTTTAATTATAAATGGTGATTAAAAGAATAATATTGTAAACTTGCCATTTTGTTAAAACAATAGTGCTACGTCATTAAAACTCAGGTGTAATGTTTCAGTATCTTAAGTCAGCGACGACCAAGCCTGTTCGTTCTTATAGCAGCTACCTGTCCATTCAGATATCCAATTATCTATGATATCGTGCATTTATTTACTATTTTTAAAATAACATATTTAAAAATAACACGTTTAATGCATTAATTCTTAATGATAAAAAAAATATCAAATGAAAGAGGAGAAATGAAAAAAAAAAAAGCTATTAACCATGCTAATTAAAATTATCTTTTTTACACAATTGTTTAAGATATATTTTTGACTAATTAATATATAATGAAATGAAATTAATTACATTAAAAAAACCACGCAATAGCTAATAAAATATTTCGAAGACAAGGTATTCTATCAGTATCAGTATTTACATGTTTGTCTGTATTTGTATTATTTACCTGAAGATAAAAAAATATACACAGTATATATATCTAAAAGGAATGAACAAGTAAATAATTAACTATTCATTATCAGTGGTGAACTTTGACAGCCTCTTAATACACTCATTTTAGCATCTCATTAAATATTTTATGTGGATTGTTATTCTAACAAAGAACAGAAATAAGAAAATTTATCCAGGTAAACAGAGATAACCTTTGCCTTAATGTTGCCAGGAAACAAACTATCAACTACTACTAATTGACAATCTCCCTGAAGCTAAATAAGTTTTATCCATTACCCATAATAGCTTTTTTATTTATTAGGGTTTATTATTGAAATAAAAGGATGCCCTCTTTTACTTTAAACTCAATTTGTTAAATAGATTTAAACCCAGAAAGTTATTTTATATAGGTGTGAGAATGTAAAAGAATAGCATCATTCCTGACATTCTGCAAATAATAAATTTAAACTTCTCCAGAGAGTTGTATATATTGAATTAAATATTTTCATGAATTATTATTATAATAAAGAATAGAAATAATATTTTATCCATATAAACAGAGATAAGCTTTGTCTTTGATGTTGCAGGAAACTATTAACTACTACTAATTGACAATCTTTCTGAGTCTAAATAAAGTTTCTCTGAATACTCTTATCTGCATATATTTCTTATGTGTAGACATTAGGAAAATCATGTTCTATTCTTATTTTTTTAGTCATCTCATATATGCATATATGCTATATTTTAAAAAAAAAATGTCTTAACTAAAACCTGTTAATTTTATATAAGTAAGACTCTATGTAAGGTAAACTATTATCAATACCTGCAGAAATTTAATATCGTCTTCATCATTGAATGAAGGGTGTTATATTATAATCATATTTGTTTTACAATTAGCTTGTCTTTCTAAATTGATCTTGTACTTTTATCCTCTAACCAATATATTAGCTATTCAATTACTGACCAATCTGATATACAAGTGACTAATTTTTTTAAAAAGTAAACAGGTGTAGTATGTTCGTATATTACAGCAATTTCATAAGCTTGGCTTCATAAAGAAATTCTGAATCATTCTTAAGTTTTATTTTTATACTATATATCTAAAATAGCAAATAGTATGCAATTTAGAATTGGATATATTGTAGTCCCTTAACCCTTAAACCGCTAATTATATTATTGGTTGTATGAGGTAAAAATCAAATCTTTTAATTGGCCAACTCACAAACTGAAGACAAAGCCTATTGTTAAAACATATTCACCTATAATATTAAATTCAACTCAGATACGTTTATAAAAAGTATATTACTAATTTTTCAGGGTATTGAAAGAGAACGAAAGTTCTTTCAAAAATAAATTGCTATTTATTTATTATAAAATATATTCAATTTCGGCAAATATAAAGCGAATGTCTAAACAAAAAAGTGGTGACGCAAACGCTTTTTTTCAATGTTACGTTATTGAAAAGTAAAGATTTCTTTTTGCTAAATCTTAAATTTTTTTGGTATATTTTTTAAAAAACTAGTTTAATTTCTCAAATTATATTTTTTTAATACTTAAAATTGCATTCAAAATGAAAATCTCAGCGTTTTTCTTTATTTTCTTTGATCAGGCGGTTTCTTTGTTCTTTCCAGCCAATCAGAATGTCTTTTTCGGCTGAGAGCTTGCTGACAACCAATGACTGACAATGTTCTTTCTTTGTTTAGGTTTAAATGCGTTTTTTTTTGATTTTTTACTTGTAAAATAATTCGGAAGAGGGCACCATCTTACAGAACTTTTAAAAACCTAATCAATACCTGTCAAACGAATATTTTAGCATAATAACTGGCAGAGTTAGAGTGACGTCAGATGTCGACGAGAGGCCTCGTAAGAGGCGGGAAAAGGGTTAAATTTTTTTCAATATGATCCATTCTCAGAGAATCATTACTCTTGGACAAAAATATGCTGCTTGTGAAATTTGTGCAATCATATTAACTTGGTTATGCCATCATCACCAGACACTTATGAGTGAGTATTGCTATTCCAACTCTAAGAGAAGAAAGACTAAAAATAATCAAACATTTTATTTCTTATAAATAGAAATTTAAATACTGAAAATAATAAGATAGTGCTGTGATCCTTTAACATTGAGTTCCAGAATTTTGTCATTATACTACTATACCAATCTGTGCAGATCATAAATACTACTACTATTACTACTACTACTACTACTGCTACTGCTACTTCAGCAACAACAATAGAGGCAAGATTTGGGATAATTAGGCTCCTTTTCCATGCATCAAGAAGGAAGTCGATTTCGGTATTTGTTTTTATAGTAAATATCTGCCTAACATCAATTAGTTCAAGATGTATTGCAAAGCAGATCATTCATTTTTCACAAGGTATAGTTACTACCCACTATGAAAGAAAAAGAAAAAGCCAGTTTATCATGCTTTCTTTTTTTTTATGTAATAAAAATTGCTTTAGACTTAGCAATTTGTTGAATATGCAAATAAATTGGCTTTTGTCATATCTCCATTGAATACACCTATCCTCATTTGATCACTGAAGTTATTCAATGTTAAGTTTATTTTGATAACTAACTGACTCAAAATTCGTAGTATTCTAGTTGAATTATTTTTTTAAGGACCAGCATGTGATGTATATGGATATATTTGCGGTTTGTATAGTTACTGTACAATCACCTCTTTATCTTCTTAATTTGTATCCTTTTATCCTTTTTGTCTTCTGGAAGTAGAATGGTCATACTTATTTACTGATAATTGCTAACAGTGATTATGATACATCAATCTTATCTGTTAAATGTGCATTTTTTAGAAGTTATTCTGTATATATGGTAATAAGGTATATATAAAACACCTTTTTTTAAAAAGCACAGATATACACAATATTTATAAATAATTTCAACAACGATTTCTAAGCTATTCCTTAACATATGTTGGGTTTTATTTAATACAAAATGTTCCAATTCTCTATTGAACATTCACTTCTCTCACTCATTTCAGAGAAGAGAATAAAATATTTTGATAACGAACTGGAATAATTAAAGCCAACTTTTGACAATTTTTAAAAATTATATATATAAAGAAATGGTAGTTAAAAGGAGTGTTCAAATATGAAGTTAAATATTAGATAGAATAGCTCTTGATAAAAAGATGGAAATATTTTATATTAAATAAATAATCATATGTAAAACAATATGGAGGTGGTCATTATTATTTATACAACTGAATTATCATATTTACATCAGTTGACCCCAACTCCTTTATGAATACCCAAGCTGCTATGTATGGTTTTTTACATGTATATTGTATAGATATTTTTACGACATTAGTGATTTTAATGAACACTTAAATGATTTTACTATTGATCAGACATATAATCCAAATGCATATTACTAAGATAATTTACAATCCAGACCTTTAAAGAATCATTTTTAAGTAAATCTGTAAATAATGCCTACCTTTTGTTATTTCCAATGCCAATCTATTTTATCAGGTAAAAGATGAACTGACAAAATAGACTGAGATTGAAATAACAAAAGGTGTGTGTTATTTATAGGTTTATTTTTAAAATGAAAAGATCTGGCTTGTAAATTATCTTAGTAACCAATTCGGACTTGTTTATTCCATGACATATTGTTAATATATATATTATACATATCTGTGCTACAAATTACATTTATAAAAAGTATCTATAGTATATATATTAAATAAGTATGTATAGTTGATATATATTACAGATAGTAATAATAATAAATATAAATATTCAAAAATATTTTAGAACCTTTTTATTACTTCTGAATTTTTATTATGTTATCAAAATAAATGTTTTGCAATATTTATATCTGATTAAAACTAGATCAAATTTTAAAAGAAAATAAATAGATAAGATATTAATGATATTTTAACTTTAATATTTTTAAAAATTACATATATGCTTTAAGTTCTCACTAGAAATAAAGTTATCGATCCTTTTTATTTTTGTGATATTTATAAAAGATACAATATAATTGCTATTAAGATATCTAATTTCAGTCAGTAGCTGCTTAATTGTTAGAGAATATGTTTTGCAATTGTGGTGCCGAAAGATTGTAATATGAATATATTTTTTATTATATTTTTTAAACTGAAAAATTGCATCAATAACTTTTGAGATAGAGGATAAATCAGCTGTGTTGTACATATACTTTTTTATATGTAGATAAAGGGATTTGAACTCAGGATTTTTCAATCTATTTATCCTCCACCCAATTGACTGATATACATAATCACACACATGTAAAAAAGATGTAATATACATAATGGTCCAATAATATAAAGGGTTACATTGGTGTATTGACTACCAAGGGCTTTGAGCATTCCATCATTGGTTTTTCAATGAAATGGATGGTTGAATAGTTGGAAGGGTTAGAAGATTGAAGCCTGTCCATTAAAGTTTGAGGACTTGCTATTTTAATATAAACCAAGCACTGATTGTATATATGTATGGCAGATTTTTGATCTGGCCCAACAGATGAGTGCTTGCTTATTCTACATCAAATACATATAATTGGGGACCATATATATTTTTCACATATATGTGGTCCCATGGGTATCGGTTGCTTGAAATGGAGTGGAGGATAAATAGATTAAAAAAATCTGAGTTCAAATCCCTCTACTTACTTATATAAAAAATATTCAGTATATGCAAATTACATATGGCTTTAGGATTACGTTTACTTTTTTTGTTAAAAATGTATTTAAAGCTATAGAAATAAATATGTTAAAGCTGAATGATTTACATCTGAAACCGTAGTGTAACAAAATAATTTATATTATACTGTAATAGCATGTAATAGCAAAATGTAGGTTTATACCGCATAATAAATTTATCTTAATTAAAAAAAAAACTATGTCTCTATGAAACAAGGAAAGCTGTGTCCTCTCAATAATTTCAGAATGGAGGCTGTCATTAAGTCAGATTTGCTATTAGGTGAATTAGCTCATTTCCGCTCATGAATGGATTTAGAAATAATTTTACATGTTATTTCTATTATATTTGATGAGCCCAAAATTACTTTGGTCCGTGATTTTATTTCATTGTCATAGCTACATTTTATTAATCATTTTATTGTAAAAAAATGGAACATGTGGTGTAAGCTACGTTATTATTATAATTAACTTTTTGAGTAATTCAATTCATGAGAAAAAATATATTAACTTTTATTGTTGCAATGTGATGTAGTAAATATTTTATAAAATCTATTATTATTTTTTTTTTAAAAATGTATTATTTGAATCATTGTGTTGTTAATAGCATTTAAGTTCATCATTATTTTGTAACTAACAGTTTTATAATTAATAAATTAATATATTTTATTTTTTTGGATTATTAATTTTGAATTATTAAACTTAGAAAGAAGTCACATATTTTTTGTCTTTCAAAAGGACTTTATTGAATATAACAAGAAAAAGGTTACATTTATAACTATTTTACCACATGCAGATGAATTGAAGTTAGTATAAATAAGTTGAAAATTGTAATGGGGGGGGGGGGGGCAACAAAGACAAAGGATATGCATGTGGTTTACAAATTTGAGTTTATATTTTTTTCTTTAAAATATACACATCCAATTAGTTTTGTGCACTTGTAAGGCTCTTAGTTCTGTTTTTTATTAGTCTTTTTTTTTCATCTATAATTTTGAGCGCTGTTGTAATATTGACCAAGTGGCTGTGTACATCTTTTGGGATACAATTTTTTCATCCCTTTAGCGGAGCTCTTCCATTTTGCTCCAGAATGTGTTTGGATGTCTTCTATTAATTAATGAGGATAAGGAAGTAAAGTAAATAAAGTAGTTAGCAACTAATGAAACATTCTCCTCCCCCCTTCGTTAAAAAGACATTTTTTGTACTTGTGTGTTACCCTGTCAACTTAGGTTAGCAGATGATTTTTTAAAAATATACCATTTCAGGGGCATACAACAAGTGTTAAAAAACAAAATGGCTGACAAGTAGCGATCGTATTTAATATTTAGTTTTATTATTATTTTTTTTATTTTAACAAAAAGAAAAATGTTTTAAAAAATTAATTATAATATTTCCAATTTATTATTATTTTTTATATTAAATTAACTTATTACTATAAAAATATAAGAAATGTAGGGCAGGATACTGTACCTTTGTAAATACTTCACTGCATGCTATTCTATCAAAGAAAGATCCCAGACTTTCATCATTTTGTCAAATCCCAGTGATAAAAATAAAGATGCTAAATGTAAACAAACTACGACTATATTCAGAGCATATTGGCATTTATACATTATAAAATAAAATTAAAAAAATTGTAATGAAGCTTCTGAATCGAATTATAATCAATTTATTAATTTTTTTGAACTTAACAAGTAACACAACATATTCAGTAAAATAAAATGTAAAAAAAAAAAAAAAATACTTGTATGCCCCTGGAACTGTATTTAAAACAAAAATTGCTGCTGAGCTTACTATAGGATAACGCAGAAGTATCCATTTTTTTAAAGCTGAATTATTTGCAGAGTTTCTGTACTATATATTTTTAAGATATTTATTTTATATAGTACTATGTTTTTATAAACTGTAATATTAATAAGCCAATAACCTAATGCACATGCGCTTTGTAGATTTAACTATAAATGAATACTCTCACTTTCCAAACACAAGATAAAGTCTATGTGAAAAGATAGAATGAATCCATCTATCTTTTCGACCTCTACCTTTTCGACCCAAATGTTTATGTAGGGTAAATCTTAAGCATTTGGAAATTAACATCTTCACACTCTCATTTCCAAATGCTTAAGATTTGCCCATACATAAACGTTTGGTCGAAAAGATAGATGGATTCATTCTATCTTTTCACAAAGACTATCTTGTGTTTGGAAAGTGAGAGTATTCATTTATAGTTAAATCTACAAAGCACATGTGCATTAGCTTATTGACTTATATGTTTTTAATTATGTTTTAACTACTATATATTGTGAATTATTGTAAATGCTATTAAAATGATAATTTTTATAGTTGCAATATTTATAATGTTATTTAGAGCATAATGGAAAATATTTTTTTAAATATATTTGTTTATATATGTCAAATATTAATTGAAACAAAAGTGTGTATACAGTATGCAGCATATAATAACTTAGAAAGTTGGGGAAAATGCCAAATGTTGAAAACAGATTGACACATTACAAATAATTCTCAGTCTGAAATGAGAAGTGAATATATATATAATTTGGAAGCAATACTGTTAAAATGACTTGTCATTCAATAACCAGGCATTAATGTGAGATGCCTTTGTTTTGTTTTTTTTTGCTAAAAAATGCTTGAGAATGCAATTGCAAAGGGAAACAAACAAAGTTAGATTTTTTTTAAAAATATAATTACATCATCATCATTAATTATTTGTCAAAAACAATTTGATACTGATGTACTCAGACAATTACATTACATTTTATATTTAATTGTTTATTTAAATGTTGCTTCAATGATATGAAACATTAGTGAGATCACTAATTGATAAATTTAAAATGCTTTGTAATTTATCACAGTAATACTACATAATTTATAAATTCAGTGTGTAATCTAAAACCTCATATTACTTTTCATTGATAAGTTTATTTTGAACTTTTAGTATTATTTATCTTTTAAATTCTTATTTGGTTTTGAAATGAAAGGGAAGGGAAAAGGCAAAAAATGGCCAATTGTAAGTTTTCCAAGTTTATTTTGATTTCTTGTAATAATACCTAATATTGGCTTATAAATGAATTTTGTAAATTAAATGTATAATTTCAAACAATTTCTTATATTATAATTGACAAGTTTGTTTGGAATTTTTATTATTCTAATTTGCCTTAAAAAATTTTTAAATTCTCATTTGGTTTTAAAGAAGTGAGGAAAAAAATGTGGTCAATTATAAATATGGCCAGCTTTTACGAAAGCAATAATACTAAAAGCCAAAAGAATTGCCAGCTACAATTTTTTTATTTTTCATCTAAGAAAAAAAAATCCTTTTTTTTTTGTTATTCCATACAAATTATAATCGAACAAATATAACACACCAAATAAAAATGAACTGTCTTGACAACAACAAATTACAAGAAGATTAAAATTAAAAAAATTTTTTTTCATTATCATCACCAGTAATTGTTTTCTCTTTATTTCACAGAATTTAAAAAAAAGCCTTGCCATTTCATATGGACATGTAATTTGGTAGCCATGATCTGGAGAATGGGAAATGGTTCTAAACTCCATCTTAACATTTTTTTTTCTTTTCTCCATCATAGAAGATCCACATTTAACACAAGATCATTCACATTTGTCTTTCTTAAGTAGATCTTTCTGTTATAAAAATGCCAATGCCGTTTTTTCTCTAGCAATTACTTTGCCATAGAAATCTTTGAATAGTAATTATTTAAAACAATATTGAACTGTGCAAGTGGACAAATTTCTTATATACCATTCTCATATCATGAGGTCTGCATAAAAATATAAGATTTATTTTCACATTTTTTTTAAAAAAAAAAAAGAAAGAAAAAAGTTGTAATACAATTTAAATGAACAATTCAAGTTTTATGTTTATATTTCTTTATCAAATAAAAACATTTTAACAATATATATTATGACACACACACACATATATATATGTATTACATAGGACAATTTAAAAATAAAAGTTAGAAAGAGAAAAACATTTTTTTTAAAGTAAAAAATAAAAAATTAGGCAGTTAATTTATTAGGTAAAAATATAAATATTTTTTTTTATTTAATATATTTATAAAGATATTACATGTGGGAAAACAAATGTGATAACTCCGTGAATTTGTGTGTTTAATTTTAAAAAATCATATATTGATCTTTAATTGAGTTTTAAAATTTATATCTATGCTAGAGACAATCTCTAGTTTAGTAAATGATTAATTACAGTCATTACTATATTTGTCTGAAGTGGATGGTATCAAAGATGTGGGTTTGAGTTAATTTGACACTTGTAATTCAAAATGTAATAATTTAATATAGAGAAATATATTTCATATAATAAAGATATGTGTGAGAGATAGTGATCTGGACCAACTGATGTGTGCTGGTTCAGCACAAAATTTATCTTGGGGGACATTTGTCTTTTATTGTATCTTTATCTATATGAATTTAAAAGAATATGTGGTAATATTGAAGTTATTTAATATATTTATATATATTTTCTTATGTGTCATAGCATCAATTGGGAAGCGAACCTGCTAACCCAGGACAACTGCTTTTAAAGCAGCTGTCGCTGACCTCTCGTCCACCAATGCTTGACAGGAATATATTTTTCATTAAATAATATCAAACTGTCAGAGTAAAGCCTATTAAAATGTAGGAATTTTTTAATTTAATATTTAAAAGAATACTTATCTGCTCTCTTTTAAGAATGAAAATTCCAATGGATTATAAAAACAAAAGAAAATAAATTATAAATTTAATTATGTAAAAGTACTACAAAGTTACTTTGAAAGAATTTCATTGTATAAACAATAATTGAAACTATATAATTAGTGATCTTATTAAAGATCTCTAATGTGAGTAAATTATCTGATAAAAAGGAATTTGATATTATTAAAATTTAGTATTTCTAACTGATTAGATAATAAGTTTAATCAAATTGTAGTTAAAATATTTATAAGAGATTAACTAATTAAAAAAATTTGAAAAACTAATTAATAACATAGATAGTTAGACAATGGATGACAAAGGTATATAAACTACAAATTTCCTATTATTTGATTCTTATTCTTATTTTTCTGACAAGTTTTCATGTGAGAAGTCTGTAAAATTTGTTTGAGTTTGCTGTCAATTAAGTCAATAATGTGCCATTAATCATACATTATACAAAGTTTCCCAGTCATCAATCAATAATGTATAGCAATATTCATGGGCATCTAAATATTACCATGTGCTGCTGAGCACAGATGGGTGTTTATTCAGATTTGACTGCCCAGATTCTTTGACATCTGATGCCTGACATATAGTAAAGACCTTTGTCTACCATTGCTGAGATCCATGCCCATAAATATAGACATTACTGCAAACAAGACCAAAATATGTGACAATCCAGACTAGAGAAGCAAACAGCTGTGAAAAGTAGCTAGGAATTCTGCTAACCATTACCTTTGATGAAATGAGGTGTGGTCATTCCAGAAATGAAGCTATATCAAAAATCTAGGTAAATATAAAATACCAAATTCAATGTCTAGACAAACTGTCATTCTTTTGAAACTTTATAATTAAAAGCGGTACAATTGGGTTGTTTACCCTTATTTTAAAAATAGACTAATTTTTAGCAAAGAAGGCCATCATTATTTTATTTCATTTTTATTTGACTATTATGTTAATGTTTTACTTTTGTTTTGCATATGGGTAAATAAACATTTTTAATTTGTTAATTTGGCTTAGTTCTCTCTCTCTCTCTCTCTCTCTCTCTCTCTCTCTCTCTCTCTCTCTCTCTCTCTCTCTCTCTCTCTCCATATCTCACCATATAACATTTTAATTACCTTAGAGTAGTATTAAGTAAATTTAGAGTTAAATATATATATGTGCATTATAAATATACTTGCTTTGATAGTCTGATTTAAGCCAGTTTCAGACTCTTGTGCTAGCCAAATAAAATCAAGCAGTGGAAGCATTTTAAACTCTTCTTTTGAGGATATTCTAGTGAATGTTGGCTAGGTGGCACCTGGGAATCATCCCCATACAAATAAAAATATCCACAGAAGAGATGTTTGCTTCTTGCAGCTATGGGAGGGGTTCAGCAATCAGAAAATGTGACTGCAGGTCCTATATTTTGTATCCTTTCATTCTGACTGATGTTATGGTTAGTAAGTAAAAATATTAACCATATTTAACTCCTCTGTTTGAAATAAAAAAAATCTGCTAATAGCATAAAATACTTCATCATTAATTTAGAAATGTCAATCTAGTTTAAATGTAAAGGTATGTTATTGAAATTAGTATTTTTTGTTATAATATATAAAGAACACAAGGTTTATTTTTAAATTAATTTCTTAAATAATATATATAATGTGTGAAAATGGTTCATTTTTATCTATTTTCTGTTCTAATTTTTAAACTATTTCAAAAACCTATATTTTACATATACAAAGAATGGTGAATCTTTAATTTATCCATTAGTCATCCCAGTATTGATCAATTAGTTATTCCAGTACTATTTCATAACATCAAAGCAATGTTTTAAAGAAACAATTTAACATAAAATGTAATGTAGATGTCTGAATATATACTAACAATTCATATAAATTAAATCAGTCCCCCTTTACATTTTTATTTCTTGCACTATTCTTCAAATGCTGCAGCACCTGTGATTCAGTTTTGTTTGTTTTCATATTTATTTATGTGTAGAATTTGTTTGCAATAAAGAATCACTTCAAAAGTTGTTTTGGTAGATGTTCAAATTGATGAAAGTTTACCATGATGATGCAAACTACATCAATTATATTTTAAAATATTGCTTTATGGAAACAATTGATTTTAAGTGACTTCCTAAAAAATGATCTCTAAAGACTTAATGACCAATCAGTTAATCAATATGATTCATGGGGAGACTTTCAACCAATAGCTTCTATCTTGTGAGCAGAATAAGATGTTTTTTCTAGTTAAAAGTAAAAACAATTACTAATAAAACTTCTGAATGGTGTATGCTGGTTTAACATTATATAGTATGGGTTATTTTATCTATGAAAAAAAAAATTAAAAGTAATTCTGATTCTTTTTTCGAGAGCAAACTTGTAGGACATCTGGTGTAAACATGCAGAACTATCCACATATAAATAAATAATTATATTTGATATTTTACTTTATTTCTTAATATAATACTGAATTAATTATTCATTTTCAGAAGTAAAAAAAAATAAACAGAATTTTCCTGTTTTAGTTTTTTGTTTTCAAAACTAGCTGTTGATTCAAAGTTTTTCTAAATACACGCATGCTTGCTTCTTTTTCTAAAACAGGTCAGATTGAACAATTTAAATAAGAATATATATTTATTAAAATTAAAGTTGTTATTATATTAAATAATGTCTATTAGTTTTTCCGAATAAATTATAAATTTGCTAATGCTTTATAAACATTTAGAAAAGTTATTTATAGAATCTCACAATAATAATTTTAAATAATCATCGAGTTGTGTACTAGTAAAATATGTCATTGTGAAATCTTGAAAAAATAACATAGATATTAAATAAGAAAATTTTAAAAATTATATATGTAAAAGTCTTTTGTATTATTAAAAAATAAACTTTCTTAAAAAAATAAGCAGAAATTAATCTTTGACCTTTCATGTATGTTATTGCAATTTTAATCAAATTAATTATTAATATTTTCCAAGTTTTTATAAAAGAATTCAGTAAACTTGTTTCACGTGTGTGTGTAATATAAAGTTATATTTAAACAACGACAACAATTGTTTATTTACTTTTTTAAAAAAAAAAAGCTTTTCAAACTAGTTTTTATATTCATTGATAAAATAAATTATCAAAATTTTAAAAATGTTTGATCACATGATGTAAGATATTCTGTTTTTTTCTCTCTCTCCTTTTCTAAACAAACAAACAAACAAAAAAAAGGACGTAGAATCTTTGACTAATTGTAAATTCAAAATAACAAACGTAGGTTAGTAAAAGGCAAATTGAAAAAAAAAAAAAATTTCCCCCCTATAAATTGTATACAATGTGGGCTTTGAGCATTCCATCATCAGATTTTCAATAGGATGGACTGCTGAAAAGTTGGAGAGTGGAGTGGATTGAAATCTGCCCATTAAAGTATGAAGATTGGCTATCTTAATATAAATCTGAGCACTTATTGTATATATGTGTAGAGATGATAATCTGGATCAACTGACGAGTGCTGGTTTAGTACGAAATACTTATATTGGTGATTATTTATCTTTTAAACATATATGATGTCAAATGTGTCAGTGGTATAAGATAGTGTGGAGAGTTGAGGGTTATGTGAAAGTCTGAGCTCAAAATACCCTATGTATTACATTGTTTGTACAGGTATATATATATAGCCTGTATGTTAGATATTATATAGTATTAGTTGCTTCTGAAAAATATATGTATGCATGCATATTGGTACTTTAATATACAGTTTTTCACAGCTTACCAATGTGTATCTTTTAAAGAATATAAAATAAATTAAAAATTAATACATCTGAATTCATGAATTTTGTGCATGCCTATCGTTATAAATGTCATCATGAATCCACATACATTGTTTAGTCTCAGTCATGAAAGCGTTACATTAAATGTATTGCTGGTTGTCAATTACTTATCAATTTTTGTGGGTAAAATGGTTTTAAATTATAAAGGTAACAAGGTTGATAATTCTCCACATCTAAGAATAGCAAAAGCACTCTTTTTTTCTAATCAAAATATATCATTATTTTGAGAAAACTATTAGAGCAAATATTTATAACTAATTTTATTTTTTTATTGTGTTATTTATTTTGTTGATGTCTTAATTTTTATAATTTTTAAATTAAATTGTATCATAGACATGTATATTAGATAAAATTAATTTTCAAATGTTTTTTTCCATCAGTTTACTTCAAATAGTACTCATTTGCTAAATACACTAATGATCCTATATTATTAGCAGTCATATTTTTGAAGAAAACAAGCAATAAAAATAATTTTTAGAATTAAGTTTTGATATTATCCATAGATTCAACATCCATGTCAAAGATTGTGATCAAGTATCCATGAATGTAAGCAGACAACTGCAAATATAATAGAAAAGTTACTTTTATATTCTTTTATTTAATATAGGGGATTTGAACACAGACTTTCTAGTTCACCATCCACTCTGTCTCATACAACCACTGACCACACATACATGAAAAGGATAATATTTCATGCTGAACCAGTACGCATCAGTTGGGCCAGATCAGCATCTCCCACACATACATATAATCAGTTTATATTAAGATAAGGTTCAGCATGAAATATGTATATTGGGGATCATTTATCTTTTTCACATGTGTGTGGTCATGAAATACAGTGGATGGCTGATGGGAACTTGAAAGTCTGTGTTCAAATTCCCTTATATTATATCTGGATTCCAAGAATATAAATATACCTGTATTTAAAACATTACAAATTCTTTTTATTTAAAAAAAAAAGCACAATCAGAAATAGTTTTGAACAGAATATAAGTTGCTGCTTCTGAAAATTATTGCAGGATTTCATCTTGGCTGTTAATGCAAATTATTAATTTCATATATTTTCATAAATAAATTTTATATCATTTTAATAGCATAAACCAAAAATGATATTTTCTAGCCTCATTAGAGTAAATGGTTATTTTGGTTTCACACCGGTCATAATATATTCACTTAACACAGCAATGGATAGCATGATTTTGAATAAGATTATGCTGTTAATTAAATAATGAGTGTGTGGCTTTTAATATTCCAACATAATGCAAACATTTATAGTTCATTTTTGACTAGTGGAAATGTTTTTTTACTAAAATTAGCAAACCACAAGGTTATGACTAAGCACCCAAAAGATAAATTAAGGAAACATGCTACAGAACTTTTATTAATGAAATGAGACTACCAGTGAATAATACTAATTAAGATTTAGTACTAGCAAAAGAAATGAGTATGTACAATGATGTATCAGATATTTAGTCTACTTTGATATAAAAAGCAAGAAGAAAGTATTATGTTATTGTCTTTCGATGAACATCATGCAGTTATTGAACCACCATGTTAATTGACTTTTTAAGACAGAAATATATATTATATATTTGTCAGAAGATTTGCAATGATAGTATTTTAGTGGTAATTATATGTTGACCCATTTCCATCATCTAATATTTAATTTGGAATGTTTTTAGAAAATTCAAACTTTATTTAAACTTTCCAAATATATCCAACTATTAGTACTAGCCCATAAGTTAGTATATAACACTAAATATTGAAGGATATTATTTTTCTCCCTTCCTCGGGTGTTACTAGCCTGACAAGTCACAATATTAGAATGGGAATCAGAACCAGACCTTTAGATTTGTGAATATTGAATTTAAAATAACACTCTTACCAGAATAGCTCAGTTGGTTAGAGAATTACCTTAAATATAATATCATGAATCTAAAGGTCTGGGTTCAATTTCCATTTCTTATATTGTCACTAGGCCAACAGTACATAAAGAAAAGAAAATAATACTATTTGAAACATTGTGTTACATATTAACCTATGTGATGTTACTAACAATTGAATGTATTTAGAAACTTTAAATAAAGTGTGATTTTTTTCTAAAGACATTCAATATTAGATAAAGGAAATAGTCCAAGGATATAATTACTATAAATTGTATATATTTAATATTGTCAATAGCATAAAGATCAATATTTTTATGTTGCTATTAATAGTAATTCTTTCTAAATTTATTATATGGGGATGGTTTTCAGGTTCTCCCATATCACAGAAATAGTATGGATAGTTTAGTAACATGATGTATTGCTAGTATTTCTTAGAACAGCTTCTATTAATACTATTCACATGTTTATTTAAAAACAAACATCCAGCATTTTTTTTTTTTTGGAAAAAATAATACTAAAACCAGTATAAAAGAAAATGACAATTAAATAGTCTTCCCCCCCCCCCCCATTTATTATTTTATATATTCTACCACTCTTTTTTAAAACAATATGATATCTATTTATTTTATTTCCATATGTCATAGCATCGGCCGGGCGGCGAACCTGCAACAACTGTCTGCAACCAACTGCTTGTTTGCAAGACGGCTGCGCTGACCTCTCGGCTAACAACGCTTGACTATTTATTTTATTTCCATGCAAATGTTTTAAATACTTGCCCAAATGGCTTCTATTGTTTTTTAAATCATTGTAGAGAGGTGTTTCTATCATTCTTTTATTTTTAAACTGATTTAACAAGTTATTGTCTTTTTATCTCATGGTCAATATTTAAAAATTGTTTTCTAATATAATCTTGTCAGAAATATAGTTTTTTAAAAAAAAAAAAACACATTAAAATGGAAAATAATGCTCATATCCTGAAATGATTTCCATTTTTAAAATAATTTTGTAAGTATTTTTGTAAACTCACATGATCCTATGTATATGAAATGAATGTGTGCACACACATTGCATGTAAGTATTAAGAAGATATAATATGAATGCATTATATCATGACATGGCTAATAATAATGAAATTTTAAAAAAAGGTCAATCTGAGGGGGGAAAAAATCAAGTTAAATCTAAATCAAGATCGTGGATATAGTAGATGGCAAAACAACCATTATATAATGAGCTCTTAAAAATATGATGAGTAAAAAAGTTATCCTTTTTATATTTACTAAAAGAAAAGTAAAGGTGTATTGCATAATAATTTATTAGAGAGCATCTTAGCACTTTATTCATATATTTATAAGTTATGTAGTTAGTTATTATATAATTGTAATTTGGTTGCATTTTGTATATTAATTTATATAAATAGTAAGATTTATAAAACTAAAAAATGATTTAATTTTAGTTTGCCTGTATTTATATATTACTGTATTAATATAAAACTATGCAATTGATATATACTTTTATAAATTCAAGTACAGATCATCATCACAATTATTTTCAATCATTATCACTCCATTTTAGGATGATGATCTCTCCAAGTTCAATCCATCTTCTTTGATCTCTAGCCTCTATTCTCCGCATCACCCCAAAAAAACTTTCTTATTTCATCCATCTATTTTACATTTGGTCTCTTTCTAGGTCTTTCACAATCTCTTAGAATCCAGTTTAAGATTTCAACTTTCCTATTATCATCTGCCTTAACAATATGTCCAGTCCAACTCCACTTTAGTCTCTTAATTCTTCTACCCATGTATTTTGTTTTTGATCTCTTCTGTTACTCCTAACATAGTTCGTTGGGCAATCTGAAGTCTCTATGTTGCTCTTCTGTCAAGTGTCCAAGTCTCAGATTTGTATGTTTTCTTTTCAAATCCATAGGCATACTTCCATTTAATATTAAACACAGATACACTATTATTAATCCAAACTGCATCAATTCAAATCCTTCTTTTTTTCAAACATATTTACATCATTCAAACATAGTGTCACAAAGATATACACAAGCTACAATATCTAAAGAACTTAACATTAATGAAAAAGTTGAATAGTTATAAAATTAAGTTGAAATTCATATGCTAAGTCTATCTATGTTTGTGATATTTATATATTTTCAACTATTCATGACATAAAAAAAAACAAATTTTTTAATTTTGTGTTAAAAATTTATATTCATTTATTCAAAACATAAAACAAAAATAATAAAGCTGTTTTTGTCAAATCACTATTTTTTAAATAGGCTTTTAAAAAAAGGAAATCATATGATCAGTTTTTTATAAAAAAAAATTTTTGCAAAAAAAAAATAAAAACAATTCTTAAACTAAAAAAAAATTCTCAAAGCAAAGAAATTACATTTTTATGACAAAAATTTATTTTTAATAAAAAGGAAACAAATTTTATAAGACAGTGACTTGTAATAATATATTACTAAATTATTACGTCAGCTACGATTAAAACGCGATCAGAGTTAACACATTAAAAAAAATTTTTCATTTACTTTTGGTAACACATTTTTGATAGCTTCTAGTGGTTGTTTGAATTATATTTCCAACTTTTTCTTTTAATGAATTAACTTTTATTTTGTATTATATTCCCATAATTTTAAAATTAAAATATTTACAGACATTCTTAAAAATAATATTTAAAGTTATATGGGAAACAGTACAGAATGATATATTTACAAATATATTTAATTGTGACTTTTCTTGCAAATATGGGCTTTTAGACTAATGAAGTAGTTGTATGCATATGCTTTTTTATTCACATTTTAGTTTTGATAAACTTGATTTTAGGTAAAAAATAATTGACTCTAATGTGAATCGCAATTGAAAAACTTTGACAAACTCTGGTTTAGATATTTTTTCAAAAATTTATATTCAGTTTTAAAAATTTACTATACCATCTTATTATTATGAAATTTAAATCTACTGAAATATCAAATGATCACCATAAGTTAGTCTGTGAATATAAAATAAGTAGACACTAGATGACGATTTTGTGCACACACCTTGCATTCTTGCCATTATCAAGGCTTACACTAGGTGGCACTACTATATGGAAGTAGGAAGACATGCATTGGATGCAGAAGTATGGACAGCAAGGGAGGCAATTCAAGGAGAAATGGGATGGTCAAGTTTTCATATGAGAGATGCAAAAAGTAAAATGAAAATGTTTGGTAGATTGCAGTTTATGGATAATAAAAGAATAGCTAAAATAGTGTTTAATTGGGTTATGAGTAAAGGGCAGGTAACAAAATGGGTGAGAAAGGTAATGTGGTGTGCAAAAGATTTGGATAAAGAATTTATATCAATATATTTGTACAAAAGATGGGATGATTGTGTTAAGAGGATTATTGAGTGTTATAGTAGTAAGGAATGGGATAAAAGAATAAATTTATTAATAAAGACTAGGGAGTTAGAGAGATGGAGAAATAGTATGGAGAGTAAAAAGAGTTTAAATATAAACAGAAATAAACAGAATATTAGGTGTGAGTTAATATATGATAATAGTAAGGAAAGTAGTTTATTGTTTAAGGCTCGAACGGGATCTTTAGCTACAAAAGAATATATATGTAAATGGAAAAATATGGGTGATTTATTTTGTAAATTATGTAAGGAAGGAATAGAAAATATTAGGCATTTGTTAATTGAATGTAAATGTTTGAAAACAGAAAGGGTACATATAATGAAGTTGTGGAAAAATAAATATGAAAAGAGTGATTATACAGAAAGTGAATTATTGGTTTTTATGCTGGGTTTGGGAAAAGATAAGGGGGATTTAGATATAAAGGTTATAGAGTTGACAAAGATTATGTTGTGGAAATGGGATAGAGCAAATTATGGGTAAATTTAGAGTGGGGAATGTAAAATAAAGTGGCTAACAGGTTTATCTGTGCATAATTGCTGAGATATTCTTGACTTCGTTTAAGGAGAAGCCATAATACATCACATCACATCACATATTGTATTATGAAATTTGTTAGTGTAATTATTTATTTGATTATTTTACCTTTTTAATATATATATATATCAATATTATTTTTATTGAGAAATACATTATTGTTACTGGTACAGAGATGTGTAATCACAAGAGTTTAAATTTTAGTCTGAATGTTTTATACAAAGTATTGAAATAATATAATCATATATGGTTTGTTATTTACATTATATAATGATGTTTGAGCAATCTTAGTGGCAGATTGAGAATAATTTTTATTCTATTGATCAAACGGGATTTTTGTACTCAGCTGATAATTAATCAAGGAACTCTGCATGCTTTGGTGCAATGGTAAGTAGCAGACTCTAAAGCTTAAGATCCACAGATTACATCCAGTTCTACCACATCTGTTACTCAAACTTCTTATGGATTCCTGAGAATCCTATAGTATACTATGTAAAGTTATAGCATCAAAATCTAATGTTCCTGAATTGATTCCCAAATAAAAAGAATAAAATAAAATTGAGTTATCGCACTATACAAATTTTCAATAGCTTTTTTTAATTGCTAAATCACATTTTTTAAAACTAATTATCTCAAGACAGATGCTTTACCAACTGCGTCAAATCACTTTACCCTATAAACTCTAGAGCAATACTCATATGGTTTAAAATAACTTAAAAGTGTCCATTTCTCATTGCTTGCATAATTTTCCAGGATGGAGGTAACACCTCTCCTAGTGCAAGCCAAAGAAAAAGAGAATGTGTTAATATTTGCAAAATGATTTTATGATTGTGGAAAAAATTCAAAAGTTTATACTGGTAATAATATAGAACATTTCAGAGAGAAGGGAGTAGATTTTTTAGATATAGGGCTTCTATGCACAGAAATTCGGTCTTAAGAAAGCCATTTTATATCACAACAAAATAAGGAAATCACATGATGCTTTATTAAAATTGTAATCATATTAGCTGTATCAATGTTTACCATTATATTTGAGAGTTGTTTCTTTTTGTAAAATCCACGAACCCATCACATGTGCATGAAAAGATATTTTTAATAGGGTATTCGATCACCTTCCATAATAATCAAGCAATTCGTGATCCTTTCCCATTATTATTTATTTAAGACGGGATTAAAAGTAGGTACCCCCCCCCTGCATATAACTAATTAAAAAAAACACTAACTAATTTTAATTGTATTTACTACAATAAGTAATTTGATAATTTAAACTTAATAGTCTTTTGTTTTTCTGCAGCTTTTATTACTAATATATTTTAATTAATTAAAAATTATAATTATTTTTTTAATCAATAATTTTATCAAAAAAAAAAAATAATGATAAAATATTTTTCAGGATGGCGTATTCTATTGCAAATTATTCTATTAACATTTTTTCATTCGCATTGTTTTCTAATAAAATGTTTATTTCTCTTTTATCTACTTACAAGGATCAATAATATTTTGGGGGACAAATTATGCTGCAGATTAAAGTTTGGAAAAAATATTTAAAAGGCTCTTCTCATCAAATAATGAAAATAATATGTATAATATGTATGAAGATTGTCTTGCATTGGTGGTCGAGAGGTCAGCGCGACTGCCTTGCACTTGCAGGCAATTGCCTTGCACTTGCAGGCAATTGCCCGGGTTGCGGGTTCGCGTCCCGGCCGATGCTATGACACTTTTTAAAAAAAAAAAGATGGTAGGCTTTTAAAATATTTTAAATATATTCAGTGGTTAACGTCAAGTCTCTCAGAAATCATTGTTACCATCTCTAATAGAATGTTGAAGAATAATCATACTAAAATAAGTGTTATCTTAATATAAATCGAGCACTGATTATATATATGTGGGAGATGACGATATAGACCAACTGGTGACTGCTGGTTCACCATGGAATATGTATATTGGAAGTCATTTATATTTTTTCATGTGTGTGGTCATGTGTATCAGTGGTATGGAATAGAGTGGATGACTGAATAGAGCTTGAAAGTCTGAGTTCAAATCCCTTATAAATATATAAAAATAATTTTCAAATAAAAAATAACTATGATGTCATCCTAGAAAACATTTTGTGGATCCCCTTGGGCATCCTAGACTTTTGTGGATCCCCTTGGGCATCCTAGACTTACAGGTTTGATATCAGAATTTATGAAATAAACTTTTTTTAAAAATTAAGCGTTTAATACTCACCTGTTCTATTAATTCATTCTATCATAAATTTTCATATTTTATATATTTCTCATTGGTTTAGTAAATTGGTTGAATGTTTGAGAGCAAAACGTTTTTGGTTCACAAGTCAACTCTTGTCACTTACGGGCAAATATAAATATAATATGACATCCCGTGCTACGTAGCATTAAATTATTATATTTTTACGTGGTGTATTTTAATTAAATTATTTAAACCATTTGATAATCTAGCTGATTTTTAATAATTATAATTTTATTAGGTGTTTTATTATATATAAACACACTTTAAAGTAAAATTTGAAATGGAACTTTTTTTTTTATCTAGACTTTTGCTTCTTTTTTTTTTAATTGTGGAAAAGGCTTTCCTTTTATTATGTAAGTACTATAATATTTACTTCCTTTTACAATTTCTACTATCATTTTTACATTTAGGAAATTTCTATTCTGTGCAGATAATGGATAATATTGTGTGAGTTTTAATATAAGCTATTCATCTTTACAGTTTCTTGATATTTTAATGGATTTTTATATTGATTTTTATCAAGTCTTTTTATTAGTGCAGTCTTGAGAAGAAAGTTAGTTTGTTGCTATCTCTCGTTTTTTTTTTTTTGAAAAAAAGAAAAAGAAAAACACTATTAGAGAAAGTGCAGTTTTATTTAATGATTAGATAATATTAGAAATTGTTAAATACTGTTTGAAGATGGGTGGAAGAGATGCTACCACGAACTCTTAATTGTTTTAAGCATTGTGGATATATTTAAATAATTTGTAAATATTGAGTGGATAAAGAGAATTTCCGTGTATTTACTTTATATTAACTTCAGTTATAAAGTAATTAAGCAAACAATCATTTAAAACTAGCAATTATAGACTGAAATCAGCGCCATCTAGTAATATTAATATTGTCTGACTTAACCATTATATTTGTTTTGCAATCTTCAAATAAAACATTAAGTATATATATGCTTGAACATTTTTAAATTACATTTACAAATACATTGTATCTTTTTAAATAAACGAACTGTGTTAGATTATTTAAATAATTTCATACTACATGACAAGAATTTTAAAACTATTAGAAATAAGGTAGAAACATTTTATTTTGCCTACTTTCATCTGAGAAAATTAAAAAAGCGAGGGAAAAAAATCAGTTTGGTCATTTGAAGATTGTAGTCGCTATTCTTTGAAGCTTGAATCTCACTTATTGTTGAGTTGAGTGAACCTAAAATCAAAAAGTTGTCTTTTAATTCATAGTAGGTTAGTTTGGAATAATACTGTATATATTTATGTTATTGCAATTGTTTTTTTTTTTTTCATATGTGTATGTTTGCTATATATGTATGCATATCTGTACATGGGTGCATGTATGTGGGTACTTATATTCATATACAATCACACATACATATGACAGAAAAATATCATAGATAGGTCAATCATTTATAACATGATTAAATTTAGTTAATATTTATTTCTTTAAATTAAAAAAGTTGTAAATATACTATTACTATTTTATATCTTGTATTCTTAGAAGGGATTTTATCAAAAATGTAATATTCAGTTCTTTCTTGATCATAACTTATTTCATTAAATTAAGAATAATTATATTAAATTAATTTAAAATCAAGCATTTCATTTAAATTGTTAATTTTGACGTATTTTTTCAATTATTAATTTTGCAAATTTAATTTTCCCATACTTCAAGATTGATAAAAGCATAATAGTATAATGATATGTGAATTTGTTTTTTAAATTCTTTAATTGACAACTGAAAGGTATATTTTGTTTATATATATATATTTCCATACCATTAACAACTCCATAACATCATTGACAATTTCTAATTGAATCCTACATTGAGTAGACAATTTTCAAAAATGCTTATGATATTTTGCTATAATATTCTACAATAACTTATGTATTTAAAATTTTGTGATTCATCTAAATTATGAAATCAGTAAACTTGTTTTTTGTATAAATTAAAAGCTATTACTATATTGTGATGGTGACTGATGATGATCAAATCCCTGTCCAAGGTTTGATCAGCTGACTGATGATGATCAAACCCCCATCACAAGGTTTGATCAGCTGGCACTGTATTCAAGAATTAATTGACTCATAAAATGTAAAAGTATAATTTAAAAACCAAAAGAAACATTTGTGGACAATATTTACACATTATATATGCAACTATATATATAACATGCTTCCAGAGTATGTTAATATGGACTAATGGTTAAATTTTCTTTTATACACATATATACACGGAGAAACTTTTAGACAGAAAAAAGTTACAAGTAAAAATATTTAAAAACTTTTAAAGATATATATTTTTTAAATAGAAATTAAAAGTTCTTAAATATTTTTATTTGTAACTTTTTTCTGTCTAAAAGTTTCTCCATGTATATATGTGTATAAAAGAAAATATAAACATACACATACATAACATGGACACACAACTATTTAGCTCTCATTGGAATTTAATCCTTAAACCGCTAATTATATTATTGGTCGTGTCAGCTAAAAATCAAAGCTTTTAATTGGCCAACTCACAAACTGAAGACAAAGTCAATTGTCAAAATATTTTCACCTTTAATATCATATTCACTTTAGATTCGTTTATAAAAAGTATATTAATAATTTGTCAAAGTGAACGAAAGTTCTTTCAAAAATAAATTTCTATCTATTTATTATAAAATATTCAATTTCGGCAAATTTAAAAGTGAACATATTAACGAATAAGAAAGATTTGCTGACGTCAATTTTTTTTTTTCAGTTTTACGTTACGGAAAAGAAAATATTTTTTTTGCTAAAATCTGAAATATTTTTACTAAAATCTTCAATATTTTTCTAAAATAATTTTGTTTTTTAGCATATTTTATGAAAATGATTTGTAATTTCTCAAATAATACTTTTATAATAGTTTAAAACACTTGTTTATCATATTCGAAATGAAAATCTTAGCGTTCGTCGTTATTTTCTTTGATCTGGTGGTTTCTTTGTTCTTTCCAGCCAATCAGAATGTCTTTGACAGCTGAGACCCAATCAGCGACAAGCTTCCTTCTTTGTTTAGCTTCACAAGCCGTGTTATTGATTTTTTACTTGTAAAATAATTCAGAAGAGGGCAGCATCTTACAGAACTTTTAAAAATCTAACTGAATTAGAGTGACGTCAATCGTCGACGAGACCTCTCGTAAGAGGCGGGCTAAGAGTTAATTCATAATTCATGTCATTAACAAGAAAATGATTTTCCAATTGATTAGAAAGTTGAAGACTTTCTTGAATCATTTTTGCTGTGAAACAAACAGGTTCTACTTCTGTTTCATTATCTTTTTCTAAATCTTCTACGGTATCTAAATTTATTGCCAAACCTTTTTTCAACAGACCTTTAAAGTATGTAAAATTTAATGCGTGTATATAAAATGGAAAAATCCCAATTTTAAGTGAAATACAAACTTCTTTATCACATAAAAGAAAACTGCATAAAAAGATATTAAGAAGAAACATGAATCGCATAACTTCAAAATTGCATTTTAAAAAACCTCACAAAAAGAGACCCAGGTATACTGAATAAAACATTCTTAGCCTATGTTCAAAAATGTTAAAATAAATAAATCAATTAATTAATGATTGTATTTAAAATATCATCTATACAGTTTTTCTTTTCAAAAATAGTTCATAATTTTCCATATATATAAATGAATATACCAAACATCTTTTTAAAACTTGTTTTTTATATGACTATTATAAAAATAAAACTACACACCAACATTTTGACTATTTTATAATATAGTCTTTTTCAAGGAACACTAAAAAACAAAAGTACAAATATATAATAATAAATATAAAATATCACATATTCCAAACAAATCCAAAAACATTAAAAAATACTAAAAAATTTTCTTCACCTCAACACCTTTTCTATTGCAAACAATCTCAGAACTTTAAAAAATTTAATAAAGTATTGAGATTGTTTGCAATAGAAAAGGTGTTGAGGTAAAGATAATTTTTTAGTATTTTTTAATGTTTTTGGATTTGTTTGGTATATGGGATATTTATTATCATATATTTGTATTTTTATTTTTTAGTGTTCTTTGAAAAAGATACTATAAAGTAGTTGAAACATTGGTCTGTATTTTTATTTTTATAATAGTCATATAAAAAACAAGGTTTAAAATGTTTGTTTTCATTTATATGTTCATTTCATTTCAACAAAAATTTGATTAACAATAAAAAGTGGTTACATCCTGATAAAAGAAAAACAAATAAATTCAGTTAGCTATCTGGCTAGATTATGTTATGAGAACGCAATTGTTATACACTTATGTGGTTGGGAATAATGAAGAATTTTGTGTAGAATATGAGAGACTTGTTTAATGGTATTAGAATTTTTAATATAAACATGAATATTTTCTTTTAAAATTGCCCAATTTATAATGCTGGGTAGGTGGGAGTTGATAATCAGGAAAAGGATAGAGCAGTTAAAGACCAGGTGTCGTTAAAGATTTTACTGGAGGCAAGGGGCTGATAACGTTTCTTGATTTTTTTGAGCATTTGATAAAACAATGGTATGATTTGTGGTGGGGGTAATTCCATGAGAGATTTGCATCTCACTATCCATATGGCATAAAGGACAAAGGTAGAAAGCCTTATTATTGCAAAAGTTCCATTATGAATGGCATTTTCAAGTGAGAAAATCATGTCAGATCTTTATGTTGGAGTTTGATGATGATTATCTCTTTCAGTGTTTTAAGTCTTGGGCATATATAGTACATTTTGATTTTAGTAGAAAAATACAATTATTAAAGACAAAATAAAAAATGAAAACAAACTTATCACAATAAAAATTTGTTGATCATTAATTTAGCCACATCATATTCAGAACTTTCACTTACTTGCTTGGAAATATTTTTTCTTGACCCTAGTTTCTTGCTCAAATTGATGACTAAAGTCTTTAAAAAGTATAAATAATCTTACACTAATAAAAACCACTTCCACATTCTTGATTGTTTTTTTTTCTTAATAAATATTCAAACTGCTTTTTGATATCACAGTAAAACTATAATCAAACTGTTAAAGGCATAAACAAATTTATACTAATAAATGTCACTTTTACTATTTTGCCTAAAATTATTTTTCTTAATGCTATATTCTGATTTTTTTCTTACAGCATAGTGTAATATAAATTGATTCTTTTATAAACACAAACACTTGCTAATAAATATCACTTCCACTTTTTCACTTGGAACTTTTTCTTTCTTGATGCTGTGTTCTAACTTTTTCTGACATCATAATGAAAGGTAATAAAAGTCACCTTATCTTTGCTTTCTCCATTGGAAATTATATTTTTTTATTGATACTATGTTCTAACTTCTAGTTTTTGATTAAAACTAAAATCAAATTTTTAAAAGCTTAAGTATATTTACACTAATAAAAATAACTAGTGCTGATATAGTATGCGCTCGGTGGCCATTTTGAATTTGAAAACACCCAAAAACACTGCTGGCACATGCAAGCGATAAATAACATTTACTAGAAACACTCAGTTTTCAAAAAAATAAATCGCCTAAGGCACTATAATTAAAAAGGTGGTGGGAAGAAAGTGACGTGGAAATAAATCAAAAAGGCCAAAATTTTCATAAAAAAATACCAAATCACGTGATTTCTTCCCACCATCTTTTTTAATTATAGTGCCTTAGGTGATTTATTTTTTTGAAAACTGAGTGTTTCTAGTAAATGTTATTTATCGCTTGCATGTGCCAGCAGTGTTTTTGGGTGTTTTCAAATTCAAAATGGCCACTGAGCGTATACTATATCAGCACCAAATAACTTTAAACTTTATTTAAACTTTTCCAAATATGAACAACTGTTAGTAATAACATACAAATAGATAACACAAGTAGATTATGTGTTTCAAGTGCTTTTCTCTGCACTTCTTCAGGTGTTGCTGGTCTGATCAGTGACAATACCTGCATAGGAATTAAGCTTACGCATTTAGATTTTTGAATATAGAATCTTAAGGCAACAATCTAACTGATCAATTCTGTCACTCAAAACTGTAATTGTCATTGTTATTTATCATTGCTACAATCCATCATGATTTATTATAAAGTAATTTCTACATTGTTTAATGCAAATGATAAAGGGACCAACTTGAGGGCTAATGAAATCGGATTGAAGCTCAACTTATCATTTTGGTGCTTGAAAGTCATATGCCCTAAGCGAGTTTTTATTGTATTTCATTATACAGCAAGATATAATGCAATTTTCCCCCCATCTCTCGATTTTTTGACTTAATGTAATATTTATGATTAATACATACATACATATATATAATTATAAATATTTAAAGTTACCTCAGCTGAGATTTCTCAATACTTAATAAAAGAAGTTTTCATGTCTGTAAAATGATCAGCTTGCATCAATATTATCCCTTTGGCTTATTGCTAAATCAGTTACTAAAGGCTGTCTATTGTTCACATATGCTCAACAGACTTAAAGAACAGGAAGCAATACTGAAAAGAAAATTTTGCTTTTCTTTGAACTTCTGTTCCTTCCTTTTCTTTTTTCTAAAAATATTTAAAGCTTTCATGGTAATATAAAAGAGCTCCTGATATTTTTGTGACTATAACTAGCTTTATTTATTGCAATTATTGATTATTTTATTTCTTATACAGTATTTCATTTTTTTTTTTTCTAAGCAACCCCCCCTGAAATAAATATTTTAATATTAATTTATAATGCATTTTAAAAGTGATTATATATATCTAGTTTTATATACGTACATACTTTTTGTTTTATATGTCAAATGCGTTGACTGGGAAGCGAACCCGGGCCGGCTGCTTAGCAGCTATGCTAACCACTAGACCACCAACGCTTGTCTACCCACTTTTTTGTTGAAGTAAAAAATATTGCAAATGGAAAATATTAAATACAGCTAATTAATTACTTTGCTAATTACTTAAATAAATTGTACTGTCAAACCATCCAGGTCAAAAAAAAAAAAAAAACAGACCTTGTACTCCAAACATTTTTTTAAAGCATTTGAATATGATTCGCCTCAGGTGAACTTTGTTTATTTGGTAGCAATAGAATAAGCAAATTCCAAGGTTTGTTAGCATAGTTTTTTTTATTTACCGGAGTGTAGTAGATGAGAAGTGGGCGTTTTATACTAGATCATTTTCTTACTTAAAAATTTTAATAATTTCAATGTTTATTTAAAAATATTATACATAAAAGTAGAAAGTACTATATTGAACTGTATTTATTGTTTGGTCTATTTCCATCATCTGAGTATGGAATGTCTTTAAAAAATTTAACTTTATTTAAAAATTCCAAATACATTCAACTGTTAGCAATAGCATATCAAACAGGTTAGTATATGCACAACCTTTCGAGAGGTATTATTCTTCCTTCTTCAGGTATTGCTGACCTGATCAGTAGTGATTACTAGCATGGGAATCGAACCTGGACCCTTAGATTTTTGAGTAAGCTGGACTCTTAAATTCTTGAGTATTGAATTTTAAGGTACTGTCACTGGTCAGTCCAGAAACACCTAAAGAAAATGGGAGAATAACACCTCTCAAAATATACACCTAAAGAAAAGGGGAGAATAACACCTCTCAAAATGTTGTGCATATATTAACCTGTTTGATGTGCTAATGAATGTATTTGGAATATTTAAATAAAGTTAAATTTTTTTAAAGACATTCAATACTCATATTAGATGATGGAAATAGTCCAACAATAAATACAACTAAAACATCATCACCACAAACCTTCCGGAAAATACATTAAACGTTTATTAATAAAAAACAAAGATAGCAATAATACTCATTAACAAACGAAAATTTAATGATTTTTCAGTGCAATAATATTCCCTCAGCCCGCTGTAATTGTGGACTGTATAAAAGTTTAGTTTCTATTCTCAGATGATTAATATAAATAAAAAGTAAATCTCACTTTAATCGAGAAGTGTCATGGTCATTTTGTCACAAGAGATGCCCAAATTCATATGATCTATTGAACAACTAACCATATGATTTATTTATTTAATGTAATTAATAATGCAAATCCTTTGATTAATTGCTTATGAGGTAATGTGATGTTTTATCCCAAAATGATATTCTAATCACAACAATTCAATTCCATTCATTTGATCAAATTAAGATTTATAAATAAAAATCAGTTGAAAATCAACCCAGCATCTTTAAGCTCTTATAGATTAACTTTTTAAATATTGTATTTTTAATACAAAATAACTCTCTTCTGCTATAAACTTGTGATGTATTTTAACTGGAACACTAAGTAAAACAGTTTTAAAAAGTCTCTTTAACCATTAGACAGATGAAAATACAAATGTTCAAATCCTTTTTTAAATAAAATTATGATTTTTACAAATATCAAAAACTTATTATCTTTAATTAAACAAAATTATCATCAACATTTTTAACCATTACAAATGTACTATAGGATTAAGATCTAGCCAAGTTTAATCCAGTTTCCATTCTTTCTAACCTCTTATGTACCATCATCCAACTCACCTGTGGTCTTTTTCTATATTTTTTTTACAATCTTTTAGAATCCATTTTAAATATTCAATTCTCCATTTATTATTATCTTTTCTAGCAATATATCTAGCTTAACTTGATTCAATCTTTTAATTCTTCCAGTAACATCAATGTCTATGTATTTCACTTTTATTCCTAATATACATTTTTCTGTACTTCATTGAGCAGTCTTTAAGTCTCTGCTCTTTTATTAAGGATCCAAATCTCAGAGCCATAAGTAAAAACTGGTAAAACACATCTATTAAAAATCTTCCTTTTCAAATAAATAAAATATATACTTTTTTAATATTAAATTATCTCTACCAAAAGTACTCAATCCAAGTTTAATTCTAGGATTAATTTTATCCATTATGTTTTTATCTTTATTTATTATCTAACCAAGGTATTGGTAGTTGTTTACCTTTTTTTAGTTATCATTATTTCTTTTCTACTGAGAAAATCCATTGAACATCACTTGAGTTTTTTCAACATATTTACTACTTATTTTTTATGCTCGATACAATAATTATTGCAGCATTTCTTATAGATTTGAAACAGTATTTGCAAAACAACCATACCATCCAATAAATCAATATGATTTAAGTAATCACCATTAACCCTAATCCTCCATATTCAATAATCATTCAATAATAGATTAATAAAACATGAAATTGTTTTCAACCTGAAAGTTTAACCAGTGGCAACAAGCCAAAAGTTATCACCTAATTAATGAATTCTCCCTCAGTAATGATGCATAATCACAACATTTCATCACAAAAGCAGATGAATTCTGGGAGTGAAGATTTTTATATGGTTTTTCTTTCATATATATTTAAAAATTATATGTAATAATTTTATATATTTTTTCTCACAAAAATATTCAGTGGCAAATTAATTTAGGAATCTTTTAGTCATTTATAGCAAATTAAATTTGTTATTAGTAGAGTATTTATTATTTTAAATTCTATCAGTATAAATATGTTTCAAAGAATATATTTCATAAAATGTTTCAGCTTTGATATCAGTTGTCTTATGCAAAATTCAAGTTGACATTTTATATATCACAATCATCGTCTAAGTTAAACACTGCCCAAAATGGTATCTCTATATATCTGTCGCAAGCTGCCATGTCATATTTCTTTTCTTTCACCAATTGTAACTTTATGTAAATATGTTCACATGTCTATTAAGAAAAGATTATATATTATCAACAGTTAATATGCTTAGCATGCTTTCAAATATTATATAATGATATAGTGATATTCATAGCAATATAAAATTATAGCAAATATCTAATATGAGACGTATTTAAATATTATCTGAAAAAATATAAATGATTCAATTTATATAATTCACTTCTTCGACAAAGATATACAAGCCTCTTTTTTATTAATAGCATACATGTTATTGATTATGTGCCACGCTTCCTTAACTTTGCATTTTCTGTTGTTTCTATCAGAACAGACTCTACTAGGTCCCAATGGTTCAAAGATGTGAATGTGTTTCATCTCTTGTTCCAAAAATATAGACTTGGGTTCCATGTTGATTTTTGGCCAGTTATATAGATGTCTGTGCTGGGAAACCCTAGCTACGTTTGCATATGATTCACTGAAGTAGTTGGCTGATCGAAGGGAGTTGTTGCATTCTATCTTGTAAATGACTTGGGAGGGAGGGGCTGCTCCAGTAATAGCCTGTCTTTGGTATTATTTATCAAATAATTTAAAGTGGCCAGGGTCTGAAAGCTGATGCTATATGTATTGGAGCAAATTTTACTCAAGTTTTAGATACTCCTGATATATATGGTAGTGATGTCCATGTTTTGCATCCAGTTGTGCAGGTATAGTTCTGATTTTGGAATGTTTTGACCTTTCTAATAAAGTACTTGTGATTATATCCTATCTTATATCCATCTCAAGCTGCTTTTTTTATTATCTATTTCTACCTTAAGTTTAGACTAACAGGATTCCAATTTACAACCATTTAATTAATTTATTTTTTAAAAACAACTCTATTAACCTAATTTTATTAATAATGATGAAAATAAACATTTATGCAAGGAAAAAACTTTAATTCAATAAAAAATGTGTTTATGTATATTCATCCATTTTTGCATATATTTGAATTTTTAATCAATCAAATTGCAAAAAGAAAGATTCCATATATTTTATTTATATAGCTAGGATTTTTTAAAAAAAAAAAAAAAAACCAAAACAGTCTGACATTTCCGAAAATAATATTTTATTGTATTATTTTCTCCTCCCCTCTAATAATTGTTTGTCGTACATGACCTATTTTACTTTGTTCTGGTTGAAAACTTACTTGAATATTTAAATAAATTTTGATAATAAAAATCTTTTTTTTTTCTGAAGATAAATCTAAATGGATCTGAAATTTCATGTTAGGATTTAATTTTAAAAATTTAACATGTTTATTTGTATGTGTCAATAGATATATACTAAAATACATATATGAAAACCAAAAATGAAATATAAAAATGGAGATGTAAAAAATCATATAAGTAAAATAACTTTTTTTCCCCCAGTGTTTTCATGGTTGTTGCTGAATTCTGGAAATTACCAGCCAGTTGGTAAAGAATTTTATGTAATTTCCCTTCTTTTATCCACCATTTAATAATTGATATTTATTTCCCAGATATTATTGAGCTATCAGTTAAGTTTGGATGTAGAGTGACCATTTTGGGGAAAAAAATTTTGAATATACTTGGAAATTTTAAGACAAATTAATGAAAAGCCTCTATTTATATTTGGGTAATGATTGTAAAAATCAATTCATTTCTATACAGTATTGGCTTCAGTTTTTACATTTTATAATTTTAAACAGGAGTTAATCAACCCTTTACATATGCTCTGTACTACTATATTCAATCAATGTTTTTGTTGAATGTTAGCACAAGATAGAGTCTTTGAAAAGATAAGAGAGGCTATATTATCTTTTGTATTTAAATTCAATTATATCAGTCAATCTAAATTATCTTATAATAAGAGTGTGGAGATTTTATGTTATTCAATTTATTTCCATTTTCTTTACTATGTATATTAAGTTGCAAAATTTGAATATTTACTGCTGTCACTTAATATTAAAATGCAGCAAATATTCAAATTTCATGAGTGCTAATACGATATAATAAAATGAATAGAAAAATATGAATAATGTAAAATCTCCATGCTCTTATTCCAGAATACTTAAGATTGGCCTATATAATTGAATTTAGGTACAAAAGATAAGATGGCTACCCTTAACTTTTCATAGACTATCTTGTGCCTTGATCAAGTTTCCTAACATTCACCAAAACCAATGTTGATTGAATATACCTTTCAGCACATGTGTAAAGGATTGATTACCTTCTGTTTAAAATTGAAGTATGAAATATAAACTGTTTCACAGAAAAAGCAGAAAGGTCTTTATTTCAATTTACATTTTAATATTGCTTAGACTGAAAATCTTTGGCATTGTTAAACAATCATGGAATGGCATTACTTATTATTATTATTTTTGGAGGCTGAAAATCATCAGGTAGCATATAGAAATAATTTAAAATTAGTTTTTTTTTTTATTAAAAGTTGTTTTTAAAAAATATAATCTAAATTATATTAAATATAAACTTAAGATTTACTATATTATTCTGTAATATTCACACACGTTTCATAGGAGTCTAAAACACTATGTTAAGTTCATAAGATCAGTTGATATATTTGTTGGAGATGAAATCTACTACTGTAAATAAACATTCACAGAGGCAAAACTCTCTATACAGTAGTGCCATTCAGTGCAAGCCAGAGTAATCAATGGATGCAGGAAGTTTTGTGCATAAAATCCTATCTAGTGCCTACTTATCCAATATCCTCAGACTAGTTTCTAGCTTATGGGTTTCATCAGTGAGGAATCTTGGAGAGTTTTGCCTCTGTGAAACACAGCTTGTGGAAGCATAAAGAATGGTAATCATGATGTTTGATGGTAAATAAACATTTTTGTTGGATTAGGCATATCAAGTGAATAAATAGCAATTGACATCCTGGGAATATCTTTTATGATGATTCTGAGCACAGCTTTTGTGGGAGAGGCAGATCCTATTCATAGTATAAAGATTATTTCAAAAATAATTTAAAAGAGGTGCGATCTTAATTGCTTGTATTGAAAAGATATGCTTGAGAATGGAATATAATGACAAATTATTCTTAGGCAGAAGTTTAAGGATAATATTATAAGATGTCAGATAAGTCGTTAAAAGATCAGCAAGTTAGATATGTGGATAGAATTGGCCAGACCAGAATCAAGAAAATCTAGAAAATTTTTAGAAATGTCCAGAGAATGTAATGAATATTCAAAATAAGAGTCATAGATCACATGACCCTATTCTCTTAAGCTTGTAAGTTTATAAATAATGAGGGTTGCCAATTTCTCAACAAGCTTTGTGATAAATGCTTAGCTAGAGAAAGCATTTAAAATATCTCTGTCAGGACCGCCTCCCCAAACCTCTGACCATGGTTTCATGCTCTGGCACTCCTCAGAGAGGTGCTGGGGTAGGTTCAGACACTAGATCTAAAAACACCAACCCAAAGCCAGCATTTAACTAAAAGTTATCTATTGAGTGGAAAATCTGAAATTTTCAGACACCTACATGTCTTCAAACCCAGCTATCCAACTCAAATAGCTATATGGGGCTGAGAGGAATTGGCAACCCTCATTGTTTGTAATGAATATGGTTTTGAAAAAAAAAAAGAAGATTGTTTTAAACAATATAATCAAGTTAATTGCGCAAATCAATGAAATTGAAAGTCATTTGCATTTAAATATTATAATAATTTATTATGCATTCTGACTTAGGTAATCTTTTATATATATTGTAATTTTATTTAATTGATTATTAAGATTTCACGGTAAAGAAGCATCAACGGTGATCAGGTTTAATTAAAGTATCTTTTGATTAAATTGTATATCAGCCTTCATTCACTAATCACATACTTTGTAATTTGTTTCATATTGCTTAAAGTTTCACGTTTACTATGAGATTGCCATATATTTATTACATTTACAATCAAAGCTTCTTTAGAATTTAAATAGTTTTATATTTATTACATTTTGTATTGTCAGGAAATGATTTGTCAAAACAAATTTGTGGGAATGCAAATATAATTGAATTTTAAATCGTGTATTTATTTAAGAATATTGTTATTTTAAAATTATGCAGGTTTTTTGAATTTTCAAGGATAGTGTTTATTAAACAAATATAAACATATTTATTTGTTCAAATTTTAGTTTAATTAAGAGTTAATACACAAATGAAAGTATTTTCTCCAACAGACAGGTTAATAGAAGTATAAAACGTTTTAAATAAATAATTATACTTCATATATTTAAAACATTCATTTGTTAAAATTAAGTTTTCGTTTTTATAAATACATTTCAAAATCTAATTTTTGCTTGTCAAGTGCTTTCTAGCAAACCACTTCCTCCTTTTGAGGAATGAAAGCATATTTAATTTTTAAATTAAAATGAAACAATCATCAATTCGAGCATGCCAGTATTTAAACAAAATGAATCACAGCCCAAATAAATTCGTTTTAATAGGCAGAGATCGATTCTCCAGTAGAACATTAAGTTGTTAGAATGGTTAAGTAATTTGTTAAACATCAAATAATTTATTAAATACGTAACTTTCTGTTTTATCATTTTTATGAGAATAAGGTCAACAGTAACCTACCCATTAGTAGAGTTTCTTAAGTTGAGAAAACCACCAATAAGATAGACTGTCTTTACGAAATTGGTCAAAAATGGCATTGAAGCTGAGAGTACACACACACAAAATGAATTTAGACCAAATATCTTGAAAAATTATTTTATTAAATTGCTGGAAGCAACATTCTTACGTATTCTCAAAAATAGAGTTCTTCAGGACTGAATTTTCAAAAAATGAATGTTTAAAAATACTGCTGGGAGAATTTAAGTTTTTAATTCAAAGAAAAATATTTTCATTACATAAATATTTAATAAATTGTTTTTCTCTTCACTAGTAAAATTGTAATTATAAGTATGCGACTTTTTTTTTTTCCGCATTAAATAGTGAAGCTATAATTTTACTCTAATTTATAATAGCTTTGCTAAGCGCTTTCGAGATTTCATGTTTGAATCTCATACTCATAGCTTTGTAACTAACGATTGTTATGATTATGCAAATGCGTTTGAATTTTTAATTAGTCCATTGTTTAGAGAGAGCAAAACATGCCTCTCTTCTATTAATGGCATTAATGTCATTTGCTATATAGAAAGCTTCTTTAACTTTTCTTTTGGCGTCATTTTTTTCTGTACAAATTATTTGGGCAGAACTAGGTTCAAATACATGGCCTGTAGCTGCTTGGTGGTCCCAGAATACTGATGATCCTTCATCATAACAATCGTTAGTTACAAAGCTATGAGTATGAGATTCAAACATGAAATCTCGAAAGCGCTTAGCAAAGCGATTATAAATTAGAGTAAAATTATAGCTTCACTATTTAATGCTAAAAAAAAAAAAGTTGCATACTTATAATAAATATTTATCAATTTGCACTTGTATATTTTAAGAACAAAAACAGTATTATTATAAGCTCATTAATATTATTTTCACTTCATATTGTGTTTTTTTTTAATAATTATGTATATTGAAATTAAATCGAGATACTGGAAAATCTCATTGAGCTTGTTATAACACTTATCTGACAGCCAATCAGATGTTATGATAGCTGTCCCAATGACAGTTTTCAATTAGTATCTCTCTGTGAAAAATTTAATAATTTTAAAAAAAGTTGCCCTTGAACTACAATTTGAGTCTGGTCCAGATGCATTTTAGAAATTTTTCAGATTACGAACAGACCTGGAAACTTTCTTTTAGATAATTGACTCATAGTCAATCCAGTCAGCAATTTGTGTTTAATCATAAGAGAAGTATTGATGCATTGACTATACAAACAAAAAATATGAATGTAATATGATGCAGTTTTCACCATTAATGGGAGTGATGCGAACACTGATTCCACAGTTTAATTTTACCTTATATGCAAGTAAGTCATATGGATATTTTGAAAATACAACATATATGCCATACTTCTTCACAATATAGCATATGATTACAGACAACTGTTAAGGTTTGTGTTTCTGATATAGCTCTAAATATTAATGTACAAGAATAAATTACATTTAAGAGATGGTAAACAATGACAAACTCATCTCACCAATGATCAAGTGTTGTTATTTGACCATAAAATTCTTTTCACTTGCTTTCAGACAGAGAGCTTAATCTACACATCCACAAAGCAAAATATTCCTTTTTTTTTTTCAAAAGGGAATTTGCTATTATTTAATAATAATAAGATAATTTAAAATGATAGAAGCTCTTTCTTTGCAGTAGAGCCATCCAGTACAAGTCATAATAATCCATAAATATAGTTTGTGCTTCAAAATTCCTATTTAGTGCTTAGTCATCCAATATTTCTAAACCAGTTTCTAGTTTGTGGCCTTCATCAGTGAGGAGTCTTGGATTTGAGAGCACTGCATCTAATTCTTTGGATCTAATTTGACCTTCCAAATTTATAGTTAACAAAAAAGGTAAAAAGTGTCTGATGATTTGCATTAAATTCAAAGATCTAGGTGCAATGGTCTTAGATACAAAGCTACTCATTGATGAAGGCCACAAGCTAAAAACTACTCTATGGATATTGGATGAGTCGGCATTAAATAGGGATTTTGATGCCCAAACCTTCTGATATCCATTGAATACTATGACTTAACTTGCATTGGATGACAGTACTATATAGAGAGTTGCTCGTCTTTTAACAGATTGTGTAAGCATAAGAAATGGTGACCATTTTTAGTGAATGGAAATTATTTTGAAGAGCAACCACTCAAAAAATTTATTAATAATTGCCAAAAATTTTATTCAAGAAGAAGCATTTATTAAAATAATGACAAATATATGTTTTGATACATATAGAAAAATTTTAATGACTTTTTTTTTCAATTAATATATAACAAATGATATTTCAGATTTTTCAGCGGACTCCTCAGCTGAAATCTAGCATTATATGTCACTATTGGTACAAACAAATGTGAGGATTCGTTAAAATTTTGAATATAGTTTTAAATATTCAGATATTAGAATATATATATATGCAGACTTGAATTAACCATTAAACAAACTAAGTGTATATTTAGGATGTAAAAGGATTATATTACAAAATTATTCTTTTTATTATCATGCTCTTAACTTTTTGCTGTCAACATGATCTTAGCCGTAGTGTTTGTTTTATTTGCTGTGTTCAGTTTTAATCTTGATTGTTTGAATTTTTTTTTATTTTGTATGATGAGCAGCTAAAGCTTGAAAATTTAGTTTGAGAGTATTATATCACATTTGGGTTTTGCTCAGTGGAATTTTTTATTCATTGAATGTAAGCAACAATGATTAGGTTTCACTACTGTCTGCCCATCCCTTATATATGTATTAAATGGATTATGTCCTGTACATGAGGGGTTATATTGACTTTAGGTCAACATGGGTGTGACAAGAATCTCAGCCTCAGGATGGCCTTTGAGCATTCCATCATCAAATTTTCAATTGGATGGACGATTGAGGAGTTGGAGTGTGGAGTGGATTGAAACCTGTCCATTAAAGTATGAAGATTGGCTATCTTGATATATATCTGAGCATTTGTTGCATATATGTGTGGAGATGATAATCTGGACCAACTGATGATTGCTGGTTTAGCATGAAATACGTATATTGGGGATCGTTTATCTTTTTGGCATATGTGTGTTCGGGTGTATCAGTGATAAGAGATAGAGTTGTGAGTGCTGGGTTGGGTGAAAGTCTGTGCTCATATACCCTATATATTATCAGTGATTTATGAAACATTAAGCTTTTATTTTTTACTGATCTACCTGCTTTTTTACATGATATGATTAATTGCTTTCAAATAAAGGATTAAAAGCAATAGTTCCATTCAATTGACCACATTTATAGTTCTTGACTCTTCCATTCTGTCATGGAGTGTTTTTATTCAAAAAGTTTTATTAATAAAAAAAATCTTCAGAAAATTAGACTGTAGCTTTCTCAAATAAAAATAAACTAAAAAATGTATGGTCAATTGCTGCAGCAAAAGAAGATTTATCTTGTTGTTTTGTTTTTTTTTTTAAAAATTCAGTTGGGAATTCATCCAGAAATCTTGAGTCCTTAATATTAATAATTTTTATTAGTTATTCATTAGACTAGAGTTTATCCAATAATGAATAGTATTTCTGTAATATAGGTTTTACTACACCATTCTCATGTAAGATAGGGATTGATGTCTATCCACTTTTAACACTTTGCAGAGGAATGTAATCATAACCATATGACCAAAGACGTGAAAAAGGTGTATGATCCCAAAGATGCACATTTCATCCTTAACTAGTATTCATCAGTTGGCCCAGACCACAGACTCTTACACATTCCTTTATATCATTGTTCAATATTGTAGATAGCAACTACTACAGTTTAATTGCATAAGAATAGTATAGTGAAAATCACATTACAGAAATATTATTCATTACTTGAATCCTTAATTATTTATCTGCTAAAACATGCAGGATAATAATGAGTTTCAATTAGCCTAAATTATAAATTAATGCAAATTCTTTTAAATAAAAGATTCCAATTGTTGCAAATCTTTTTGTAAGAATTATAATCATAATGTTATGAAATGTCTAAAGAATATTAGTATTTTAAAAATATATAATTTTGATATTTGAAATCTTAAAATGTTTTTCATCACCAAATTAAAATAGTTTTCATTTTGGACTTTTAGACATGTTATAATATAGAGCTGGCAAATAAGCTCTTAACAAGCTTTGCAGAATACCCCCAATCCCAGACCGGTTTCTGCTATTGGCTTCCTCAGTGAGTTGCTAGGATATTCAAGAATTAGATTAAAAATACCAGAAATATCATAGCACCTCACCGAGGAAGCCAGTAGCAGAAACCAGTCTGGTATTGGGGATATTCTTCAAAGCTTGTTAAGAGCTTATTTGCCAGCTCTATATATAACATTTATAATACAAGCATGTTAAATTGGGTCATGTGACATATGACCTGATTTCTTTGTGACTTTTAGACAGTATGGAAAATGATGATAGCAATGTTTCATGAGAAATTATTCTATGTACCATACATTTCTAATTATATTCACTGCAATGCGAGTCAAAAAATAATTTAACAGTCATTTATTATCTGGGTACCACCTCTGCCTAAATATGCTGAAGCAGTAAAAAATCAAATCATATCAGTGTAGAAAGAATAACAAGGATTGAATGAAGTGATTGTGGAAGATTGGATAGATTTGGATTATGTAATATAGGAAAAAACGTGAAATATTCTAAAGATGTTAAACTTGCATAGGTTTGCTTTTATTTGGTACAAACTATATTTTTTATGTATTCAATAACACAACTGAGTGCATCTTAAACACTGACATTTTTTATGAATAAATTACTATTTTTTATGAGTAATCTTATATTACCATCTTTTTTATTTGATTATTTTTAATGTATAAAACTTAATCGATTTTCTAGTACTTCTCTCATATCTTTGCTGTTTTATGGTCATTTTGTATTTATAAATAAATAATTAATATTATTAGCACAAGAAAATTTTATTATTTGACTGACTATTCAAATGCTATTACTAGATGCTAAAATACTTTTCTATTTAATCTATTTGAACTATGGAACTATGATGAAAGCAACTTCTAATTTGTTAGTAGATTTCTTCTATATTTAACAACCACATGATTATTTTATTTGCATTCAATTTTTTTTCTTTTAATACCAAATTTTTTAAATATTTTACATTTTATTGTGCTAAATAAATATTTGAATTAAATACACGCTATTGTATTCTGTTTTGCTTCATATAACATAATAATTAAAGATTATATCAACAGACACATATATAGTCACATGGTCATCACTGAAACAATAATCCAATTTATAGAATGTCAATAACAAATATAAGACCTCAGTTGCAGACCTTAGTTCAAGCTGACAAACTTGTAAGATGAGGAGAAAAAACCCCGTTTAAATGATGTAATCACAAATCAGTTTATTTAATGCATAATATGATCTCAACACAATATGAAGAGTTATGACAGTATAAATAGTAAATGTATTCACATTCTGATCCTTTAACTTTCCAACTACTCACTTTTTTATGCACAAGAAAAAAACTTTTGAAATTAATTATACCTAATGATAGTAAAGAATAATTAAACCTATTATTGACTTAGTCATTTTATGCTTCTATTAAATACAAAAAAAATTTTTTTTTCATTAAATAATAAAAACGTACCCATACATATATAGAAGAATGCAACTCAGAATAATTTAATATCCAGAATATCTTATGAACATCAATACAATAATAATAATGATGATGATGATGATGAAAGACAGGGTGTGAGTGTATAATTAAATAGAATGTTAGTAGTGCACTGCAATAAAAATATTTACAATATTATATGTATTCATTTAAAACCACTTAACACTTAGACAATCCCAATATCAATAACAATCAACAATTTTAAACTGTTGTCAAGGCAACCTCCTTCAGTATTGTTGCAACTAATATTGTCTTATTGAAATTTTTTACATAGGAATGAAACAATGTGACTGATTTATTCAATTTATTTTCCTATTATGAACATATTTAATAATTAAAGAATTTTATTAACTAGATAAACATTTTAAGTTTACTTAGTCATTGCTTGGAAATTTATAACAAGTTTGAATACCAAAATTGAAAGAGTTGGAACAGCATTTCATGAATCTTGAGCACCAGTGTACTACTTTAAGTACTAGAGATGATTAACCTATTGGTTGGTCGTATTGAAGTTAATTGAATATTGGGTAAATTAATTTTTATCCATTTTGTTTCCCAAAAATCTGACTTGCTGACACACATGCATTTGAGAATACAAAAAACAAATATTATTGAATTAAAATAGAAATGGATTGTTCAGGAAATAATCAAAATATTAGCTGTGCTGAATTTGAAGTACGATTTAAAATGTATAAGTCTGATGCTAATTTGTGCAACAGAATTCAGATTGGTCAGTGATTGTTCAGTTATTAATATTGTTAAACATTTCAATTTGGATGATCCTGAGTTATTTTGATTAGAATGTGATGAGGATAATTTAATATAAATAAATGTAGATTTTTAGTCCAAAACTATTTTACCATATTATCATCATCATAAGTTAGCTATCAAAGGTTTTCATCTTTCCTATAGTTACTACATTGATATGTCAATGTAAAATGGCCATTTGTATTAGCTGTTCCAAATTGCAAATCTAACAGTTTTATTAAAGATAAAATCCATTACATACTATATGTAAATACAACTTCTTGTACTTGCATGGATTTTACTCATTTAGAAGCTTGCTAGGTTTACAATCCCTGTGTACATCTGGATCAGCCTATGTAAATGGTCATTTTGCAGCTTAAACTGTATATTAACAACATTTGGTTAATTAATCAAGACTAGAAATTATATGTAATGCAAATGTAATGTGCTTTATTTATAAATATTAATATTCAAATTAACATTTGCATGAATGCAAATATTTGTTTTAAAGAAGTAGTTTGAGTCACAGTTGTGAGGGCAGCATGTTTCACGCTTATCAAATAAACTGTGGTAATTTGCTATCTATATATACTGAATAATGATAAGGATATGCGTAAGAGATTGTGGTCTGGGACATTGATGAGTGCTGGTCCAGCATAAAATATGCATCATGGGATCATGCACCTTTTTCACATCTTTCGTCATATATTTATGATTACATCTCTCTACAAGGTGTTTGAAGCAGATGAAAAACAGTCCCTAACCTTGTGTGAGAGTGCTGTTGTAAAAAGTACTGGTCCAGCATAAAATATGCATCTTGGGATCATGCACCTTTTTCACATCTTTCGTCATATATTGAAACAGACAGATCGGAGAACCGATCTTCGTTTCAGGTGTTTTCATGTGCGGTAATTCAAACTACTGTTCGCCCGCAGTGAGATTTTGTCTATTTTAAGTTATAATATAAATTAGTTATATATTCTATAGTTTATAAATAAATATGTAAAGTTTCCGTATATAAATGTCACAAACCATGAAATAATATTCGTGTGTGCGTGGTTTGTGAATTTATATCATTTAATTTAAAGTTTCAGTGCGGGCGTATTTGTTTTAAATTTTAGTTTTAAAATTGTATAAAGTCGTTTAAAAATACTGATCAAAAATCACATTCCTTTGATCAGTGTTTTTAATTAAAATCTAATTGCACAAATGTTCAGAGCAATTAAGTTGTATTCAAAATTAGTAAGGAATTTTTATATGTAATTACTGTATCGATTTAAAAATGGCATATTAAATTAAAAGATTGCTAAAAACAGATAATTGATTGTTGGTCAAGCTGCATCGCTAGAGGCTAGAGAAAGTAGGCGGAGCCTAAAACAAAAACAAGTCGGAAAGGTCAGCAGTGGCTATTTTAGAAAAAAACTTACATTCTAACTTTTGTCGTGTTTGAGAGAGGTAGTCTCGAGACAACACAGCAGTTGAGTATAATTCAAACATTATTATTAAGAAGTTTACCAGTGAATCGCAATGTTGATGGGCTAAGTGCCAGGAGCTGGTCTCTGCCCGCCAATATGGATCCTCGTGCCGCTGTTTGATCATGTTTCATATACTTCAGAATTTCCAACTTCCAATCTCAAAATTTACTATGCCTTACAAATAACTTTCAAAAATGCGCGCCTACGTTCGTCACAAGCCAAGCTGGATGAAGAAAGAAGAGTAACTTTGTTACACGAACTTTAATTTTCTTCCGTGCTTAATGTTATCAATCAAGTAAATCATATGTAAGTTTTTATATCATTTATAATGCTATTATTTAACCTGTCAGTAAATTTTCTTTTCTTTTTTTTTTAATCCTCTGCTCTAGTCTTTAGAAATCATTTATAAAATTGTAATTAATAGTAATAATATTTCAACTGAATGCATTTATATTTTCTTATGTTGCTTATTTCATAAACAAACATTGCCAATAGTAATATTTCCAACTCTGTGTAAACTAGTGTGTAATAATGATCAATTTAATTTAAAAGTAATTTCATGTTCTGAATTAAATATTCTTTCACATTCCGAGTTAGTAAATGTTAAATCACTTTATTATTCTATGTTAAGTTGTTATAAAATTACAATCTAAGTTTCAATATTAAATATATATATAATAGTTTCAAAGTGTTATCGTAATGTCATGTCTGATCTGAGAAATAACTCCCTGTGTAATTTGATACTGTCGCTACCGCCTGTCAACCCGAAGGGTTAGAGTTTCAGAGTAAATTTAACTAATTATTGTTTTTCACCGTCAGTTTAAGTCCGCTACGTTTTTATTGGGGTAAGGATCTCAGCCTGTGGCGTAGAAACAGACAAATAGTTTCCAGGTTTTATATAATTTCTTTTAAAAAATCCGCTTCAAGTATTCGTCCTTCACGTCTGTGGCAATGCCTTCCCTTCGCTGAAGTTAGCGTCTCGCCATTCTACCATTGGGGAATGAAAGCAGTTTTTCTTTCCCGGTAATCTCTTGGATCACCGGGGTTCGAAATGATCCCGGCTGGTTGTCGTGTCCCGGAGCTACTTGGGGGCATTAAGCCTTGTCAAAGTACAAGCCGCCCGGTATTCCGTTAATGCACCGCAATTGATTACTGTAGGGCTTTTGAATCCAGGCAACCACCAGTTCATCTATCTTCCATGTCGTATTTATATAAAACCACCAGCACATCTATCCTTTATGTCGTCTTTATATAAAACCATTCTCCAACTGTTCGTCTACGTAACGGCTCGAGCCTATTCTAATAAAATAAGTTAATAAAAATCTTTAGATAAATATTTTTCCAGTGCTCAAATACTCTGATTCTCTTAACCACCCGTCAATCATTTAACTACCCAGCTATTGGCATAAGTTTGTTTACTAAATAAAACGTTTACTAAAGACTAGTAGCCAAATACAAGAGGATTCATGGAAGTCTTACCGTACTGTTAACATTATATTTATATGCTTTGTATTTTCATGTTGAACACTATATTTATCCGCTTTCTATTTGTCTTATTTAACACTATATTTATATGCTTTATATTTTGCTTATTAAACACTTTATTTAATCTAAATTTTTGTGTCCTCCACTTTATTACTCTCTAAGTCTATTTAGCCACTTACTGTCTGTATTGGCAACTTAAATATATACGTTACATGAATGACCGTTCCAATATCTATAGTCTAATAAACCTATATATCATTAACTGTAAGAATTTAGTCCATGTTCTAAGCTGAGCTAGAAAAGGGATAACCCCGTGCTGTTATAAAGTCATCATCGGTTGGTCATACCGGGGTTTGGGTTTGAATTCAGTTGGCGTTTTGGGAATTTATTCTTAAACGTGGACTGGGTTTGAACTCGGGTACTGTGTATGAGTAAGCGTGGTGGATTTATACCGGTACAGTTATTATATTTTTTGGACGCCCTCCGTGGTGCTCGATGAAGAAATCTCCCACACCCTGCAGAGTGAACGAAAGTAAACAGTTAAATGATAAAAATATTCAATTTTTTTTTGTGTCGTTTGTCATAATATTGATACGTATTTGGCGTATTAAAATGCGCAAGTGAAAACTATAGTAATAAAACAAATGTATAAAATTTTTTTTTTCCCTCACACAAAGGTTCAGTATATAGTACTCCCAAATATTGTTAAGAAACAGAGTGAAGATTTTTTTTTGAAAAGAGAGCGGAAGCAATTCGTGCGTGTAATTAATTAAAATAAATGAGTTATTCCATAATGTTTTTGCGAGTTCATTCTTGTCGTTTAAATCATATGAAAAAAATAAAGAAGTAGAATTAAGTCCAGTTCTAAAAAAATAAAAACGTGTACGCGTATATATATTTGTGTACGTATATATATATATATTTTCGTTTGTTGTGAAAAATATTTTTTTTGAAAAAAGAAGAAAGAAGTAGGATTATTCTTGTGTTTTAAAAATAAAAACGTGTGTGCATATATATGTTGTAATATAAAAAAAAAAACCTTACCGGAGTCAGTATTAAATTTTTTTTGCCTATATAAATCTTAAATCAAAAATTATTAGGTCATATAAAAGTATATATTTGGGGATCAGTAGATTAAATTATCTATTGGTCACATGTTGCTGGCTGGCGCCTATCAAATAAATTTGTCAGCAAACATGTTTGTCCATACAGCAGTGGCGAGTGTTGTTTTAAAAGAGAGTAGGGTGGCATATATAAAAAGAGAGAATTACTGACAGAAATACAAAAAAAAATACTATGTTATGTACCCATTATGAATATGTATGTATTATAGGACTGAGGAGAACAGTGCGAACTGGGTGAAATAAAGTTTTTTTTTCCCTGTATATTTTTAGTAATGATTTTAGACATGTCATATTATATTCCTAAATAAAGAAAAAAAGCGTAGATAACAAAAACCAGACTGAACGTAGGCGAAGGAAGAAAGAGAGAAAGGAAGTAAGCCACACAAACAGTATCAGCAGCGGAGGAGGATTTGGCACAAGGAGCAGGGATCAGTAACCTTTTATGATATATACAAATCAAAGCGTTGTACGAATCAAAGTCTTATGCTAAAAACATTTCTAAGGAAAAACGAAGCAGAAATGGCAGAAATAGAAGGAAACAAACAGAGGGAGCACGATCGCGATGCGAAGTTTAACGCGATCCTCAGAGAGGGGAGAGAGGACAGGAAGATTATGATGATGATGTTGGAGAGGCTGGTAAGGATCGACGAAGCACGAGGCATCCGAGCCAACTCAAATCTAGAAAGTGCAAAGCGTCAGCAAGAAATAAATCCCTCTGAAGACCCAAAAATAGAAAATGAAGATGACCAGGCCACCCCAAAAGAAGTTGGGGACAGCAAGGAAAGCAATAGTGCGAGGAGTGGAGCAGAGGACACAGAACCTCAACCAACTAAAATAAGGTTGGAACCTCATGAGATTAGATTAGTGAATACAAATGCCAACTCTACTCAACAAAAATGTAAAGAATTAGATGTGACAGAGATTACTCATAGTCAAAGTTTTACTCTAGCAGATTTAGCTAAGAATGAAGAAAGTACTGAGGAAATGGTGGTTTCAAATTTACTGCAAGCCAGCCCATCTCAAAGTGATTATATCAGTTTACCACCCTCTAATGGAGTGGCTGTATCGATGATGAAAAATATCAATAGAACAATACATACTGTTATGGATGAATCTTCTGAAATCATAATTAATGAGAAGTTATATTTTCATAATAATTATAAAGATGTTCTGTGGAAAAGTGGATTAATGAAGACATCAAAGTTAAAGTTTAGAAATGATGCTGAATGGCCTCCTGATATGAAAATGAAGAAAGTGGACAGATCTTTAGTTGTGTACAATGCTGCCCATTTTAATAAAACCTATAATTATTTGTTTATGAAATATGATCAGAACAAAATTGATGAGGAGCTGAACTCATTAAACAGAAATAATAAACTTTGTTTTAAAGCATGGACATATGTTGAAAAAAATAGTTTCATAAAAAATGGAGAAAAACTTCTCAACTCCCAAAGTGAAAATGTTATAATGGATGCCATTAGATCACAGAAAGTTAGAGAAATTCTTTTAAAGCAAGATACTTTTAATAATGAACAATATAATAATATACCAAAGCACAATATTGTGACCGCTTTTGCTATTTTAGTAAGAGATCTAAAAAGACATACCTATAACCCTTATATACCTCCCGACCCAGGGAGAAGGTAGAGATATACAAAATGATAACCCGGAAAATGACCACTATGACATGCACATGATGATGAGAAAAGGAATTACGGTAATATACCCACCTTTGTAAATATTAAGTTCAAACCCTCACCCAGACTGTTCTCCAAGGTCAATCAATTATGTGAAAAAAGAGAAAGAAAAACTGTTAATCAGAAATTATGTATAATCATTTTTTTTTGTTGTTTTTTTTTATAAAGTGACAAGAAATGAAACAGACAGATCGGAGAACCGATCTTCGTTTCAGGTGTTTTTATGTACGGTAATTCAAACTACTGTTCGCCCGCAGTGAGATTTTGTCTATTTTAAGTTATAATATAAATTAGTTATATATTCTATAGTTTATAAATAAATATGTAAAGTTTCCGTATATAAATGTCACAAACCATGAAATAATATTCGTGTGTGCGTGGTTTGTGAATTTATATCATTTAATTTAAAGTTTCAGTGCGGGCGTATTTGTTTTAAATTTTAGTTTTAAAATTGTATAAAGTCGTTTAAAAATACTGATCAAAAATCACATTCCTTTGATCAGTGTTTTTAATTAAAATCTAATTGCACAAATGTTCAGAGCAATTAAGTTGTATTCAAAATTAGTAAGGAATTTTTATATGTAATTACTGTATCGATTTAAAAATGGCATATTAAATTAAAAGATTGCTAAAAACAGATAATTGATTGTTGGTCAAGCTGCATCGCTAGAGGCTAGAGAAAGTAGGCGGAGCCTAAAACAAAAACAAGTCGGAAAGGTCAGCAGTGGCTATTTTAGAAAAAAACTTACATTCTAACTTTTGTCGTGTTTGAGAGAGGTAGTCTCGAGACAACACAGCAGTTGAGTATAATTCAAACATTTTTATTAAGAAGTTTACCAGTGAATCGCAATGTTGATGGGCTAAGTGCCAGGAGCTGGTCTCTGCCCGCCAATATGGATCCTCGTGCCGCTGTTTGATCATGTTTCATATACTTCAGAATTTCCAACTTCCAATCTCAAAATTTACTATGCCTTACAAATAACTTTCAAAAATGCGCGCCTACGTTCGTCACAAGCCAAGCTGGATGAAGAAAGAAGAGTAACTTTGTTACACGAACTTTAATTTTCTTCCGTGCTTAATGTTATCAATCAAGTAAATCATATGTAAGTTTTTATATCATTTATAATGCTATTATTTAACCTGTCAGTAAATTTTCTTTTCTTTTTTTTTTAATCCTCTGCTCTAGTCTTTAGAAATCATTTATAAAATTGTAATTAATAGTAATAATATTTCAACTGAATGCATTTATATTTTCTTATGTTGCTTATTTCATAAACAAACATTGCCAATAGTAATATTTCCAACTCTGTGTAAACTAGTGTGTAATAATGATCAATTTAATTTAAAAGTAATTTCATGTTCTGAATTAAATATTCTTTCACATTCCGAGTTAGTAAATGTTAAATCACTTTATTATTCTATGTTAAGTTGTTATAAAATTACAATCTAAGTTTCAATATTAAATATATATATAATAGTTTCAAAGTGTTCATCGTAATGTTATGTATAATCTGAGAAATAACTCACTGTATAATTTGATACTATCGCTACCGCCTGTCAACCCGAAGGGTTAGGAGTTTCAGAGTAAATTTAACTAATTATTGTTTTTCACCGTCAGTTTAAGTCTCGCTACGTTTTTATTGGGGTAAGGATCTCAGCCTGTGGCGTAGAAACAGACAAATAGTTTCCAGGTTTTATATAATTTCTTTTAAAAAATCCACTTCAAGTTCTCGTCCTTCACGTCTGTGGCAATGCCTTCCCTTCGCTGAAGTTAGCGTCTCGCCATTCTACCATTGGGGAATGAAAGCAGTTTTTCTTTCCCGGTAATCTCTTGGATCACCGGGGTTCGAAATGATCCCGGCTGGTTGTCGTGTCCCGGAGCTACTTGGGGGCATTAAGCCTTGTCAAAGTACAAGCCGCCCGGTATTCCGTTAATGCACCGCAATTGATTACTGTAGGGCTTTTGAATCCAGGCAACCACCAGTTCATCTATCTTCCATGTCGTATTTATATAAAACCACCAGCACATCTATCCTTTATGTCGTCTTTATATAAAACCATTCTCCAACTGTTCGTCTACGTAACGGCTCGAGCCTATTCTAATAAAATAAGTTAATAAAAATCTTTAGATAAATATTTTTCCAGTGCTCAAATACTCTGATTCTCTTAACCACCCGTCAATCATTTAACTACCCAGCTATTGGCATAAGTTTGTTTACTAAATAAAACGTTTACTAAAGACTAGTAGCCAAATACAAGAGGATTCATGGAAGTCTTACCGTACTGTTAACATTATATTTATATGCTTTGTATTTTCATGTTGAACACTATATTTATCCGCTTTCTATTTGTCTTATTTAACACTATATTTATATGCTTTATATTTTGCTTATTAAACACTTTATTTAATCTAAATTTTTGTGTCCTCCACCTTATTACTCTCTAAGTCTATTTAGCCACTTACTGTCTGTATTGGCAACTTAAATATATACGTTACATGAATGACCGTTCCAATATCTAGAGTCTAATAAATCTATATATCATTAACTGTAAGAATTTAGTCTATGTTCTGAGCTGAGCTAGAAAAGGGATAACCCCGTGCTGTTATAAAGTCATCATCGGTTGGTCATACCGGGGTTTGGGTTTGAATTCAGTTGGCGTTTTGGAATTTATTCTTAAACGTGGGCTGGGTTTGAACTCGGGTACTGTGTATGAGTAAGCGTGGTGGATTTATACCGGTACAATATTTATGATTACATCTCTCTACAAGGTGTTTGAAGCAGATGAAAAACAGTCCCTAACCTTATGTGAGAGTGCTGTTGTAAAAAGTACATTGTAGAAATATTATTCATTATTTGCTATAAAGATGTTGTCAAAGAATACTTTTCTTCACTCATTTCATTTAGAATTATTAATTTATATATTTTTGTTTAGGAGGAAGTGTTCCAGTATTTTATAAGTCCATATTTATAATGCAATTTGATATTTCTATGATACTCTTATCAATACATTTTATAATAATATACATAAAACTCATTCTGCTTATATGACTTCCTTTTACAAGAACCCCAACAATTTGACTTTTGAATTATGACAGTTTTATAAACCAATCCTGCTTTCTGAAAGTTTATTAATGACTTAAATAGGCAAAAAATTATTTTTCTAAGAAAAATAAGATATATATATATATTTCTACTTGTAAAGTTTTCTCACTTTTAGGTCTATTAAATTTCCATAATATAATTTTAAAATAATGATTCATGGACTTTAGTAAATAGTTTTTTATAACCACGTGCAGTATTACTAAAACCAGTCAAAAGAATACTGCAGGGTATTATATTATTAAACATATTATATGATAATAGTTTTTAAAAATACTAATTCTCAATAAATATTTTTAATTTATGTTTCAAGATCTCAACATTCCAGTATATATGATTAAAAATTGTGATTTTGCAGTTATGAGTTATTATGTTCACAGGGTATTGATAAGAGATAAATTAATCTTGAAACTGACCTTTTCATGTCTTTTCACGATTATCTTAGTCACTAAAATTCTAATTAATAATTAGAATTTTTATATGTAGATATATTGTTTATAGATAATCTTATAGTGGTATTCTATTTTTATGAAAGAAGGCATTTTGTTTTACATTTTATAAGTATTTGGGATTGTTCTAATCAATTTATCTTTGTGGTAGAGTGATGAACTAAAGTGGTAAAGGTTCTTAAATTGGTTTCTGTCTGAAGAAAATGATGTATATTAACTAAATGAAACTACCAACTCAGCCTATAATTTTGGTGTACTCAGGCATCACATGACCTTCAAAATAACACCATACTATTATTATAGTAATTATAAAATGATTGTAATACTGTGCCTATTTAACACTTGTCACTTTCAAATCCTGTAAATATAAATAGGATAATGTATTCTCTGAACTCAAGACTCAGTGGTATGTATGTTGGATTTGAAAATAAAAGTATCTTGGGTTATGCATGAGGGAAAGATTGAAATAGCTGTAGCTTGCAAGAAACTTTTAGAAATCTATTACAGATTATTGAATAATCAGTTGTGAATTAGAGAAATATTCTGGAGCACAGATATTAGTGAAACTTACAAAAGTTAATTACCACGATTAGATGTAAATTACAGCAAAAGAAAACAAATTATTTTTTGTTATTAAGATTTTTACAATAAAATTAATAAGGACTTCAATTAAAAGAAATTAAAACATGGACATTTAAAAGAAAATTATGATTTCTAAAATGTCTGATAAGAAATAATAGATTTGTTTGCTGTTGACACCAGATATTTTGGCTACTTGACTTATATGTATGGCCAATATATGTATGTATACATTAGTAAATGCTATTTTTGAAAAATTATTTATTTTTTGTTAGACATTATTAATAATGATACACACGAAATTATTATTATTACAATTGTTTGCCATGAGACAAATTACATAAAAAATAAGTCATGCCGAATTTTTTATTTTTTGCCTTTTATCTAAAATACTATCCTTTATTTCAGAACTGTCTAATATTAAGTAATTCAAGAGCTGCATTAAAAAATAAGTATTTATCCAAGAGTCACATCTAAAATAATAAATATAGTATATGTGTGTATAGTTTATAAAAAAAAAATTATTGGAAAAATAGACAAGATATGATAAGTGATTATAATCAACATTAAGATTATCGATTAGTGATAGAATTAAAATATGTAATAAGCATTCCATTCAAATTGGTGTTTTATTTATTAACACAGGCATTAAGCAGGTTGTAAAAACTCTCATCGTGGGCCACTGTCAGTATTTTAGACAGCTCCCCCCTATCTTAAGATGATCATTCGTTTTTTCTTTTTTATATATCTTCATATCTTGCCCTCCACAGTTCTAAATACAAAATGTTTATAATTTCTCTACGCATTCTATATATTTTTTACAATTCCCTATTTCTAAATACCTGTCCAATCCTATTTATTTCACTTTTTTCTATAATACTGTAATCATATTTATTTTTATGTCACTTATTTAATCCACCTTATTAATTTTTCTCCAAACCCTCAAAAGCCTTCAATCTTTTTTTTTAATTGTACAATTTGTTTCTCCATATTTTAAGGCTAAAGTCCAAACAATACTTTTGACTGTTCCTCTCTTAAATGTAGCTTTAATGGATCAAAAGATAATGATTAATACACATAATATAAGTAGTAAATGTTTTTAGTTGAGTAAATATAAAGTGAAAAGTAAAAGGTTTTTTTTTTTGACGTCTTGACATTAAATGTTGAAATCTAAATTTATAAAGTTAGAAAGTATTGGCCTTAAGCCATAAAGTGTTTAGTTGATTGTTTACTCCAAGTTGCGGAAAAAAAATCGTACGTTTTACCATACATTCTAATTTTGGATATATAAAAAGTAATCCAATATTTTACAAACAAATGTTTTTCCACAGTTTTTTTATTTGCGAATTAAATAATTAATGTTTAATTATTATTTTCATTAATTTAGGTTCTGCTCTTGTATCTTGAAGGAAGATGGGGGGAAATCATTTTTAATTCCGTTTATCACTTTATAATGTACTTTTATAAAGGGGTAAGCGGCTTGTGTGGCGGAAATACGGCGCATTGTCTCATTAAACATTTTTGAGATTTACTGCGTTACAAAATCTCGGAACAGATTGCTTTTCCCAATATGTCATTTAATAGATTTGTGAAGTTAAGAACTGATTTATCTGTTCATTCTAATGTTTCTTTTTCATTTGTTTTTGTCAAAAATTTTGTTATTTAAAGTTTAGAAAAACAAACAAAAAGTAGAAATAATTTGATTTGAACATTATATTAAGTCAAAGTTGCTGATCAGAGATTGTATTCATATATATTCTTTAAAATAGTTTGATGAGAAAATAAGAGACTAGATTAGAAGTGAAAACGATCAGATTTGTTTGCCCGATTGCACGATTTAGAATTTTAAAAAAACGCTTGTCTAGTCGCCTCCTCCACCCGCGAATAGAGCAACAGTAAAGAAAAAGGCAGTCATCACCAGGGTTGCCAATTTTCAAATAGTGAGGGTTTAAGTGTTTTTCCATCTTTGTCTTATCCACCCTTTAAGAAAAGTTAAATACCAATTTATTGATTAATGTTAAACAATTAGTTGGGTTGACTATGGGTCAGCTACCTGAGATAAAATTCTAAGTCTCTTAAAAGGAATTTTATTTGGCCTGGATTCGAACCCCACATTTGGATGTTATCTCATATCACAAGGCTTTGGAGTGATCCAGTTCATTTTCTTTTTATATCTATTCATATAAATTTGTTTGGGTATTTGTAAATACTAGAAGATACTTTTCATAAAAATAATTTACACTACAAAAATATTATTCATTAAGTGGATAATCTCAAGTCTAATGAATGATTAATAAAAAATATTAATATACTTTCAATGATGTCAAAGTTGTGAGGGCAGTAAGTTATCAATTAAACTGTAATAATTGGGTATCTATATGTAGTGAACAATGATAATGATATGTGTAAGAGATTGTGGTCTGGACTAACTGATAAGAGCTGGTTCAGCATAAAATGGCCATCACATCTTTTTTCACGTCTTTGGTCATATCTTTATGATTATTACATTGTGAAGATGAGGTGTCAAAAGGCGATAGAAACTAATCCCTACCTTGTGTGAGAGAGGTGTGGCGAAAATTCCGTTACAGAAATATTATTCATTAATTTATATCCATTTTTTATTTTTCTGGGAATCATTTGACATATTTTCAATTTTTTAACTGTACGTTTTTTGAAGCGTTACTTTTAATTATTATTGGTTTTTATTTTTATTCAGACAAAAACATAAAATAAAAGAATGCACAATATCTTAAACTAATAAATGAATTGAAATAGATAAAAAAAAGAAAAGTATTTTTTCACTTTAAAATTTACAATGCCCTTTATTGGTTTTGTTTCTTTTTGCTCTTTCATCTATGTAGCAGTCTTTTTTAAAGCTATAATTAGTTATAATATTAATATCATCTATGTTCTTTATTAATTTTTACAATCCCTTTTTGCAACCCACTATTGACAGTTTCGATTACCCCAGCAATCTTCTTCAGAACTATAACAAACACAATATAAATACATGAATACAAATATACACGAACATATAATTTTACATTACATATATATATTTTCTATTGTTTTAACAGATTAAGTAAGTCAATTATATAATATTTTCCTTGATTTGTTTCTGTGTTTGATACTCTGTAGGTTTCCATTTGTCACCAAAATATATTGAAGGTTGATATTTTTAATTAACCTGTTTACAGTTGCATTATTTATATTGTTTTTCTTTTTTAATTATGAATTATTCAGAATGTTTTAAAATGAAATAATAAGTCAAAAACATTTATTGTTTTTGTTTTTCTTGTTCAACTGTGATTTTTTTAAATAATGTTTTAACTAATAATGATCAATTGTTATTTTGAAACATAAAAATAATGCTACAAATTTTTGCAACATCTAAAAATTTGTTGTTACATTTATATATTTTTAAGTAATTATTGGGAGACAGTAGAATATTCAGGAAACGTGGCAATCGAAAGAATTTTAGATCATTAAATACTAATTTTCTTTTTACATGATAGATTGGTTCCCAAAAATTACATGTAAAAGAAATTTGTGTAAAAAATACATTGTATATATATATAAAATGAAGGGATTAGTTCAGGACCTAAGAAATCAATGAAAATAATTAAATAAACCATATGAAAAATTTTGTTAAAATGATAATTTTTTTATGAGCTATTAAATTTTACTTGATGCACATTGAACATAAATAAAAAATGAGTTATAGGAATAAATTTCATTTGAAAAATTAAAAAACTTGAAAGTGATAACACAATGAAACACTTATTGGTTTCTCTACACAAGCCATTGAAAACTTTAAAATTCAAAGAATATCATCACTTCCACATTATTCGTAAAAAAATTGAAATAAAAATTATTAATGTAATTTATTACTTTTATTTCATTTAATTTTTTATTTTAACAACTAATACATTCGAAAAAAGAAATTGTAGGTCCCTGGAACTGTACATTTGTCAAAAATACGGATGACATCTTGCTTATCCTTAAAACAGAAAAGTACCCAAGATTTTATTCGCTATCACTGACTGACAATAAACACATACATTTGTGCATGATTGGAAAACTCTTACCATCTATTGATTTTTGGCAAAATTAATAAATATAAATTTAAACCAATTAAATCAATTAAATTTAAACAAAATTATTATTTTTTATTTTCAATACGAACAAAGATTTTTTTTAAAAAAAAAAACGTCAAAATACAAACAAAGCATCAATACCAAAGGTGTACTTCCCTTTCAAAACAAAATAAGATGTTATAATGCAGTCAAACAAATTTCTCTATTTGCAGGAATATTGCTGAAAAAGGGATTTTTGTTTTTAAAATAATGAGAAATAAGGAGTTGAAATTTTTTTAAAAATTAGATGATAATAACAGACCTAAATTTTTTCTTTAGTTTTGTGATATAATCACGATGAACTCTACCTCAGAAACAAATCTGTAAATAAACACTGAATTAAAAACATTTACAATCTTCTAAAAAGGAAAATAATTTTATTACTTTCATGAAATTATTAAAAGTAAAAAAAAAAGTTTAATAACAACTTAAGTTAATCTATGAATTACTTTGTAAAATGATTTTTTTAGGCCTCCAGACAATTATGTTCATTTCTTCAATCCAATCATGAATATATCACAGCAGCTCTAATCCCAAAGTACTTTTTTTTTTTTGCTGATTCTGTTATTTTAAAACAACTAGTGTTAAAAAAGAAATATATATTTTTTTAAACTTGTGTTATTTCAAAATGGTGCAAAATAATTCATGTAAAAAGAGAATTAGATGTATTTGTATAAATTCTATATGATGTTAGCAGGAAGATGAGAATCAGCTAACTAGAATTATAAGATATGATCGCTGAAAGGATAGAAAAGAAATGGTGGCTGGTTTTAATGAAGCTGCAATAACTGGTAAAATTCTATAAAAAGTAGAAAAATTTTACCGATTCCACAGATAATTAATTTGTCACATGACTATAGCTTACAGATATTAATAATTAGCAATTTTCTTCCAGTCTTACGTTCATGCCATCTAGTATAACTATGTAAGTAAATAGGCTTGGATTGAAAAGTTAAAAAGTTTTTCAACTTAGACTGGTAGATTGATAATATAACAGAAAGTGAAAAAAAAGACTGCTAGATGAAGACATACATTAGATTCATAAAGCATAAGGGCATTGGTCAAAAAATTCTAAAATGCTCCTAACTGATGAAACCCATAGCTGGAAACTAGTCTGGAATAATTGGATAAAACACTTAGCACTTATCTGGCATCTATTGATCACTAAAGCTTATATTAGATGACGTAAACAGAGTGAGATTGAAAGATTGGTTACTATATTATGCTCAGCAGCCTTTTTCTTTTTAAATATACAGTTTCGGGGCATACAAGTATTTGTATGTTTTTTTTTTTGCAATTTTATTTTACCAAATATGTGTTGGTTGTTAAGTTTAAAAAAATTAGTAAATCAATTATAAATTCTATTCAGAAGCTTTATTTCAACTTATATATATATATTATAATGCACACTCTGAACATTGTTGTAGTTTGATTACATTTAGCATCTTTATTTTTGTCACTACCATTTTGACAAAATGATGAAAGTTTGGGATCTTCCTTTGATAAAACAGCATACAGTGAAGTATTTCCAAGATATGGGATCCTGTCCTCCTGAAAAATCTGAATTAATGGACACGCTATAACACTTAATATTTCTTATATATTTTTATTTTTATATCAGTAAGTTGACTTTGTACAAAAAAATTATTAAAATAGTAGAAATATTATAATTAATTTTTGTAGAATTTTTTCTTTTTTAAAAATAGCAATAATAATAAAAAAAAGAAGTAAATATTAAATACGATTGCTTCTTGTCAGCCATTTTGTAGTAAATATTTATAGTATAGCCCTGAAACTGTATATTAAAAAAACAGCTGTGAGCTTCATAAATAGAATATCACACAAGTACCAAAGATTGTTAATTAATTTGTTGTGTAAAGCACAAATCTTACAGTTGCAATAATTATCTATTTGTCATAACTCCAAATTACTAAATAAGATAGCTATAAGCAGATCTGTTTGTCATCTGATCCTTCGTGTTAGCCACCAGAGGCGCGATTTCTAACTGAAAAACACATTAATATATAGTTCCCGGGATAGCGATTCTGGGTTACGTTTAAATAATAAGTTGCGGTCTTAATTTGATCGATTTACATTTGATTCCCGACACTAATTACTGGGAAGGGTGTTTTTTTGTGTGTACAATTGTAGACAACAATTATTGGGAGAAGGGGTGTAACCGTTTAAAGAATAGTAGTTTACGTTACTTTTAGTAGTGGTGTACATTTGATTGCTGACAATAATTAGTGAGAGGGGTGGGTGTTTTTTGGTGATTGGCGACAACAATTATTGGGAGAGAGAGTTTTGCGTTTTGTTTTTGTTCGTGTGTATGTTTAAATCAAAATTTAAGTTACTTTTATCGGTTACCATTTGATTGAAAACCGATTTGACTTTCTTTTTTTTTTTTTCGTTTATAAATTATTTGGGTTTTCCCAAATAATATTCGATTTGACAATGGGACAATAATAGTCTAGGTTTCTTTAATTTTGATTGACAAGAGCGAGTCTTTTTCGGTGTACGTTCGAATAGTAATTTGGGTTATGTTTAACTAATAATTTACTGTCTTACTTCGATTGGTTTACATTTGATTGGCCAGGACAATTAGTGGGAGGATTTTTTTTTGTTTTTTCTATACGATTAAAGAATAATTGACGTTCCTTTTATTTGACTGTTTGATTGCCGACGACAACAATTATTGGGAGAAGAGGGGGTTTTGGGGTTACGTTTAAATAAAAATTTTAGTTACTTCTTTTATTTTACATTTGATTGCCGACGCCAACAATTATCGGGAGAAGAAGGGATGTACGTTTAAATAAAAATTGAAGTTACTTCTTTTATTTTTGACATTTGACGAAGGTCATTTAGAATCCCTCAAACAAGCTTGTCTTTACAAAGTGAACCTTTCCGTCGGCAGATGTTTTCGGACCTCAAATCTGCATATATTTGCCGCACAATCCAATCTTTTCTTTCAGCAGCAGGATGTTTTTTTCTGCTGTAGAAATATTCCAGCGCTGGCCCGTGTCTGGCAGTTCCCATCTTTTCCAAGTTTTCTGTTGTGGGAATTAGCCGTACTTTTTGTCTCGGAAAATTTCTCGCTAAAACGTGACTCAAAGCGTGATTTTTAAATTTTTACGCTATTCTACCCTAATCGAAAATTTAGGAGGAATACAAATTTATGAGGAACAATCACGATACTGTTAAAATTGATAAAATGTAACAGTACATCGATTGGTCTTAAAAAAAACAAGGCACCGATGAAAATTTAAATAATCGTGACATGATCAAAATAAACACCCTAGTACGATATTGTTACATCAAATACATAACGCAGCATTACGATATAGTGCGTGACACAAACAACTATGGCATTTTCCTCTGCTTTTAGCATCGGAAAAAGCCACACCGTTAGCTGCTAAGTCGAGTTAACACTCTTTCTAGATTTTATCGTAGAAAGGAGACTTAACTTCCGAATTAATACTCTACCTTTTAGCGTAGAAAGTAGACTTAACTCCGAGTTAACAATCTTTCTAGGATTTCTTTTAGAAAGAATGCTTAAAGGCTTGGGTGCGGCCGTGGAAACGGCATATTTCTAGAAATTTAGCTAGAAATCGCGCCTCTGGCAGCTAACATGAAGGATCAGATGACAAACGCAGATCTTTTATGCTAAACCAGATTTCATCTTACGTACTTATACAAAATTTCACATTATAAAACAAAAAAATAGATATGAACCAGACTTCATTTTATGTAGAATTTCAAATTATTAAACAAGATTAATATAAAATATACGTTAATATAAATAATAAAATGAATTGTGTAGAGTCATAAACCACATGAATAAAAATGCAATTTTAATATTAATTAAAATTATTAAATACCTTTCAAAAAGTTACAAATATATAAATAAATTACTGCTATTTTTTTTGTAAAATTTTATTAGTGTTCCTTAGAACCAAGCACAATTATTTTATCATTTCAGCAATCATGTCTTACATTTCTACCTCTCATAGCTCATTTTCATTTTCCTGCCAACGTTGTAAAAAATTTATAAACGTATTTAATATATAGGGTATATGAGCACAGACTTTCACACAACCCACCATTCTCCACACTATCTCATAACACTGATACACTTTAATACATATATGTTGAAAAGATAAATAATCACCAATATACGTATTTCATGCTAAACCAACAATCATCAGTTGGTCCAGATTACCATCTCTACACATATATGCAATAAGTGCTCAGATATATATTAAGATAGCCAAACCTCATACTTTAATCGACAGGCTTCAATCCACTCCACACTCCAACTCTTCAACCAATCTCGGCCTCAGGGTAGCCTTTGAGCATTCCATCTTCAGATTTTCAATTGGATGGACGGTTGAAGAGTTGGAGTGTGGAGTGGATTGAAGCTTGTCCATTAAAGTATGAGGTTTGACTATCTTAATATATATCTGAGCACTCATAGCATATATGTGTAGAGATGGTAATCTGGACCAACTGATGATTGCTGGTTTAGCATGAAATACGTATATTGATGATAATTTATCTTTTCAACATATATGTGTTCAAGTTTATCAGTGTTATGAGATAGTGTGGAGAATGGTGGGTCATGTGAAAGTTTGTGCTCATATACCCTATATATTACATATATAGTATTACATATATAGACACAGGTATATAATAAGCCTGTGTGTTTCAGTTAAAAATATTTAATGATTTAAAATTCTTTTGATCCTAACATGTTTCTTGAATTCTCTCTTCTTCTCAATAATTATTTAGGAAAATGTAAATATAACAATGTACATTTTTAGTTGATCCACAAGTTTGAATTATTTTTATTTATCCATTAACCCAGTTGATTATTATCAGGTACAACATGAAAATATTCTAAAAAATTTATAATTAAACAAGGAAAAACAAAGTTAATAAATGTTTTTGATTTATTTATTTCACTTGAAAACTTTCTAAATACTTAATAAAAAATAAAATAAATATTAGCAAAATAAATATTGAAATTGTTAGCAGTTTAAAAATATCTAGTTTTAATATATTTTAGTGATAAATAAAAACGTGGAGTACCAAACATAGAAGCAAATTTAAGGAAAATTTATATAACTTCCTTAACCTGTCAAAATAATAGAAATCTATCCATATATAATAATGTACATATAATTAATTATAGCTTTAAAGTTGAAAATATAAGGCAAAGCTCCAGGTATTGATGCAATTGTAATCGATATATTAAAAACAAGTTAAGAAATAGAAATTTTTTTGACAAAGTTATATACCAAATGTCTAATGATAAAGATGTACCACTTGATTAGAAGAATGCAGTATTAATATTAATATTTAAAAAAGGTGATAAAGAAGATATTAGAAATTACAGACCTATCAGTCTTTTATCAGTTTTATACAATTTTTTTACTCATCTACAAAGAACATTGGATTTCAATCAATCAAAAGAATAATCTGGATTTAAAAGTGGTTTTAGTACAATATTTTATATCCAAGTATTATTGTAATAGATTTCTAACTATAAGATCTTTCCATTGACTCATTGTAAATCGAAAGATTTCGCAAGTACTAATGTATAATAGGAATCGTGGACTTAATCAGTGAAGTATTGAATAGCTTCACGTTCTCAGATCTAACCGCTTCAGCTTCATCTATTTATAAAGAAAGTAGGTTGAAGTAAAGAAGGATTCCCCTCTTTTCTTTCAATGCGTAAGCTTGTGGTTAAGATCTGTAGAGGTCCCTACTTTCACATTTTCAACCGCACATGCTTTAGGATTATTGCCTTAGTAAATATTACTTACACAATCAATGTGCATTAAATAAATTTATAATTACAACTTTAAATTAACATAATAGATTTCTAACTATAAAATCTTTCCATTGATTCATTGTAAATTGAAAGATTTCGTGAGTACTAATGTATAATAGGAATCGTAGACTTAATCAGTGAAGTATTGAATAGCTTCACGCTCTCAGATCTAACCGCTTCAGCTTCACCTATTTATATAGAAAGTAGGTTGAAGTAAAGAAGGGTTTCCCTCTTTTCTTCCAATGCATAAGCTTGTGGTTAAGACCTGTAGAGGTCCCTACATTCGCATTTTCAACCGCACATGCTTTAGGTTTATTGCCTTAGTAAATATTACTTACGTAATCAATGTGCGTTAAATAAATTTATAATTTATAGATTATGAAAAGACAAATCATTCTATCAGCATTTCTTCAATGATTAAAGCATTGGATTATCAAAGATATTGTCGTATTTTGAATAATATTTATAAAAATGCAACAGTAACAATTAGATTACATAATGATACTAGGAATGCTAATACTGAAAATGGTGTAAGACAGGGTGATTCAATATCCCCAAAAGTTTTTATAACAGTGCTGCACAAAGTATTATGTGGATTAAAAGGGGAAGCTAAAGGAGTAAAAGTAAATGGAGATTATTTAAGTCATTTAGATTTTGAAGATGATGTAGTTGTTTTTACAAATAATCTTCAGAGCTTTAGGAAATGTCACAATAGTTATCAGATGGTAGTAAGAAAGTAGGATTAAAGGTAAATGTTAAAAAGACTAAAATAACGTTCAATGGAATTTTTTTACAAGATGAAAATAAAGATTATGATGAGTTAGAAGAAGTTAACAACTACAAATACCTTGGTCAGATTATTACTGCTGATGGAAACATAATGGATGAGCTTAATCATAGAATTAAATATGGTTAGAGTGCTTTTAATAGAAATAATTTAATATTAAAAGGAGATATTCCTATTTGTTTGAAAAGAGAAATTTTAACTAAATGTATTTTACCAATTCTTACTTGTAGATCTGAGATTTGGACACTTAATAGAAGAGCAATACAGAGACTTCAGACCACTCAAAGAAGTATAGAGGGATACATGATAGAAATAGCAAAAAGTGATCAAAAATGCAATACGTGAGTAAGAGAACAAACAGGCGTTATTGACATCATTGAAAGAATTAAAAGACTGAAGTGGAGTTGGGCTGGACATATTACTAGAAGAGATTATAATAGATGGACAATTGAAATCGTAAACTGGATTCCAAGAGATTGTAAAAGATCCAGAAAGAGACCACATTTGAGATGGATGGATGAAATAAGAAAGTATGCAGGGGTGATGTGGAGGAGAGAAGCTAGAGGTCGGAGAAGGTGGATTGAACTTGGACAGATCTACATCCTGCAGTAGATTTATAATGGTTGATGGTAATGATGATAAGGAGAAGTAGAAACAATAAATGATATTGTTAATTTTAAAAAGCACGGAAACATTATTTTCTTTATTTGTTGCGACTAATTAGATTAAGATGTAGTGCATCTTTTTTTTGTCATTTTGAATAAAAATAAAAAGTAATAATAATTAAAAGAAATTTTTCAAAAAAACTGTCAATCAAAAAGTTAAAAATATGAGAATACAAGTAATTTTTAAGTTACCATACTTTAAAAGCTATAGTCAACTTTGAATTATCTTTTATTTTTCAGAAGACATTTGCTGAAATGAAATATCTAGTAAAAGTAAGCAAGTTTTTAAAAATAAAACTTATTGTGGCTCTTATCCTATTAAAGCAAAATTCGAGTTAACTCGAGATTTCGCTTTTAATCGTCCATTTTCGTCATTTTTAATGCTACCGTTAAGATTTTGTGCTTTTTTTAAAGGTTAAAAAAAGTCCTTAAGATGCTGCCCTCTCTTGAATTATTTTATAAGTAAAAAATTAATAAAACTGTCATTAAAGGTTCAACAAAAGAAAAAGGTGCGGTTAAAGCGGGTCTTTCTTGAACCTGATTGGCTATTAGCTTTCGACAACAAAGCAAATGGATTGTCAATAACTAAGCATTACGATTTCTTTTCTTTCATTTCGAAAGTGATAAACAAATGTTTTAGACCATTTTAAAAGTATTTTTTGACATATTACAAATTATTTTGATAAAATATGCTAAAAATAAAATTATTTTAGAAAAATAGTTAAATTATTTATTTTTCTGCAGTGTAAAATTGGGGGAAAAAATTACTGACGTCACAAAACTTTTGGGTTGGTTACTGATGTTCATTTGAAATTTTGCCGCTATCTAATATTTTTATAATTATAAATAAAAATTTATTTTTGAAAAAACTTTCATTCACTTTCATAATCTGACAAATTATTAATATATTTTTTACAAATGAAACTAAAGTGAATATAATATTAAAATATGAATATATTTTGACGCTTGAGTTTGTGAGTTGACCAATTAAAAGTTTAGACTTTTACCTCACTCAGCCAATAAAATAATCAGCGATCCAAAAGTTATAATTTTCTACGTAATGTTAGCATTGAGGGAAAGAAAAACTAATTGTTATTTTTATATGCACTTATTTATTCTTGAATTTACAGTGGCAAGTATAATATATTTTGCAATAAAAAATAAGTATTAAATAAATCAAAACAAATGGCAATCAACATACAAAATATATATGAAATAAAAATAATTGTAAATTTAACAATAAATATGAACATTTTATTTTTTATCAATTTCACTTTTCACTAATTATTATTACTGTTATTATTTTGTTTGCTAAAATGTAATTCAATTAATGCTTTTATTTGATAGTCTTGTATAAAATAAAAATAAACAAAAGTTAATCCCATACAGAAAATGTCACATGATCATCATTCTTTATGCTTACACAAGCTGTTTACACAGAGGCAAAACTCTCCATACAGTAGCGCCACTCAGTGATCAATGGATGCAGAAAGTTTGTGCATAAAATCTCTATCTAGTGTCTACTCATCCAATATCCCCAGACTAGTTTCTAGCTTGTGGTTTTCGTCAGTGAGGAGCCTTGGATTTAAGAGTACTGCAACTAAATCTTAGTAACTAATGCAATCCTCCATCAGCCACCTTTTTGAATACATTGATTACACTGGCTTGCATTGTGTGGTGCTACTGTATGGAAAGTTTTGCCTCTGCGCATACACAAAATGTATAGTAATAAAAGAAAGCAAAACAATTTGGTCCTTTCTGGTGTTTTAAATGAAAGTAGTAGGTAGCAAATCATAAGTAGACATAAGGCCAAATGAAATTCCAGAAACAAAATCATTTATGACAACCTACCAATTAAAAGCATTAAATTCAATTATGTTTTAGCAACAAAAAAAATAATTTGACGCTGTAAAACTAGAATTATTGAAAAATAAAATATTCCCATTTTTTTGTTAAATATCCGAAAGAACATTCAGCTACAATTAACAAAATTAACATACCGAATAAACCTTTATTTAGCTAACATTTGGAATGTTTAAGCAAACTAATTACAAATAGGATAAGGAAAAGGAGAATAACATGAATATTAAATTCAGTTATAAAAATGTATCAAATATTAACTTTTTGCTTATTTTTATTTTGTATACATTTTGCAAATGGACTGCCTTTTGTTTCTTTTATTTAATACACATTTTATATTATAAAATATATTGTTTTCTTTATGATATTTAATATAAGCTTCCAACTATAAATTCAAGAATAAATGAAAATACAATTTTTTCCAATTATTTTTTCCTTCACTCAATAGTAATAACTACCAAATAGCTCCATCAAGAGAGGAAGCTATAGTCTATATAAGGAGCATCAAACTATTTTACAATAATAATATTATTATTATAAGCATTAGAAGCTATTTAGATCTTAACAAATAAAGGAAAAATGGTTCAGTATTAAATATATAAATGTTTAATAAATATATGTATAGAGAGAAAAAAAAATTATATAAAAAGTTCAAATTTATGTTTCTAATAATTTACCACAATAAACAAACCAACCAAAAGAAAACACTTTATTATATATGATAACATAAAAGGCTAAAACCTTCGATAGAAGTGTCTTAAAATGTTTATATGACAGCCAATCAGATGTAATAATGACTGCACATGGAACTCTCAATTCAAGAATACAAGCCAGAAGATGAGAAAAAGATGGGACCCACCTTCTTCTATACTGAAATTTATATATAAATAAGTCAGACTCAAGCATTCCAAACTAAGAGCATGAAGCTTGAAACATCTTCACATTTAATTCACTAAATATTATATATAAATAAACAATGCGAAATCTTTCAATTTACAACGAAGCAATTTTCAACTCTAATGAAATGATAGCAACAAATGTAAATATATTACATTTATTAAGCACTGGCAGATGACCTAATGATAACGTGAAAGGTTAGCACTTAATGAATTTAATATATTTACATTTGTTACGATCTTTTCATTAGATTTGAACATTGCTTTGTTGTAAATTGAAAGATTTCACGTTGTTTATTTATATATAATATTTAGTGAATTAAATGTGAAGATGTTTTAAGCTTCACGCTCTTAGTTCGGAATGCTTGAGTTTGATTTATTTATATATAAATTTAAGTATAGAAAAAGGTGGGTCCCATCTTTTTCTCATGTTCTGGCTTGTGTTCTTGAATTGAGAGTTCCACATGCAGTCACATAAGCATTTTAAGGTGCTTCTATCGAAAGTTTTAGCCATTCACATTATTATTAGGTCATCTGCTAGCACTTAATGAATTTAATGAAAGATATAATTTCTGTTAAAGTATAGATCTATGTTCTCTGCCTGATGAAAAGTAGAATTATTAAATATTATGATAAAAAATAACACTTAATCATCAATAGATTTAGTTTGCCATCTTTTATCATGACTGATTTCAGCATCTCAGCATCAGAGGATTAGAAAGGAAATATTAAATTGACGCAAGTGATGATTTGCTTTATTGTTAATTAATTTTAATTACTGTACTTGGAGATAGGTCAGAATTAACAAAAAAAAAAGTCTGTGTTTAAGTTTTATTTAATAGTCATTTATAAAAGAGAAAAGAGACAGTAATTTAATAATTATAACTATATATATATTTAATCAAGGTTTATGTTTATTGCTTATAAATATATTTATTACTTGCTTCTTTAATTCACCCATTATAAATTGTTCACTTATTCATTATATTTGTTTATAGCAATATTTTATCATGCAATTTGAAAAGAAATGCTTAAATTATAATGGATGTTTGATATTTGTTTTGAAGTTGTAAGTTTTGCAGCTACAAGGGAAATAGAATCTATGTAAAGAAAGGAGTTTACATTGGAAATTAGCCAGCTATTGTTTTTAAAAGGTTAAATTACCTTATTAGAAAAGGTCCATATTTTAAAATTTGTAATCTACATGTTATTAATACGATATATCTATTGTTAAAAAAAAGCATTGTATTCAAATCACGAAACAACTGCTGAAATTAAAATTAGGCACTCTGCAAATATCTTTGAATATAAATAAATCTTAGTTATAATGAATATTTTTTCTTACAAGTGAATATTGCTAAATTAAAATTTAACAATATTATTACTACTTATTCTTTTTTAAAATAAATTTTGGCCATTTATGAAAATGTCATTTGTAAAAAATGATCAATCAGAAAAACTTTGTAACTTGATGGTATAGCATTAAACTTAATTCATTAAAGCATATGATGTAGTTCTTTCTTAATAGGAGATGCTAGAATGAATTTGGAAAGGAAATGGTAAGCACTGGAAAATTACCAGCAATGAACATACGTATTTACCTTAACTGCGGAACTACTTTCATTAAAGAACTTATCTAAATATATATAGGAAGTGTTTGTAATTAAACTAATGATAATAGAAAAAAATATAATATTTTAAATATTAGTATACAATAAAGTTTTTAAAATTATATAATATAAAATAGAATCGTATTTATCAGTTTTTATATTTTTAAATGTGATTTTCAAAAAGCGCTCGAGACTGAATGTTTTATTTTTTTTGTTTTATATTTGTAAAGATATGTTTGAATCAAAATTTAAATATAAGATGCAATAGACAGATCCAGAAATTAAAGTTTTTTTCTGCAATTCTTTTTGTTTTTTATTCTTCACCTTAAATTAAAAATAATAAGTAAATTGCATTTATTACTTTTGCATTACTAATATTAATAATGGATTAGTTCCCGATATACCCAAGTATAATGTGTTAAGAATTATGCTAACAATAAATAAGTAATGAGACTACTTATTGGAATAATTACTATTATTAATCGATGTGGTAAATTGGATGATTGTACTTTTTTTTTTTGTTACTTACTGCTGTAAAAAAGTAAGCATTCAGAATGGTTCGAATCACCTTTATTTTGTCATAAATTAAAACAAAACTACATTTGATTACATTATACAGTATATATAAATCCACAAATAGTCTTATTATGCACAATAATAATCTCTGTGCGCTGATTGAATATATAATAAAATGATTAATTATTCCTGATAATTATTCACTATTTTTGGCATGATTCAGATATAAATCAAAACATCTTACAAATATTTATAAAGTACAGAGAGGTTTTGTAAAAAGTTATTTTAAAATTAAGCACAATATTGCAAGTGATTAATAGAATGAAAAAAAAAGAAGAAAGGAGATATATATTATTTAATAAAGCAAACACACGCACATTTCTATGAATAGTTACCACTGAGCATATTTCTCCATGCAGATTCATAAAAAAGATAATATATTAAATCAGTTTTTTTGCAAGTTTATATTAAAAAATGTAGCTTGTTAATATATTTATAATATGATAACACATAAATAATATATATAGAAATATATATATAAATTTTGTCCATCCAAAAATAGAAATCATTTTACCAATACACTTGTTAATACAATTTTGAAAAGTATAATAATGAATGTTGTCACTAGCACTTTCCATGATGCAATTCTGAGGAAAAGTGGATTTAAATTTTAAGAATCCCATTTCAAAATATTTTCATTATTATAGTGTCGGCATAGAGAAAAGCCATCTTCAGTATGAATGGAATGAAATTTTATAAAATGAATTTAAATTTTGAAGATTTCCGTGTCCAAATTATGCTCAATATTTATTGATTCTTTTATAAACCAAAAACAATATTTTGTACTCCTAGCAAACAAAGTAATATCTTGTGCCATATAAGTAAAATGTTTAGAAATATTTTTACGAATAGTATGAATATTGAACCCTACCGCTTGATGGCGTTGTTTTTCACACAATGCACATCGATATACCATTTTAGCAGCCTAACTTATAGCTAACACTACAACAATGTTGTTTAAAGCTATAACAGGCTGCCTAGAGGATGATGTATCCTATGATTACATAATGCGCCCATTGATTTGTGACAGTATTACTCAAGTAACTGAAATTCAACTCTCGCTACAGTCTGAATTGATGGCAGCCATATTTGAAGGATGCAGAACTATCAAAAAATTCATTGTGGAAAAATTTTGAGAAAGCGTAGTGAATTTAATATTACATATTAACAATTGTCAGGCCATCACGCACGCTTTCCTACAATTTTTAACTGCCCACAACCTGAAAAGGTTAGGGTTTTCAGTAGAGTTCTACCAAGTTCACGCACAAATGCAAGTTTACATGTGAATCCATGCAAGAACAATAAAATGTTGGCGGGGCAAGGGTTCAAAATTGGTTGAAGGGGAGTGAATTTCCAGCCACATGTGTTTGCAGGAGGAGCATGGTTTTAGTCAATACAGGATCTGGGGAATACCATTGTCACTCCTACAAGTGTACCTGGGGTTTGTGTAAGGGAAGTTGGTTGGACAGCTCCAAAAATCCCGTTACTTACAGCTTTGAGGCTCATCTCCTATTGTAGTCAAACAAATCATAACTCCCTGCTCCCCTAAAAAAAATGTTTTTTTTTTTAAATGAACTGTTTAATTAAGGCTTTTTGAAAAAGGCAAAAAATAAATGAAAAACTTTTCGCTATCATATAAAGGTTTCAGTAGCATAAATATTTTTTTTAAAGAAAGACTTCATAATAAAATAAAAGACGATAATTAAAAATCAAACCAACCAACTCCTCCACTCTCTAAAAACCAACTGTTGGTTTATTAAAAATGAATTGATTAATAAGGCTTTCCAACAACAACAACAAAAAAAGCTCAAAATCAATAAAAAATTGATAAGGAAAAAAGTCGATAATTTAAAAGCAAACCAACTCCCCTCCAATAATTCATATATTTTGCTAATCTATCTCTTTATAAGTATTCTATATTTGAACACATTTAAAATTAATATGTGAAGTTTCCAGTACATTGGCAAAAGATACTAAAAGACGAGAATTAAAATTCAAGCCAACCCCCCTCCACCCTCTAAAAACCAACTGTTGGTTTATTAATTAAAACTGAATTGTTTAAGGCTTTAAAAAAGAAGCTCAAAATCCAAAAAAAGGCGATAATTTAAAAGCAAACCAACCCCCCTCTACCATCTAAAAAGAAAGTGGTGTTTGTTTATTAAAAAGGAAAAAAAACATATGAGTTTTATGTATAGAAAGGGGTAAAAAAAATTTTTTTACCATAGTATTATGTAAAAGCAACACACCCCCTACATCATATAAAAACAAAGTGTTTGTTTATTAAAAACACACACAAAAAAAAACATGAGTTTTATGTATAGAAAGTGAAAAAAAATTTTTTTTACCGTAGTATTCTGTAAAGAAACCGATGGCCCATGAATCTGTATATTAATGTGCATTGAGTGAAAAAGACCACAATCAAACGGTGGAGTTCAGTATTCATACTATTACCTTTTTTTATTTTTAATAAAAATTTTATTTGGCCACATATATATAAAATAAATAAAGATCAATATGTTTTCATAAAATTATTATTATTGCTGTATTAATATATTTATTCACAAATTACTATGTAATTTATTATATGTATTTGAAAGGATTTATTTCAATTATGAAATATAGATTATAAAATATATTTATAAATTATATATAATACAACTATATTTTCGTTTGTGACTTTATAATTCAACAAATATTGCATCAGTCTTGATTAATCTTGCATGATTTTCTGTTTTTTTTTTTATATAGAATTTTATTAGCATATACATTTTTGCTTTGTTTTAAAAAAAATTGTTATTTACAATATAAAAATGTGTGGAATTTTATATTGCAATTGTTTTTGAATAACATCGTAAAACATTAAAAAGAGGCAACACTGATTAAAAGATTACAGAGTTGGAAATTTTTTTGATGGAAATAGTTTTTGGTAAATCAAAGTAAAATTAGATTTTGTAAATATATTTAAAACTAAATGTGTTTGTAACTATATATTTAATTTCTCATTTGAATAAGAACAATTTAGATCAGTTATAATAATGAATTTGATAATCTTTTAGCATTTCTTTTTAAATATATATTTGGCACATGTTATAGTAAAAATTTTAAATGATACCTATATAGTAAGAGAAATACTACTGAATTTGATAACATTTTACTATGAAATTGATAAACTTTTAGCATGTCAGTTTAAATATATGTAACATGTGAAAAAAGTAAATTTTAAATTGCTGTGGATACAACAAGAGAAATAACAAGTTTGATAAAATTTTACCATTTCTCTTTAAGTATATTCTCACATGATAAAGTAAGATATTGTAGCATGCATATTGAAATACACATTGAAGAAATGAGATATTAGTATTTGGTAATCCAGCAACATTTTATTAAATAAATATATTTTAAATTATTTAAATTTCATTTGGATCATGTATTTAATTTTGCGCTTGCATATATTATGATAAAGTTAAAATTTTATAGATTTTTAAAAATTATCATATGAAAATTATTGTTTATTAATTGTATTTAATAAAAGTTATATTTTTTGTGATACTACTGTCTGGAATTATTTCATGTATATATTATGTAAATATATTTTAACTATCAAACTTTCTTTTAATATAAGGGAACATGTGAAAAAATGGAGATAATTGGCAAGTAAAAATTTTATTTGGTATAACATACATCAAAAATCAAATATGGAATACGTAAATATATTTTAAATATCAAGCTTTCTATTAACATGAGGTTACAGATAGAGTTCAAAAGTGGAATGCATAAATATATTTTATTATCAAAGTTTCTAATAATGGTGATGGAACAGCTAGAGAAATGATGAGAATTAGCAAAGTGAATTTTTATTTGATATTCAATAAATCAAAAGTCAAAAATGAAATTTACATAATAAAACATTAAAAAAAAAATATCGTTCAGAATATATGTAAATTAGAAATATATTTTAATAATCAACTGCATTATTATTATTATTATTATGATGATGATGATGTAATAATTTTTTTCAATTACTGTAAACCATGTTTTTTTCCCTAAATCTTTATTACGTGTATAGTATCATGAATCAATTTGTAATAAGACTTCATGTTTTTAAATGTAACTTATGTAACCCTTTTTGAGTCTCAACAAAGTTTATCCTTTGAAACATAATAATAATGATGATGATGATGCAACAAAGCCCTGGATTGGCTTTGCTCATGTTATATGAAATAATGTACGTAGTTGAGAATTAAAATATATTTAAAAAATATTTACATGAAATAATAATAAAGATGAATTATCAATAGCAGTTAAAAATGATCTGCAACATTGTTTATAAAAAATGTGTAAAAATAGTTATTTTATCTGCTGTTGATAACTCTATTATTATTTACATAAATATTATTTAAGTATATTTTAATTATCAACTACATTACATTCTTTTAGTATAATAAAGCAAAGCTATGGGTATAGCTAGTGTATATATCATCATCATCAACCATTATCAATCCACTGCAGGATGAAGGTCTCTCCAAGTTTAATCCATCTCCGATCTTTAACTTCTCTTCTCCACATTACCCCTGCACACTTTCTTATTTTATCCATCCATCTCACATGTAATCTCTTTCTCGGTCTTTTACAATCTCTTGGAATCCAGTTTAAGATTTCAATTGTCCATCTATTATTATCTCTTCTAGAAATATGTCCAGCCCAACTCCACTTCAGTTTTTTAATTTTTTCAATGAGGTTAGTAACATCTGTTTGTTCTCCTACCCATATATTGCATTTTCAATCTCTAATTGTTACTCCCAGCATGCATTTTTCTATACTTTTTTGAGTGGTCTGAAGTATCCTCTTCTATTAAGTATCCAAGTCTCAGATCCATAAGTAAGAACTGGAAAAACACATTTATTAAAAACCTTCCTTTTCAAACACATAGGCATATTTCCTTTTAGTATCAAGTTATTTCTACCAAAAGCACTTCAACCAAGTTTAATTCTATGATTAATTTCATCCATCATGTTTCCATCTGTACTGATAATCTGACCAAGGTATTTGTAACTATTAACTTCTTCTAACTCATCATAATCAATTTTTATTTTCATATTTTGAAAAAATCCATTGAACATTACTTTAGTCATTTTAACATGTATCTTTAGTCCTACTTTCCTACTTTCATCTGATATGCAACATTACTTGCATCTCTAAAGCATTATTTACAAAAACAACTACATCATCTGTAAAATCTAATTGACTTAAATAATCTCCATTTACTTTGATTCCTTTAGCTTCCCATTTTAATCCACAAAAGACTTCTTGCAGCACTGCTGTAAAAAGTTTTGGAGATATGGAGTCATCCTGTCTTACACCCTTCTCAATGATGACTTTCCCAGTATCATTATATAATCTAATTATTGCTGTTGCATTTTGATAAATATTTTTTAAAATATGACAATATCCTGGATCTATAACCTTGATGATCTAATGCTTTAATCACTGAAGAAATGTTTATAGAATCAAGTGCCTTTTTATAATCTAAAAATCCACAAATCCAAAGCATAATGGCAACTCACATTCATTTGTCCTTTCTATAACTCCTCTCAATACCTGGATATGATCTACTGTACTAAAACCACTTTTAAATCCAGCTTGTTCTCTTGGTTGGTGGAAATTCAATGTTCTCTGTAGACTAGTTGTAATTATCTTGGTAAAAATTTTGTATAAAACTGATAAAAGGCTGATAGGTCTGTAATTTCTAATACCTTTTTTATCACTTTTTTAAAATATTAATATTAATACTGCATTCTTCCAATCATCTGGTACATCTTTATCATTTACACATTTGGTATATAACTTTGCTAAAAAAAAATTATATTTCTTCACTTGCTTCTTTTAATATATCAATTATAATTCCATCATTACCTGGAGCCTTTCATTTCTTCATACATTTAATTGCATCTCACTTCTTCATTTAAAATTCTGGGCAATTCGGAAAATGTAATAGATATAGGAGATACTTGTTCTTTATTACTATATATTTCTTAATAAAAGTCTTTTATCCATTTCATGATATCATCTCTCTTTTTAGTAATAATTCCATCTTTTTTTTTTCTTATTGCAGATATAAATTTCCTTCCATTACCAAATTGTTGTTTTACACTCTTGAGACTTTTATTCTCTTCTACAGCTTTCCTTGCTAGTTCACAGTTATACTTTCTTATATCATTTTCAACTCTTTTCTGCATCATTTTACAAAATTCGAGATATTCAATCCTTTTTAATAAATCATTTTTGTATATCTTCATATTCCACCTTTTCTTCATAAATTCTCTAGTCTCAGTAGAAATTTTATTGGTCAATTGCTGCTTTTTTTTACCAGCTATCTTTGTTGCAGTTTTTAAAAGTGTATCAGTTATTTTCATATTAATTTCATTCAAATCTGAATCATATTCAAAATCTACTAATACTTAAAACCAATTTGTGAGTTCTAATTTAAATTTATTAGAATGTTTCTGAAGATTAGGAATATCAACTGTAAATATTGTTTTTCTTAATAATTTTTGTCTCTCCAGTTTTGCATTAACACGTTCTTACATCCTACTAATCAATGATCATTTCCTGTGTTAAATTTAGTAAGAACATTACAATCTTGAAATATGTATTTTCTGTTAGTCAAAATATAATCCAATTCTGCTGTACCTTTTAACGTTTTTCTCAAAAAAAGAATTCATATTATAAAGTTTTTCTTTTTCTGCAAACTCCACAAGTCTATGTCCTCTCTCATTTCTATTACCATAACCAAAATTACCTACAGCACTTTCATCCTTCATTTGTTTACCAATTCTAGCATTAAAGTCTCCTATAACAATTTAAAAGTATTGTTTACTCTGATCAAAGCCTTTTATACATCCATATAAAAATTTTCTACTACTTCATCACTATGAGAACTTGTTGGGGAATAAACCTGAATTATCTGCATTTTGTATATGCTATTAAGTTGTATAACTAATCTTGCCACTCTGTCCGATACACCATCAATCTCCATAAATTTGTTTTTCCACTTTTTATTTATAATGAATCCTACTCCACTTGTATTTTTAATATTTGTACCTTTATAATAGAGTACATGTCCACTTTTTAAATCAATTGTATCTTCATCTTTTCTTCTAACTTCACAACGTCCAATAATGTCCCATTTAATATAAGATGGTTGTTCTTCTAATTCTTGCAATCTCCCTTCACTTGAAAGTGATCAGCAGTTGTAAGTACCTAAATAAAAAGTCATCAACAAATGGCAGCATGGGTTCATAATCAGGGGATTCTTATCACTCTCTGCCTTCAGCCAGCAACCACTGCCTTGGTTGGTGACTTTACAGACTCCTGGGAATAAGTGCCATGATTTATTTTTCTGTCATAATCATATATATCTATTGGAAAAATATTTATCATTTACACAAACATTCATTCTGCCTTATCAGGCAACTGAGAAGAAAGATCATGATGTTTCTTGAGCTTAAACTCATAGATAAAAAGCCAAGAAATTCTCTACATTGGCTAATGTATGTTGGTGAACAGCCCATCCATGTCTGTATACTATATGAATAATCACATAGTAATAACAGCTGCAACGACAAGAGCACATGGAGTGGACATTAGGAATTTGCCCTGCTTGGTTCTTTTAAGGCCTCCAAGAGGAATCAAAATGTCTCCTTTCAATAATAGCAATATGAAAAATAATTTGATATTATTTATACTTCATATAGATATCAAAAATGCTTCAAATCTTTCAATACAAGAAATACAAAATGTATATTGTAAAGCCTATTATAATGAGATGTTTTAATATATAAAACACATTATAAAAAATATAATTCTTACATTTGCATTTTCTTTCATTTTAAGATCTTTTTGAAGATTGAGAGTAATTTAGCATATTAGTGTTTAATAAGTATTTTATATAATTGTATTGATTAAAGAAATACAATTTAATAAAAAAAACCTTTCCAAAGTTAATAAACGTCTAATGATTTATATACAACAAAAAAATTTCATAAGTTATTAAATGTTCTCTTTTTTAAAAACAAATCCTAAAATATCATTAGTGTTTGGATTTTTTTTTTTTATAAAATAACACAAAAAATACAAAAACTTTGCTTTGAAATTCTATATTTTTGGCTGAACGTTATATTACTTTGAATAGCTTCTATTATTTATTTTTGCTATGGATGGTCCTAATTTTGTTGGTTGGAAGACTGTTATTAAAGCATGATAAGGAGGCTGCCATCAATAGACTGAACTCTGCCAACATCTTAGGAAAACACATTACAAATGTAGAAATGATATCACCTGTTAGAAGATTTTGTTTCACATGTATTAAAGATACAACCACTTGGAATGATTTTGTAATATACAGCCTATTCTTAAAGTGTTAAAACAAAGGCAAAATTCTCCATTCAGTAGTGCCACCTAGGGCAAGCCAGAGAAATCAATGGATGCAAGAAGGTTTGTACATAAAATCCCTATCTAGATGCCAACTCATTCAACATCTCAGACAACTGATGATCATATTATATTCTTAAAATGATTTTAATGAAATTACATGTAAATAACAGAGCAAAACTCTCCATACATTATCGCCACCTGTGATCATGTGATGCTTAGTGAAATTACATGTATTTAAATAAAATCACGACACTGTTATATTGTAGATATATTATTATGTAGGTTGGGTAAGGCAAATTTTTTGGAGGGTCCAATGATCTCCAAAAAAAAAAAAATCATCTGATCCCAAATTCAAATTGTTTTATACATTTCATTGTCAAATGCAAATACATGTTTCTATAGTAACATGCAAAATAAAAGTAATGAAAAGATATAATTAAAGAAAAATTTGAAAGTAAATATCATTAATAAACAAATTTATAGGAACTGGATCTATACTTAATAAAAAAAGAATTAGACAAAGTAAATATATGAAAAACGTTTTTAAATAGAGGGAATTGAACTCAGGACTTTTCAGTTTAGTCATTCTTCACTCCATCTCAATAACCAATACACATGATCACACACATGCAAAAAAGATATATGATCCCAATATATATATATATTATGCAGATCCAGCACTTATCAGTTAGGCCAGATGATAATCTCCCATACATATATACAATCAGTGCTTGGTTTCTATTAAGATAGCAATTCGTCAATCTTTAATGATTTTCTCACACATCCAACTATTCAACTGTCCATTTCATTGATGGAAATGCTCAAAGCCCTTGTTGGATTAGATATTATAATTATATACTGTAAATATATATATAGTATTCAATTATTTAAAAAAAATTTTTTTTTCTTTTATACATACAGAGATTTATATGTATAGATTTATTATTATGAATAAGCAGTTTTGTGATTTATTATATAATTTTTTTTTATTAAATAATATGTGTTAAATTTATTTAACTTTCATTTTGTTAAAATAGAGTAAATCAGAAAAGTGTAAAATAAGGCAATTAAGATTGTTAGATTAGGAGATAAAAAATGTACACGTGTGAAAGAATGAATACATCTGTACAAACACAAAGATGCTTTTACACGTATTCCTGATGGCTATAGATTCCAGGTTTGTTGTTATCTGTGTCTTAAGATTATTTTTACAAAAGAGGTGCTTTGATGTAGATAACGATAGTGATCAATTTGAAGTCTTTATTGATTGTGACCGACGTCAAACTTGTGAAGCTTTGATTTTTTTTTAAGATAAAGATTTCCAGATGTTTTTTTTTCTTTGGTTGAAATTCGCGATATAAATGATTGAAACAATTTTTTTAATCAGTTAGTCTTAAATTTCTTTAGAGAGATGATGAGTTAGTCATTAATTTTTTTAGAGAGAGAGTCACTCAGATTATTATTATTATTTTGAGACTCAACTCAGTCAGTCCTTCCTTGTTATTATTCTTAAGCAGAAATGTAAGCTCTGATTTTTTTTTTTAAAAGAGAGTGAACGCTTTAATTTTTTTTTTCTCACTCTTTGAAAGTTGAAAAAAAAGAGCAAATGAAATGTGCATTTATATAAAGCAATTTCCAGCAATATTAAAGAAGAGGAGAGAAATGGAACAAGATTGAATTTATTAGAAGTTAGTAATAATTATATAAAAATGATATTAACATATTTGGTTATGCATAATACTATGCCTCTGCATTGCTAAACCATTTTTTTCTGCTTCCTGGTTAATACAGAATGAGTCAAAATCGCTGATCTGTCTATGAAGTCATGTATCCAGTAATAACCAACAAAATGATAGATTTTGAAGCCAACCACACAAGCTATATGGAATGCTTTGTTTCTAGTTCCTAGCTTATTAAAAGCTCATTACCTTCGAATGAATGGAGAAGAGGAAATAGGAGGAAAAGAAAATCTATAACAGCCATGTAGAACCAAGTTTGAAGCCATAAATCAAATTTTTGTTGATTTACCTCAATCATCTAAAGTGTCAACAGCAATTATTTTTTTTAAAGGAGAGAGACAAGCAAATCCACCGGTACCTACTTATTCAAAGTACTTATAATAACTTTTTTTTAAATGGGAGAAGGAAGCCAATCAACAGTGAATAATAATGGAATTGAAGAAACAAGCAAGTCAATTGATTCAGCATTATCTTAAAAGTATCTGCAATAACTTTCTTTTTTGTTGTTGTTGTTGTTGGTGAGCAAAGAAAAGCAGTCTGAAAATTCAAACTCAGGACATTAATAAGAAGTAAAAAGTAGACGGGTAAATATGAACTTTCTTTAACCGATTTTATTCTTTTACTTATTAAAAGTAAACCTTAATTTACTGGTCAAAGCAATTTTCTTTTTTGATACAGAAACATTAAAGACTTGTTTATCTATAGTTATTTGCAATATCTCACAACATAGCACAAACATAGTTTAAATCTTTAAACTTAAATTTTTCATTATTTTTTTTTTTGTTTTTTTTTTATTATATATTGTAATGTTGAAATGTTTTTTTTTTAATTGTTCTTCAGTTGTTAATGATGATGAGCAACCTATAGATATATGCATTTATAATGTTTTTTATTTTTATTTTATCTTGTTGCATATTAAAATTAATATATGTATTTTATTTTCTTTCGCTATAAGGTTGCAAAAGAAAAAGATATTTTTATATATGTAATTTATGGGTATACATTTTAAACATATATGTTAACATTACCGAATGCGTGAATGTGTAACTGCTTATCCAAACACATCAAAGAATAGGTTATATATGATTAGTTTAAAATGGTAAATTGAAAAGTAGGGCATTACATTTGAATGGAAGTGAAATAACATATACAAGTTTCACCTGAAATTTATTTTATGATATGATGAGTAAGAAAAGTCTTAAATAAGCATTTATAGAATATGTATTTTTTTTTCTAATATTGATTTAAGTCAGCTTATTTTGAGATATCAAGAAAAATGACAAACCTATATATTAAGTTTATTTGCTTATACTTATATAAATTTTTATATTAATAAGCCATTTATTTAATTGTCGATTTGACTTTAAAGAAGGAAAGAAAGAGTAGTAGTGTTAATAAAATATAATTATATATCTTAATTGGTTTCCGAGTTATTATTAAGAATATTGTGTTTTTTTTTGTCTTAATTCTATCATTTTAATTCATCATCATCGCTCGCAGTTATTAAGTATTACCATTCGTATATATTGAGCAATCACTTGCAAATATTAAGCGTCCGCAAAATAATAGGTAAACTAGAATGTTGATATTTAAGTATTTAAGGATTATGCTTGAGAATAACCAAATTTTGATAATTATAGTTCAACATAGAAAGCTAAAATTGTGCTGTGTCCATGAATTTAGATCATCCTCATCAAAGATGGATATCATGTTATTAGTTAAAAATGTTTCAAATAATACTATATAAAAGTTATGATCGTCATCAATCATCATTAATAAATTATAATCATTAAATTTAATGTTTAGCGTAATGAATATATTTTAGTAAATAGGGGTTTATAGAAAATTGAATATTATGCAAAGAGATTCATGATGATCAATCATCACCATTAGTATTATTAAATCCCAGTATGAAATAGGATAATTTTAATAGATGCCTATAAGTTTATAAAGATGAATTTATTGTTGTGAGTTTATTGATAAGCCATGGCTGGTATCATCATCACTATTATAATCATTATTATGATATCACTATTATTATCATTATTATGATATTATTATCATCATCATCATTATTACCTTTATTGTGATAAATAATCTAGTTAAATGGCCATCAATATCAATAATGGTCTCCACATGCTTGTTTGGAAGCCATTAATAGGATTATACATGTCTGTTCATCAATATACGCTAATGAGCTAGCAATGTCTATAAGAATCTTTGATCTATAGTATAAACTTTGGTAATATTGGGATCTTGTAATTTTATCAATATAGATAAAATGTAAGAATGTCATTTTTGTTCAATAGTCATCCAAGTCATGTGTAATAAATATGTACTGAATGAGTTTGAACTCAAGTACACTATAAATAGATACTTATCTAGATTGAAAACAATCTAGTGGCACTCATGGGAAAACACATGTACTTAGCTAAACTGAATAAAGAGTGATATCATCCCTTTCCAACTTCATAATATTAGTTTTATAAAATATATTTTTTTATAAGTTGTCATGAATAGCACTCGTGTGTGCATATGACCATGAATGGTCTTATATATTTGGAAAGAAGAATAGGAAGGATTCTTTGTTAGAAGAACCTAGTATTGGAGATAAGCATAAGGCACTCCAGGAATCTCACAGTGGGTACTTTTATTCAGTTGCTATATTTAATATTATTTTTATTAGATGACAATGGCCAGTATGTTTTATTGTTCAAATGACTGCCCCAATATATAAATAAATACCAAGAATCTTTAATGCTGATATTTTCAAGTGGCACAGTGATTCTATAATTTCTTTATCTATGCTATGATGAATTAATATAGTTACAAATGGTACAGATTGGATAGGCATATATCTAATAATTAATAATTTCCCCTATCTAAATATTTATTATGGTTACAAACGTGACATATTAAAATAGTTACAAATTATATTTACAAATACATATCTTTTATATTAATTTAATAATTACAAATACATATTATCTTAATTTATAAATATTGTTACAATACATATGGACATAACATCAATCTAACCCCATCATATTATAGGATATTATATATCCATATCTATTAAAAGGAGAGGTATGGGCTGAACACGTTTCCATATGTGTGAAAAAGGTTAATTGGCATCATTATTGTTACACTAGGCAGATTAAAAACTGAAATTGTTGGATGGAAATGAAATACTTTAAAAGAATGGTATTCTTGATAGTAATTGTTTAATAAGGTGAAATATCATGCCATTATATAATGATTGTTCAAGATTATTTCAATAATCACTTTTCTTGTTCTTCTATCTTTGAAGGTTCTTTAACATAAGCTGCATTTTCACCTGAAGTAATAGATATTTTGCTTGAGATTCCATTAAGTCTATCTGCAATGAGAAATAATTAGAGATAAAGCTGATTATTAAATTCATATTATTGAAATGACTCAAAAGATAGTGCCTGAGATTCTTGATCATGTGACAACAAACTAGTTCATTGTATTAAGATCTGTAGAGACATTGACGGTCACTACTTAGAGTGGTGTAGTGAAAATTACACCAAACATCACATGATCATTATTTCTTATGTTAGCACACGTCACTGACGAAGACCACAAACCAGAAACTAATCTGGGGATATTGGATGAGTAGGCACTAGATGGGGATTTTATACACAAGCCTTCTGGCATCCATTGATTACTCTGGTTGGCACTAAGAGACACTACTGTATGGAGAGTTTTGCCTGTTTTTGAAAATTACACTACGGAAATATAATTCATTATTGGATAATCTCTAGTCTAATGAATGACTAATAAAAATTATTATTATAATTAAATTACCTCTATATAATCTATATTTTGTTTAAATATATTTATGTTTTAAAGATGTTTTTCTTTTTATTATTTTGAGTCATTTTAGCAATATACTGTATATATTAATGGCAAATATGTTTTGCGTTATTTGTTTTATTACACTACTGTTAAATAATTAATTCTGATCTGCAATAAATTGCTGTTAAGTCATTTTAAAAAATGTTTATATTTACTGTAAATAAAAAATTATTCGAAGTTAGTTATTTTAAAATAAAATAATTATTTGTTTTGAGATAACATCGTATTTCCAAAACAATTTTTTTGTTTTGTTTCATATTTAAATATTTAATTGACTTAATTTTGTCTAGAATTAGATTTTTAAAACATATACACACTGTTCAACTTTTTTTAAATATAAAAATTCAATTTGAAAAAATGTTTGACAGGTTAAAAATTACTCGGGGCAGTCATCGGATCCACCGTATTAAATAAAAATTTATTTCTATTTCCTCGCTGCAGTATTATTTTTTAAAGAAGAATTTGCAGCTGACATGGCTCTTTGTAAATGAGATGGCTTTTATAGCTGAGGATGAAAAGTGTCTTCAGAATATGTTGAATAAATTCGAGAAAAAATGTATGGAATGAAGATTAATGCTGAAAAGACTAAGTGTTTATGGACAGGGAGGAATACAAAAATATTGCAAATTGAACTTCATGATAACATAGTTCAACAGGTAAAGGGATTTAGATATTTGGGTAGTTGGTTGAGTGAGAATGGAAGAAGTGAAGATGAAGTTAAAAGACGAATAGCATTGGCAAAGGATGCATTTATTAAAAGGGAAAGAACAATATTTTGTAGACCTTTGAAAAGAGTATTAAGAAAAAGATTAATTAAATGCTATGTGAGATGTGTACTATTGTATGGTTGTGAAAGATAGACAATAAGTAACGAAATTAGGAAGTGAGTCAAAATCTTTGAGATGTGAACATGAGGAAGAATGGAAAAAATCAGTTGAATGAATAAAATAACAAATGAAGAAGTTTTGAAAAGAGTAAATGAAAAAAGAAGATTGAGAAAATCAGAAAGAAAAACTGGATTTGACATATATCAAGAAGAAAGTATAGTTTAATGAAATATGTTTTGGAGGGAATGAACTGGAAGTAAATAGAAAGGACAGAAAAAATTGGCATTGTTAGATGATATAAGAGATTGGAAAAGTTACATGGAATTGTAATAGCTGGATAATGAAGAGACTGGAATGGGGAAAAAATGAAGGAATTGATGATATGACTACTCTCGGGACCTTTCCACAGGACAGAATATTATTGATGATATATATAGTGTGTAGATAATCAGTATCAACTGTATTCATTAAGTGCAGTGTAAGTTAAAAGAATAAATAGGAATAAAGTGTTTCTGTACTTAAAGAATTTTTGCATAAGTTCACTCTAGTTAACTATCATAATAGAAAGATGGATTCATACTTTTTCCTTTCCAGATGGTAACATAATTCCTACAAATATATGAACTCATTTGTGAATACCTGAGCCAAATTGGAGTCTTTAGATGTTTAGCATCTATTTTTATAACATAATATTAAGACATACATTCATAAGGAAAACGAATTATTATAACAATTATTAACAACAAAAATTATTGGATAAATAACCTCGTGATTATTTGGTAATAGAATTTTTTCTTTAATACTAAGAGCTCCTAAATAGAATAGCATTATGATAGTTCTTGATCTTAGATCAAATTTTCTCTAATTTTTTTTTATATCTATAGCTTTTGATCCCTACATAAGGTTTGTAAGTTATTATTCATTATAACTCTCTTATTTATCTATATATACAGATAACAAAAAATAAATAAATAAATAAAAGACTGAAGTGGAGTTGGGCTGGACATATTGCTAGGAGAGATGATAATAGATGGACAGTTGAAATTTTGAACTGGATTCCAAGAGATTGTAAAAGACCCAGAAAGAGACCACATGTGAGATGGATGGATGAAATAAGAAAGTGTGCAGGGCTGATGTGGAGAAGAGAAGCTAAAGATAGGAAAAGATGGATTGAACTTGGAGAGACCTTCATCCTGCAGTGGATTGATAATGGTTGATGATGATGATGACAGATAACAAAAAGCCTTTCCAATGTTATATTTATCTTTATCATTTGCAAAAATAGCATTCAAAAATTTTAATGTTTTATTTTTTGAATATCGATATATTCAGGTAGATAAACATTCTAAAATTTCTTCTGACAAATTTCACTAGAGAGGGGAAAGAATTATAATATAATAATTAAAATAAAAATAAAAAATTCAAAGTTAATTAATTGTTTTTTATTCTTAAAATAGTCTTTTTTTCTTTTAAGTCTTATAAAATTTAATTAATTTGCAAGTCTACTACTATTAAAATAGATGAGAGAACAAACAAGTGTTACTGGAATCATTGAAAATATTAAGTCTGAAGTGGAATTGGGCTGAACATATTGCTAGAAGAGATGATAATAGATGGCCAGTTGAAATCTTAAACTGGATTCCAAGAAATTGTAAAAGACCTAGAAAGAGACCGCATGTGCGATGGATGGATGAAATAAGGAAGTTTATGCTGAGATGATGTGGAGAAGAAAGGTTGAAGATTGGAGATGGATTGAACTTGGAGAGACCGTCATTAGTTAATATCAAGGTTTGTTTGGGGCAATGGTAAAGTGCCAGCCTCGAAACTGACGTTCATGGGTTGCAGACTTGCTCTGTTATTTCCGGGTTCTTAACTCTTATGAACTCCTGAATAAATAAACCATTCGAATATTTTTTTTCTAAGTTATTACTTTGATTAAAAAAAAAAAGTAGTACATGCATTATTAAATCATTGACATCATATTTGTTAGTAATAAAATATTTATAATATATTTTAAAAGGAAAAGGAAGTTAACTTGGGGAAATTATTTCTACTAAATATGAACAATTATATTTACTTATTCATATAAAATAACAATTCTAGAATTGTTAGTTATTTGACAACATTTAATTGTTTTATTATTAACATATTGCCTGATATTTTTTTTTTCATTTTATTATTTTCATCCTCTTCCCTCCTTATACTACACGTATGTAATTATAAACATTAAAAATGTTTAAAAAACCGGCTTTAAATAGAATTAGTTCTCAAGTTTTCAAAAAGACATAATAAATGTTTTAATCGTTAAATTATATTAATATTAGTGTTAGAAAGTATGTGTATGCATTAATGAACAGAAAAATGTATAAGTACACCAACTGTATAACAATGAGTAATAAAATTAAGAATAGATTGGAAGTCTTTGAGATGTGATCATTGAGAAGACTAGAAAAAATCAGTTGGATGAATAGAATAACAAATGAAGAAGTTTTGAAAAGTGTTGTTTGAAGCAAGAAAATTGATGGAGAAAATTAGAAATAGAAAGAGAAACTGGATTGGACATATGTTAAGAAGAAAATATAGTTTAATGAGAGATGTTGTGGAGGGAATGAAGAAAGGACGAAAAAGATTGGCATTGTTGGATGATATAAGATATGAGAAGAGTTAAGTGGAATTGAAGAACTGGTAAATGAAGAGAACTGAATGGAGAAATGGATGACTTCGTAATGTGATTATTCTCTGGACTATCCATGGGACCGGACACTATTGATGATGATGATAAATGCTTATTATATATGCACTGTAAGATATACACATTTAATAAGCAAACACTTTCTGTTAAATATTTATCAGTATCTTAGCAATACAATAAATAGTGGCAAAAATAAAGCATTGAGAACATATTAAGATATCCAATTATATATTTGCTAGGGACTCCGCACTCTATATCGTCTCTGCTGACTAAATTCTATCATTCTTTTTTCAAAATGCTGACCCTATGATTTTTTTTTTATTTAACATACACACACTACACTTTATCATTTTATTAATTGGGCAAGAGCAAATTTACTTGTAAATAAATGATTATTAATAGTGTTTTTACTATAAATGCTGTGTTTCTGTTTAAAAGTTTTATTTTAGTCACACTTAATTCTGAAATTTATAAAAGAGTTTCCAGAAGTATTCATAATAAAATATTGTTTGTCTATGAGGAGAAATTCTCTTATTTTTTTCCCCATGTCAAATAAGTCTAGAACTACTTCATAAAATGCAACTTTTTTTCTTTAACATATATTTAATTGTGCCAGAGCAAGTTTATTGTTAAATAAATAAATATTAATACTTTTTCTGAATACTGTATTTTTAAATATAGATGCTCTTTTTTGCCAGATTTTTAACAGCAGTTTGTTCTCTTTTATAAGAGTGATTATTTTAGTTCCATATTAACAATTTACATCCAGGCAACTGTCATTTTGTACTACCTTCATTTCATGTATGATTTTATAGATATAGAATACATATATATTTTTCAGAGCAATAATTCACTCTGTTTATCCTAGGATTATTTATTGTATGCTTAAGTAGATTAAAGGGTCATATCCACACTTCCACATTAGTTCCTATTATAATTAAAGATGAGCTGTGGACTTGCACACCCACATTCAATAGATAACTTTATCTCTTTTACCTGATCATGATAATTAAAAAAAAACTATAATATTTAAGCATGTTATATATATATATTTGACATTAGACTGATGAACATATTTTAGTGATCTTGATCTTATGTTAACGGCAATCACCTTCCACTCTTTAGTTAGGATGTTATATATTACATGCAGGTAATATAATTGTTGGGTATCTTAAATACGCATGTATATATTTATCGTGTGTTTCTATATCTGAAGACTCGTATAAAAACTAGCCATAGACTAGTAAGAAATAGATAAAATATTAATCAAGTTTTATACTGTTTTGTATTATAAAATCTTACAAAATAGCATAAAGCTTCATTGATTTTTATTATTGTTTATTTTTTATTTAATAATATGTAAGTGTTGCATCATTAATATTCTGTATTGTTTTATTTCTATTAAAATTGTATTCTAACTATTGTTATTGTATTCTACCACATGCAAGAATGTCACATTATATTATTGATACTTTAAAAATTAATTTGGTGAAAAAGCTTATACTCTATCTATTTGTATTATCTGATTGATCTTTGCAAATATATAAATGGCAAAGTATAAATTTACAAGATATTGCTACAATGAATTAATGACAATAATCAATGTTTTTAGAAGCTAATTTTAATTTGAATTATATCAAATTAATTCGTAATTTTTTTCAATAGTTAAAAATTTAAAGTTCAGTAATATATATATTAAGTTGTTTCATGAGTCTGAATTAGAATATACAATTTACGTGGAATATAACGATTTAATTTAGTGGTGTGTAACCTCCTACTTTATGATTGTGTTAAAATAGAAGTTTCACAAATACATGATTTACATAAAGTTTTTAGGCTATTCTGTTTATGTGTGTGTGTGTGTGTGTGTTTGATTACTTATAATTACTACATTAGTGTTTTGGTTTTGATGTCATTGTTATCATCTGGATGACATAGGTGGCTCTGTAGCAGCTGATGATGTTAGAGAGGATGGTGAAGAATACAGACTGTAATTATCTTTTATATGGCGTAGTTGTCAGTTATTTCAGCTAATACAAAATTTACAATTATCAAATAAATAATTTGACTTAGGTTGTTTTGATAAAGCTACTTAATTTTTTTTTGTTATATGTGTAAAAACTTTGCCATTTCTTCACATTTGTTAATAATGCAGTCATGTTTTGTAGAAATTTCTGTTGTTGTTTCATGTTAGTGTGTGATTCATCATTGATAAAGTGTTGTATTAGATGAATTTATATTGTGACTAATACTTTGTTTATGTAGAAAGTACTCTTTTAGCAGTGATAAGCCATGGATATGGCACAATATTTTTTAAAACATCATGGATGCCGAGAGAATCACATCGTTAGGTTTGGATTGGTGATAAAAAATTTATTTTGGTTTTATACTATTTTAGTTTAAATTGATTTTATCATATTCCTTTTTTTGACACCATTGTAGGCATAACCTGACATTTGTTTCATGTCAAAAAATAATGAATAAAATTAATTTCTTTTTCTAGGTGTATTTCAAAAATATATCCAATGATTTTACCAAAGAAAATGCTAGATAATGATGATGATGAGAAAAAGCTTTCACATCTCTATATAAGTGTACAGATTTTTTAAAAACAGTAATATTACTCAGTTGGTTAGAGTATTACCTTAAAATTCACTATTCAAGAATCTAAGGGTCCAGGTTCGAATCCCATGCTAGTACTGTCACTGGTCAGGCCAGCAACACTTGAAGAAGAGGGGAGAATAATACATCTCAAAATGTTGCACATACACTAATATGTTTGATGTCATATTACTAATAGTTGAATGTATTTGGAAAATTTAATGAAAGTTACATTTTTCTAAAGACATTCAATACTTGTATTAGATGATAGAAATAGTCCAAACAATAAATACAAGAAATGTCAATAAGGCATCATACTTTTTTGAAATAAAAATATTAATTACACCAAAATGATTCTCAACTTTTTTGCCATGATAGTATTATCAAGGTATGTAAGTCAAATTGAGGTTTTTTAAACTGCTGGTTTTAAATCCTGTATTTTTAGACTCTTCATGAGAAGATAGAGATTAATGAACTCATGGATACTTCAAAACTTTCCTGTAATGTTAAACACTAAATATGCATTAGATAAGTAAGATCTTGCTAAAGAAATATTATTGGGGAGATTAAAGTGATATGTCATATCTAGTGATCCATTGATAGGAAATCAATAAATAATGATATGACATCAAAACTAAATGAAATGTTATTTGGTAAAAAATTTTAGATCAAATTTTTAATGAAAGATATTTTTAATAAGAGACCATTATTTTTTCTGTGTCGGTTATGCAATTTTATTCAGTCTGAATATACGTTTTAATATAAAGCAAAAATAGCATATTACTGTAATCACAGTGAACTAAAACAATATTGCAGATGCTTATTTTTTGAGATGTTTTTGGATTGTGTGACTTTATTAAAGAAACATTACACCCAACTCATGCAGAATCAGCTATGGATAAGCTATATTATGATTATTCCCTCAAAAGTGAGCTGTTAAATAAAATCTTTTTGTCAAATAGAAAATTCATCTTAAAGAAATTTCCTACACAAAAATTATAATTTCTTAAAAGTTCTGAATTTTGGTATTAGTGATGTATGTGTGGTTTAATGCTTTTCATTAAAGAGCCAGTGACAAAACATTTTAGCATATGGTGGGCCAATTGATAAAAAACAGAAAGAATGTGCTAAATTTATTATAAAATTTACAATAAACAAAAAGTATAATTATAACATTTTGTCTATAATTATTAAAATCAATGAGATATTTGTGGTTTTGGTTTAGGAATTATTGAGATATTCATTCAGTTTTTATGCTTGAAATATTCATTTAAATAATCTTGTAAATATACTATCTTAAAAGAAATAAAGTATTTTTCAATGCACATACACACAACATAATTGATTTTTATGTGTATAGTATGACATTCAAAATACCATTATAGTATAAACATAATTTAAAAAACAATTAGTTGTATTTTTATATTGGATTATTTCCATCATCTAATATGCATATTGAATGTCTTTAGAAAAATTTAACTTTATTTTAATATTCCAAATACATTCAACTGTTAGTAATAGTACATCAAACAGTTAGTAAATGCACAACATTTTGAGAGGTATTATTCTCCCCTCTTCTTCAGGTGTTGCTGGTCTGACCAGTGACAGTACTAGCATAGGATTCAAAAACTGGGTTCTTAGATTCTTGAGTATTGAATTTTAAGATAACACTCTAACCAACTGAGCTATCTTACCTAAGGCAATAATCTGTAGTAATTTTATATACTTATCTATGAGATTCCTCCTGATTTCTCCACTTTTTCCTAAGAACAAGGTTGACTAGTGGTTTCCATATATTACGTATAGTCACACTAGGTTGGCATATGGGATTTTTTGTCATTGTCATGTGAGCAGCTTCTTTAAATTTTCTTCTTTGTATCTTTTTTTCTCTATTTTAATATTTTTGTATTTTCCCAATTGAACATATGTTCATTGGCACATATATGTTCTGCTACCTTAGACACATCTGTTTTTTCTCTTCTAATCATCAGTTTGTGTTCTTGCAAGTGCTTTTCAATATGATGACTGGTCTCACCAATATATGTTCTTCCACATTCACATGGGTATTTGATAGATGCAGTTTTTTCTTTTCACCATTTCAAGTTTAGGCTTTGTAGATGTTAGAATTACTCTGGAACGATGTTATGCTGATTGCAGATTTTCCTTAATTTGTGTGCTATTTTTGGAATATATGAGTACACTACAGTACCAATAATTGTCTTTTCTCTTGATGGTTCTTTTGTTATCTATTTAATATTTTTTTAATAACAGCTGATGGATAACCATTTTTCATGAGTTTGTTCTATATAGATCTTTTTTTTTTCAAATCACTGGTTTCTGAACAAAGTGCTTTTGTTTCGTTCCATAGAGATAGCATAACTCAATGTTTTGTGTTTCTGATGTGATTGGGTGTATATGCTAGGTATTTTCCTGTATGTGTAGGTTTTCAGTAAACTGTAGTTTTGATTTTGCCATGAGGAAGTCTTTTATAAGAACATCTAAGAATGCCAATTTTTGTTCTTGTTCTGATTCTATTGGAATTTAATTGAAGGAGATATGTTGTTGATGTGTTTCCAGAAAGTTTGTAGCAGTACTTCATTATGTGTCCATACAAAAAAATGCATCATCCACATAGCGAATCCAAACTTTAGGTGGATGTGGAGCATTTTTATGATGAAGGTTTCAAGTTCTTCTATGTAAATATGGCTAATCAGGGGAGACAATGGTGAGCCTATAGCCATTCCTTGATTTTAGAATAATTCTGTGTTATATTGAAAGTAGATTGTATTTATGACAGATTGTTAATAGTTCCATTATACTATCATCAGGAAGCACTGTTCTGGTTTGTAAATTATAATCACCATTTAATATTTTCCTTACAATAGACAATGCTTCTTCACATGGTACATTCATGAATAAACTTTCCACATCAAAGCTTACCAGTAAGTCAGTTTTTTCAATTTTCATGTTCTTGATTAATTCTACAAAGTGTCTAAAATCCCTGACAAAGGACTGGATCTTGTATGCCAAAGGACTTAGAACTTTAAGAAGAAATCTTGCCAAATTTTGGCAAGGAGAATGTCTAAAACTAACAGTAGGTCTTAATGCAACATGATCCTTATGGATTTGAGGTAGACCATAAAGATGAGGAATTTTGCTGAAATATGATATTTTACCTTTTTTTTGAATCAGTGAAGTACGTGTGATGCTTTCTGAGTAATGCTTGTAACTTTGTTTCTATACTCGGTATTGTTTGATGTGTTCTTATTAACAGTTGAATGTATTTAGAATATTTAAATAAAGTTAAATTTTTCTAAAGACATTCAATACACATATTAGATGATGGAAATAGTCCAATATAAAAATACAACTAGAATACCATCATCACAAACTTCCAGGAAAACACCAAAAAACAATTATGTAGTTTTTAATAATAAATTGAGGGAAGAGAGCATTTATTGTACTTAAAAAAAAAAAAAATACCAAATTGTCAAATTTTGACTTTGAGAAATCATTGATGTTCCATAACAGTCAAGTTTCATTGTTAAAAAAAAGCACTTGAAAATATAGTAGCCTTATTATTGATATAGATAAGTATCTCTAGTTATTTTGTTTTTAAGTCTACATTAATTTCAGAATATTTATAGTTATTCTTTGTTACCAGATACCCATCATTCTTGGCCGAATTTTTAATTTTTTTTATACAAACTTTGAACTCTTTGGCTAGACTATATATACGAATGTTAAGAGAAATTTTTTATTAACTAAATCAGTAACTTTCATTTTATTACTTGAGGAAAGTATTTAAGTTTTTAAAAAAAGTTTATAGTTTTATGCTTAGGAAATATTTTGTCACACAAAATTCTTTATCATGTAAAAAAAAAAAGCAATAAAAAAAAAAACATTTTTTTAAACAGATTTCGAAGAAATGTGATTAACAAATGAGATTGTGTAATTCCAAATTTTAAAAAAAAAGTCATTGTTGCCTTTTTATAAATAATACAGACTTATAAAATTTATTTTGTTTACATATTTTAATGTTTTTATTTTTGTTTATTTATTATTATTGATATAGAGCATACTGGCATTACTGTATATTGTATATGGATAGTGTTTCATTTCCCACATTTCACAAACTTAATGAAATGCATTGGCAGACCAATGCTGTCTGTAGTTCATAAGTTGGGGGATTATAGTTTAGTGCATTGCAGAGACAGACTCTTGCAAATCATGTGATGATGAGGTTGATTTAATATTGTAAAGGCACTCTTAGGAATCAAACATTTTCAGTTCAAGTTTTAGTTGAGTAAAGTAAAAAAGAAATCTCAGTTTAGTTATATGAATAAAACTATAGCATCAATGTTGCCACTTGATTGTCTAATGTCATATAACCTCCTGAGGAATTAGCTATATTACTAAACTTCTTATTAATTTATGTATTTTGTTTGTTTATATAAATTTTCCAATTATGTAAAATAAATAAATAGATGGTTGCTTGAGATGTCATGTGATGTAAGAACATGAGACCCAAGATGAGCTTTGGATCAAATCTCAAAATCCATCGGTTGTATCATTGAATTAATCTGTCAAAGCAACTTATAATAGATATAATACTTAAATTAGAATGAAAAGTATTTAATTATTCTCTTCCTTTATTTTTAAAATCGTAATTTTTATTGCATTATGATTTTTTTTTTTAATGCACAAAAGATCACCATTTAAAAATAGAGCAGGAAATAAAAAAAGAACAATTTTTATTCTAATTGAAACAATCAAAATTTAAAAAATATTAATACCTGACAAAAATTTTAATAAATGATTTTGTTAATGAAGATTTTATTCACTCTCTGTAAACCTTTCGCGTAAGTTTTTTATTTATTTATTTAAAACTATTAATTTTCATTTAAATTAGTCTAAAGTTTATTAAATTATTATAAGGTAAAATGATTTATTTCTACAGGTAATAAAGGAATGATGAATGTGTCAATAATTTTGAGTAAGTAAAAGTTGGTAGTAAAAACCCATTTGAGAATTTCTGAAACAAAGCTATTAATATATATCAATAAATAATGTGTTAGTTAATAAGTATTAATTAATAAAGGTATAAAATAGTTAAATACTACTAATTTTTTTTTGTTGTTTAATTAAGAATAAAAAAGGTTTTTTTTTTTTAGCAAAAAGATAAAAAAAGTTAAAAGTACTTGTAGTAAGTCATAAATTTTAGAACTGATTTTTAAAACAGTGCCATTAGGAATCGTAGTATTTTTATTAAATTAATACACTGTACAGGCTTACACACACTTGCACATATATAATGTCATATATAAGGGATTCGAACTCAAGACTTTCACACGACCCTCAGCTCTCCATGCCATCTCATATTGCTGACCCACCTGATCATACACATGTTGAAAAGATAAATAATCACCAATATACGATTTCATACAGTTGGTCCAGATTACTATCTCTACACATATATGCAATTAGTGCTCAGCTTTATATTAAGATAGCCAATCTTCATACTTTAATGGACAGGCTTCAAACTGCTCCAACCCACAATAGCATCCATTTTCATTGAAAATCCGATGATGGAACGTTTTAGCATGAAATACGTATATTGGTGATTATTTATCTTTTCAACATGTGTATGATCAGATGGGTCAGCAATATGAGATGGCATGGAGAGCTAAGGGTCATGTGAAAGTCTGAGTTCGAATCCCTTATTTTTATTAAAGTAAATTGTACTTTATTTGCTGTGCACTATTTTTTGTAGTTAGTAGAGCATCTAATTTGGGATTGAGAGATCCCACTTGCACAGTTAGTCATAGTTAGTAAAGTGTCTGTTTTGAGATCAGTAGATCCCAGGATCAATTCTATTGCTCAAGCTTCTTATGAATTTCTGAGCCATAAAGCCATATATATATATGTGTGTATTATATTTTAATTCTTGTCTTTTATGTTTCAATAATTTTAGTTTAGAACTAATGATTCTCCTATTTACTTTATCATATCACATACAATCTCCTGATTTATCACGTTCAAGAAACAATGAAGGATAATTATTTTGCTAACATTCAAGCTAAGATTACAAAGCTACTTATGAGAATAGCATTGTTAGAGTTTATTTTGAGAACTGTATACAAGTAGAATTCTTATTTATGGGGGATGCTTTAAAAGTCTGCAGATTATAGATTATCAGTTATGCTGTAAAATAACATGGCTTCTAGTGTAATCAAAAATTTATATAATCATCTAAATATCCTAGTTTCATAATCAAACGTAAACTCTAGGAAATGAAAATATTTCTTCAGTTAGTACATTTTTTATTATTTAAATATGACACTTTGTTTAAAATTCTCAACATTATACTTATTTACAATTCTAGCAACAATCGTTTCAATTCTGTGACTAAAGAATATGAGGTTCCATTTTCATCTACTTTGCTGTTGAATGATGATGATATGAGCAAGATGTTTAATTAAATTTAATATGACTGCAGTTGAAAAGTTCATTATCTCATGAAATATTACATATATTTGTTTTGTGAAAAGCATTTCTTAATTTAAGCTGAACTTTGTGGATGGAAAAAATAGCACATTTTTAAGCTTGTTAATTATGAATAAAATCAGTTTTATATATACACTAATTTTACCATGTAGTAAAGTGTTAAAGATGTAATTAATTAAAAAAAAAGGTAAATTGCTTAGGATATCATGTGATGTTGTGCAGTGAATGTAATGGCTTGAGATTTAATCCAAGGATATTTAGTTATTGAATCTGTTTCTATATTATTGTACTTAATAAATTAAAAAGAAAATATGAAATGAGATGTTTTATGAATCCTCCATGAGTTATTACATTTGCCTGCTGCTTCTTTATATCATAAAATATAAATTATATGAGCTAAGATAATTATGTTTTAATAATTGTCATCTCATATTTGTTAACTATAGATAGAACTTTGATTTATCACAAACTCTTTATAGAACAAACAGTTTAATTCCACTAGAATGAAATTTGGTACATGATAATTTATGGATGTGATTTGTATTTTAAATAAACAGAAAAAGCACTTCAATTAATATTTTTTTAAATAAAATAAATATTCAATTTTTTATTATTAAATTAAAAAAACACAACACAGGAGAAATTAAGAAAAACAATAATAGCATTATTAACAAACGGTAAAGCTGACGCAAACATAATAAGATTAACTCCTAAGTTTTGAGCTAAATGTTTTTCAGCACACTAGAAATAAAAGGAAATGAATGCTGGATCCAGAAAATGAAAGCAATTTTACAAGATATAAAGCAGATTTTCTTCACTCTCACATTTTTGGGATTCTTTGTATTATTATTTTTTTATATGTCAAAGCGTTGACCGGGAAGTGAACCCAGGCCAATTGCTTGGGAGGCAGCTATGCTAACCGCTAGGCCACTAACGCTTTTCTATTTTTTTTTGTTAGAAAATATCAATTTGCTTATATTCTAAAAGACAAAATTATGGATAAATGGCTGTAATGATAAATTACAGAACTTACGGACTTTTGATCTTATTAATCATCCAAAGTTTTAATTATCTGAGTTATTATTTCTGCCCTCTTCATTGTTATTAATTGCAATGTCCCTGCTACTTAATGAATTCTTTTTCCATTTATTTAAAGTATTTATTTGATAAAAAAAAATAGATGTACATAAAGAAAATGAGTGTTAAAAGAAATGTTAAAGCATCTTAAAAATTTTGAAAAGTAATTATTTAAGACTGCATATTAGATTAAGCTGGAACTTATACTAAAAATGCTGAACGTAAAAAATATTTTTGGATTATTTCTCTGAATTTTTTTTTTCAATATTATGTTGTAATATTTAAATACAAGTATAGTATATATACTTAAGCTACATGTAATTAGAGAGAATTTGAACCCAGACTTTCAAACTCTCTTCAGTCATTTCCTGCATCTTATACAACCAATACATATGCACATGAAAAAGATAAATGGTCTCCAATATACATATTTTTTGCTGAACCAACACTCATCAGTTGGTCCAGATCATCATCTCCCATACACACATATATAATCAGTATCCAGTTTATATTAAGATAGCAAATCTTCAAACTTTAATGGACAGGCTTCAATTTTCTCCACTCTCCAACTCTTCAGCTATTTACATCATTGAAATCTGATAATGGCATTAGTATTGGCTGCTTGTTTTTGAAAGGTTATGTTATTTTATTTTATATTTGTAAAAATCTTGTGTTGTAATTTAGTAATAAACAATATTAATTTAAAATTCAACCTGGATTCATTATAATTTGATAACTACTCTAGTTTTGGAATATATCAAGTTGTAACTAAGATGTGATAATATGGTATTTTTTTCATAAAATTTCTAAATCAACAATTTTTTATATTATTTCTTATTTCAAAATATAATAATAAATAACTGAATGGTTAGTTGATTGGGACAATGTGGACTTTTATGCACCAGAAAAGATAGGTCGAGCTTCAATCTAGGAACCTATAGCTCCCAGGTTCATCATTCTAATATTATACTGAATTCCACAAGAATAACTTTATAGAAATACTATTTATTTGTATAAAATGGACATTTTATATATGTATGGACATCCAAACTCTTTAATTCTCTGAATAATTTTGGACTTAATTAATTCAGGTAACTGATATCTTTTGTACAAACGAGTTTGTTATAATGAACTCTTTTACAACAGGCAAAACTATCCATATAGTAGTGCCACTACTCAGTGCAAGCCAGAGTAATCAATGGATGCCAGAAGGCTTGTGCATAAAATCCCTATCTAGTGCCTACTCATCCAATATCCCCAGACTATTTTCTGGATTGTGGCCTTTGTTAGTGAGGAGCCTTGCACCTAGATCTTAGGATTTAATACAACCCCCCCCCCCCAGTAGCCACCTTTTATCTCAACTACAAAACTATGATAATAAAATTGGAAAACACAATAATATTTTTACTCTAAGCTCATTGGCTTATATAGTCATGTAGTCTGAACTCAGTTCAGTACCCATACATTTTGGTGTCTTTGGTTCTTTAATAACCATAACCACCACTATCCTATTAGGCAGGATTAATGTTAAACCATTAAACATCACATTATCACCATTTCTTATGCTTGCTCATAACTGTTATTAAAACAGGCAAAACAATACAAACAGTAGTCCTACTGAGTGCAAGCCAGTCTGGCATCCATTGATTACTCTGACTTGCACCGAGTGGCACTACTGTATGGATAGTTTTGCCTGTTTTAATAGCAGTTATGAGGAAGCATAATAAATGGTGATCATGTGATGTTTAGTAGAACTCTTTTACAGTGAATAAATTATGCAACAGACTTTTTTTCACTGAATTAAGATTTATACAATAGATGTAGTGTCATTTACAGAACAATTTACTTTACTTACCTGGTTATATGTGTTTTTGAGAAAATATTTGAATACAAACATAATTCATATACTTGGAGTTTAGATGTAATTATAGAAGATTTGAGCATAGACTTTCAAACTCCCTTCAGCTTCCCACTCTATCTCATACAACCAGTACACATGACCACACACATGGGGATAGCTGAAGGAAGCTTAAAATTCTGTGTTTAAATCCTCTATAATTAGAGAAAATATTGTACATATTATTTTAATCACGAATCTAAAAAGCAGTGTTAGAAAGCTAATTGCTATTGACATCACAAAAAAGAAATAATTTCCTAATAAGGAAGCAGTAAAACTATGAGAAACCTAAAATCTGAATAAAATTGTCTAAATCAACAAATGCTAGTGTTATGACAAATTCTATTGGCTGACATAGTACACGTGATCACAATATGTTTGATCTTTCACTTTCAACTTTGACTGGAAGTTAACATTTCATCTCATTTACATTAAGGAAAATTGTTTTGCCATATATGTACAGAAGATTTTTTGGTGCTCATTTTTATGCACATCCATCACGCCTGATGGTGCTGATGTTAGCCAAAAGTTGTTTAAAATGCTCTTTTTCAGGCACAACTTCTCAATTGCTAGCAGCAATTGAGTGCTTAGGCTAATGTCAACTTGCTAGTGTGTTTGCGATCATTTACTCTCACAATTCACACTTAGACAGTCCTATCATTCGATAGGTGTTGTTGTTTACATCTATACAAATTCTGACTCTTAACATGTCCTTAGTTTTTCATGATAGGGTTTCAATTTTTCGAATGAATGCTATTTATGTAAGATGTGTTAATGTTTTTATTTTTGAACAGTAAAGGAAGTAGTGTAAGGTCCTAAAAATTTCCCCACTGGAAAAAAACCTGTCTACTAACCTGTTCACATGTGTGAGATGTAAAATTTGGGGATTTTTCAGAGGTACAGCTGAAATATTGTAGCTCGCAAGATTTTCCCGTTACTGTAAAAAAATGGCTCCTGCCACTGTGGCAAGAGTTGAATTGGTCTAGACCTAACCCTATCATCATAGATGAGATGAGGCTACAGCTTTCACAAGAATTAGGAATGGTTCCATTTTATTTATTTGTTTTAATTTTTATGGAGTAAAAGTAACTTTAGTTGAAAATTGAAGTCAATATTTTTGGGGGGTTTTGAAATTACGTTTTTTGATCGGAACGTAAACTGAATGAATATTGATTTATTATTAAGGTTTTTGAAAAACCTTTTAATTATTTTAAAAAATAAGCAAAAAAGGAATTTTTATTACTAGAAGAGATGAGGCTACAGCATTCACAAAATTAGGAATCATTCAATTACATTGATTTGTTATGTTTTAATTAATGTTTATGTAGTAAAAAGTAACGTTACTTGAGAATTGCAGTCCAATTTTTTTTGTTTTGTTTTAGAAATTGCATTTTTTGATTGGAAACTAAAGTGAACGAATATTTATTTCTTATTGTTTTTGAAAAACGTTAATTATTTAACAAAAAAATATTTAAAAGAAAGGAATTTTTTATTTTTGATATTAATAAAAATGTTTAAAAAAGACAGTTTTCTCTGTGTATCGGTTTCTTTGTTATAATATGTAAATCAAGTGTAGTGACCCGGTAACAGTATATGAAGACATTTTGTTGGAAGAACAACAACACCAAGCGTGATGGATGTGCATTCAAATGATTACCGATTTTTTGTGCTTTTAAAAGTTCATCTTTAATATTCATTAGGGAAATGTTTTATGTTTTTCAAATTCATGTGCAAAATTAGAGTAAGAAAATTTGCAATATATAATTTTATCCTATAATATAGTGCTCAAATGAATACTGTTTCTAGAACTGTGATTGGAGTAATAACATATCTATGAATTTTAAAGTCATATGAATTTATTTACATTGAGAAAAATTGTTAATGTTTTTAAATGCTTATGATTTTTTGTGTTTTTAAAAATTCAATAATACTTTTTAATAGGAAAAGATTATTATGATTTTTAAATTTATATTAAGTTAGAGTGAGAAAATGTATGTTCTTTTCATTGAATCCAATCAAATTAAATACTTTCTTTTCTTTTTAAAAACTTTACTTCTTCTCATCAATCATATATACATATTCACATCTTTAAGCGCTCAACGTTTCAACTATTTCTTTCTGCAGTCATTTTCAAGGATAATAATAAGTTAAATATATATATTGAGAAAATTTACATTAATTTAAACGATTTTTTCTTATAGAATAGTGATATTTACTGAGGCTATAACCTCGATAATATGCGTGTAAAATGCGATAGTAGGGACCTCTAAAGGTGCTTTAACCACAAGCTTACGCTATGGAAGAAAAGAGGGGAACCCCAAAGAGGGGAACCCCTTCTTTACTTCAACCTACTTTCTATTTAAATAGGTGAAGCTGAAGCGGTTAGATCTGCGATCGTGAAGCTATTCAATACTTCACTGATTAAGTCCACATTTCTTATTACACATCTTCCATAGCGTAAGCTTGTGGTTAAAACACCTGTAGAGGTCCCTACTATCGCATTTTACACGCATATTATCGAGGTTATAGCCTTAGTAAATATTACTTACATAATCAATGTGCGTTTAATAAATTTATAGAATAGTGATAAAATTAATAATGCTTCCAGAACCGTGACTATGCTTTATATATATATATGTACAGTATGAAAACCAAATATTGTAAATTACTTTTATATTATTTTTACATTTATATTTTTTATTTTTCGTGTTTAAATGGATCTTATAACAATGCTGGAACCAATTAATACAAACTTGGACCATATTGCTAAAAGGTTTTTGTTACAAGACATTTCTACTTTAAAAATGTCTATTAATATTTATTATGTTTCTGCTTTTTTTTCTAAATACAACTCTTTCTTTTGTCTATGATCAGAAGAACTAATATCAAGAATATTATGTTATATACTAATGTGTGTGTTATTACTAACAGTTGAATGTATTTGGAAAGTTTAAATAAAGTTTGAATTTTTTCTAAAGATATCAAACATTTGATAATAGATGATAGAATTAGTTGAAGATATGACTACGTTCGCAAAGGTTGTGATATTCAAGTTTATTTTGTTTCTTTTATTTTTGTGAATTTAATAAAAACATTTCTAAAGCATTCAAGCAGATCTACTTATGAAATTGATGAGCCAACTGCAGTTATTAAAATTGGTAGTGAGTGGTTAATTAAACTTTGATGCAGTTATTTTTTGATATACATTTTTATATTTTCATTTATTACAAAGTCAACCAAAAGCTTGTAGGTAGATATAAAATAAGAAAGATTTAAAGGAGTATTATTAATGATTTAATATTAGCTCAATGTTATTAAAAAATAATAATAATAACTTGGTTAAGATTTTCTCTTAGCTAAATATAAATCAGAATAGAAATTTGACAAACTTTTCTATAGATTTATAACATTGTTTTATTTTTATTTCGTTAACTGTGTGTTAAATTCATCAATGTTTAATTATTTGTAGTCATTTTTAAAATTATGATAATAATTGAATTTAGATAAGATTAAAGACATATGCCTTTATAATAAAGTTTTGTTTATATCTAAAAATGTTATTTCAAATAAGTATTTAATTTGTTTTGTATAACCTATTTAACACTATTTTATCATCATCATTAACATTTTCAACCATTTGTTATTCATTGCAGAATGATATATTCTTATTTTCATAATTTGTACCCATTAGTTCAGAAAATATTATCCATCTATCTTACATGTGGTCTTTTTCTAGGTCTTTTATTTTTTTTATAAAAAAAATCCAAATTACTTGGAACTTATCACTATCAAAAGCAATAAATTTAAAAGAGTTAAGAGCATTAAAAACATTCTTACTTGTTTGTTTGTAAATGAGCAAGTATATTAACAAGATTACCACAAAAGATAAAAAAAAATAAATATTCAGTTTGAAAAAATTTAGAGATAAAAACTAAGTAAGCATTTTGCTCCAATCTAATGGTTTTGTGGACAAATTATATCAGTTCTTACAAAAAAAAAAAATCATTTACTCTGAGATTTTATTCTAATAAATTTCTTAAAAGCTCTATTTCTCAACTTATTTATATTTTTAACATTAATAGTAATCCAGTTTTTATTTGTTTTGTAATAAGTTATATAACTAAAGGCATATATTTATCAAGTAGATATAACATAGACTTTTTCTAGATACAAAATTCTATTCTTTTTTTTTTTCATATGTCATAGCATCGGCCGGGATGTGAACCCACAACCGTCTCCAACCAACTACTTGCTTGCATGGTGGCTGCGATGACATCTCGGATAACAATGCTTGACAAAATTCTATTCTTAATACTATCATCATGACAAGTCCGATCAATTCCAGCAGCATCAGAAAATTACTATGCATAATTATAATTGACATTAACTATTTTTTAGTATTTTATAGGGGGTTTTTAATGGTCCTAGAGCACACTCAACTTTTTGCCATAAAGATATGCTAAATTTTTGAAATTACTACTAACTATATTCTGAAAAGTAATTTCATAAATATATACGTAATTTTTTTTTAATTTGAACCTCATATTATAAGCATGGCACGTGCACTTAAGATTGTAAGAACTTTTATAAAGACATATGTTGGACTATTGTCATCATCTATGAGTGAATGTTGAATGTACAGAAAATTTTAAACTTTAAACTTTTCAAATACAAACAACTTGCTAATAATAACACACAAATAGACAACACAATAGTCCAACATATCATCACATCTAGTAATATACCATCATCACAAACATTCAGGCAAATACTATTACAAAGACATTTAGTATTTTCAATAAAGTTAGAAATAATAAATAGCTTTACTCTTTAAATTTTTTTTTCAAAATTATTGAACTCAAATATTAATCTTTCGTTTGTAATTAAAAAAAAGACATATGGCTTTATTGCTCAGGAATTCGTAAAAACTTTGAGAATCAGACTTGCGAGCACCAGAATCGATCCCAAGATCTCTCAATCCCAAGTCGGATGCTTTACCAATTATTCCAAACCACGCAGGGTTTCTTTGTAATTAAAGAATTAAATTCATATTTCTGAAGCTCTCTTCACCAAGTTACTGATCTAACTGAGATAGGTAGAATCAATGAAGCCTATATTTAGAAATCCACATCTCTTATACCAGGGTTGTCCAACAAGTCGATCGTGATCCACCAATCGATCACAAGGCCAATCTGGGAAGAGCTATGGGTAACGAGTGCAACAAATTAAGTCAAGATTTTCAAGTTTTTTTGTTATTTTTGTTTTTGTTCTAAATTTTTTTTCAATTCTAGATAGGTGAAGTCTACTAAGTCGTATCATTATTGAAAATAATATTTTTAATCTTGATTTAATGTAGCTAATTTGAATTAATAAATATTGTTAATAATTACTCATGTTGCTTTAATTCCCCCCAGACATGAGCTTTTGACCCGTTAAATAATTATTTTTTACTAGATAGATGTATGAAAATAGTATGTATTTCACATCTTCCTCCACTTGGACTACATCTTTGAAAACAAGTCGATCGCAACACATTTTTAAATAAAAAGTAGATCTTAGTCTTGCATTGGTGGTCGAGAGGTCAGCGCGACTGCCTTGCACTTGCAGGCAGTTGCCCAGGTTGCGGGTTCGCGTCCCGGCCGATATTATGACACTTAAAAAAAAAGTAGATCTTATGGCCACCCCTGTCTTATACTACATGCACACAAATGTAGAAAACTCAAAAACTTTATTATACCCTAAGTCTCTAGAATAAAAAAAAAAAACCAATAACTATAACAATTATTTTACAAATATATTATATACTGTACTTTTTAAAAAAAATTATGCAAATAAAATAAATTTGAATTGCTGTATTTAATTTATTAGGTTACCATTTATTAGATAAATTTGAATTATTAACAATTCAAATTAATATTTTTCAATGTCATACATTTAGGTAGAACTGGTCTTTGAACTTTAGTTACAACTATATCTGAAGCTTTTTGTATACAATACATGATGATTAAAAACAAAGCAAACTTGTATCATATCAAGGTTTGTTGCAAACCTCCTTTGTGCAGATTCTACTGTTTTTTTCTGCTTCTCAAAAAGATTCTGTTGCTTTAGGCAATTTTTGAAGTAAACATAAAGTTTATTTGAATACCTAAGCATAATGCAAGTTAAACAGGTGTAAAATTAATCATTTCAAAATTAATATATTTATTTTTAGTTGTAAGAATATTTAACATTCTTTCCTATAAAAAAAAAAAAAATGTATTTGTCTATGTAATAAAGTTATTGTTATAAAATTTTGGTTGCATATTTAAAATGTATATTAATGTTATTTTTTTTAATATTAGGTTGAAATGCTTATTAATAGCTCAATCAATAAATTGTGAGTATTTTGAAAAAATTGATCATTTCAAGAATTGTACGAGCTTTTGATTCATAAACAAAAAGTCTGGTTTATTTTGTATTGGGAGTGGAAGGAAATAAATCATCAACATACAAGTTTAAGTAAATTTAAAGAAAATGATAGGCATCATGCTAATAGCTATGGAAAAAGTTTCTTCTAAATTGATCAAATCACTGAACTACAACTAGTTATTTTTAAAATGACATTACTCCAGTGGCTGCTGAATGTGTAACAATAAATTGAGGATAAGAATAGTTAGTTATTAGAAGGCTAGAACTAATAATGAACGTTGCACCAAAATGACTATTCTTTGTACATCTGAAATGTTAGTCGATTACAGAAGCGAAATATTTACCAAGTTAACTAATAAAAAAATATTTTAAAATTACAATTTGATGGAGTTTATTTTCTTCTTTGTTATAACAATGTGATTATATTAAAAATATTTTAAATGGAATTATATTTAAAAATAATAAAATTAACTTAGAACTATAGCTGCTGTGTGTGCTGATAAGGAAAAACTTAACCATAAATCAAAAATGCGTAGTGAGATAAACTTAACATTGTAAATTTTGTTATATATATATATATTTCTCATGTGTCATAGCTTCAGCCGGGATGCGAACCCGCTAACCCGGGACAACTGCTTGTAAAGCAACCTTCGCTGACCTTGTTGGCTTTAACTTTTTATAATGAAAATGTCAGATGATAGATGATGAAATAAGATATCAACTGAATTATATATACATAACTATCTCAGAAAAGAGAGAAGAATCAGAATCTGAGATATCTAAAACACACGCACACACACACAAAAAATACAGATCTAATGGTATATCAAGCATTACTCAGTGTCAGCTATGACTTGATGGCTAGTCTATATCAGATGAGTAGGCTCTTCACACCACTGAATGTAAGCGTGGATTTAACACACAATTTCTTTCATAGTTGATTACGAATTAAGTTATTAGTACAGATGGAAACATATGATGAAATTAATGGAATGTTTGTGGTAACTTAATATTAAAAGATATATGCGTATGAATTTGAAAAGAAAGATTTTTATCAATGCTGCTTATGATTTGAATATAGAAAGATGTATGTCAGTATTATTAAGAGAAATTGAAGCTGATAAATATAGTGAGAGAACAAATAGATATCACAATTGTGAAAAAATTAAGAGATTGAAGTGAAAATAGGCTAGATGTGTCATTAAAAAGACTAATAATATATAAGCAATTGAAATTTTAACTATAAAAGATTAAGAAAAAATTAAGAAAATTTATTGAGATAAAAATTGTGGATCAGACCGAAAGTGAATTAAACATGGAGAAACCTTTGTTCCACAATGAATTTATAATAGTTAAAAATGACGAATTATATACCTTTAATGCAGACTGAAAACATTAAAATGGAAACTGTCTTCTCACATTTTATAACCATTGACAAATTTGTTAGTCTTACTTATTAACCTATTTGGTAATGATAAAGTGGATTGATTTAGAAGAGCAATATTTCATTGTTTCACTGAGAATCAAAGAAATAGGCAGAAGGGGTTGGAGGTGGAGGGAGAGATAAGGAACAAAATTGCAGTTGTGTTTTGAAATGTACAAACAGAAAACCTATAGAAAGAAAGAAACCAGGCATGATATTATGTTTTGAAGGAATATCACCCATTGAAAATAATATGCACACCACTGGGTTTGTTTCCTTTAAGATTTATTTAAAAAAATATTTTTCACACTATAGATACATATGTTGGTAATCCTTTTTTAAATAATGGATTTAGAAATAAAAGGCAGGAATAAATTAGATCTCAATGCGATTTTATCTTTAAGTATATCAGGAGTATGTTTTAATGAAATAATGTGTTTCCAGTTTAAATAAAAGAAGTTCTGTTACAAAATTTTGTAGTAATATAGAAATATTTCAAATAGAATGTTTATTTACTTATTTTAGATAGCTTAACTAGTAATAAAATAACATAATGAATATGTAGACATTGTAATCAAGAGATAGCTTCTCTTGTGGCTTTTATGAAATCTTTCAATTTTGCCATTGTAACTTTAAATTCAAGTCATTAATCAGGTGTTCAGGGTTTGTACTTGACCACATCTATATAGCTAAATGGGTGTTACATTTGATTTGTGAATAAATGAACACAATAACCATGTGTTGCCCTGAAGTCATTTATGAGACTTCACTTATGTCTAAGAAAATAAAATCCAGCTGGATTTATTGTTGGACCCAAGAAGTTTGTTAGAATATCATAAAAAATCTATCTTTGTGCCATGATTCTTTGATTTTAGATTCTTGAGCAAACATCCAAAAAAGGGTTATTGATTAGAAGTATGTGATGAATCTTAGATAATGAGACTGTATCATGAATTATTGGTAAATCAGTTTTGCATAATAGCTTTTTATGCATTTTATGTAAGCACCTTCTCGCCTGATATCTGGTAAAGAAATATGTGAAAAACAGGAAAACACTGCAAAGGAGTAGATTTTAATATGCCAGTAATAATGTCCATGCTAATATTTAATTGTTACTTTAATGCTAATGTGAGATCTTTTTACCCAAATGGTGATACCCTATTCACCAGCAGAATGCACCTGCTAAACTTTCTAAAGAGATTATTTCTAGGAATTAATTTTGATATAAATTTAGATAAATGAGGAAAATAAATTACGAACCAAAGTTTTCTTTAATAACATGGAATGAGATTGTGTTTCACTTTATTAGCAAAAGATGTTATTCAGATTATGAAATGTTTCCCTGTTCCTTAAATGAAAAATTGAGTGTAGTGTTTTCATGAGATGAGAGTTAATTTCTAATCTTTGATGAACATTTCTAATCTTTTCATAACTTTATTGAAAGTCTAAAAGAATCTTATTTGAGAAGTCAGCAATATTGTCAACATGCATGTATTTCCAAAAGCCTGTCTTTGGAAGATCAATGAATAAAGTAGCTGAAACAATCAAATCCAGTGGAAGACATATCTACTATCACTGTCATTTAATATCATTTGAATTTATCTATTTGAAAGCATTTTGTTAAGTATTTTAATGGGATGTGTTTTTTTTTGCATTTAGTCATTTTAGAAACTTTTAGAAGTCTACTTTTCCAAATAGAGTCATAAGCTGAGGTTAGATCAATAAAAGTAGCACCAATCTTTAATTTATTTTGAAAGATTTTGTTAATGTGAGTAATCAAAGATAAAACTTGTTCACAAGAGCTTCTTTCTGGTCTTAACCTAATCTGCTCTCAACTGTTGGTCAAATAATTCATGTTTTTTTTCTTTCAAAAAATGTATAGGAAAGACAATAAATATTAGTGGAAAAGGTTACTATGGTTTTGCTTTTTTGGAATAGTAGTTTTGCTAACGATGCTTGGTTTTAGGTCCTAAATTTATTAGAAACTCTGTGAAGTATGCTATATACGTCTAGGATCTTTCTTGGTTTAAAACAATCAGGACAAATTCAAGTTTACCAATATCTAATGATTTTATCAGATTGAGGCTAAAGGAAAATAGTTTGCATTTCAGCTATAATGACAATTTTTCCCATTCTATCAATATTTTGTTTAGAAATGTGATTTATAAGAATAGCCATCTTATTAGTTCAGTAAGAGTTTTTAGAGATGTGTTTAGTTCTTCTAAAGTTATACTTCTCCATGATCTGTTTTTATTTATACTTTCTGCCAATATTCAGTGATTTTATAAGTTTGTCAGCAATTTCTGGATCTCTGGTAGTTACAAATTGGCTATAAAGAATACTGCTGATTTTGTTCCAACCTGAGATGAATTGCTTTCAATATCCATGAGGAATGGACTCTTTAGAAGCTGTTATTATGAGTTTGTTAAACCTAACATTTGCAAGAGGTAATTGCAGATATTTTGTTCAAGATATTCAGGATATCAAATCTGTCTTCCTTAAATTCCATCTTGGAATAGAATAACTTTCAACTATTGGAATGTGCATTTCAAGAATAATTAGATTTGGTTTGTGTTGGCTATGAGGAAAATGATCCTATATCGGTGCTTCAGTAAGTAATGAATCTTTTTTTTAATCAGAACAAAACATGAGTTCTTTATTGTTTCCCACCTGCCTGAATGGAATGTCCTTTTTTGTTTGACATTATAAAAAATGCATATTATTTACCTGTATTTAAATTTATTTAAATAAGTTAATACTTTGATTTTTTTTCCCCAGATGTGAAATTTATTACGTTTTATAAAACTGTCATGACAGTATTAGTTTTATTTTTTAAATTTAATTCCTAAGTTTCTTGTAAATTAAAGTCAATAATAAATATATCTTGTATTTTGCAATGTACAAATTTTACTGATACAGTTATATAATAAGCCTGTATTTCAGTTATTACATAGTAGAGATGTTTGCCCATCCCTTGCATATGTATTAAATGGATTATGTCCTGTACATGAGGGGTCATATTGACTTTAGGTCAACATGGGTGTGACAAGAATCTCGGTCTCAGGGTGACCTTTGAGCGTTCCATCATCAGATTTTCAATTGGATGGACAGTTGAAGAGTTGGAGTGTGGAGTGGATTGAAGCCTGTCCATTAAAGTGTGAGGATTGTCGATCTTAATATATATCTGAGCACTTATTGCATATTTGTGTAGAGATAATAATCTTGACCGACTGATGATTGCTGGTTTAGCATGAAATACATATATTGGTGATTATTTATCTTTTGACATATATGTGTTCAAGTGTATCAGTGATATGAGATAGAATGGAGTGTTGAGGGTTGTGTCAAAGTCTGTGCTCATATACCCTATATATTACTTATATAATTTTACATTTAATTTTAAAATATATTCACACTAATATAAACCAGCAAGGTAAATATATATCTTTTTTTTGTTGGCATGTTTCTTTTAATTCTACCGTTATAATGGAAGTTATCATGTGTAATACTTAAAACATTAATTCTCTTCCCCACAAATATTTTTTCTCTTTTTCTTTTTTTTAAATATCATCATACAGGCAGATATGATAGCCAAATATAATGCCTGTCAAAAATGATAGAACAGAAACTTTTCTTTCACTTTCCTACATAAATCTAATTTCTACTTAAATGTATCTTTATTTTTCACTTCATATCACATGTATCTCTAATACCCTTCAATTCACACATTCTTTTATCTTTAAAAGCAGTGTCTCTAAAAGATAAAACTCATCAGAAACAGTGAGAACAAAAACTATTCACTCTTTTACAAAAATCAGATTCAGTTTTCCAGTTAATTATATCTTATTTTTCAATAATAACTTCTGATTTTTTCCACACTTTTATCTTTAAAAGTAATTATTTAATCAAGCATTAGAGGATTTCATTCGACAATTGTCATATATATCTATATCAGTTTATGGAATTACATGTACTCGTGGTATCTAGATATTAACTAGAGCATGAAGCAGGCACCCCCCCCCCCGCACAAACCATCATTAGTCAGTATGCCATTTTTCACTATTCATCTTTGGAGGGATCTCGGGAAAGAGGGGGCGGGGTTCTCTATATTGGGCTATTTAAGCACGATTTATATTTTGTTTTTACACACCCATTTGTTTTTACATTTCATGTAAAATGTAAAAATATATATGAATAGGCTTGTTAACAATATATCAGTGCATGTGTACATATTGTATTACCATAAATACATCAAGTATCTGGTGACTGGTTTTTTTTTCTAAGCTGCATGCAAAGCTTTTTCTGAGTTCACAGGTGTGTTGCATGATTACCACAAAAATTTTAAGATGCTAGCATGTCTGGACCATGAGTTATGACATAAAATGTGGGAGTATATTTCATGGCTGAACTCGTGATGGAACAATGTTAAATTTATTTAAATTGGGTGAAATTGTTACTGAAACATTTGAAGAGATTGAAACTTTATATTGCAGTGCAGTCATGAGTTCATGACAACAGGAAAGCATTGAAAAGAAACCATGAAAATACATATAATATTTTATGTCATAACTCATGATTCCGACACACTACTTTTTATCGTAAATAGCTAAACTGCACTATGTAACACATGCACCGATTCAAAGAGGTGCTGCAAGCAGTGGAGAGAGAACAGATCATCTTTTTGTTGGAATGCTTACACCCATATATATATATGTACTGTGTGTATATAAATAGCCAGTCATGCCAGGTATGCTAATTTACTCTTACAAATATACATTAAAAATTTGTTGTTCTAAATCAGTTACTTTTAATTTCATTAAATGTCATGAAAGATCGTTTTAGTCAAGCGTTGTTAGTCGAGAGGTCAGCGCAACCACCTTGCAAGCTAGCAGTTGGTTGCAGACGGTTGTTGCAGTTTCACCTTTCGGCCGATGCTATGACATATAAAAAAATTTATCTATTTTATTTTTTAATTTTAAATTCTAATTTATAGTATTATACGTATTATTTTAAAATTTTCATTGTATAAAAATATTTTTATTATACTTTGATTCACAAGTACCAAACTTTTTATTCTTATATTTTTGATAGCAATTACTTCAGGTATATATTTTAATAATTATTACTAATCATTTATTAATCCAGAGAATACCCCTAGTTCATATATAAACTTTAAATCTCAATTAAAGATTAATATTTCTGCTTCTTTATTTATACATGGGATAACTCAACTTTATCTCTTTTTTCCATGCATGATATCTTTTTAAGATAAAAGTCTTACTTTAGCATACATTCTTGATACATATAAATAAAGAAATTTATCTTATTCAGATATTTTTATTCAGATGTTTCAAAAATGTGGTGTGGCGAAGTGAAAGTTTTTTAAGGGTAGTTGAGTATTAACTAAGCTATGACATACTACACCCGAAGGCATACTGCTCAAATCTTATGATTTTCAAGATAACGTCTCCTAGTGATCTCCGAACAAACGTAATCGATAAAGTTTGCCCACAGATCACGTGGAGAAGTCACCGAGAAGATCGTAAGATTAGAGTAGTATGCCTTCAGGGCAGTACTTCATATCATAATTAATAATCAAAAATCAAGAATCAAAAAGCATTCGAATTATTAACGATATAAAATAATCAAAAAGCATTAAAATTATTAACAATATTTAATAATCCAAAATCAGTATTTTCAATGATATTTTAATAATCAATCAAAAAGCATTAAAATTAACGATATTTAATAATCTGAAATCAGTATTTTCAATGATATTTTGGTATATTTTAATAATCAAACAAAAATGGGAGAAATTGTTCCAAAAGAAATCGAAAATCATTAGAATTATAAACGATATTTAATAATCCAAAATCATCATTCAATGAAAATGTAGTAAAATGTAAATATTTAAGAATCAAAAAACATTACAATTATTAATAATCAAGAATCAAAAAGCATTAGAATTATTAACGATATAAAATAATCAAAAAGCATTAAAATTATTAACGATATTTAATAATCAAAAATCAGTATTTTCAATGATATTTTAATAATCAAACAAAAATGGGAGAAATTGTTCTAAAAAAAATGGAAAATCATTACAATTATAAACGATATTTAATAATCCAAAATCATCATTTTCAATAAAAATGTAGTAAAATGTAAATATTTAAGAATCAAAAAGCATTAGAATTATTAACGATATAAAATAATTAAAAAGCATTAAAATTATTAAGGAGATATAATAATCGAAAATCAGTTTTTTCAATGATATTTTAATAAACAAAAGAAGTAATAGTTAAACCCATTACAAGTAACTGCCTTTAAAAAAGGTAAAATGGCCGAATTTGACAAGCAATTTTTACCCGTACTGTTTTCAGACAATAATTATAAGCAGTATTTAAATAATCAACAAACAAAAGCGAGGAATAGGTAAAAAAATCATATTTTTTTCGGGGGGGGGGGGGATGTTATTTAACAAACCAAATTGATTACATTTAAAAAAAAAAAAAAAGTGGGAAAAATTGTTCTGAAATATTTACTACAAGTAACAGTCTTTCATAATTGCTGCGATACTCAACAAGATAAAATGGCAGATTTTACAACGAATTTTTAGCCGTAGTTTTCAAAATATAATTATAAGCCATATATAAGTAATCGAAACAAGGTAAAATCTTTTTTTTTTTTTTTTGGGATGGTATTTAACAAAAAAACCAAAAAAGAAATTGTTCTAAAAATTTAAAGTACAAACAATTTCCTTTCTGAGCTACTTATTAATAATCAAGAATCAAAAAGCATTCAAATTATTAATGATATAAAATAATCAAAAAGCATTCAAATTATTAATGATATAAAATAATCAAAAAGCATTAAAATTATTAACGATATTTAATAATCAAAAATCAGTATTTTCAATGATATTTTAATAATCAAACAAAAATGGGAGAAATTGTTCAAAAAAAAAAAAAGGAAAATCATTACAATTATAAACGATATTTAATAATCCAAAATCATCATTTTCAATAAAAATGTAGTAAAATGTAAATATTTAATAATCAAAAAGCATTAGAATTATTAACGATTAAGCATCACATGATCACATTTCCTATACTAGCACATTAATTGTTGATAAACAGAGCAAAACTCTCCATACAGTATTGCCACCTGTGCTAAACAGAGTAATCAATGGATGCCAGAAGGCTTGTGCATAAAATCCCCATCTAATGCCTACTCATCCAATATCCCCAGACTAGTTTCTGGCTTGTGGCCTTCGTCAGTGAGGAGTTTTGGATCTGAGAGCACTGCATCTAGATCTTAGGATCTAATGCAACCCTCTAGCAACCACCTTTTATCTCTACTTAACTACAAAACCATGATAATGAAATTGAAAACACAAAAAATATTTTCAATCTAAGCTCAATAGCTTATATAGTCATATGGGATGTATGGGTGCTGAACTGAGTTCAGACCCATATGACTATATAAGCTATTGAGCTTAGATTGAAAATATTTTTTTGTGTTTTCAATTTCATTCTCATGGTTTTGTAGTTAAGTAGAGATAAAAGGTGGTTGCTAGAGGGTTGCATTAGATCCTAAGATCTAGATTCAGTGCTCTCAGATCCAAAGCTCCTCACTGACGAAGGCCACAAAACGAAGGCCACAAGCCAGAAACTAGTCCGGGGATATTGGATGAGTAGGCATTAGATGGGGATTTTATGCACAAGCCTTCTGGCATCCATTGATTACTCTGTTTAGCATAGGTGGCAATACTGTATGGAGAGTTTTGCTCTGTTTATCAATTATTAACGATATAAAAAAATCAAAAAGCAGAAAATTAGCAATAAATTCAAAAATTATTAAGCAAAAAAAAAACAAAAAAACACCTCTTTCTTGAAATAAGACAGCAGGTAAAAGACAGATATTTACCACAATTCACCGCAGTATGTAAATATTTAAGAATCAAAAAGTATTAGAATTATTAACGATATAAAAAAATCAAAAAGCAGAAAATTAGCAATAAATTCAAAAATTATTAAGCAAAAAAAAAAAACAACACCTCTTTCTTGAAATAAGACAGCAGGTAAAAGACAGATATTTACCACAATTCACCGCAGTATTATAAAATCTTGAAAATGCCTTGACTACTTCTATCGATTAGTCATGTCAATGTTTCAGTTGCCATGACATTGTTTTGCTTCATCATCGATCGTATCTACCGGCGGCTTGTGTAGAACGTCATAGCTTAGTTAATATCATTTTTGTATTAAAATGTTTATTAAGTGTCATAGTATCGGCCGGGATGCAAACCCGCAACCCGGCAACTGCCTGCAAGTGCAAGGCAGTCGCGCTGACCTCTCGACCACCAATGCAAGACCTTTTTGTATTAAAATGTTTCTTTAATTTTTTCGCAAGATTTTATAAAATTTGCATAGCATATAATTCACATCTTTGCTGTATTGAACATGTGGTTCCTAAAAAAAAAAAAAAAGGCATTTTATAATAAAATTGAGGAGTGCCAAAGCACGAAACCATGGTCAGGGGTTTGGGGAGGGGTTCCTGACAGAGATATTTTAAGTGCCGGCTCTGGCTAAGCATTTATCATAAAGCTTGTAGAGGAATTGGAAATCCTCACTGTTTATAACTTACAAGCTTAAGAGATAGGGTCATGTGATCTATGACTCTTATTTTGACTATTAATAAAATTGAACGTGATTTTTATGGAAGGGTCAAACTTCGTATGCCACTATAGTAATTATCTTAAAAGACATTTTAAATCGGTTTCGAAATCTTTCATAAAGAGAAGTTTGTTCAAATAGAAGTTAAAAGATGTTACTGCAAGAAGTTAAATAAACCATCTTTGTGGCCAGCAAGTAATATATATATACGAATCTATCTGTGATTCATGGATTGAGTATATGCGTCACAAAACTCATTAATTTTTTATTCTTTGTTATTTTTCTAGAGATGAAAATTATTTTATTCATTTATTAGTGGAAGTTAATAATTATATTTTATTAACTTATTTATCCATTGTTAAACTGTCAATATAACAGGGAAACAATAAATGAATGAATTAAAATTTATATTAGTAGCCTTAATAATAAATGTAAAATGTAATTTCTTCATGTTTTATATATATGTGATATTCACGTACTGCTTCCAGTGTTTGCAAGGCCGAATGCTATACCTTTCTCTTGTGTGTGTGTGTGGGGGGGTAGTGATGACAGAAGATCGTATTAAAAAGATAAATTTTTACTAATACGAAAAGTATAAATTTATATACAAAAATAATAAACAAAGGTTATATTTTTCATATTGTTAAAAATTGGAATTTTTTGTATGTCAATGTATCTTCGCAATCACCCCCTCCCCCATACACGCACACTGGAGACAGGTATGGCATTCTGCCATCGTAAACATGGGCAGCATGTCTAATAAGTTAAGTATTTTATAAATCAATGATACATTGTATAATATATAGGATATATGAGCACAGCCTTTCACATGACCCACCACTCTCCACTCTATCTCATAATACTGATACACTTGAATATATACATGTCGAAAAAATAATAATCAATATACCTATTTTATGCTAAACTAGCAATCATCAGTTGGTCCAGATTATCATCTCCACACATATGTGCAATAAGCCAATCTTCATACTTTAATGGACAGGTTTCAATCTTCTCCACACTCCAACTCTTCAACCGTCCATCCAATTGAAAATCTGATGATTGAACATCCATGTTGACCTAAAGTCAATCTGACCATTCATGTACAGAACATAATCCATTTAATATACATACGAAGGATGGGCAGATATCTCTACTATGTAATAACTGAAATACAGGCTTGTTATATACCTGTATCAATATATGTAATATATAGGATATATGAAATACGTATATTGGTGATTATTTATCGTTTCAACATATATGTGTTTAAGTATATCTGTGCTTATATATCCTATATATTACATAGATTGATTCAGGTATATAATAAGCCTGTAATTCAGTTATACATTGTATAGTAAAACACTGAATAATAAATGCATTTGTATATCAGAAAGTGGCATGGTTTAATGCTCAGAAAAAGAATACTTTTATGTAAATTATTAAAAAAATGAATATCCACATCTCTTTTGTAATATCAAAACCCATTTCTAATTTCTTATTTTTTTATTTTTGCCAGATTTAACTTACTATTATAAATTATTTACTATTTAAATCGTATGCTTTGCAAATCAAAAATAATATGTCTCGAATAGATGATAATTTAATTTGTCTGCAAATAAACAATACGAATATTTGTTTTATTAAAAAATTTATATAAAAATTATTTAAAAGTTTTTATTATATTTCAAATATTGCATTACATTTTGTTTTTTAGGATTCTGTATGAAAAACAAAGATAATAAAATTTTATCCTTTTGTATGAATATTTTTATAAAAAAAAAAGTTAATATTTTTTTATTATAGTCTCGTTTTGAATTTTTTTATTTATTGTAAAGTAATACTAGATATGAAAAAAAATATGTTATATACCTGAAATAGTCATAATTTTCATTTTTTCTTTTCATTCTTTGTATAAATGCATGTATAATTTATTTATCTTTAGATTTTATTTTATTGAACTTTATACTTCCTGCAATTACACGTCCACAAAAGCCCGATCATTAAAATTCACTCATTAATTCAAAGAATGAACTATATGAAATTGCATTTTTACAATCAATTTTAAATCTGATTTTATTATAAGTGCAATTTTATTAGGGATTAATAAAACAAGCAATATATTTAGTAATAATTACAATATATATATATAAAGAAAATATCAATAAATAGATTACAAAGTCAATTGTTACAGATATAACATATTTTCTGACTGTTTTGATAGTTGAGAAAGAAAACTTATAGACAATCAATGTGGTACTGAACAGAACTGGCTTATTATTTATAAAACTGCAAATGTATTTTTATACGATAAATTTTTGATCTTGTATATATCACATGATCACCATTTCTATACTAGCACATAATTGTTGTAAACAAAGGCAAAACTCCCCATACAGTAGTGCCACCCTGTGCCAAACAGAGTAATCAATGGATGCCAGAAGGCTTGTGCATAAAATCCCTATCTAGTGCCTACTCATCCTAAGATCTAGGTGCAGTGCTCTCAGATCCACAGCTCCTCACTGATGATGGCCACAAGCCAGAAACTAGTCTGGGGATATTGGATGAGTAAACACTAGATAGAGATTTTATGCACAAGCCTTCTGGCATCCATTGATTACTCTGTTTGGCACAGGGTGGCACTACTGTATGGAGAGTTTTGCCTTTGTTTATCTTGTATATACATTATAACCTTTGTCTATTCCCACATCTATTATTTGTTTTCTTCTATTCTAAAATTGAGAAAACAATAAACATTTTGGGACATGTTGAATTTAGATTCACCATGTCCCCAACCAATGGTAGGACATTCCTAAAAGGGGAAAGTGAAGAATAAAAAGCTAAAGTCCAGCAATTCCAAATGAAGGAAAGTGAAACCATATCAAATAAAATATATCCCAAAGATCTACACAGCAGCTGTGCCAATGACGAAGAGATAAAGAGACTGATGATTAAAAGATAACATGATCAGCCTGAATAATTAAATTTAAAACTATATGTTAGAATATCATAACTGCTAATGTAATAATGTAATTATAATAAATTATTTGGAGAAAAAAAACATTAAACATTTTATTGTATATCTAATTTTTCTGTATCTGTTATGTATCTTCTTTGTAACTTGAAAATCAATCGACTATATGTGATATTTGTAACAATTTATTTTTATACTACTAAAAAAATATTTTTTTTTTGTTTTAAAGTTGTAATATGCTCTTACTATTCATAATAGGGCTTGATCATCATCGGTTCTTGCTTATTGCATTGTTAATATTGATATTCCAGAATGTCTTTTAAAACTATATCACAAACATAATGATTTCTGATATTTAGATTATATAATAAAATCTTTTACATTTTTAACATGCATTTAACAAGGTATATATATATTTTTTTATTAGAAAACTTATTTGAATTTGGTCACTAAGCTTTCAAAATAAATGCACTTACATCATTTTTTTTCTATTTTTAAAGAAAAAATACATTATATCTGCTTGTGCTTAATAAATAATATTTACATACTTTACTGTCAATTCATAAGATCTGAAAAATTACTTTGTAATAAATCCAAAGATTTTGCATTGTTGATTTATAAATAATACACAGTGAGTCAAATGTGAAGATGTTTAAAGCTCCACGCTCTTAAGTCAAAATGCTTCAGACTGGCTTATATATATAGAAATTTAAGTAAAGAGAAAGGTGGAACTACCTTTTTCTTATAAAATCTGTCTTGGGTTGCGACTTAAGAGCTCCCTATACAATCATCAACACATCTGATTGGCTGTCATATAAGCATTTTAAAAGTGCATGTGAGAGGTTTTCAGCCTTTCACTTTAATTATTATATCAGTATGATTATATCTATTCGTGTACTCTAATGTTAAGTTAAAGCAAATTAAACTTGTCTATCAATAATAGGGAAAGAAAATGACTCATTCAATTAATCAAAATTTATTATTAAAAAAAATGTTTTTCTTTAATAGAAATAGAAAAGAATTCAAAATTAAAATATATTGAGCATTTGTTTAAAATATCATAAGGAAAACTAATAATAGGTTTCCAGATTTTGATATTAATGCCAGTCTATTTAAATGGTTGTAATTAAATTGAGAGACTGCAATCCTCTCGCGCTCATTACTATCTAACAGCCAATCAGATTGTAAATACAAGACAGAGAATTTGACAAGAAAAGGATGGTCCACCCTATTCTTTACTTGTCTTTCTATATATCCAAGCCAGTCTGATTGGCTGTTAGATAGTAATGAGCGTGAGATGATTGCAATCTCTCAATTTAATTTCAATAATGTTTGTGTTTTATAAAATAAATATTATTTAAATTGTTGTACTAAAGTAATTAAATAAATTGTTTCTTTGATATATATATATTTTCTTAGAACAAAGGTATTTGTAGTCAAGCGTTGATGGCCTAGTGGTTAGCATAGCTGCCTTATAAGCAGCTGACCCAACATGGGGGGGAAAAGGTATTTGTAATTTTATTAGATAACCAGCCATGGTTTTTTTTTTAATTGGTTGCTTTAACAATTTTTTTTTTAAGATTTAATGAAAATTAAAGAAAATATTTTAATATTATATAAATAAATGAGAAAGGCCATCATCATGTTGACTTTAATTATATGCTAACCAAAACTAAATTTAAATATGATACTATGACATCTATTTCCCCTCCCCCCACTAAATATCACATTTCAAATGTAAATTTATGTACTGTAATCACATTTTTATCAGGATTGAAATACTATATCTCTGTAGTTAAAAGCACATGTACTGATTTTTTTCCGGGCATTTTTTATTAATGGTGGAATTACTTTCTTCACACAAACATAATAGTTTTTTTTTAATTTATTGTGAATTTGACATGTGACAGCTTTATGGACAAATATACATTCACCAATCAGACAACAGAGAAAATAGGGATTTTATATACATAGATAATTTGAGTTAGTTTAAATTTTTCTAAACAAAAAAAAAGTGTGAATTATCAACTACATATTTATCCAGTGTTTGAACTAATTTGATTTTCAATAATAATAAAATATCAATGATTTACTTAATAAACAGTAAAAAAAAAAATAGTGATTTATATATATACTTTAAAAGGACTTGGATAGAAATCTGTTTATATTTTTTAGTGTAGTATTGTTATAATTCAATTTTAAATTGTTTTTAATCTTGATAAGATATATTTATTGAGTTTTTGATTTTTGAAATTTTATATTTTACTTCAAATTTATATTTTTGCTTGATGTAAATTGTCAATTGTATTTGATATTTTTTTATTGTAGTAATACTTTATCCAATCTCTTAAAATTATTTATTTGCTTTTAATTTTTTATTTTATTTTAAAGAAAAATAGTTTTCTTTTTGGAAATTTGATGGAGATAATTTAAATATGAAGAATTATTATTCAAACTGTGCCATGAAATATACTACAAATATTATTATCTTTTGTAATATTTTTTTATAGAAATATTAATTGTAATCATAAATATTATTGCATGCGTTCATTGGATTTTAATAAAACAAAATTAATATATAGCTAAAAAAATTATGATACTTTGCTCCATTTTCACTGGCTTGTCTATATTTATAGCATACATACTCCAAAAAGCATACCCAATTGTTTTAAGTAAAAAAAAAATTTTTAAATTAGTATGAAAATCTATAAGTAAAAAGGAAATAAAAAAATATGGTACTTGTGTAGGATTTTTCATGACAGCTCTAACTCGTAAGTACCTTAGTATTTAAATGAATATGATTTTCTGCTCAATGAATATTATATATGTGTGAGCAATAGAAATTATAAAATCTATTGTCACAAAACTATTAAAAAAAAGATATGCTTATAATGTTTCATTGATTTTGGAAAAACTGAGTAAATTGGATCACAATATATATATATGCATTTTAAAATGTAACATGGGGAAAAAAAGCAAAATTTTATACAATTTACCTGATAAAATGAAAGGCATTTATATGATTAGATAGTCTGCTTATGATTTTGCATTGAGCCAGAAAGCTTTAAGTCTCTACAAATAATTAGTCGAAAATCTGGACCACACAATTCCAAGCTAATTACTGCAAATAGAGGATGGTTATTACAGATTTCAAAACCATTATAGTCCTAAAAATATTAAAACAACTAGTGATACTGTATCTGCAGATATGTTTTCATTAAAATTTTAAAATAATTAGTGAAGAAAATAAATGGCTAGAACAAAACACACAATATTATAAATATATATGTAAATGTGCTTTCTCAATTTATCATTAATAACTATTATTTTTAAAATTTTTTGTTTATATTATAATCTTAATTTATATATGCATATTACATATATAAAACATCTGTGTTATATATATGTATATTGTAAAGTACTATATTATATGATTACAGTACAATAAACAAAAAAAAAAAGATGTGTATACGGTATTTTGTCAAGATATACAGGCAGTAGTAGGTCTAATACATGTCACCTCAGGTATACTAAAGTACCATTTTTTTTTGATTAACAAGTATGTATAATCTTTGAACAACTTTTAAGAATGAAATACAAAAAGCAAAGAAATATCGGGCTTGTCATACGAAATTTATCACCGCAGCAAATAAATCTAGACAATAACTGAAAATGTCAAATGATTGTAAAATTAGGTTATAGATCGTGCTAATAAGGATGATGTCAAATGATTGTAAAATTAGGTAATAGATCGCTGCTGATAAGGATAATGTCAAATGCTTGTAAAATTAGGTAATAGATCGCGCTGATAAGGATCCCAGATCGCGCGCACTGATAAGGATTGGAGGGATTATTTTGTGAAAATAATACATTTATTGTGGAAGTGAAAAGGCCACAGGTATACTAAGCCGCCACAGCTATACTAATAAAGTACCCAATAATTATTGTATTGTAATCGAAGCTTGTCATCAAAATATGAGCTATTATAAGCTACATATGTTGTTTAATGCACGCGTAAGTGGAATTAACTTTTATATTGCTGTAATGTATATGTGTACGGATATATTCAATGACTAATCATTATTTTAGATACTTATTAATTTCAATTCTTGTAGGTTTTGTATTTATTATTATTATTTTAAGCATAGATAATTATCAGTTTAACAAGTAAAATCTTTTGTTAAAATATTAAAGCTTTTTTTTTTTTTTTTTAACCTTATCGATTAATTAAAGTGTTGACCACCTCTCAGAATTTGTAATTCAAATCATGAAATCATTCAGGAAACTTCCATTACATTCTAATTTATTATATTTAAAGAATTTCAAAGACATTAAAATAATTAGCGTTTGAAATTATTTCTTTTAATACTGTATTTAATTTTTTGTTGTCTAATTTTTGAGTACTGATTGATTTTAATTATTCTATCTCCATAGTGACATCTAAATACTAAGTTATGATTATTTTGTAATGTTTTTGTTCCGTGATTACTCGACTCATCTCATTTTAATTTCTATTTTTAAACATATATCTACACATTCACATATATATATAAAGAGAAGAATTGAAAACATTGTAACATGTTTACTAGACTCAATTTTATATTTAAAAGAAATCTGTATTTATGTTAAAAGTTTTTAATCAATACTTTTGCCTTTTCAAACGTATAAGGTATGAAATGTGAATTTTTTGAAGTCTAAAATTAAAAAACAATATCGTAACCAAGAAAGAAATATGTAGGAAATATTACTATAAAGTTGAAAATTTTTAATGAGAAATGGGCTGGCCACGCAGTAAGAAACTAGAATAATTCTCAATTGAATATCAGTTAATACAACAATTGTAAGAGAAAACCTGATTTGACATTGGATGATGAAAAATTTGTTGGATCATCATCAAGGATGGAAAAAAAGACTTGTGACAGTTTTTGTAAAAGATAATGGAGAAAGCTTCTGAATAATGGCTGATGATAATGATATATAATAAACTTTGATGAATTATATAAAATAATAATCATTCCTATAAAAATCTCAATATATACTGAATTTATAAAGTAGACGTTATTGGTCCCATCTTTTCTTCCAAAATGTAAGCTTGTGGTTAAGACCTGTAGAGGTCCCTACTATCGCGCACATTCTTGAGGTTAGAACCTTGGTAAATATTACTTACTTAATCAATGTGCGTTTAAATAAATTTATAACTAAACAAGGTTCTAAAAAAAGAAAATAAGTTGAAACCTAAGATTTCAGAAATGATTGGACTTCTATTGAGGAAAAAAACATTTTCTAACTGACAGTTAGAAAGTAATATTTTTATGGTGCAATTTTTACTACATCACTCTCCTTCAGGGTAAGGACTGGTTTCTATCCACTATTAACAACATGCGAAGGGATGCAATAATAAACATATGACCAAAGACATATGAAAAAGATCTATAACCCCAGAGATGCACATTTCATGCTGAACCACCACTCATCAGTTGGCCCAGATCACAATCTCTTACACATATCTTTATCATTGTTCAATATATATAAATAACAAATTATTACAATATATTTGATGCGTCAAATGTGTTGTTTACCTTTGATACAAATCATTTAATGAAAGTATATTCATAATGTTTATTATTAATGAGTGCTGGTTCAGCATAAAATGTGCATCTTGGGGATCCTAAATCTTTCATTATGTCTTGGATCATATGTTTATGAATGCATTCCTCCACAAAGTGTGGATGTGATGTATTGCGAGTTCTCCTTATACAGAGTCAGGAATTTTTCAGCAACTATGTCCAGAGAAACCTGTTAGCTACTTTACTTTCCCTTTCCATTCCCCATCCTAAGTTTTCCCATATGATGCTCCATCCCATTTCCACAACATAATCTTTGTCAACTCCATGGCCTTTATATCTAAATCCCTGTATCTTTTCCCAAACCCAGCATAAAAACCAATAAACCACTTTCTGTATAATCACCTTGTTTATATTTATTCTTCCATAACTTCATTATTTGTACCCTTTCTGCTTTCAAGCATTTACATTCAATTAACACATGCCTAATATTCTCTATGTCTTCCTTACACAACTTGTAGACTAAATCACTCACGTTTTCCCATTTACATGTATATCCCCTTGTTGGTAAAGATCCTATTTGAGCCTTAAACAGTAAACTACTTTTCTTGCTATTATCATAAATTAACTCACACCCAATATTCCATTTAATTCTATATATATATTTAAACTCCTTTTATGCTCCATACTAGTTGTCCATTTTTCCAACTCTCTGTTTGTTATTAATGCATCTATTCTTCTATCTCATTCCTTACCACTATAACACTCAACAATTCTCCTAACACAATCATCTTACCTTTTGTACAAGTATACTGACATAAATTCTTTATTCAAATTTCTGCCTACCACCTTACCTTTCTCACCCAGTTTGTTGCCTACCCTTTATTCTTAACCCAATTAAATACTATTTTGGCTATTCTTTTATTATCCATAAATTGCAATCTACCTAACATTTTCATTTTGCTTTTTACATCTCTCATATAAAAATTTGACCATCACATTTTTTCTTGAATTGTCTTCTTCGCTTTCCACACATCTGCATCTAATACATGTCTTTCTACTTCTCTTTGGATTTTTTCTAAGTAATCTAATACCCCTTTACTAACACATAATGCATCTTTACCATATGTTAACCCTGCTATTGCCACTTCCTTCCATACAATTCTAGCTACATCATATTTATTATATGAAAACACTGTTAATTTCTTTATCAACCCCTTTCTTTTCTTTGCTTCATTTATTAATTTTTTTCCCCAATCATCCAAGCAATTTCTCTGATTACTTAAGATGATTCCCAAATAGTTATATTTATTCACCACACTTAACTTTATATCCACCAATAAAAATTATTTGTCTTCTCTTTCCCCAGTATTAATCATCATTACTTTTGATTTTTCTTTACTAAATTTAATCCCCATTTCTTTATCCATCCATGTGCATGTCCATAGCTTAACTTCCGCATCTTCTCTTTTTTCTGCATACAAAAGGACATCTTACACAAATAAAAGACCTGACAATGTATATACTGCCTTGCCACCTATTAATGGTATCTTTATCCCTCTTCCTATTCTTTCTATTACTCTCTCCATTTCTCTCAAATAAAAACAAAATAGGTGGCATAGGGCATCTTTGCTTTAGTCCTAATTTTTAACTTTAACTGATTCTATATCCTCTATTTGATAGATATAGTAATTATTTTCATATAATTTCTTAATAATATTCACAAAAACTCCATCCATTCCCAAATGTACTAAACCTACCCATAATCTATTTCTATTTACTCTATCATACACCTCTATATTTATAAAAACCATATATAACTGTCTACCTGTATTCCTATTCATATCCATAAATTGTGTAACTACAAATAAACTATTTCCTATATGCCTATCCAATCAAAAACCTCCTTGCATTTCTCCCACTATATTATTTTCTTCCATTCATTTTGAAACTCTTCTAGCCACCATATATCAGAAAACTTTATATAAAATTGATGTTACTGCCATCAGTCTATAATTATTTAACTTTCTATGATCCTAACCCTTCCTTTAAATAGCAGGCTTACTCTTGTATTACTCTAACTACTCAGAAAATCTGTCTTCTGTGCCATCTTATTAAAACATGATAATAGTTTTACTTTTGCTCTATACCCTAAATTCATTACCATCTCTGCTGCCCATCCATGTAAACCTCTTGCCTTTTCACTTTTCAAAATCTTTCCTGCCTCATTCAGTTCATTTTCTGTAAATCTAATATTCCCATTACTATATGCTTTCATGTTTGCTATCACTCTGTCCTTCACATCTAACATATTTGCTATATACATTGCATACCTATTTAAGATTATCTCTAATTCTTCTCTAGAGCTACATCCTATTCCTTCATCATCTAGGAATACTATCTCTCTTCCATTTACATTCCTTCTTTTAATGTAATTCCAAATTTTTTTACTCTTATCTCTTCCACTTTGATTAATAACCTCCAACAATTTACTATTCAATTTCATTCTCTCTTTATAATTATCTATTTTAGTCAACTTTTTTTAAGTACTTTTCCCATTTAGCATTAATATATTTTTCACTTTCTTTGTTCTTAATAGCACACTTATATTTTCTGCCTGCTTTTTTCCTATCTTTTACATTTTTACTAACTCTCACTTTTTTATTATTTTTATTTTTCTGAATATTCTCACCTAAAACCCTATTTGCCACTTTTTCTATTTTACCACACCAGTCCTTATACTCACTCCCAACCAACTCTTCCATGGTTTTTTAAACTTTTATTTTATTTTAACTTATTCTTATCATTCATTGTCCATCCATATCTTTCACTATCATTTCTATTTTTATTTTCCATCACATTACTAACCATTTCCATTATAAAGAAGTTATGATCACTAAGGGAATAGAAACCAGTCCCCACCTTGCAGGAGTGTGATGTAGTGAAAATTACACTACAGAAATATTATTCATTTTTGGATAATCTCCAATCTAATGAATGACTAATCAAAATTATGAATACAGTCAGAAAGTGTTTTGTTTTTTTACAAGTGCACTCATTCGAATGTATTAAAAAATTGTTCTATATATATGTAGTAAATTGATCAAATTTATCTGAAAATTTTTTGGATTAAATTTCAAAGCATTCTTGAAAATAAGTATTTTAATAATATATATATTTATTTATTTAATAAAGCTTTAGTTTCATAAACTTAATTTTTGATTATATTGGTTTAGTATTCTTTATATTAGTCATCCAAAGTTAGTCAATTTGATGACTAAATATTTTTTTTTTTCATATTTTCATATCCTTTATTTGAATAAACAGTTCAAGGTCCATTCATTTGAATATATTAAAAATGTTACTGTGTTTAAAAATATTTAATTATTTATTGTTATAGTTAATGATGTAGTTAGTAGGCGAGTAAAAAATAATAACCATTCGGAAAGCATTAACTCAACAGTGAATAAGTCATTAGAATAATGCTAGTAAATTAAAAATAGCTATTATTCATAATTTTATAGTCTCAAAATTATTCTTTTTTCCTCTTGGTTTATCATTGATGTATACCTTTATTTGGGAGTAACTAAAAACATTTGGCATTTATATTTTAAATACTATTTCAGCCCTTATAGAGATAACATAGATTTATTTTTCTATTTAGAATTGAGTGTCTTGATATGACTTAAAACAAAAAAAAGTTGGTACTTTTTAATTTTTGCTGTTTAGACTATTTAGCAATCTTCTAAATACACTTTTAAATTGATACACTGCACAGGCTTACACACACCTGCACATATATAATGTAATGTATAAGGGATTCGAACTCAGACCTTCACATGACCCTCAACTCTCCATGCCATTCATATTGCTGACCCACCTGATCATACACGTGTTGAAAAGATAAATAATCACCAATATACGTAGTTCATGCTAAACCAGCAATCATCAGTTGGTCCAGATTACTATCTCCACATATATATACAATCAGTGCTCAGCTTTATGTTAAAATAGCCAATCTTCATACTTTAATGTACAGGCTGGATGGCTGAAGAGTTGTGGTTTGGAGTAGTTTCAAAAAAATTATCAGAATAATATTAGAAAAATACCTAAATAAAATTTAAAAAATGACTTGGAAACATTTTGATAAATTTCTCATTTACTCTTAAAATTTTTCTGAGAAATTCTTTAGTAAACAAAAGCCAATTTTTTTCCTACAGTAATGTCACCTAGTGCAAGCTCTAATAATCAATAGATGTTAGAAGGCTAGGCTACTTTCTAGTTTATAGCTTTTATCAATGGAGAGAGCAATGTATCTGGATCTCTAGATCTAATGCGCCTCTTTTTCAGAATCCATCTTTTGCTTAACTGTAAAGATATCTTATTCAAAAAGGCCTTAATGTTTCATTGCAAGTTAATTTGGCTAAATATATATATATAGAGAGCTGAAACCAGTTCAGTATCTAAAATATTTTAGTGTCTTGGGTTTTTTAATATCCAAAGTCACCTGGAGATATTGGATGGGAAAGCACTGTATAGAGATTATGATGTACAATCTTCTAAGATCTATTGATTACTAGAGTTTGCACTAGATGACATTATTGTGGTAAAAAATTGTGCTACTGTTTTAACAACTCATGTAAGTATTAAAAAAGATCATGTGATGTTTTTAATGGTTTAATTAGAAATTGTTTAATGAGACTTGTATATTATCAGAAATGTAAATAAGAATTCAGGGAATCTGTTTATTTTAGTTATGGAAGAATTATTTCTCAGATGTTCTAAATACACTGAAGTTCTCAAGTGGTAAAATCAATAAAATTGCTAAATATTGTTAGAAGACAAAACTAAAAAATATTTTTGTAGCTTTAAACTGATTTAATTAGATCTTAAATATAGCTTAGAGGAGGGAAAAATCTCAGGGACTGCAAATAGTGGAACAAAAAACACTATTTTAAACAGTCAGCTAAAAAGTGAAAAAGGAATTTCCAATGCCTTGTATTTTTCTGTTCCCAGAAATAAATGTTACAAAAATGTGAAATAGTTCTCTATGCTCTTTCTTAATAACTTTTTTTTTTTTTTTTGAAAAAAAAAGTGTTATTTCTGTTGGCGCACCAGTAGAGCAGCTGATTTGCGATTAGAAGATCCCAGGATCGATTCTGGACTCGTGTTTCTGGCACTACAACTCCTTATGCAACTCCGAGTAATAAAACCATATTTATTTATTTTTTACTTTTGTGAAATCAATCGTTTTCAAGATATGTGCAAATATATTTGGGAAAGTAAATAAATGCTGATTTAAAAAAAAAATTATACTATTGAAAACATTAGCGGATGTTTTTATTTAAAATATATATTTGTGAAATTTATGTCTCTTAGTAAGAAAATTAGGCTGGCATTTTTACGCATGCGTAGACAGCTAGAAAAAAAGTGAAAGACCATACGTATAACTAGATTCGAATATTTTGAGCCAAATAACTGATAAATGCTTAATTGATGATATTAATTAGAAAAATAGGCACATATATTATAAAACAAAAGGAATATAAATAGTTTAAATGTTTGTTAAACTCAAAATGTTGATAATGAACTAACGAATTGATTAAAGATTTCAATAAGTCAATTAAAAATACATATTTTATTTTGGTTAAAAAAATGAGAAGTATTTTTGTTTTTCTTGTAGAAAAAATCAAAATGTGTATTAGTTATAAATTGTAATTAAAGGATTTTAATTAAGAAATATAATTTTAATTGTTTAATAACAATTTTGTTTTAAATATTAAAAAAGTGTAATAAATATATTAAACCAGTCGGTGGGCAAATAGCGGCCCGAGGGCCACATGCAGCCTGCCAAGACAATCAGAAAAATCTGCCTTGAACTGAGATTTCCTTCCCATGCATGGCCAAAGATTTGTCTCGCATATTCCACTAGGATGGCCACATCAATACACATGCACAGTGTAGATATGATGTGCAGTGCTTTTTTTCCAGTTGATCTGGTTAATTTCAATTTTGTCTTTGCATTAGCAAATATATACATTTCCAACTTTAGTGAAACCATGAACCCTCCACAAAAAATGTAAAATTGTTGATGAATGTCGTGTGTTTAATGAAGAATGAACAAACAAATATTTCTTTGGTAATACCAAGAATAAATCAGGGTGTTTATTGGGTCATGAAAAAAAGGTGCGGCTCTCCACTAACCTTTGCTTCCACAAAGTGGTCCCCGATGCGGCTCTCCACCAACTTCTGTGGCCCCTGAGCCAAAACAATTGCCCACCCCTGTATTGAACTAAACATACAGGGAAAAAATTATTGTAGCCTGGATTATGTTTTAAAGCCTAAAACATTTAGTAAAAAAAATTATTAACCTTGCACACTGAATTGTTTATTTCAGTATACCAGAGTGGGTTGCATATATATTACTTCTCTTTATTATAAAAACACTGGTCATCTTGTTTTAAAATGATTGATAAGTAGTAATCAGAAGTATTGTTTAGTTTCACAAAATCTTAAAGCCAAGTTTACTTGTGTATAATTCAACCGATGACATATTACCCTGAAGGCATATCACTCTAATCTTGTGATTTTTAAGATAACGTCTCCAAGTGATCTGCGGACACATGTAATCGCTAAAATGTGTCCGCAGATCACGTGAACATGGTACATTAAAAATTGCAAGATTAGAGTGATATGCCTTCAGGGTAATACGTCATCGGTTGAATTATCCAGGTCACATGCTAAAAAATATTCAAAAATGAAAAATATCTGACGCAGGTCCGGCAAATACTAAAAAAAAAAAAAATGTACATGCATGCGTCAAAATATTATTCTCAATTTTAAAATACAGCAGTGCGTAGCGCTGGAATTGGCGGGGGGGGCCTCTGGATGTTTTTGTCGGGCCGCAGGCCCGGAGTACACGTATATCAGACATTGTATTACTCTCATAGCTGTATGATATAATTCAGAAATTAAAAATAAAATTAAAACGTAATTGAATGTAAGTTTGAGAATTGTAGAAATATTAACAAATATTTTTGGTAAATAAGTTTGAGAATTGTAGAAATATTAAAAACTTTTTGTAAATTTTAAATAAACACCTAAATAAAAAAGACGCGATCTAATGCAAATCTGGTATTAATGGCGCCGCACTTTTACATGCATTTGGTAATTTTAAAAACGTACTGCATATTGCAAAATTGATTTAAAAAATTATTTCAAATTATTTACACATTAAAAACGTAATGTAGAAATATTAACAAAAAGTTTTTGTAAATTTAAAATAAACAAATAAAACACTTTACCCGAATTAATGCGAATTTGGCATTAATGGTGTCCATGTTATCACATATGCATTTGGTAATGTATATTCCAAATTTGTTTTAAAAAATTATTGAAAATTATTTACACATTAAACGTAATTCAATGTAAGTTTGAGAATTGTAGAAATATTAACAAATATTTTTTGTAAATAAGTTTGAGAATTGTAGAAATATTAACAAAAACTTTTTGTAAATTTTAAATAAACACCTAAATAAAAAAGACGCGATCTAATGCAAATCTGGTATTAATGGCATCCAGAAAACGCCGCACTTTTATATGCATTTGGTAATTTTTAAAACGTACTGCATATTGCACAAAATTGATTTAAAAAATTATTTCAAATTATTTACACATTAAAAACGTAATGTAGAAATATTAACAAAAATTTTTTGTAAATTTAAAATAAATAAAACACTTTACCCGAATTAATGCGAATCTGGCATTAATGGCGTCATTGTTATCACATTTGGTAATGTATATTCCAAATTTGTTTTAAAAAATTATTGAAAATTATTTACACATTAAACGTAAGTTTCAGAATTGTAGAAATATTAACTAAAAATTTTTGTAAATTTAAAATAAACAGATAAATAAAAAACACTTTACCGGAGAATAAATTATTTACACATTAAACGTAAGTTTCAGAATTGTAGAAATATTAACTAAAAATTTTTGTAAATTTAAAATAAACAGATAAATAAAAAACACTTTACCGGAGAATAAATTATTTACACATTAAACGTAAGTTTCAGAATTGTAGAAATATTAACTAAAAATTTTTGTAAATTTAAAATAAACAGATAAATAAAAAACACTTTACCGGAGAATAATTCAATGTAAGTTTGATAATTGTAGAAATATTAAAATTTTTTTGTAAATTTAAAATAAACAGATAAATAAAACACTTTACCCGAATTAACAGCTCAAAAAAGTAACTGTGATGCCGTGGATAGCAAAATCGCAATAGACAGAAAAATCAAAAAATTTCCCAAACCTCTCTACGAATTTTAAATCTCGCGGGTGAAAAAAAAAAAAAATTGACTCTCTGATGGATTAATCACGCCAGTCACTTGGTTACCATGACAACGTTGTCATGCAACAAACGTCGATGTCTACCGGAAGGGAATTTGGTAAGTCAAAAACGTCATCGGTTGAATTATACACAAGTACCAAAATTGTTCAAGTTCAATATTCAATCTGTTTGCTGGTCATTGCTATCTTTCTGAAGTGGAACCATGTAATCGAATAATTTAAAAAACCCTTATGTATCACTTAATTCAGGTGTGGATTGAATAACGAAACCAAACAACATTTAGAGGATAGATTTACTCTTAATATTTGACAAAGATTTAATACAATTTATATGACATGAAGTCACATATTGAAGAAACTTTTGTATGATGTATAAACCATCTGAAATAATTTCCAATTAAAATGAAATCAAGCAAGATTAAATGCAACTTGTTAAAAATAAAAAAATATTTATTTTAAGTTATCAATCTGGAAAACAATTGGATCACTATAAATTTCTGTTTAATTAAGGCAAGAATTGTTTATCTCTAGTTTAAAAAGAACAGAATCACTCCAAAAAACTTTCTATTAAATCAAATAGATTGCCTTGCTATCCAGAAGACAAAAAACAATCAAACCAGCTGAAGAAAGAAGACATAAAAAGAAAAAGACCACTTTGAATTTATATATACATATATAACATTTCCTCTTAAATTTACAATATACAGTATAAGCTTTCCATTAAATTAGTTTGTCTGCCACTTCAGGGTGGAAGAAAATCAAGTTCTGTTGAATAAAAGAAAAGAAATAGTATATAAGCATCCAAGTTCTTATGCATATATGTTATACAAATTTATCAAAATCTCTTGCTCTACATTTTGTTGCACATTGAGAATAATAACAGTATTTGTGTGTGTGTGTGTGTGGATTTCATGTAACTTTATTTTAGAATCATGTGGATGGCACTTGGCTATTATCACCAACATAATGGTGATGACTTAATAATATTGTCAAAAGTCACTTTCTTTAAGTCTAAACTCATTACGATATTAATGACTACCGGAGTATGTTCATTATGATTATGGAGAATTTTGTTTAATTAAAAATATATATTCTTAATCTTTCTCTCTATATGTGTGTGGGTATATATATAGTCGCATTTTGAATACAATTGTAAATGGATCCCAACTTGAAGTAAAATGTAGCAAAGCATCACAATTAATAGATAATGTAGCTTCCTTCACAAATTCTCAGATACATTTCTCCATATACTGTTTATGTATGTTTTTATCTTCTTAATTTTAAACCATTACAATTTACTTCCCGTGTAAGATATGATTCCCAAATAAGTATTATTTTCTAAAATCGGTACTACTACCTTTAATAAAAACTAAATGAATGATCAAAATATGTGATTTACAGATATTGATTCAAATTCTTAATATAATTATATTTCTCCATTATATATTATACTTGGATGTATTCAATGAAACATTACATATTGATTCAGAAAATACTTTTTTTAAAAAATAAGAAAAGTATTATTTAATATATTTAAACTTTTTTTGCGAATTAATTTATACATATAAAGGTTACAAAAGTATTATTTATCAAGGTATAAAAATATATTAAATAAAATATTCATAAACAATATTCCAAATATTATTTTAAAAAAATAAATGAAAGTCAAATTAGATAGCTGCAGGTTTGTGTTGAGGATAATATGAATATTGAAAGTTAACAATGTCAACTATATCTATCCAATTTTTGTCATTTTTTGAGGTGAAAGGACAATAATTCTGTCAAGCGTTGATGGCCTAGCAGTTAGCGTAGCTGCCTTCCAAGCAGCCGGCCCGGGTTCGATTCCCGGTCAATGCTTTGACATATATATAAAAGACAATAATTCTTGAAAACTGTTCTATTTATTTATTTTTTACATCTCTGGGGGGGGGGGGGCTTTTCATTTCTTATCAGATGTACACAAGAATAACTGGTGTTAAAGAAAATGATGGACTAAATGTAGATTACACAAGAAATTTGTATGTGAAAAAAGTTTTTAATTGCATATTTGCAAATAATATTGTGGAACAAAAAACAAATTACAGATAGAAGTATTCACATCAAATTCTGTGATCCTGAAAATTATTTTAGCATTTTAATGAGGCAGAGATGATCCACTGGTGATTATGATTTGTTATTTGACTGTGATGGTACCTTTAATTCATCTCTCACATAAATCGGCAAATAAATGTAAAATATTTGTTTATTATGTAAGTATATCTTGACATACTAATCAGAATCCTTGTATTTGGATATGTGTGTTATTAAATTTTTGTGGAATATACCCAAAAAGTAGTCTCATATAATCACAGATGACTATCATGATCCAGTTGTAACGATTAGTTTTAAAGAAACCGTCTTTTCTTTTGAGATATTTTTTCTAAGCATACATAAATAAAGAATAAAATCGTGAAAAATGTAAAGACCATATTTGGTAGTAATAATAATAACCAAATGATTTATTGATCAAGAATTCATAAAAATTCAATTACTGGAAGTGATAGAATTGGTGATGTTCATAGAGCTCAAGCTCCCAAGGCTACCACTCTGCCTCTGCACCAAACGATGCACAACAACCATATTTAATCATGAGTAATTTCTCACTTCGAATTTCTAAATTACACCAGACAAACTCATTCCCTGTACAATTTAGTAGAATAGTAAAGTGGTGATTTGAGAGCTAAAAGTCCATAAATCACAGTCCAGTTCCATTACTTTTCAGCATTTGAACATCATACAATTTCCTGAGTAACAAATCATTCACTTATCGGTCTTAAACAAACCTATACAACTATTAAAAATATCTTCTTGTACATTTTCTCTCTAGTTAATATCTTTTACATTAATATCTATAATCATTTCATTCTGCAGACAAAGAACGCACATATATATTGAATTGCATGATGAATACTGGTTATATGTTATTTGAATAAGTTTTTAAAAAGCATTTTGTTTATGAAGTGTCTTGTCTTAAGGTAACGATGATGCCATTGTAGTATTAATTATACGTTGGACTATTTCCAACATATAGTATTAAATATTGAATGTCTTTAGAATTTTTTTAAATTTTCTAAATACATCCATTTGTTAGCAATAGCATTGGTTACTCTAGCTTGCCACATGTGGCAATACGTATAGTGAGTTTTGCCTGTTTTAACAACAGTTATACACAAGCATAAGAGGTGGGGGTCATGTGATGTTTATTGGCTTAATAATACATGTTAGTATACGATAGGTTTCAAGTGGTATTATTCTCCTCATATATTTATGTATTGCTGGACTGACCGGTGACAGTAATAGCATGGGGTTCAAACCTTGATCTTTAGATTCACGAATAGGCAATTGTTGCAGCATTGAAATTTAATATTTATGAATCAAAATGTCCAGGTTTGAATTCCGTTACTGTCACTGATTTGACAGCAATATACGAAGAAGAAAGGAAAATAATACTACTTGAAACATTTGTATTAGTTACTAACCAGGTGATATTATAAACTTGAATATATTTGGAAAGTTTAAATAAAGTTTAAATTATTTTTTGTTTCTAAAAAGACAGATGATGGAAATAGTCCACCATATAATTAATTTAGTTTATAAAAGTGTTTTATTTTTTTAAACCAAGTTTAGAAATCAGCTATCAGTTTAATTAAGAAATTTATTTATCCTTATACAAAATAATTCTTTGCAATAATAAAATTAATGTAATAAAAAATCAATCATATGGTTTGTTACTCACAAGGTCAGGTGATGTTCAAGCATTGGAACTGGTTGGAGCCAAGCTTTGACCCATGGACCATCAGCTTTTGAATACACCATTCTGCTGTTGCATTAAATCATGCATGACAAAGTACTATAATTATAAATTCTTTCAACTATTGTTTAAGCAAAAGCTTTACTTTTATACTGAATTTTACAATGAAAATGTTTTCAGTGAATTAGCATTAGGTTTTATTAAACAAAAAATAAGTTGCGAGTGATATGAGATTCAAAATGGGATTGATAAAATTTTATTATATTGTAATTTAAATATATTTATATAGAAATTTGAATATGCCATTTAAATTGTGCAACTAATAAGATTGTTTTGAAAATAATATTTCAGAGCTTTGAGAAATAACAAAGGTAAAATTCTTTGTATAGTAGTGCCACCCAGTGCAAGTCAGAGTAATCAATTAATGCAAGAAAGTTTGTGCATAAAATCCCCATCTAGTGCCTACTTATTCAATATCTCCAGACTAGTTTCTGACTTGTGGCCTTCATCAGTGAGGAGTCTTGAATCTGAGAGCACTGGCTGCTAGAGGATTGCATTAGAACCTAAGATCTAGGTACAGTGTGAGAGCACTGGCTGCTAGAAAATTGCATTAGAACCTAAGATCTAGGTACAGTGTTCTCAGATCCAAGACTCCTCACTGATGAAATCCACAAACCATAAACTAGTCTGTGGATACTGGGTGAGTAGGCATTAGATAGGGGTTTCATGCACAAATCTTCTTGCATCCATTGATTACTCTGGTAGACACTGGGTGGCACCACTGTGTAGAATTTTGCCTTTATTATAACAGCTTTTATAAGCATATGGAATGGTGATCATATGATGTTTAGATCATTGAGAAATGTTACAAGAATTTTAAAACCCCGAAAAAGTAGAATTAACTCGAAATAATAAAAAGTCTAAAGTAATATTGGGAAGAAAATAATGAATGGTGGTAATTAATTAAAAGTTTCAACTATAAATATATTGATCAAATTATTAATACACTTGGTAAACCTACTTGATGAAATTGAACAGAAATGTAGTGTTTTTAAAAAATAATATTAAAAAGAAGTGTGATTATATGCTTGAAGAGGAAAGTTTTAATATGCTTTACCAATAATTATTCATGAATCTGAAATTTGGGCACTTAAAAGAACAATTCAAAGACTACAGAGTGCACAACTAAGTTTGGAGAATTGTATGTTGGGTTTAAGGAAAACAAACAAAGATACTTAATATTATTAAAAGCATTAAGAGATTGTATCACTTTTTAAAAGAAATGATAATGAAATGAACAACTGAAGTCCCAGAATTGGGTTCCAAGAAATTATGAGACATAAAAAGCCATAATCTGTTGAAATGAATGTAATTTGTTTAAGTGATTTTACCAAAATCACCCTTTCCTTTATTTTGCTGTAATATCATATAAATACACTTTATGCAAACCACTTTGAACACTTTTTAGCAAAGTCCTTTATTGTACATATATACATACACCTACACCCTTATGTTTGCTTTGAAACATAAGGTGTATGTATATTTGTACAATAAAGGATTTTGCTAAAAATTGTTCTCAGTGGTTTGGATAAATTATTTAAGTGATGTGGAGAAAAGAAACTGGTTTGGAAAAAAACAAACTGAATTCAATTTTATGCTGACCTTCACTAGTTTGCTTTTAGTGTCTATGCAAAACTATTCATTGTATGGCCATTGAACTTATTTATAAAATTAACTTTAAAATTATTCTCCATGAATGATGCATGATAAACAGAGCAGCCTAAATGTAAAAAACATTAATTATAAACAACAATTTGCCAAGCACTTTCGGTACTGTATACCAGAATATTGGAACTGAATGGTTAATATTCCAGTGCATGCTCAGTGGAACACTAGTGTTATGCTGATTGATAACATTTTTAGACTTCACAATAAACCAAGCTTTAATCAATCAATCAGTGTAACACTGGTGTTCCACTGAGCATGCACTGGAATATTAACCATTCAGTTCCAATATGTCACTATGATTCTGGTATATAGTATTGAAAGTGCTTGGCAAATTGTTTATAATTAATGTTTTTTACATTTTGGCTGCTCTGTTTATCAAGCTTTGTGTAGAATCATTTTCATTATCTGACAGAGTTTTTATATTATTTATTTAAAGTTAACTTTAGTAATATTTCTGGCAACTAATATAATATTCATGAATTTTTAAATGCATCAAGCAAGATATTACAAGTCCATCTTTTGCCATGGACTCATTATATTTAATAAAATTTTAATTTAACAAATAAGAGAATGCATTCATTAGTAAATAAAGCAATACATTCTTACTATTATTATCTATATTTTGTATAGCAAAATATTGTTTGAAAGCAAAACTTTGAAAACTAATCCCTATTATAAATTGATGTAACAATTTAAGATTTTAAAATTGATATTTGATAATTTGGATTACTGAAATATTTTGTGGTCTTTTGGTTACAGTTCTTAAAATTCGTAATGTAGTTCTGAAATTGAGATGCTTAAATAAATTATGTTAAGAAAAGATGGTAAGCAATCAAACTAGTGCTTGATCTTTTTAATAATTGCCTAATTATACAACTTCTTTTACATAAAGAACTTAATATACCGACAATCTTTTTTTGGTGTTACTGATGATAGTATTTGGTTGATAACATTTTATTTCTGATATGCAATTCTTTTTTTATGCTTTCTATTGCAGTAGAATGATTATTAAAAACTGTCAATCCATATACATTCTATTATGGCTATCACGCCTTGACCAAATCGTTCGTTTTAATAGCAGTCTTGATGGCCAGATGTAATTATGATTCTGAGATCTAGAAATCTCAGAAGATGCTATTAATAGCTAAGCAACTGATATTTGTAAATGTTGTAGTACAGTATTGTAATGGCTAGAGGGAAATTTAAAAAATTTTTTTTAATAAACTTGTTCACCAAAAAGCTAGGTCACGAAAAAGCTACGTAATAACTCAACAATTAGTAGCAATTATATATTTTTTTTAAGTCATTGTTCACAAATTTTTTAATCTTTAATGTATTAGTTTTTTTTTATGTATTTATTTTAGAGAAAATATAAAATAATTGCCACCAGTCGATTTTTTATTGCAAATAAAATAAAAAATAATCTTTATATCTCAGCAAAAATTGGATCGCAATCTAAGTACTTTTTTAAAATTAATCAAATCACAAACTATTTTTTAAATACATATCTTGAAATTATAAAAAGAGCAAATTCAACTTATCATCAAACTTTTTTTGTGTGTGTAATTATCGTTACAAACATTATATATCCTCTTAACTAATTGAATTATGCTAATAATTAATTAAAAATGTAATGAGATTATAATGTCTTTATAATTAATTTAGTAATGTCCAAATGATTAATAACTCAGTCAAAATATGGTGTTAGTGAAATTTTTAAACAGCTATAAATAAACTACTCTTACATTATTAATTAATTGTATTTATTATAAAAATAACTTCCATTATAAAAATCTAAAACAATTTTTAGTTATTAACTGGCATATATATATATTCACATTTACATGTGAAGTTGTGCGCTAATAATAGCATTTTTAATTGAGATATAAACAGCAATATATATATCTCAATTAAAAATTTAATCATCATTATTTATTTAAAAAAACACTACAGACATTGAATATATTTATAATTTATAAAAATCGTAAATGAAAAAATAATGACATATGCATTTTTAATACTAGTATATTGTAAATAGGGGATTTGAACACACACTTTTAAGCTTCCTTCAGATTGAAGTGTGTCCAATTAAAGTTTGAAGATTTTCTATCTTAATATAAACTGAACGCTGATTATATATATGCGTGGGAGATGATGATCTGGACCAACTGATGAGTGCTGGTTCAGCCCGAAATACGTATGTTTATTGGAGATAATTTATTTTATTCTCATGTGTGTGGTCATGTGTATTGATTATAAAAGATGGAGAGGATAGCTGAAGGAAGTTTAAAAATCTGTGTTCAAATCCCCTTTAATATGCATTTTTAATAATTTAAAGTATAAACAAAAAGTGTCGTACTGTTAACCATCACAATTGTAATTTAGAAAGCTCAGCACAATTTAGCAAAATGGTGGATTCATAAGGTAAAAAGTCCTAGATCGATTTACAGCTTAGAAAAGTAAAAAGAAAATATTTAGTTAAATTGAATAGAACTATTGTGCTTGGCCAGACATTTTATTATATATATATATATTTTCTCATGTGTCATAGCATCAGCCAGGAAGTGAACCAGCTAACCCGTGACAACTACTTGTAAAGCAGCTGTCGCTGACCTCTCGACTACTAATGCTTGACCCAGACATTTTAATATTGGAAATACTTTCTTTGTATGTAATTAGCCATTACTATTTTATAGTTTAAATATAGTGAAAATTCTTTCTTTTTTTTATCTGATTTTTGCCCTCTATAACTAATTCTCACACGTGGACAAATTAGTTATGTAACCAAGTATAAAATAATAAAATCCTTTGGAAGATAAAAAGAGACTGAGCATGCTCATTGGAAAATAAAAATATGTGAGAGAATAAAAAAACATTTGTAATTTTCTCTGTTTATGTTTAACACATGCTTTAATCCTACTGCTAAGAATAATCATTGGCTTAGGATCAGATCTATATAATTACACAAATAATTTGTTTAAAGTGTTTTGACAGTGTAAATCAAATGATAATAGATTGGAGAATGTGAGGATTGGGTAAAAACCACAAGGAAAGTATAAGAAATTCAAGAATAAAGAAAATAAAAGAGAGGTTTTTATTTAGGTTTGTTTAATGAAAGTGTCCTCTATGATTTAGTGCAGGGATAGGCTGGCATATTGAAGATTTAAAGGTCCAGGGATAACAGCTCAGTTTGCTCATTTTTGGTACTCAAATATTCTACAACTACTGAGCACCAAGTTCTTTGATTTTTTTTTTTTAGTGAACATAATAAATATGAAGACAGAATAGTGTAATTAATGAAATGAAAGTGAAAGAAAAACAAATGAATCAGAGATGAAAGAACAATTTGGGAATGAGGAATAAGAAGTAGATAAGTTTATTGTGGTATATATTAATTTCAGAGAATAGAGTATAAATAACATGATTTCTGAATATATTCTGTGATTAGAAACTTCTTACCTGGTCTAAAGAAAAGTTATTTTTTATACATCACATCATGACACATCACTTCTTGTAAAATCATATATTAAATAATCTTAAAAATAAAGTAGAATGAAAAGAATAAGGTTTGAAAAAGTTGTTATTAAATAGGTTTTTAAAACTGAGTTTATAATAAATAAATCTAGGAATGTCCAGTATAATAGATATGTTATTCTCAAAGAAATGTATTTTTAAAAATATATATATTACTATTTGTAAAAGATGAAGAAATAATAAATATGGCTGAAATAATGTTTAATTATATGCTAAGACAACTTTTAACATGGTGTGTCTAATGGTAGTCAAGCCCATCAATATTAGAAACTACTTACATCTACACTCGTGAATTCTTATCCAATACAAGGTTGCAGCTTTCAAAGATTTTTTGTTTAGATACTTTAAATTGTGCAGATTTATGACTGAAGTCAAAGACAATCTAGAAGCTTACAAGAGAGACCCAATTCAAACAGGTTATTCTCTCTCCATGCTTAACAATCAAATTAGGACATTTTATAACAGATATAAATATGTTAAATTCCTTGATTCAAAATCCTGGATTATCTTTTATTGCTAACATCCCCACAAAATTAACCTCCATCCTTTCTAAAGCTTTTAATATCGGTTTTCAATACCCTTCTTCCCTCAATACATTCATCAATAATTCTAAGGACAAGCTTAATAGTGATCTCAGAATTCAACTAGTTTATTCCATGACCTGCCCCTCCAACTTAAAAATCCAGGATATCCCAACACACTTATCTATATAATAATGTGAAAACTAATCCCTCATATAGCTCAGTGTTTCTAGAACATGAAAAAAATGTTGATCACGCTTTTAAAACTGCTTCTGCCAAGATTATTTGCCTCAAAAGTAATCATAGAAAATGTAAAAATCAAAAAAGCTTTGCGTATAATTAATTCCACCCATACAATAAAGATATGAGCCACTACTGTTCCCCTCAACAAATATTGGGTGTTCAATTCTTGAACATAGGCAGCACTTAATAAACCACCTATTATACATGCAATTATGCAAATCTCCTAACACCCCCTTATTAACTTTTTACAAACAAATACTGTCACTCTCTGCCAATTATCTCTCAATTATGCTTTGGTACAGACATTTCATGTTGAAAGGTCACTTAGCAGATCATTAAACATATTATTTCAGACATAATTATTATGTATTCATTTTTTACATATTTTCTACATCTTCAACCTTTATTTTAATATTCCTATATGTGTTAATTAAGTACTACATTGGAGAGACTTATTTAACCAATCAAATTAATTCACAGCATTTCCAATATGAGCTCTACACTTTCATATCATTTAATCAAGAAGATATGTCTGATCTTTCTCTCTTCACACATACTTCTTAGAACAATAACATTAAATGAGCTTGAGGTTCTGAGAAATGTATGTACAGTTGTTGATTTTTCATACTGATCAATAGCTTATGGGAATATGAAACACATTTTTCAAGAATACTGGAAATTAATTTGATTAGTGATCTATTTATTTCTCAAATAATATTTTATAGGATGCTTAATTTGGACAGAATCATCTCTTCCCATTGAGAGATATTTATAATAATGCATTAAAAGTTTTAACACTATATATTGTACCAATATTGATATTGGCACATATAATTTTATCTAAAAAAAATTATTAAAATAATCTCTCATAAAAGAAAAACATAAATTTAGATGTTGAAGAGTTTGTTACAGTTTGTTTTCGAAAAGAATAAGAGTCAAATAATTTTCTGTCATTAGTTTTTGAAATAAAAGTTAAAATTGATTAATTAAAAGAGGGGAGGGAAATCGTAATTAGAAAAGTTAAACTAAAGGTTTCATAAAAAGGAAGTAAAGAGTTTTCTTATTAGTATTCGTAAAATATAAATAATTTAAAGTTTAAAAAAAATACAAATCTCTTTTGATTTGAATTAAAGAAAAATAATCTTAAAACTAGTAATATATGTGTGTATATATGTGCGATTGTCAATAATAGAATAAATGTATGCGTAATAAATGTTATTATAAATAAATGAAAGTTAAAGAAGATTATCATTAAAAAACACGGCAATGGTTATTAATTTAAATATAAAACAACACTTCTGCATGGCTATTACTAATTAAACAATCTTCCAAAACATGTTGTCAAAGGATTATCACTAGAATTTCGACAACAGATTTTTGCCGGAGTATATTACAAGGACAACACGTCGCAGGTATAAATAGTAAAATTTTATTGGATAATCAGTCAGTTCACAAATTAATTGAGTTCAGAAAGTAATTGATTCAGTTAAGTTAATTGTATCTAGAAACAAAAATGCGGTGTTGAGCAGTTTGGGAAATACACGCCTCTCCTCACAGCCTATGTCCGATGAAAACATCAAGATCTGCCCATGAAATAATGTCAACTTAACAACTTGGAAATCTCCATCAATATCATGAATAATAAGGAAACTCATCAAGGAAATGTCCCAGCCAGCTGGAAGAAGCAACAAACAAGAAGAAAACAAAGTTCTAAATCTACGTTCAAAATCCTAGGTAAAACATTTGCTTATTTTCGTTTATACTATAATAGCCATTGCATTGCATTAATTTGTGCGAATCCTCCAAGAGTCTAATTATATGAACTCTATATCATACATAAAATGAACTATTGATATGTGTGTTTAAGTTTCAAATGCTATTAATGCTTTATTATTATATTTGTGAATGCTATATGAGTTAATATGTGCATGATCATTATATCAGTGTTATTAGTTAAATTAGATAAATACCAGTGTTCTATTATTAAAATCTACAAGAATATTTAAACTAGTTTAGAAATGTTAATTTAAAATGTGTGTGTATTATATTAAATTATAAAGATGTTTAAATTTAGTAAATTAATGTTAGTTAATAAATTGTCTTTAAAATTAAACTCTATTTGTCGGTCAATTCTTTTTATCAATCTCTTTTATAAATTCCTTTTACAATTCTTTTATCAATTGTTTTAACCACTAATTATGTATAATCTATTAGTGATTACAAACAGCTGAGCTAATTGTGGATTTAGGCATTGAGTTAGTGGCCATTGCTCAAAGTGCGTTGTTTATTCTTTTTGAATAGATAGCTGGCACCCGTGTTTATACACAAACAAAAAAAAGTGCTTTGAACGTGGTGTTGAACTCAACAGCCGAGAAGAAGCTATGTCCTGGAAATGTAATGCTAGTTATATTTTTATATAGCTATCGTTTGGACATACATACTCTCTGAGTATGTTCTTCTCTGCCTAAGAGGCCGGTGCTCCAAGGAAACCTATTCGAACCCGGTACAATATATATATATATTGTACTGAATCCACTGTCATGCATTAGGAACATCACTTCTTGAGGGTGTCACTAGGCTACTTACTGAACTTAGAAATTTATTTGAGATGACTGAATATTCACTAACGATGATGAGCATCCTGACAAAATAAATTTCATGCCCCTGACATTAGCTCAGCTCAGAGTATGAGAATCACAAATATTAAACAATTGACAGACACAGTAAACAAACATCAGCCAAATTAATTTAATAATAATGATAATGTTTATTATATGGGAGGGATTTATCTGACCAGGACGGACAAGATGTGACCAATCAAATCCAGGAAATCAGGACTGGGGTAATGAGTGTAAGTATAAAGAATTGGACACTTGCATCTGGAAGATCTACCAATGCAGATGAACTTTGAAAGACAACTAATGTCAATTATTTAGCACAGTTAGCTCCAGAGCAGACCGCTGGCCTCCGAACATCCAAGAGTCAGCATAGAAACTGTAAAGTAGGTCATATTCGATCTTTATTATTGTTTTGGTATATCTTCGGATTTATTTGACGTAAACATATAATTATGTTAATGTATTCATGTAAATATATATATATTAATGTATAACAAATATATTCTTTCCACACATGTATTATAATTAAATTTGCTTTTACTAATTCTACCGGCGTTAGTCTTTATTGAGTATAATTATTGTATGCCTATATAGGCAGGGCAAGGTTAGTTCCCTGCGTAGATTGTTCATCAGTGGGTATTATAACTAGAGGACATAACATTTAATACCAAAAAAAATTATTTCCAAAAAAGATATATAACAACTCTCAAAATCATTAATTAACAGCCATTGAAACATGTCTGGTTGTGGCAAGGAACACCTTCGATGGCAGGATGTTGACTCACATTTGAAGGTATAGGTTTGAATTTTCTTAACCACATAGCTCGTCCGCAAATGCATTTTTGAGCATCGGGTATAATTTTTTTATTATGAAAAAATAACACTGGCTCCTTTTCTGTCATTGGCAATTGGCTAAACTTAACACTGTCATGGGAAGAATATCCATTTTGTCAAACAATACTGTGTCCTCAAAAAGTGCATGAATAGTTGTGAGATATAATACAAATCACACTTCACCAGACCCTTTCCTAAAAAAATTTCAACATTACTAATTCTCTTCAAAAAAAAAAAAACCAAACTCATTACAATTAATACAAACTAATTCTCTATCCCTTCATGTGTAAGACAATCAATTTAAAATACAGATTTAAAATTAACACTGCCATTTAAAAACAGATACTTGTAAATGATACTGTAAAAAATGTACTAATTCGCTAGGCGTATAATGCTAGCCAAATGAGGATTGTGATATATATTTGCTAAACTGCATTACACTAGCCATTTTACTAGGCCACTTAAAGGCTACTCGTAAAGCAGTTTTACAGGGCAAACTTAAAAGCCCTTGTAAAAGCAGTTTTACATGCTAACTTAAATGGCCTCAGAACTGGCATATTAATGTGGTGTTGGCTAGCGACAATGCCATCAAGCGGCTTGTATGGTCAAAAAATAAATAAATGCCATAATGTTTACAAAAAATACCTACTAGGAAACATCATATTTAATAATTAAATATTTTTTATTACTGTTATTTTTAAAAAAAACTGTGGAAAAATTAATTACAATACTTTTTGGATTAACTTATTAACAGAAAAATATAAATATATTATTCACACTTTATTCATATTGAAGATGTGCAATCATATCATGACCATTAATGCAGACTTTTTCAGAGGCAGGATTCTGTATTTTTGGAAATAGTCTATTACATCCAGTTCTGTGACAAGAAGCTCCCAAATTTTTATCATTATGATATTTTACCAAAAAAATTGCTGACAAAAAGAAACATTTTGATTGAACCAATGTATGATGATGTTAACAGTGTCTTGTCACTTCCCATGTTATAATATGAAATTTATTGGAATTGAATCCCTTTTTTAAAAAATTAACAATCAATTTATTAATTTTGTTAATTATTTTTTAATTTAAAAATTAATACCTCTTCAGTAAATTATTCCCTCATGTGTCATAGCATTGGCCGGGAAGCGAACCTGCTAACCCTGGACAACTGCTTGTAAGGCAGTTGTGCTGACCACTCGGCCACCAATGCATGACTTTAGTAGATTATTGGCACTTGAAATTGTACATTTATCAAAAATACGAAGTGCCATTTTGGTTTACTTGAAAACTTACAAGTATCATAAAAGAATATTTCAAGTCCCTTTTTTTCTCCTTACAAAATGAAAATAAAACATTTTTAATAAATAAAGTTTGACAAAAGCTACTGTTTTACAAGTGAAGAATGTTATCAAAGTTTTCATTAATTATAAATCAAGAAGTATTACTATTATTCCTTCTATATATATTAAAACTTACCGATCACATGATCACATGAGTGGCACTACTGTATGGAGAGTTTTGCCTGTTTAAATATGCATCTACTTTTATTCAAAGTAGAAGTTTGTTTTTTTACTCTAGAAAAAAAAATCAACACTGTTTAAAATACTTATATTCTATTAATAAACTATGTTAATCATTATTATCATTTTCAATCATTATCGATCCACTGCAAAATGGTCTCTCCAAGTTCAATTCATTTTCTCAAATCTCTTAGCTTCTCTTCACATCATTTTTCTTTGAATAAGCTTTGGGATTTTCAGTTAATGCAATGTGTGTGTGCATATTATAATTATTTTGTTAACAACAATCTTATCTTATATATTGCAGTTAATTAACCATTGTTTCTTACTTAAAAAAAAGTAGCAAACTCAATATCTTCAGCAATGAAAACTCCCTGGCTCCTTCTTTAGAAGAATGACATATAAAGTATAATCAAGTGGCCGGGGGTTCACAAAACGTTTACTCACAATTTGAAGCTCTTAAGCTTCAGCATCTGCCTATCTATCATTGCCCCAAATTCTGCAGAATATCATAGAATGGTACTTACATATAATCCCTTTGTCCCATCACCGAAAGTTTGCCAAGTATTTTTTTTATTAATAATCCATATTTAGGGGCATCATTTTTTAAACAATATAGTTTTTTTAAGATCATTACCATATTAAATATTTCATTAATTGTTTTTTTAAGATGAATATAAAAACATAGAAAATTACACAAAACTTCAAACAATTGTAATTAAATAAAATATAACATAACCGTAATAAACATAATAAAAAGTAAGATGAAAGAAAATGTAATGAATGTAGATATTCATATTGGCAGACAGAAATTGTTAACTGCCTGCAATATCACCACAAATGTACTTCATTGCTTGTGCAGTCGCCACCACATAAATTCATCTAGATATGAATCCATGTGTTGTTGTGCAATTTCCCCGATGCTTGAATGAAAATGTTATAGTAAATCCAAAAAAATCCCGACAATATTTGCATTATATTAACAGTTGTTCGTTATATATGTAAAAAAAATAATTAAATGTTGTGAATGGCATTTATAAAAAAAATATATATTTTTTAAACTTAACATGAATTTATATTCGATTTTTTAATAGTTTTTAAACTTAACAAAAAACACATATTCCATAAAATAATTTTGAGGAAAAAACAATCAAATACTTTGATGAGCATGAAAATGGATAATTAACCCAAAAAATGACTGGCAAAGGGAGCAAAAGTATTATATGTAAGTACTGTATTAATTGTCTGAGATGTCAAGCATTGGTAGCCGAGAGATCAGCGCAGCTGCCTTGTAAGCAGTGTCTTGCAGACAGTTGTCGCGGGTTCGCTTCCCGGCCGATGCTTTGACATATGAAAAAAAAAAAGGTCTAATAATTGTATTTTTATTTGTTTAAGTTTTGATTATTAATTGATAAATTATTAGAACAAAAAAACAATGCTTAGTTGATAAAAAATACTATCAATTCTGTTTTAGGATCTAATTAATTTTCATGAGCCTTTGAGAAAAGTTTATTTAAATTTTATATATTATTAAAGATGAACACAGGTTATTTTTCATTTTAATCCCATGATATTATTTAAAACATCAGAAAAAGTCATAACAAAAATCATAAAAAGAAAATATTACGCTGATCACTCGAAGGTTTATTTATCCTCAATCAAGGAACCCCCCCCCCCCCCCGAGTTCATTAATCTCACTATTATTTTAACCTATGCAGGGCTTTGAGTTCATTTCGTAGTACTAATTGATATACTTTTTAAAAAAAAATATTTATAAAAATAATTAAGAACATTCTTGTTTTGATTTTAAGTCACTTTCTTTTTAAATTACATAATTCTATACCTTGTAAATCTAATAATACTCATCCTAAAGAAAGTCAATTATCTATGAAATTATTGCAGCTATCTTGTATTAATACGTATAAAGTTATTTCTTACCAGCCAAGTATAACTGCTTAATATTTACAATTTTTTTTAAAAAATTCAAATCCGACTTTAGTAAAGTAGTTCCTAAAATATTCACATTAATATCTGATTTATAATTATTAAAAGCTATAAGTAATCATTAATTCTGAAGTGAATCGTGCGATTTTTAAATGAAGTAGTCCTACTTAGTATGGAAATCTGGCAAGTGATGCACAGAGAATCATACAAGTTCATCTGTATTATAGTAAATATATATGAAATAATATTAACACATGTGGGAGATATTGCTAGAAGAATAGCTGAACGGTTGAAATCTTAAATTGGATTCCGAGAGATTTGTAAAAGACCTAGAAAGAGATCGTATGTGAGATGGATGGATGAAATAAGTTCATCTGTATTATAGTAAATATATATGAAGTAATATTAACACATGTGGGAGATATTGCTAGAAGAATAGCCGAACTGTTGAAATCTTAAACTGGATTCCGAGAGATTTGTAAAAGACCTAGAAAGAGATCATATGTGAGATGGATGGATGAAATAAGTAAAATTCATGAGTAATGGATATAGGCGGTTGTGATATATATTTTTATTTTAAAAGTAATATTTAGCTAATAGCAGGTCGTTATGAATGATTTGTTTACTTTTAAAACGAATATTGTTTAGATGTTTTTAATAAAAAAAGAAAAAAATATGAATTTATAACTAAAATTTTAATGAATGGTAACACTTTTTTAAAATAATGGGAATGTATGTGCAATTGAGATAGGCAGGCTATCAAATTTAAATGTATTTTTATATTAAAAAGAAAGATAAATTAATGGTAGTTATTTATTAACAATTTGTGTAACATTATTTTATTTTCATAAAAAAAAAAGTGAAATTATTTGTTGAAAATATACAATTTAAAAAGCGTAAGTGACTTACTTCACTATTTATATTATTTAATAAGCAGTTAACATGTAACTTAGACAAAACTGCCAAATAGTATGATTAAGGTATAAGAAGTAAAAACATGAAAGCTTATAATTGGACGATTAAAAAAGAATGATAATTAGGTACAAAAAAGATAGTTAAAATTATAAAAAAATCACAAGAAAAAAATTGCACATTTTAAAAATTGAGATAAAATCTATATCATAATTGTTTGTTGTTTATTGTAGCTTCATATAATATAAATTCAATTACTGTGATGGTTTTCAAAAGTTATTATCTATGCTGAGAGCACTAATTCAAATCTTAGAAGAATAAAAAAACAAACACATTTTCTGCTTTTCTAAATATTACACGACATTACAATTTTTTTAAAAAAAAAATTATAAGTTTCTTTTAAAATGCTTATTTTTGAATAAATTATGTTACTTTTGTCAGGAATTTAATAATGTTAATTTAGTCTATGTGGGGAATGATAATCTGGATCAACTGATGAGTGCTGTTTTAGCAAGAAATATGAATATTTGAGATCATTTATCTTTTTCACATGTGTATCACTTGCATAAGATGGAGTGGATAGATGTAAGGAACTAAAGTGGATATTAAACTTCTCTTAAACTATAAAAAAAAAAAAAAAGTAAAAAAAAGAGAAAGTTTGAACCTTTTTTTTTTTTCATTTGTTTTAAATGAAAATATAACTGAAAATGTTGCAAAGTGTTTACTTTTAGCAATAAATTCTAAAAGAAATTGTAGTAAGACCAAAAATTAAATAGTTCTTTATGGATAAAAAAATTTCAATTATCTTTGACTTATGGTTTAAAGTCAAAACCATCAGCTGCGATTCCCCTGATTAGTAAATGGTATGCAATGATCATCTTCAAGTGATTGAATGTCATTTATTCTCTTTCATTCTAAAATGGAATCACCAAATGAATATGGAATTACATCATTATGTGTTCATATTTATTCAGTACTTATTAAACGAAAACACTTGCTGACAAAATTGTAAAGTGAATATTAATAATAAATTGAGTTGTCAACATAGGTAGGGTGATTCAGGTGTTTGCTATCTCTAACTCACTCGATGAGTAACGGTTGTTCACGAAATGTACACTTAATGAGAAATGGTAGGTTGCATTTCTGCACTGGAGGACAGTTGCAATATAGTAAAATTGAGATGAGGTATGCATTGGTAAAAAATATAAAAAAATTGAAAATTAATAATTGGGTTTCAGATTAATTTTATTGTAATATGAAATAATAATATATATATATTTCCAGTTTAAATTATAGATGAGTTTAAAAATAAAATTAAATATTTTCTTGTAATGATTTGTAAACAGATAATTGTCTAGGCACTTAATCCAACAGTATTATAATAACTGCCTTTATTTAAAGTACAATAAACTAACTAAATATATATATATAGGTAAAATACAATTAATGAAAAGCCTTGATTTCTCAACTTTTCAAATTGGCTTGATATATATTAACATTAATATATCCTCATTATAAATCTCTTAATTTCTAAAGTCCCCAAGTTCAAAAAATATTTAAATAAATATTACTTTTACTATCAGCAGTTTAATGTATATGTATGTAAATATTTCCTGTATATTTAATACATTTATTTATTTATTTATTTCATATGTCAAAGCGTTGTCCGGGAAGCGAACCCCGGCCAACTGCTTGGAAGGTAGCTATGCTAACCGCTAGACCACCAACGCTTGACACATTTATTTTAATAATAATTTTAAAAAAAAAAAAACCAAACAAATATATGCTACTATCTTTTGTAGAATAGTAATTAAAACAATAAATATTTTCTTCACGTTTATTAAATGCATTTAAATAATATAATACTATAATATTAACTTTGATAATTCATAATTCATTGAACATTTTTATGGTATAATAATCAAATCAATAATTTACTAGCAGAATGATTGGGTGAATGTAAATTGGAAAGAGTAACAAAGAGGAAGAAATAAATAAATTTATCAGAGGAAGAAAATGTTCACTACGTATAATAAAGTTACTGAGTTTATTTCTTATATACAGAAACTTCTGATTTTGTCTAAGAAGGAACCATTTTTCTTAGCATCTCACCATCTTCAAAATATAATAAAATGATAATATATTAGTCATACTATGGAATGAATGTTACTTGCTAATAATGTTTCTTCAAGCTTAGATGTGTTAATGAGAGAGAAATCAGGGCTGTGAAAATATTTTACTTTGTCAAAAACATTGCAATGAAATGTTTGCCTTTGAGCATTCCATCGTCAGATTTTCAATTGGATGGACGGTTGAAGAGTTGGAGTGTGGAGTAGATTGAAGCCTGTCCATTAAACTATGAGGATTGTCTATCTTAATATATATCTGAGCACTTATACTATATATGTGTATAAAGATGATAGTCTGGACCAACTGATGATTGCTGGTTTAGCATGAAATACGTATATTGGTGATTATTTATCTTTTCAGCATATATGTGTTTAGGTGTATCAGTGTTATTAGATATAGTGGAGAGTGGGGGGTGGTGTGAAAGTCTGTGCTCATATACCCTATATTAATATCTTGTTGAAAAATGCCCCCCCCTCTAAAAAAAAAGAACAGATTAAAATTATGGTTTATTATAAAATTTTTGACTTTGAAAAAATGAGATACATTCGTGGCTTTTGGTAAATTCTGATTCTTGATTTGGTTGATGATGATTTTACATTGAAATTTTTTAATCACCTAATATTTTTTATTACGTTTTTAAGACTTCTAAAGCTCGCTCTCTTTTGTCAATCAGAGTTATTTTTTTAAAGCTTAATTTTGAGTTCTTTATTATACCATCATATATCACAAAGATCTATGTTCGTGCCCTCTTTAAAACTACTTAAGCAAAAAAGAAAAGGTAGAACATTAGTAGTTTACTCAAGATCTTAAAGAGTTTTGCCTCTTCTGACTAACATAAAAATAATATATTCAGTTAATCAATCAAATATAACTTTTTGTACTTTAATGTGACATGACCTCATATAAGTATATTATGTATATATTAATGTTGCAAATAACAAGAACTAAAAATATATGTTGATAGCATGGATGGTTGAGGATCGTGTGAAAGTCTGAGTTCAAACCCCCTATATATTACATATATAAGTGCAGGTATGAAAAAGCCTGTACTGTAGAAGAAAAAAAAGTCATATTTCTAAAAAATTAATGTAAATCTCAATAAGTAAACCTGATTTTTGTATTAAATATTCCAAACTTTTAATCATTTGTATATTATGAAATTTAATATTAGATGTGGCGGTGCTTCCCATTTTTTTAAATTTTTCATCAGAATGTATTTGAAATTTTATTTACCTGTCTCTAACTCATAGTTTGCTGACATTCTCCATTGTAGTTATTTGTTGAAGGAAATCAGCAGGGAGTAGTCATTAAATTTTGATATAAATAAATCAAATTTTGATTATATTTATAAAAAGAATAAATATTACAATTTAATATCATTTTTAAAGGAAAAGATTTTCATTACAGACTGAAGCTTACAAAAATTATGTACATTCTCTAATTTATATTCATGAAAATTTTTATTACTATCAATTCACCCCACCCACCCCAATTCCCACACATCATATTTTTTTGGTTTTTTGCTTTATTATTAACTAAATTAAAAAAATAAACACATTTTAAAGATGAAAATAGATACTAATACACATAAACAAAGCAAACAAATTAAATTGAGAAATTTTTTTGTGAAAACAAACTCTGATGTTTTCTAGAATTAGAAGACAGGAAATTTGCTTTGATCGAACTAATTATAACAGCTTTTTTTAAATGTGATTTTCAGCATTTAAAATATTTTGTATTTTGAACACAAAATTATAATTAATATATATACAGTGAAATCTAGATCCATTGTTTTTTCAGTAAGTAAACAATGAATACTGGAAAGCAATAATTATACCGTTAAAACATCACGTGATTATTACGCAAGAATATTGGATGAGTAAATACTAGATAAGGATTTTGATTGATTACTATGGCTTGCACTGGGTGGCGCTACTGCTCGGAGATATTTGTTCCTGGAAGACAATAATTCTGGGAATCCATTAAAATTTTTAGGTAAGAACAATTTGATGATTGTTCACTGAAATATTTATAAAGAATAATATCACAGCGTATACATTAAACCATTCAACACCTATCTTTTGTTTAATATGTCTGTGTGTATTTATATATCCTTTTAAATTAATTATACCAAACAAAGTTTAAAGAACTCTGAACTGTCCAAGCTTAACTTTACACCAATATAAAATCAATCCAATCACCAAGGTCCTCAGTATAATCATTTAACATTTTGCAACATGGATCACTTATCTAATAGTAAGTCCAATATTAATATGCTTATGTAATCAATGTACAAAGTTCAATTATTTTAAATACAAAATATAAAACAGTCCAGACTTTTAAAGCATAAAATAATTATGATGCAATCTTATATTATGAAACATTGAAACATTATTCACAGGTGGAACTAAAGGTACCACTTTCTTTATTTTGCTGTATTATTTTATATAAATACAATTTGTGTACCTTACTTCCAACAGAAAAAAAAAAATTGTATATATATACACACATACCCAAGTAGACATTTCGACTGTCCTGCAGTCTTCCTCAAAGCCACCGCTATTATAGCAAAATAAAGGAAGTGATAGATTTAGTTACATTTGTGAAGAATCTGAATAACACTGTGAAAAAGATTGGAGGAAATAGGATATATATATATATATTTGGACTTATATATTTAGATTCATTGATAACAATGGAATACATTGAAAGTATTAAGAATTTATTGCATAGATTATTTAAAGGGAAAGATAAATATGGAAGAAGTAAGTTTAATTAATGAATGTGTGATAGAATAGTATATTAAAATTATATAGGAAAATTTTTAAGACACTGAAGCTCTGAGGAAGGCTGCACGATAGTCAAAACTTCAGATTGTCTGTGTGTATACAATAAAAAAAAAAATTTTCCAAAAAAAGTGTGAGAAGTAAGGTGGACAAATTGTACTTATATAAAATATTTTTGTTAATTAAAATCAATTACAAATTATAATATATTAATTATTAATAATTAAAATTTTACAATACAGCCCAAAGATTTACTAAGCTAAACTAACTGTAATGCATAAGTTAATTATACAAACAGAATTTAAACAACCCAGCCAATCAAATTGAAATTGCTATTACTAAATTTACCAATGTTAACATTTTCCAAAATAAATAATCACCGAGCTTTCTAGAAATTGTAATACTGGGGAACATTGTGATGGATTATTTTAGTGTTATGTCAAAATTTGTATGTTTTAAATAATGACAATTTGATTGGCTGGATTGTTTAAACTTTGGTGTAATTAATTTATATATTATGTTTAACTAGTTTTATTATCCATTAGATTGTAACAAAATTTTGATACAATAGTAATTACATATACTGTTTCAAAACTGAATTAGCACAAAGTACTTCATATTGATTAGATGTTTGCAAATCTTTTACATCCCATTGACATTTAATAAAAATATTGATTTAAATTTTAAAAGTAGCAAAACATATGTGGAAAGGTATTCAAAAATCATGGTTCAACATTCAAAATTTTAAGAAACTTTAAAACTTTATACTTCAAAACAAATCATGATCTTTTTCAAATTAAAACACTTCTATCTATTGAATATTAATATAGAGTAGCTACTCCTTGAAAACATTGGCTTTTTTCAGTGCTTCATAAATCTCAGCGAAGTTTAGAACAAATCATTGGCTCTCCTTTATCTATTTAATAAAATAATATTGTGGTGTAACAGGAATGAAACAATAATAAATAAAATATAATAAGCCAAAATAACTGTGAAAATGATATGCATAAGTACTTATAGAAGCATCTGCAATGTATTAAAGATTAAAAGTGAGAATTTGCAATTGTTCTCGATGCAGTATTACTCTTGTTAGCAGTGCTTTTTTTCACTTAGTCTAAAAAAGAAAAGCAAACTTAAAAAAAAAAAATTATCCATGCAGGGAAATATTATACCAGAGATTGTAATGTGCCAATGATGAAATAACATTCCGAAAATGTTGAAGCCAGAAAAAAATGATATTACTTTATGGCATTGAAAAGATCAGATGAAAGAATAGTAAAATGATAGAAATAGGAAAGGATGTAACAACATTTTATTGTAATGTAATTTTCCAAAATAAAGATAATCTTTTGAGCAGATTTTTAGTTCTGCCTATGTAAACATATGACTGCATTACTTTACAGATCATGATCACCATTTTTATGCTTGCTTATAACTGTTATTAAAACAGGCAAAACTCTCTATACATATGGCCACAAGCCAGAAACTAGTCTGGGGATATTGGGTGGGTAGGTACTAGATGGGGATTTTATGCACAGGCCTTCTAGCATCAACTGATTACTATGGCTTGCACTGAGTGGCAATACTGTATGGAAAGTTTTACCTGTTTTAATAACTTTACAGATCAATGTATATGTGTATGTATGCTGTGAATGTTATTAAAAAATAGAAATGTGGTCTCACAAACACACAACCCCACTGAAAAGCAGAAAGAAGAAATATCTTTCAATTCTAAATGTACAATTTCTTGACGATTGTGCTATTCTTGCCAATTCAAAATATGATCTATAGAATTTTTTATATTCCTAAATGTTATCTATAACGACTTTGGTTTAGTAATCAGTATTGAAAAAATTTGAGCTCTTTAGCAACAACTCTTAGTATGAATGGTTATTAATTTGTGAATGAGAATTAATTTAAATAGTTAAGTAGAAAGGAGAAGTTGGCTGATGATGTGCAATGCAGACTTCAGTGTGCTGTTTCCGATTAAAGATGAAGTATTTCATCATAATGATATAATTAGCACAACTAATTAGAATATATGCAAATTAGAATATATAAAAGCCTACAAATTATTACATAAGAAAGTTTCACCGCAACGCATCAGCGTAGTATTAATTACAACTAATTATATGTAGAGCCAAAGTTTTAAATTGGGTTCCAAGAGATTGTAACAGATCTAATAAGTCATTACAGGTGAGATGAATAGTTAAGATAAGGAAATTAGCTGGAAAAATGAAGAGAAGATGAGAAACCTTTCAAGGATTGTTATTGATTGAAAATGGTTATGTTAGTAGATAGCAAATTGGACAAAACATTAACAAAAACTGTGATTACATGCAAAATGTAATTACGTAGCATTTAATTCATTTCTCATGAAGTAAAGTCATACTTTCTCTGAAACGTGTTCATGGAGAATATCAATATCTCATAGATTGTTCAGGATTGATTCAAAGACGCTCAGCAGTACTCAAGTCAGGTTTTTGTAGAGGATATATAACATCATCCTTTTTTTTTCAAACAAGTTCTATTGTGTAGATAATATATAATGATAGTTCAATATTTTGATCATAAAAGTTATGTAGATTGTTTTATTGGTCATGGAAGAGTTGTGAAGTGTTTATTGATATATTCAAGAATTTAAACTACTAGTTTTCTATTTCATTTGATTTTTTTTATTTATAGTGTCTGATAACTCTTTTCAGTCAGCTTAAAAATTCCGCCTGGTGCTGTTAGAGAGATGCATTTTGAAGCTCAAGATCCATAGATTATCATCCAGGTCTGCTGCTTCTAATACTCAAACTTTTTATGAACTCCCAAGAAATAAACTATTTAATTATTTTATTAATTATGCTTAATTTTAAATACTGCTGGTTTTAAAAAAAAATATTGTTCCATCTTAGAATGCAGCCATCATTTTTTGCTTTTTGTCAATTTTAAAATGTAAATAATTCAGAGTTTGAATTTGCTTATGCAACTGCTAATTAAGCAACAATAATTTGATACATTTAAACTTATACACGTATATAACACTTGGCAAAAATGATCTATGAAAATAATCAATATTATGATTGATATTTTTCCCCCCCATATGTCAAAGCGTTGGCCGGGAAGCGAACCCGGGACAACTACTTGTAAGCAGCTGTGCTAACCACTCGGCCACCAATGCTTGATACTTTTGCTACAGCACAGGGATTTATCAATAAAAGAATAAACATTTTAATATTATCTAATTTTTGTGCTACTTGACATCATAAATTATAGAGTAATGTACCTTCAGAATTTTGTTTCAGGTAGATGTCTATAATATAACTGGTAATTATATATTTTTAGCAAGAATATTAAAAAAGAATGGAAAATTGCTTAAAACCTCATCATTCAGCTAGTGACAAATCTTATACCTTCTTTTTACGGTACCTCATAAGAGCTGTTGGAGAAGCCTTGCTTATAAGTGGGCTATTTAAAATGTATTTTACTTTCCACCTTTACAAATGCACAGTTGGTGAAGTGTCCGACTTCTGATTAGCATGTTCCAGGATTCAGGATCGATTTTAGCATTCGAACTTCTTATGAATCCCTGAGCGATAAAGCCATTAGTATTTGTTTTTCTAAGTTGAATGTATAACAAAAGAACATAGAATGAACGAAAATTATATAGAATTTTATCTCACATTACGCACATACATTTTGTTTATGTATTTTATATTTTAATACTATTCTGTAATCTTTTTGTGTGTGGGTACATGCACGCACACATTTGTTTTTACTTTTTAAACAGAAGTTATTAAGTCCTTCAATAGAAATAGAAGTGATCATTACAAATTTATTGCATATAAATGCGGTCACTGTCACGTCTCATTATTTTACGCATGCGCAGTATATACTGCGTTCTCTGCTCAAATTCAGATGTAAGTAATTAAGCAGTAAGGTAATTCGGCGAAGTGTTTAATCCTTATTCATTATCAGTGATATTTTCTTGCCTTCATCATCTTAACATAATTCATCTTAGTATCTAAACTAGATGGGATATTTTAACGTCAACTTTTTATTATCACCCCCCCCCCCCAGCAATAAATTATTTGATTATTTATTTATCATCAAGATGTATAATAATTTTAAGAAGTAGATTTTCGGTGATTGTTTGTTATATAAATGTTAAACGGAATGCAATGATCAGCGCCGAAGCTAGTAATCAGTGCTTTAATGTCTGATCACAGTTTATTGCTTAGGAATTGCGGCCACATGCTTTCCATCAGAGAGACACATTTTTCTTGAAAATACCATTATAGTAATACTTTATCTTACAAGTTTGATTGGTTTTCATTTTTAGAAGCACTTGATAAAGTATTTTTCAAATAAAAAAAAAAAAAAATGTAAAATTTACCAAACTGTCATCTTTCCCATTTCATGGAACAGTGAGCTGTTAAAGACAGACATTTCCTGTATTTTTCACATCCAACTTAGATGTTCTAATTTATTTTCCATTAAAACTTTTTCATGTGGCAATAGTTTTAGTGTTCTGTATTTGAAAAATGAATACAATTTAAAATTCCACGATTATCTGTTTCTTATTCCAATACTCGATTTCTAGTCTCATTTTTATAACTTCATTCCCGTTGGATAATTGAATTATTTATATTTTATTAATTTTAATTTATTGATATAATGTGTATTAAACAGAATAAAAAAAAAGAGAGGAGGGAAATCGGAGGATAAATTTATAAACTCAAGTACATGATTGTTTTATAATATTTGCTTTAAAAAAATTTTTATGGAAATTTTATTTTTAAATTGAAAAAAAAAAAAAAAATACAATGAAAAAAAAGATTAAATATATATTTTAATTAAAAATGAAAATCTTGATGAGAAAGACTCATTACAGCTTATTTTATTATTTCTTCACTCTTCCTGATGCCTTATTTAAGTTTTAGGTTTTTCTGATTATATATGAAGTAATTTCCTCTTGTTCTCAGTATTAATAATATCTACCACCTACATTCTTTAATGGCAAATAGTATTGTTATCTATATAAGTATTTTGTGAGATTCAACTAGTGAGATTTTTCATGCATTCAAATTTATGGATATATATTTTATGCCAGATGGCATGCAGAGCAATTAGGCATCTGAATACTATGACCACGCTATAATATTTGATAATTATTAAGTGCCATTTTTCTATTACTTGATATTTTTTAAACAATTTAATATTTAAATACATGTATACTTTGTATACTAAACTTAATAAAATTAGAAAGGACTTGAACTCAGATTTCCAAGCTCTCTACTGCTATCCAGTCCATATTATTATTAGTTATTTTATAAAAGACCTCGTGGTATATAATAGTTATATGCTGGCTTGAAATAATTATGACCTGGAGTTCAAATCTTGGGTAGATTCAGAATACATTTTTTAGTAGACGAGAATTTTCTAAGCGAACTTATTTTTTAATCTAAAAAATTCAACCTTTGATTAATAAGGAAGAAATCCATGAAAACTTTACTACAGGGCAGCTTCAATGTTTAGGGAGAGATTCTAGAAAGTCGTATGTCCGATGTAGTAGTCGAATTAAGGCTGTACACCAATTATTATAATTTAAAAACGACAGAGGTATGTTCTCATTCATAAAGTGACGCATTCTGTTGTTAAAATTAAAGAATCTAACCGTGAAAAAAATGTCATATTATCTTCATTGACTTGTGGGGAGGGGGATTCATAGCAACCAAAAATTAATTGATAAATCTCTGCCTTCTCCTAAATTTAGATTTTTAAAATTACTTTAAAAATTTTTCAGTGACTTTTAAATAATTTATATATTGTAGTTTTATCTGGATATTTGGACATCTCAATTTACCTATGATGTTTTACAGCCTTGATTTGAGAGAGGCTAGTCATGTAAAATTTAGGAAAAATTTCCAAATAATCGATCATTTGACAACTCAGCTAATGATTCAACAACATTTGTAAATAGGTCTTGTGCAAGCCATTGTTATCTAGAAAGTAAACAAAGATGGAAAAACTGCTCAAATCATTACCACTTTAAAATTAAATGTCTTCTCCACCATGTGTTTATAAGAAAAGGTTTTCTGAGAGTTTGCACTTACATATTTAAAAGTTGTTTCATCTTTTACTTATCTTCGGGTATATTATTTATAGTTAATCCCTGAATTTTGTGATAGCTGTTTTTAAAATGTCATTAATGATTTAGAAATGAAAGATAAAATAATATTAAAACCATATTTATATAAAAAAAAGATTGATCAGTATTTTTACTTCAAATACATATGATAGATATGATTTTTAATGTCTATCTAAAATTATTGTTTGCTCACAAATCATTAAATTTCAACCACTTTTATGTTTTATAATTTATCAAATACTTTAATATTGCAGCTTTTGTTACATTCATTAAATTTGCCAACCCTTGAGTCATATCACGTGATACTTCTGTGTTATTGTCATCTCTCATAATTTGCGACAGCCATTGCTTTTACGTTGGAGTGGGAAATATTATGATTAAAAGCTATCATTTTAATATCTCTAAAATTAAAAAAAAAAAAACTAATCATTTTTGAAATGGTAATGATATATGGACATTTTTGTGATTCATATATTGGTTTGTTTACTCATTACAGAGAGTTTTTTTGGTCTTTATTTTATTTTGTCCGAAATTAAAGTGGACATACTTGTTTAGGTGTAGCTACTAATAATCTCTGGAGGAATTTGACTTATATTTCTATACTTTTTTATTTTAATTTTATATAACGTAACTATTGAAAAGTGTAAAAATTAATGATGGCTTCGCCAACAGAAATTTAAGCTTATATTCTATATTTGAATACTAAGTTGTTTATATGTAATTTATTGTTTCTAATTATTGAATTTGAATCTGTTTGATGTAAATAGAAATGTTCGTGGACACTAATTCAAGATAAATTAATACTGAATCTTGGTTCTTTAAAAAAATTATCAAAAGGATAAAAATTTACTGCAAGAAGGGATAAACCCTACTGATTTAGAAGGGGTAAATGATTAACCAAAATAAATTGATTACGTAGAATGCAAAGTTGTAATTCAAATGGTATAGAGATATAATTTTTGCTGGTGTTTGTAGCAATACAATGGATAGGGGTAAATAGCGGCCCCAAGTTAAATAAGAATCTTAATTTAATTTTGAAACATTCTTGATTCTATTACAAAGAATACAAATAATGTATTGAAAAATTTTAGTTTCCTTTAAAATAGTTACATTAAGGGTATTATGTTTTTCGTTTTGTGTATATTAGGACTATGTACAACTCATGGCAAAATATATTGCCCTGCTTAATTATGTGATTATTACATGGAAGTGCATGAGTTTTGGTGTGACTGGGCTCGGATAGAATTATTAGGGCTTGGTGGTCCTGGGCCTTGAACCTTGTTGCCTGTTGCGGTAGTTGGCGAAATGCTGAATGGCTGCCTATTTGGATGAAGCAAATGGGTCTTTGCTTTGGGAGGTCCATGGTGTGGTACTCATGGGCCTTCTAAGATGCTCATCCGGGGCTAGATCCTATTGATCGATGCACAAATAAATATTAAATATGATTGGAATACACTTATATAGATATAATTGTTACGAAATGTATAAATTGTTACGAAATGTATAGCCTATTATAATCAAATGAATAATTTGTTATATCTATAAAATTAAATGCTTTGTAATTTGTAACGGGAAAGTAGACCCAAAATAATCGGTAATCTTTTGATTAATAAAGGTTGCTCTTGAAAGATTTTAAATTTTTTATAAACTGTACCATCTACTAATAAAGCAAACATAATTTTAACTTCATAAGTAAAAATTATTAACCTGAGAAACGAAGAACTCAGCTGGTTAAATACTATATAAATATAACTTAAAAAAAAAAAAAATGTAATAGTGATTTAGAACATAGTTTGTACAGACGACAGCTGTCCCACTGACGTTCTCATAAACTGATAGCAGGAATATTTTAAGTGTTTTTGTTCTTTCCATCTAAGTTAAAGATAAAACAAATGGTTATCGTAAAAGTAAATATGTTTCTCTTTTAAGCATTAGAAAAAAATCTTCGCAAAATGTATGTATTATCAACAGTAAAATAATGTAATGGTACAGAATCCTTAATTTTTTATTTGTTTACAAATTTAATATTTCATTATGTATTGAAAAATGTTTTAATTATGTTTATTAAGTTTGAGAATTTGATTCTTTTTTTAATAAAAGCAAAATACTGTATTAAAAATGCGTTTGTTTCATTCATATGTGAAATGTAAAATTCAAACAATAATTTATACATCTATATATTTTAAGCTTTTTAAGACTAAGACCCTTTCCAATACCTCTATCATCATCATCATTTTTCACCCATTATCGATCTACTGTAGATCCTTTTCCGATCTCTATAGCCTTTCTTCTCCCCATCACCCCAGAACACTTCCTTATTTCATCCTTCCATTTCACACGTGGTCTCTTTCTAGGTCTTTTATAATCTCTTGGAATCCAGATAAAGATTTCAACTTCTATCAATGGCTGTCTATTAATAATATTTTTATATAAAATAATCCATCAAAATGTTTAAACTCTTATTCTTTCGTTTTTGCTTTTATCTTTTTCCATATCCAGATAAAATTCTTGTGCTCTGCCAATTATCTATATTTTTTTGCATCTTCAGTCTATCCTTTTTAACTTTTTTCTTCTTAAAGCAAAGTCATTAACATCAGTATAGGTCTCCTCCTATGATTTGCTGCTCAAGAGTTCCATAGGAAGTTCGCATATCAGAAGTTATGCAACGCAACCATGGTTTATATATAGATCATCAGGTCCAGAATCTACCACTCCATTATTATTATTGTAAAACCTTATTGATTTATTTATTGTTTTTTCTTTAATGCTCATATTTCAGCACGAGTTAAACCAAATTGAAATATTTTTATAAAATTATATTATTTGAAATATCATATCTAAATAGAATGCTCTGCAGTTATAAAGTTTATAATTAGTTATTTTTTGTTTATGAATGAAAAAAATACCCCCTCCCCCGTCTTTTTATACTATTCAAGTTGTATTATTCAATTTTGAATGGCGTGTTAAATAGAAAAAACAAGCACTTCTTTTGAACTTGTTAAAATAATTTTATAAAATGATTACCTATAATAGTTTAAAACCCGAATTTTTTTATATCTATAAAAATCTTTAATAAAAAATATTTTTAAAATTTTATCGTTACTTTGTTTAATTAAAAAACAGTCGCGTGCAGTACTTCAACCCATAAAGTCTGCAGCCTGGCAGTTAGCTACTGGTAAAAAAAATGCCATCTAACTTTATGGCTCTCCCGTCTGCTTTCTTGGGCATACCATTATATATGTCCAAGACAAAGATGAACTCTTATTTAAATAAATTAATTATTACAAAAATTGAGGATAAAATAAGTAAATTTTCATCACTTAAATTATATGAAATTACAAGAGCATCAATTTTTAATTCCATTGTTTCAGAGATTTTGGCATACTATGCACCGTGAGTAATCCCTACATAATAAAACAATACTCCGAATAAACCAGATTGCAAAGAAATATGTCTGGGGTAGAACTTCAAGATGGATCCCAATATCAACCTTGCAAATGCCAATAGAAAATGGAGGTCTTGGCCTGATTGATCCTGGGCTATATATATCTTACATCAAGGCAAGTACATTTATTAACTTATTTAAAAGTCAATTTCTTGGACCTTTTGTTGATCATGCTAGCTCCTTTAATGAAATTGGATGTAAAGGAAGATATTTTATAACTGACCTGTTCATTGCTTATAGGGATCTCCAGGATGATCTGAATTTGCCCACTTTAGAAGGTATTAAATATAAAGATTTAATGAATCATTTTAAATGTCATGATAATGCATGATTGGATATATCAATAAAAAATGTGTTGAAAAAGTTCCATTCTATATATGCACCTCAATCCTACTTGAAATTTGTTTTCAAACTGATGAATGGCTTGTTTCCAACAGCTAAGGTTCTAAATGAAAGGCTACATATGAACTTGGATCCGATCTGTCTACTATGCAAATCTGGTGATGAAACTTTCCAGCATCTATTTGAAGAATGCTCAGCATTTGGACAGATAAAAGCTAGAGTATTCCACAGACCAATCATCAACTTAAAACTTTTACTTAGTCAATATTTTAAGAAATTTAACCCCCATAATGTAATGGTAATGGTGCATATCCTTAAGACAATATGGTATATAAGATGTACTATGATATTTGACAATAAGAAATTCAACTGGCTGAGAAAACTCTACAGTGATTGGGAAACTTATTTCAATCAGTGTCAGAGATACTTGCCTAGAAAGATGATGACTCAAATCTGGGGTGGCCCCGTAATAACTCTATGTGGGATAATCAGATAAACATTTGTTTTGAGTAAAAGTTAGAATTCTACTAGGTCGCTTATTCCTGAGGCTAATCAAACATTTTGTTACATGCTTCACTCTTTTGAGTTGCATTTGCTTGATGTCTTAAGACTCTCTTATTACATTGTTACAGGTCAACCTCCTTGAGTAGGAATTAACTGTTTAATGGCCTGGAGCCTTTTTGTCTTAATAGTGAAATATTTCAATTTCTTAGTGTTTTGGGTATTATTTGTTTAACTACTTATATAAATTGTAAATATTTTTTTATATAAATTGTAAATATTTATGTTATTAATAAAGTTTTTATTAATATTTAAAAAAAAAACAAAAAAAAACTCATGTGCATTTGAGTTCATTTTCTCATGTTTGAACATTTCTGAGGATTTTTTTTTTTTTAAAAATAAAAAATCTTTATTAACACAATAACTATTTACAATTTATGCAAGTAACTAAACAAAAGTTACAGTTTTGTAAACCAAAACCCAAAGAATTTGATATATTCTACTATTAAGACAAAAAGTCTGCAGGCAATTAACTAGTTATCTTCAACTCAAGGAGATTGACTTGTATCACTGTACTAGAAGGAGACTCTAAGATATGCAACTCAAATGAGCAAAGCATGTAACAAATTGATTGATTAGCCCAAGGAGTAAGCCACCCATAAGAATTTAAATCTTTATTCAAGACAAATGTTTATCTGATAATCTCACATAGAGTTATTCCAGGACCACCCCAGATTCAATTCATAGTCTTCCTTGGCAAGTATCTCAGACATTGATTGAAATAAGTTTCCCAGTCACTGTAGAGTTTTTTCAGCCAGTTGAATTTCTTGTTGTCAAATATCATAGTATATCGTATACACCATATTGTCTTAAGGGTATGCACAGTCACCATTGCATTGTGAGGGTTAAATTTCTCAATGTATTGACTAAGTAGAAGTTTTAAGTTTATGATTGGCCTGTGGAACCCTTTAGCTCTTATCTTCCTAAATGCCGAACATTCTTCGAATAGATACTGAAAAGTCTCATCACCAGATTTGCACAGCAAACAGACTGGATCTAAATTCATATGTAGTCTTTCATTTAGAACCTTAGTTGTTGGAAACAAGCCATTCGCTAGTTTGAAAACAAATTTTAAATAGGATTGGGGTGCATATATAGAGTGGAACTTTTTCAACACATTTTTTTTTATATATCGACCATGCATTGCCATGACTTTTAAAATGATTCCTTAAGTCTTTATATTTAATACCTTCCAAACTGGACATATTCAGATCATCCTGGAGATCCCTATAAGAAATGAACAGGTCAGCTATAAAAGATCTTCCTTTACATCCTATTTCATTAAAGGCGCCGACAGGATCAACTGAAGGCCCAAGAAATTGACTTTTAATTAAGTTAATAAATATACTTGCCTTGATGTAAGATACATATAGCTCTGGATCAATCAGGCCAAGACCTCCTTTTTCTTTTGGCATCTGCAAGGTTGATATTGAGATCCATCTTGAAGCTCTACCCAGACATATTTCTTTTCAATCTGGTTTATTCTGAGTATTGTTTTGTTATATAGTGTTACCCAGGATGCATAGTATGCCAAAATCCCTGCAACAATGTAATTAAAAATTAATGCTCTTGTAATTTTATATAATTTTTGTAGTAATTAATTTATTCAAGTAAGTGTTCATTTTAGTCTTGGACATATATAATGGTATTCCCAAGAAAGCAGGTGGGAGCACCATAAAGTTTGATGGCATTTTTTTACCTGTAGCTAACTCCAGGCTGCAGACTTTATTGGTTAAATAATTGAGCCAGTTTCAGCCTGAAAATTTTCTAAGATATTCATCACAACTTGGATATTATAGCTGTTTTGAAGTATTATTATAATATCATCAATTGTCTATTAATAATATTTTTATAAAATAATCCATCAAAATTTTTAAACTCGTTATCAAAAGTTAATATTCTTTTGTTTTTGCTTTTATCTTTTGATAGTCAGATAAAATTCTTGTGCTCTGCCAATTGTCTATATTTTTTGCATCTTCAGTCCATCCTTTTTAACTTTTTTCTTCTTACAGCAAAGTCATTAACATCAGTATAGGCCTCCTTCGATGATTTATTGCTCAAGAGTTCCATAGGAAGTTCGAATATCAGAAGTTATGCAATGCAACCATGGTTCATAGATCATCATGTCCAGATCCACCACTTCATTATTGTACTAAACTATTCAGGGTTTTGAAAAATTGTAAAACCTTATTGATTTTTTTTTTTTTTTAATGCTCACATTTCAGCATGAGTTAAACCAAATTGAAATATTGTTATAAAATTATATTATTCGAAATATCATATTTAAATAGAATGCTCTGCCATTATAAAGTTTATAATTAGTTATGTATTTTTTGTTTATGAATGAACCCCCCTCCCCATCTTTTTATACTGTTCAAGTTGTATTATTCAATTTTGAATGGCGTGTTAAAGAGAAAAAACTAGCATTTCTTTTGACCTTTTTTGAAATAATTTTATAAAATGATTACCTGTAATAGTTTAAAATCAGAACTTTTTTATATTTATAAAAATCTTTAATAAAAAAAAAATATAAATACATTTTTTTTAAGTGTCATAGCATCGGCCAGGACGTGAACCCGCAACCCGGGCAACTGCCTGCAAGTGCAAGGCAGTCGCGCTGACCTCTCGACCACCGATGCAAGACAAAAAAATATATTTGGTAAAATTTTATCGTTACTTTGTTTAATTAAAAAACAGTCACGTGTAGTACTTTAAAGTCTTCTTTGCACACTTTAATAACTCATGTGCATTTGAGTTTATTTTTTCGTGTTTGATCATTTCTGAGGATATTATGTGAATAAAAGTTCTCTGTAATCCCTTATCATCTAATTTGTATCCCATGAAATATATATATTATATATTTAAAAATTATTTAAGTCTGAAACTGCACATTTTATAATACAAACTATTTTAGAATTATTAGCTAAATCAACAAACTGCAATATTTTGAGTACCAAACTCTCCACACAGTAGTGCCAAGTGTAAAGCTTCATAATCAATGGATGCATGAAGGTTTGTGCATAAATCCTTATCTAGTGCCTACTCATCCAATATCCCCAGACTAGTTTCTAGCTTGTGGCTTTCATCAGTGAGGAGCCTTGGATTTGGGAGCAACGGTCTTAGATCTCAGGATCTAATGCAGCCCTCCAACTGCCACCTTTTAACCTATTTGGTTAACTGCAAAGCTAGGAGCCCAAGTGGAAATGCCACAATGTTTCCAACCCAAGCTCATTCACTTGTGTAGTCCTACAACTCTGAACTCAGTTCAGGATGTATACATTTTAGGGTCTATGGTTTTTCAAAAACCACAGTTACCATTATCCTATGGGCAGGATAGGAATAAAACAATCAAAACATCACATGATCACCATTTCATATGCTTACACATGCTTTTACCAAGAGTACCAAACTCTTCATACAATAGATCAATGGATGAAGGAAGGTTTGTACATAAAATCCCTAACCAGTGCCTAGTTATTCAACATCCCCAGACTAGTTTCTAGCTTATTTATTTTATCAGTGAAGAGCCTTTAATTTGAGAGTACTGCACTTAAATCTCACAATCTTATGCAACCCTCCAAGCAGCCACCTTTTAACCTGTAGTCATATAGATCTGAACTCAGTTCAGTATCTACAGTCATGATTATCCTGTGGGAAAGATTGATATAAAACTATCAAAACAACACATGATCCCCATTTCATATGCTTACACATGCTGTTGCTAAGAATACCAAATTCAGTGCTCCAAATCCAAAGCTTTTCACTGGTGAAAGCCACAAACTAGTCTGGAGATGTTGGATGAATAGGCCCTAGATTGGGATTTTGTGCACAAACCTTCCTGCATTTATTGTTTATGAAGGCTTGCACTCGGTGGCACTACTGTATGGAGAAGTTGATACTCTTAGTAACAGCATGCGTAAGCATATGAAATGGTGATCATGTGCTGTTTTGATAGTTTTACAATATTTTACTATATATTATAAGAATAAAAAGTATTACTAAAAAGCTAAAAAGTATCAATTTGAAGTATTTTCAAGAGGAATTATTAAAAAATTTTAATATTGCCATGCTCCACCTCATATCTGTTCCAAAAATTGCTATAAAATATATTACAATTTGAAGAAAAAAATGATTAGGAAATAGATCAACTATTTCTTGCATTATTATTAGCATTTTATTTTATAATAGTTCTTCAATTCATCACTGAGATAGATTTATGTACTTATGAGGTAAAATGGTTTTCTATCAATATTGGAGCGGTATAGTTAGTTTTGATTTCCGGTCTTCTATTGTAATAGTTAATATAAATTATTATATTATGTCCAATACAGGAATAGTGCATCCATTGTTGAATTAAATTAATGTCTCCTAATTTGGTGAATCTGCTAAGTAACAGCATATTCATACCATTAACATCTTTCAAAAGTAGTTACTTATTTCATCATAAAGGCAAATACATCTTATAAAACCAATAACCACTTTTACAGTTACCCAATTTAATTTGGGTATTTGGAAAAATCTTCAACAGTCTTCTTTTCTTTTATCAGCACTTATCTTTTCCAATGATTTGTATCAGTATAAATTATACAATTCTTCCATCACCAAAAACATTTTATAGAATTTTTTTTATACACCTGGGTCTCGTTTTACGCGATAGATAGGTTCCTCAGAAAACACGCGCAAATGAAATCGTGCAAAAGCAGACGTAACTTACCTTGAAAAAGGGGGGATACGGACTGTGATTTTTTAAAAATCGCGTAAAAGCAAAGCACCAACTTAAAATTACTTTAAAATTCGCGCAAAAAAAATATAAGGAAATAAAATATGACTAATAAAAAATTTCAAATTTGAAAAAAATTGATACAAGACAAACTTTTTTTAACTATAATATTTAATTTTATTCAAAACAATATATTTTTATGCATAATTTACAGTAATTTATATATTTTTTTATACACATTTTAATTATTATCGCTATTTGCCGGTAAACAGGTTCGTTTGCAAACTGATAAAAAAATCAGATTCTTTACAAGATGAAATACAACTAGCGCCAATGTCACTCTCATGTTGTGTTAATTAATGGTTTTCTGGTGACAACGTAATTAGTAATTAATCTAACAACTAAAAATTAAATTCTTATTTTTGTCTTTAATTTTCAATTTTAATTGTGTCCACTGCTATTACTCACCTTTTAAAAATAAAATTATGTTCTATTTTAAAAAGCAAAAACAGAATGTGATTTCAAATGCAAAATTAACACGCACAATGTTTGAACAAATTTACATTATAATCTTGTAAAATTTAATGTGTGTATACATAAAATGTGGAAATCATGATTTTAATTTCATTATTGCATAAAATCTTACTATTATAAAGCACTGAAAATATTGAAATTACTAAGTTGAAAGTCGAATTTCAATAATGTGCTATTACTTTCAATATAACGTAAGTGTGCGAAATTTATTATTTAAAGTAATAGCGCAATATCGGAGTTCGAGTTCCGGTGAAACACAAATCGCGTAACTTCAAAATAGTGTTAAATAAGTCCATTTAAAAAGAGACCCAGGTGTATTTAGAATTCAAAATTATTTTTATTTTATAATTGTTCATATTTAACAAAGTCCAAGTTTGATCTGTTGAAAGTTGTTTTTGTATTTTGATAATTAACTATTTGAAGTAATCAGTTACTTTTAGTTTAAAAAAAGACCCTGTAAGAAGATATCATTAGATAATTATAGTTTATTGCACAAAACATTTTGATTTTCATTTACGTTATGTGGTACATATGAATTTAAGATTTTTGATGAATTATTACTAATTCCATCTTAATGATATATATAATATTAAGAAAGCTCTGCAGATATTTTAATAAATGTTTTTAAAAACTTAAAAATTTGACATAAAATTATTTAGAATAGTTCTGGTGAGTAGGCTTTAGGGATATTGCTCATCATTATGTGATATATTTCCCTTTCTCATTTTTATCTATATCCTCTCCTTTTATTTCATATATATGATTTCATTTTAGATTTCATTATACAAACAAATACTGTTTAAATTTTAACACAAAAATGAACTTTATTATAAAAAAAAAAAAGCCCAAAACATACACATGCGTACAAGATATGCAAACTTACAAATATTTATTATATTTGTTTTAAGCAATGTGATATATATATATTAAATACTAAAATTCATATACCATTACATACAATACTAGTCAAAAAACAAAATTTTATTAAGATCCTCATGGAGACATCCTTTGATGTAAAAGTATGATGTTTTTTGGAGTGAATGATAGGGAGGCCATTTTGTTTTGTGTGTGCGTATATATTATATGTGTAGTTGATTTTCACTTGAAAAGATCTATTTATTAATAGATGAAACCATAGTTGTGGAAAGATTTTTGTAAAATTTTATTTTTGTTTATGTAATGTTATATTTATGTCTATTTTATATATATAAATTAGTTTTAATCTATTGTCCATTATAAATTATTTCTAGCATTAAACATGTAAAAAAAAAACAAATCATAAAAAAGACTTCTATTATTCATGCCTGATTTAAAAAGTTCGTAAATTAAAATTGCCATAGAACAAAATAACCTTACATAAATCATCAGTTTCTACTTTTATTAACAATTTGTGTCAATATTTAATTTACAAGTGAAAAGCAAAATTTATTATGTAATTAGAAAGGTGAAATAGCTGTTAAGTATCCTATTATAGAGCAAAAGTTTTACTAACAACCAATCAAGAACATTGAATCAAAAGATAGTACTCTTAAAGCTTGCTAACTGCCAGATGGTGGTAATTTGAGAAGTTTTTCAGTACTGTTTTACTATGTCTAACTACGTCTAGATGCCTATTAGTGAACAATGGTAATGGTTCAATGATTAACTGATTGGCTATGGTCTTCTATTGAAAAGAGAAAACTTATGCCTAATGGGAATCTGAAGAAAAACTTTTCAAGTTCTGCCAAGACCTGATTCAAATCTAGCTGGCACATGCTTTGCCATTACAAAAGCCTTTTATTATCTAAATAGCTGGACTAAATTAAAGAAAGAAAAGATTCAAATATAAAATAAAATTTAACTTAGATTATATATTTCAAACATTTTTGCTTCAACCAAATGTTTTATAATTTTAAATTTTATTAAAATAAGTTTTAATAAATTCTAAGGCAGTACGCAATTTTCTTATACTGAACGTTTCTTATATATGTAAATAGAGGGATTTGAACTCAGGATATTTCAGAATATTTATTCTCCACTCTATCTCAAGCAACTAATACACATGATCACACACATCGGTTGTTTGAGATAAGGTGAAAGATGAATAGACTTCGCTAACAACACTCGTGCGATAAACAAGAAAGACTCCTACATAGTCTTGTCCTGGAAGTGGACTGACAAGCTGAAGTGCTTTGATTACACCCCCCCCCCCAGTCAAAAACAATGCTCAGCAAATTATTTATTTAATTATCTAACAGAATGTAATGTTTTCTTATATTAGCGTATTAACGTTATACATAGAATTATATATATAAGAAGTTTTAATAAACCATCAAACATCACATTATCACCATCTCTACACTAGCACATAATTTGTTGTAAACAAAGGCAAAACTCCTCCCATACAGTAGTGCCATCCTGTGCCAAACATAGTAATCAATGGATTAAATCCTAAGATCTAGGTGCAGTGCTCTCAGATCCAAGGCTCCTCACTGATGATGGCCACAAGCCAGAAACTAGTCTGGGGATATTGGATGAGTAGGCACTAGATAGGGATTTTATGCACAAGCCTTCTGGCATCCATTGATTACTCTGATTGGCACAGGGTGGCACTACTGTATGGGGAGTTTTGCCTTTGTTTACAAAAAGTTTTAATAAAGTGATTTTATTTGGTTGATCAGATCTTAGTTTACAAAAAGTTTTAATAAAGTGATTTTATCTGGTTGATCAGATCTTAGTTTAGTTATATATATAAACTACAGTAAAGGAAGCAGTTATGTTGGAAGTTGTAGGAAATTCAGAACGTTCTGCATTTTATTTTGTATTAATATTACTAATCATGTAAATTTATTTCTATAGTAAATATTTTCAAATTTAGCTTTACTCACAATTTAGTTGATTAAATATATAGTTCAGCTGGTTTAAGATGCATATTACAACATTTCCTGTTTTTATAAGCAGGCATTATATAAGTTACCCAAAGATCCTCTTGATTTTTAGTTTATTGTAAATAAATTATTTAATTCTAAGCTTACTATATGTATACTTTACAGCAGGGGTCCTCAACCTTTTTGCACTTAAGAGCACATTCTATAATACCAGCCAGGTGGCAGGTACCATTTATTTTTTCAATGTAAATTTATAGTTGGATAATACACATAATGTACAAAAAAATATTTATTTCAAAAATAAAGTATAGTATGTCCTACAATTTGATTACAATATAATACAATAATTTATAAGAAATTTTAAAAATTAAATTTATTTGTATCAGATAAATAATTTTTTATCGTATTCAGATAGCGGTGGGCACACGTAAAATGGTCTGCGGGCATCATGGTGCCCAAGGTCATAGGATTGGGGACCCCTGCCTTACAGTATTCTCTAAACACTAAAAATCACATGATCATCATTCTTTATGCTTACACAAGCTGTTTTCACAAAGGTAGAACTTTCTACCTTCCTGCATCCACTGATTATTCTAACACTGAGTGGTGCTACTGTATGGAGAGTTTTGCCTCTGTGTTCTCTAAACAATAAGTAGACAATTTATAAAATAAATGTGAAGCATGTATATATAAAAATATTTATGGAAATATTTCAATTTTTTATTATTTTATTTTAATTATTATAAATTCATTATAATCGAGAATTTAAAAAGGGTACTTTAGTATTAAAGCTGCAACATGGAGCATGTATTAGACATACTGTGGCTGTTCACATTCATATCAATCCACTGATAGCTTTATAATCTTGTGATCTGATCAAAATAACATGTACATGGATCTTGTACATGGTATTTTGTCAAGAATTACAGAGTTATTGGGAGGTTGATACGAATGTGAACAGGTGCAATAGGTCTAATACATGCTCTGTGTTGCAGGACTAAAAATAAGTAAAAGTAAAAAAATAGTAAAACATTACAAACATATAGATCATTTTCAATAACAAATGCATTCAAATATCTATGACTTTCAACATTAACAAGTTTCAAAAAAAAAATTGTGACTTTCAACACTATCAACTTTTAAGAACAACATTTAAAATAAAATGTGATGTGTGATATTACAATAATGATGCCATTAATCAAAAAAATAGTTTAAATATACTCCAAACAAGCAGTAAATGACTTTGATTTTAAAGTAATTTAGATAAAATACATTAACTATATTTCTATGACACCATATAATATATAACAGGAATTTACACGTTAAAACCAAAATTTTCACATATACTATTACCACAGAAAATGGAGATTTACAGTAAAAATTTTGCCTCTGAAAATGTATCACATGATTGCAAAGTATGCTGGGATTTTCAGAGAAATGCTAATAAATGGTGTTCTTTTTTTCATAAAGAATTTAAACCAAAAGTACAAAAAAAATAAAATACATATTAAACATTAGACTTTTATCACATTTTTATTTATCCTGGCTCTTGTCAGAAAGAAATCTAGATAATAACTGAAAATGTTGAAGTATTACAAAAAAAAAAATGCGTTGATAAAAAAAGCACATTTTCACGTATACTCGCAGGGATTATTTTCTTTCATTTTGACATCATCGTGACATTACACATTTATTGTGAGTGTGAAAAGGCCTCCTATCGCCTCTACATTGCAGCTTTAATACTAAAGTACCAAAAAAGGTAATAGTTAATATTCAATATTGATGCACTTAGACTAAGTGATAATAAGATGAATAGACTGATAAAAACAGCATAACCTCCTGTGATTAAATTTATTAAAAACAAGGATTACAAAAGAAAATCTCATTCTATTTATGTTAATTGGTGTAGAATATACTATTAATAAATCATGAGGATTTCATTTTATTAATTGTATTTTGTAATGCAAGATACAGTGGTATCTCATAAATTACATATATACATTTGAGTTATGTTACTAGTGGGGGAGTATCCTATATATCAAATTTGCCTAATTTGGTATAATGATTTATTTCTGATATTTTTTGTTTATGTAAATCCCCACTAACACAAAAGAAACATTGAAGTAAAACAAAAGAAAAATGAATTTTAAAAAATTTGACTTATTGAAAATTTTAAAAAAGATATCTTTTATTTCAACTCTATTTGAATTATGATGTCCCTATATTTTATTAATTTGAGTGTATTATCAGTTCTTACTTATGGATCTGAAACTTGGACACTTAACAGAAAAACAATACAAATACTTTAGACTACTCAGATGTATGTTAGTTGTAAGAAGAAGAGATTAAAAATGAAATACATGAATGAGAGAACAAACAGATATTAATGACATCATTGAAAAAATTAAGAGATCGAAGTGGAGTTGGGCTAGATATATTGCTAGAAGAGATGATAATAGATGGACAGTTAAAATCTTAAGCTGGATTACAAGAGCTTGTAAAAAACCTAGAAAGAGACCACATGAGATATTGATGGATGAAATAAGTGTGCTGGTTAATGTGAAAAAGAGAGGCTAGAGATCAGAGCAGGTGTATTGAATTTGAAGAGAATCATGCAGTGGATTGATAATCATTGAAAATGATCGTAATATACGTCTTTGTGCATATATTTCAGGAAAGTGTGTTGGAATGGAAAATTTTAAATCTATCTATAAAATATGTATATGAAGTTAAGTTTAAATGTATCTAATATATATATATGAAGTTAGATTATTCAATGTGTTTATATTTAACTCATTCAAAAAAGTGAAATGATTTCAAAATGCAAGACGCATAGTGTAAGAGGGATCTGATGTTCTATGCTGATGGATAATTGTGATATGACAGAGTTGAAATGAAGAATGCATTGCTAAAACCTTCCTCAAAAACTTAAATATATATATTGCAATGATTGTTTACTCTTTCACAAAGTTTTAAAAGTAGGTAGAAAAACAATCCCTCTCTTGTTAATATGACTATGAAGTGTTGTTGCCTCTTTTATATTTTAACTGACATTTAAAGGGTATATCTGGGCTAAGAATAATCTATAGATTAATGCATGATTTAATAATAATAAACAATGTATTTTTGGAAAGTGTTTGATATCATGTTGTGAATGCAGAAATTTTGACACTTACAAATCAAACTAATGATTTGTTATGTATAAACACTGAACAAATAGTGATATATGGGAGTGTGACATAGGCCAACAGATGAATGTTGGTTCAGTACAAAATGCAATCTTAAGAGTTATTTGTCTTTATCAGATGTCTTTGTTTATTTTAGAAATTTGCGATAGTATAAAAGTTTCAAATATATCCACATATATATAAAAAGTTCAAATATATCTAAAACATATATATGAAGTTAGGTTATCCCATTTGTTTATAGTGAAGTGAGAGATGTTTTGATAAAAAGTAAAATGTTTGAAAATATATAAATTTACATTACAAAGGAAAATATTTATGTAAAACAACTAAAGAAACTTCCTAATAGTAGAAAAAATGGTCTCCAATTAGAAATTTGTTACATTTTAATTACCATTTTTACAGTTTTTTTTTTCTAGTTGCTACATAAATTTTATTAATGAATAAAGTTGGAGAAAATATATACTTTTAATATGCCTGATCTGATCAAGATTCAGATTTATTTACTTATGATCGATTGCTACAAAGACCAAATGACATCTAAATATAAAAACATGACTCAAGTTTTTATGACCTTTTAAACTAAATTAGGCCAAATTTGCAAAATTTAATTATTCGCATAAATGGCTTTCAATTTGAAAAGAGATTATGGCAAAACTAAACTATTTTTTTAGCAAAATTATACAGAAAATTAATGTTATATGTAATTGAATGGAAAAAAATATTAAAAACACTGAATTTATTTAAAGGGGGGGTGGGAGAAAGCATATCTTTTTATATTAATTAGAATAATGTAAATATTTTTGATTCTCATGACATTATAAAATAATTATAAAACTAATAAAAAAAAACAATTTTGAAAATAGTAAAAGTGATTTTGAAATAATAAAATTGCAACTTGACTTCTGCAAATTGACCTTTGAAGTATGTAGCTTTTGTATCTATTGAAATCTTAGGGAAAAATAAAATATAGATGCATTACTATTCTATCAAATCATTCAACATAAACTAGTGTTTAAATGCCATCACGAGTGTCTTTATGACTTAAAAAACTTAATAGATAATATGACTTTGAGAGAGCTTCATATTTTCTTAAAAGAGATAAATATTTTTTTCTTTATTTTTTTTTATATGCTTAAAATAAATATTAATAAAATATAATTTGGCCTAACATCACATTTTAAAAAGTTTAAAAAGACAGTTGTTTTAGATATAAGCACTTAGAGGTGGTTAAGAAAAGCTTAAAAATTATTTACTGGGAAGTGAGATATATGAACTCCTTCAGGGTGGGATATTTATACATTTAATGTAATATGCTAAGTATAACTTTCAATATCATGATCATAGTGATGCTTCTGTGGAGTAGGATATAAATACCCCATTCTGGGGGAATTCATATATCTCACTTTCCAGGTAACAATTTTCAATCTTTTTTAACTCATGCTTCCAAGTGTTATATCAAAATTACAAGTGCATAACGAAAATTAAAAACTCATATTAAAATTACAAAAGACAGTTGTTTTTTAAGAATTTATATAAATATTAAAAATTATTTTTTTAAAAATTACAAATTTTTATTTGCTTTAATTTGTACAGTATTGCAGTAAGGCATAGAGACAGAATTAAACAGATCTACAAATTTTCCCATCTTTGTTAGAAAAATCATTTCTTAGTTATGAATCAGATTTTTTTGTGTGTGAACTTCTATAACAATTCAATTTCTTAATTGGTTAGCATTGAATTTGGAAGCATGGGGTTGATTCTATACACATATAGATTAGAATATTATTTAGTTGATAAAATCTATTTATTTTGATATATTTCAACTACCTAGTTTTACTTTTATATAATTTCATAAAGTTGAACAATATCAAAATACTGATATATTGGAATGTTTAGGACATGAAAAATATTGTATGCATCTATACTATATTTGAAGATATGAATGTTATATATTAAAGAATAGAAATGAAGAGATAATATCCATATAAATAGAAATAACCTTTAACCTTTGGTGTTAAAAAGAAATTATTAATTACTGCTAATTGACAATCCTGAGGCCAAACTGAATTTTTCATTAAATCTATAATAGCTCTTTTGTTTAATCCCCCCCCCCATATGTCATAGCATTAGCCGGGAAGTGAACCCACAACAACTGTCTGCAAGCAGCTGTGCTGACCTCTTGGCCAATGCTTGACTTGTTTTTTGTTGAAGCATATACATGCATGTCCAAATTTCCTTTGTCATCTTTATAGTACAAATACACATCGAAGATCAAATCTGTTTGTAATAGAGGAATACATCTGGGCTCATCTTTTATCTATCAGACATGTTTTCATGTCTGCAAAGGAAGGCTCACTTTGATTTGTCCCCAAATGTTTTGTAACTTTTAGGGTCAAAATGTATGTTCAACACTTTTTAATCCAATACTTAGTGTTATCTCCTCTCCAATATCATTGCTTGTTTCAATTTCATATATCAAATGCTCCTTTTACAGATCATGCCACTGAGCATGCTGATCTATTAGGCCAATATAACACCAAATGTCTTATTGGCATATCATTTAAAAATTTAAATAAGGTGATTTCTCCATCCAAACATCTTTGGTCAACCTTGCCAATTGTTAAGACTCTAATTAAGTTCCAAAATGTTTGTGCTTTTCAATCATAGTTGAAATTTACTGCAAGGTACAATTCCAACCTGAATGTTTCCTAATGACTGATTCAAGCTAAATCTTAAATATACATGTGTTTTGTGTAACAATTATCGAGAAGAAATGCTACATCCTTTTTCAAACCTGCCCATACTTCTCCATCTTGTGTTTCATAAGTATACAATCAATTACTTAAAATATACATATTTTCAGCCCTGTTATGCATCTGTAATTATTCACACACTAAGAAACATGTTGCTTGCACACTGCTCCATAATATTTGACAATAAGAAATACAGTATACTGTAAAGAAATAAGGATTGGTTCATCTTGTACTTATACTCTCTCAAATTTTTACCCAGGAACATTATAACCAAAACCTGGCAATCAAAAATCTACCTCAGTTGTGCTCTCTCATAGCTTAAACCTTTATTCTCATTGGCACTCCCCATCACATTTTATTCCTGAAAAGAAATATCCAAACTCTTCTCCTGTTTAGTCATCATCATGATTATTTTAGAATATGACACTCCTCAAATTTAGATTACACGGCATTGAAATTAAATAACTTATTATACCATTAAGGTTATAGTTTCATCAAACTTTTGCCTATGTAACAAATTTATTCTAAGCCAATAAACATCACATGATCACTTTTTTTTTTCATATGTCGAATGCATTGACCGGGAAGCGAACTTGAGCTCACTGCCTAGAAGGCAGCTATGCTAAACACTAGGCCTCCAACACTTGACTGATTACTATTTCTTATGCTTGCTCTTAACTGTTATTAAAACAGGCAAAACTCTATACGTATTTAATAACAGTTAAGAGCAAGCATAAGAAATAGTGATCATGTGATGTTTATTGGCTTAAAACCAATCCTACCTAATAGGATAGTGGTGGTTATGGTTATTAAAGAACCAAAGACATCAAAATGTATGGGTGCTGAACTGAGTTCAGATCTATATGACTATATAAGCTGATAAGCTTGGATTGGAAATATTATAGTGTTTTCAATTTGTCTCATAGTTTTGTAGTTAAGTAGAGGTAAAAAGTGGCTGCTGGAGGGTTGCATTAGATCCTAAGATCTAGCTGCAGTGCTCTCAGATCCAATGCTCCTCACTGACAAAGGTCACAAGCCAGAAACTAGTCTGTAGGCACTAGATGGGGATTTTATGCACAAGCCTTCTGGCATCCATTGATTTCTCTGACTTGTACTGAGTGGCAATACATATAGAGAGTTTTGCCTGTTTTATTAAATTTGTTCTATTATAAATATATTAATATTTGTATATAGTTTGTTATTAATAGTTTTTTTAAATAAAAAAAAATGTGCATTCATTTTTCGTTTTCTAATGTAGTGGTCATCTTATTTTTTGGATGTTCATTTTATGTTTATAACTTTATTAAGAAATGGTGCTTGTTGGAGATATTATTCTTAGTAAATAATAGTAACGGAATATAGGAGAGTAAGTAATGATATCTTTTTTTAGTAATCTTTATGGAATGAATGATATGTGTACTATTTTAACATGCTTCGAGAATATCCTCAACCCCAGACCGGTTTCTGCTTCTGGCGTCATCAATTAAGTCATGTGACATCTGACTTGATTTTTTTTTTTTTTAATCATTTTATTTTAACATGTAAATGATCTGAATTGTAAATTTAAAATTATTTATAATTTTTTTGTTACTTTTTAATTTTTGAACACATGCTTTTTATTTAACAGAATTTATATTTAAAACCTTTAATTGTACTCAAAGAATTTTGTTGATAGTTTTGTCTTTTTTCATTTGAACTTCTCATTTTCTTGCCGTAACATATGACTAGTCTTGCGTCCTTCTGACATTTTGGTGACAAGAAGTATTTGGACTAATTAATGTTGGAAATTGGAGATTTAAAAAGCTATCTGTTCAAAGGCATCTGTTTAAATAGAAAAAAGCATTAGATATTTTTTATACATGTCATATATGTGTGTGTATTTGCGCTATCAAAAATAAATTTATGGATTAGGTGTAAAGAGCAAACATTAATAGTTTTAAACTAATATTTAAATTGAAATTACTAACTGATCATTTGATTCTTTATAAAATAAGAGCAGCTCCCTGCTTTTTTGCTATTTATTATAGGGCGAAATAATCACTGATTACCAGATGGTAATACCTTTAAATACCATCCTTAATCAGTTTTTGTATTTTACCCTTATCAGTGAGAACTTAGGATTCAGAGCTAGAAGTAATGCAGATATGCATTTAACCTTCAAAATCCTATTTTACTATTTAAATTAAAAGCCTGAAATTCAAAATAGCCAAAAGTTTTGAACCCAAGTCAACTTCCTCAACACTTATATAGATCTGAGCTTGAATTAGTAATTATATATTTTAGTAACATCAGTTTTTGTTTTTTTTTTACTATAGGCACATACTTTCACAGAAAATAAAAACTTTTTTTTCATTCAAATCTATAAGATCATACTAGAACCCAATACACCCACATCCCAGCCCCCCTCCAAGACCAGGAAGCAAGCCCTGGGAGCTCTCCAAGCAACAGACTCAGTCCTCAAGACCACAAAGATGAGTGTCACAGTAAACCCAATCCAATGTTCAAATCACAGTTGAACTCTTTGGGAACTTAAGTTTTGTCCATCATGTTTCAGCTTCCAGACAACTTATAAAAAACTAGAAGCCTTAAACCATGAGGTCCTTAATTATTGGTAAAAATCAAATGATAAAACTAGAAGCACAATCCATATGATGAAGTCCAACTGTTAACAATCCAATGTCATAATAATTGCTAAATTTAAAATCATAGTGCAAATCTCTAGGATTTCCAATGCCTTGTATAAAAAATTCATCTTACTTTCCAAAATCAAGAACTTTAATGTATATGTAGTAACCAGATGATTGCATTATGTGTTATACCACAATATAATTCTAAATCCATAGAGCAATCAAAGATGTACATAGAGTAATGTATCCATTAAAATCTCATATTGAATAATGTCCATCATGTTTCAGCACTCTGATAACCTATGAAAATCAGAAGCACTAATCCATATAGTCAAATGTTAAAATTATTGATTTGTATAGTTCAGCATTAAAGATAGAAAAAAAAGTTTAATATAGAATGTAAGGTTGAATAATCAAGCAACACTTGAAATCAAATGTTCAGATACAGTCTAAAACAATTCACTATAGTAAAAAAAATTCTTTTTCACAAGTCAAATCTCAGATCTAAAATGCAAGCACAAAACTGCAATGAATAACGTTGTCATTTTTAACACATGAATGAGCCATCCAAATCTGGTAAAAACATTTTAAAAGACAGTCAGTAATCCAGCATCAAATGCATGGATAAAGATAAAACAACACGTGAAATAAATGATCAGGTACAATGAGAAACAATTTACGATTGTTGACAAATTCTTTCTTTGAAAGTAAAATCTCTGGTTTAAAAAGCAAGCATTAAAGTCTAAATGAAAAACGCTACTATTGCTAACAAATAAATGAGCTATCTAATTCTGGTAACGATCCCCAGAGCACCTTTTTCCCAGTTATGCCCCATATAAAAACTAGGATTCAGGCCCTCAGAGGTCCTCCCAACAATCAGACACTTTCACCCAGTCAGCAAAGCTGCCTTAAATCAAAATATTCCCTGAAAATTAAGTTTTTCAATACAAATCTCTTGAATTTACATGATTGTCAGTTATTTTTAACTGCACTCCAAAGAAAAATTTTATTTATGCTTACTTGTTGTCTGATGGTGCCATAATTCTTGTGTACAAAGGAACCTAAAAGGTTACTCTGGTCAATTGGAAACTTTTTAGAGAAAAAAAATTCTCTAAAATATAATTTTGGTAACTAAAACAGGGAGCCAGTAACAGCGTAAACTGGAGACCCTGGCTCCCTCTATTTTACCTTTATTTTGAAGTCCATGAATTTGAAAAAAAAAAAATTGAACACTTTTAGGTCAGTCATAATATACACAATGACAATTTCTTCAGTAAGTTCATTAATGAAAAAATTAAAATATTAAAAAATATGTTTATCCATATGCTAGGCAAACATTAGTAATGCATATAAATGTTTAGTTGTTAATGATATATAAAGCCAAAAATTTGCAAACAGATACTAAAAGTTTCTTTTCAAATGAAAACCGAAAAAATGGGTTGAAAACTGCTATCATTTAAGCATTTTTATGCTAACCATCACAATGTAGCAAAAATATGTGAAGTTTATAGTTTTAACAGAGGCAAAACTCTCCATTTGATAGTGCCATCCAGTGCAAGCCAGAGTAATCAATGGATGTAAGAAAGTTTGTGCCTAAAATCCCTATCCAATGCCTACTCATCAAATATTTCCCAACTAAATTTTAGCATGTGGCTGTCATCAGTGAGAAGCCTTGAATATATTATGAACTATAGTTAAAAGTATAATAATAAATAAATAAAGTCATATATCATATGACTTAATTTGATAAGCTTGTAATTATAAACTAAAATAAAGAGCATGCTTATAGCTCTAACTAGCTTTATCAATAAATGCCACAAGAGAACGCATTTAAAATCTCCAGCTAAAAATTGTTCCCAGTCCCAGACCAGTTTCTAGCTATTGGCTTTCCTCAGTGAGATATTAGGATCTTGTGTCTGGAATATCCTAGTGCCTCACTGAGGAAAGCCAATAACTAGAAACTGGTCTGGATCTAGGAATAATTTCTAGATAGAGATTTTAAATTATTTCTCTTGTGGCATGTTAAACTGTTAAAATAATCATACATACATCATTGATTCTTAACAGGCAAAAAAATATAAAAGTAATTCTATTCTAAATATTTATCCTCAGTAAAATTGTCAACAGAAATAGACTGACAAAGTTTATTGATTAATAACTCATATCTTTTAAGTCTACCATCATAATCAACAATTTACATAAATTTATAAAAAACATTGAAGTGATTAAAAAGTCTGGTTATTTTATGTTATTGATTCTCAATTGTATACAATATATATAGAAAAAAGTTACAATTCTATGACAAATGTTCGTCTTTACATGAAATGATAGCAGAAAGACAGATACAATGGATCATGTGATATACTGTCACTTTTATGTCTGCATTCCTGCCTTTGAAACAACAAATAGAAAGGCCACAGTTTTCATTATCAAATTTTTTGTCGCAATGACATGCAAATGTCTTTGTAATCAATTAAATATAATTAATGAATTTATTTTTTAATTAATCAATATTTTCTAATGAATTAAATTTAATTAATCATGCTAATAAATTACACTAATAAATGGCATTTAATCTGTTCATTTTTTTTTTTTTTAAAGTTATATCTTTGACTCTATTGATCACCAGAGTATCTTCCACATATTTTGAGGGATGATACTGTTTCCACCTTCAGTTTTTCTTCACTATTTTGCTATTATCTATAAAATATATTTCACAATTTGCATTTATTTAACAGTAGAAATTAGAACTAAAATTATTAGTTTAAAAAAATCTGAAGATGTCAGATTTCAAAATTCAAAAGAGCCAACAATGCTTGTGATTGGTTGAATTATGATACAAAAAAACTTAAATGCCTCTGATTGGTAGATTTTTTATTCTCAGGCTTTTAGAGCAAGCTTTTTTATTTTATTACTTTGGACAGAAAAGTTGTAATTTTCAGTAACGGATGTACATATTTATCCTTACTTAAGCAACATATTTGCAATATATATATATATTAAACAAAAAAAAAATAGTTGATTACAATTAGATTTTATTTGAAAATGTTAAGTTTTTAAGAACATGAGTGAAATAAAATCGTAACTATGAGAAATGTAAATCAAGATTGACTTGCTGAAAAAAAAAAGTTTCTTCAGAAATTTTTTGAAAATTTTTTATAATAATGAGTGCAGTTTTAAATGTTAAAACAGAACTTTGTTGGTTTTTGATATCTAAACAAAAATTCATTTCACTTTTAAAATAGAATTCAAATAAGAAATAATTCATTCAATATTTTTTTTATAAATTGGCAAAGGAAACCATCCACAGATATTGTTCATATTATGTATTTCGTTTTAGTACTTTATTTTTTTATTTTGCAAAGTTCAAACATTTTTAAAAAATTTCATTCATAAACTTATATTTGTAATAAATAATGTAAAGATTATCAAAATATGATATAGAATAAAATTTTTAATTGCAAAGATAAAATATTGCAAATATAACTGAAACTGCCACCAGGTTTTTTGAAGAAGAATGGGAGAAGTTACTAAAAAAGTTATTCAATGTTTACTAATAAATTATATAAAAGTACTTTTAAATTATGTTAATAAATTATAATTAAAATTTTTTTTTCTTTGAATAAAAGTATTTTAAACAACAAATATAGGAATATTTTAAAAATATTTTTATCTTTTATCATCATCATCATTATTATTATGATAATGACGATGTTTCAAAAGGTACTTTATTATTTCCTTTGGTTTACATAGTTTCTATTATATTATGTTTACAATTTGATCGAACAACGATTACAGTTCCGGTTTACCATTCCTTTAAATACAAATTTGCTTGTGATAATTTTGAAAATGTTCTTTATTCTAATGCAGTAAACTTATCAGACCCCATCAGTGCCAAGCATCATGGCAGCTACATTTGTATTATATTCATTTTGGTGCACCAGGTGCAGCTTTATAATAGGGAAAAATACTTGGTGTCATTCGGCCACATTCATATATAAACTAATACAAATCAAAGATATAGAACTATCGTGAGATCCAATTTATATGCTGCGACTTGATCACTTTTAAAAGAACAATCAAGACTATAAGAAGCACAAGACAGAAAGTATTATTATTATCATCATTGTCATTGTTGTTGTTGCTACTGTTATTGTTGTTGTTATAATAATAATTTGAGTGATTTTGTTCATATACCTAAAAAAATTTAATCGGAAAAATATTGATTCAATTGATACAAAACAGTGAATGGTTTAAAATTGCTATAATTATATCTGCCAGTTATTCAATTGTTAGATTTTTATTTAATTGGTGAATATAGTTTTGAATATCACCATTTATTAAATCCAAAGTTTATTATAATGATTTGTCATAATGTATACATATATGTGTGTGTAATATTTTTTTTTTTTTTAAATTTTAAAAGAATAAATACTTTTATTGTTTAATTAAGCAATTAAATATTAAAATGTGGTCTATTTGAAATGAAATATTTTATCAATAAACATCATGCCTGTACTTTTTAGTAATCACTCTTTGGGTTTGATCTAGTGACTCTGTGTGATTCCGAATTCTAGACTAATTTTCTACGATTTTTTTAATAATTCCAATTGAATTAATAAAAATAAAATTTTAAGGACATTTTATTTCATCATATTCTATTATATTTGTCTCATTTTCTAGTTTATGCATAATCCATGTTTGTGTGTAATGATTAAAGACTATTTTTACATACATGCAGAATTTTATTTTATAATTATTCTGAAATTTTTTTAGTACAAATCAACAATAATCCAAGTACCACGTGATATGCTTTAACGGTCAAAATAAACATTTAAATATATTATTAATATTTATTTCAATTTGTTTTCCATTTATAATTACATATTTTCTTTTTAAATTTTATAAAAACAAATAAAACTATTAATTAACAAATTATGACACGATACATTATAACGGAAATAATATTTAAATACAAAATATTTATTTAATCCATCGAGATTAATACTCCAACTTTGGTCTATTAAGTAAATGTAATACTCTCGATCCAAAGTAGAAGATAAGACTATTTTAGAGAAATTTTCGTACATTTTTTCTTTGTATCTCAATTAATAAAGACTAATCTTAAGTTTCATCTTGTGCTTTAGATTGAGAATATTTCATATACTTAATAGATCAGTGTTGGAGTATTGATCTTGATGTATTATATAATATTCGCTAAAAAGTTTATATTTAAAATATTTATTTGTATTTATTTATTTTTTCAATTAGTATTATTGTCATTTATATATAGATACGGCTATTCTCAAGTGATTGAAATACTATTTTAGCCTTTATATCTATAATGAAAATTTGATTGTTTCTTTTAATGTGGCTTTATTTTTGAAGCTAATTATTTAAAAATGCAGAATGTAGATAGATATGCAATGGAAGTTGAAATATTTGTTTGTTGGATTATGAAATTAAACTTAAATAAACATTAATTGGGGGCACACATCCGAAAAATAAATTCTCTACATTTTTATACTATCAAATGTTTAATTACTGTTTATAACTTAAATTTTTGCTCACCTGAAGATAAATACCATTATTGGAGTGTTTACTCTTTATTACACCTATCTATGAATAATAATATTAAGCAGTCTATGCTAAATAGAAATAATAAGAAGTTGACCTAAAAATTCAAGTACAGATTCCTTGAACCAAAATATTATGACTTTTTAATAAAATTAAATTTAGGGATCATTACCAAATTTATATATTTATAAATACATAAGGTTCTGCACAAATGTAAATTTTCAATGTGGACTTTGTCATACAGTCATAGAGACCCAATCGCATTTATTTTTTGAATGTAAATCCTTTGAAAACATCCACTCAGCAATTCCCAGTCTATTCCAAAGATCTAACAGCAGCTTAACCTCTATATTTCAAACATTTTTTTGTGGTAATTATCCAGAAGAAATGCTGCATCTTTTTCAAACCTGCCCATATGTCTCACTTTTATGCATACTTAAAAAATATATAAAATACTTTGTCCTATAATACATCTGTAATTGTTCACACATTAAGAACTATGTGGCCTACTCCTCCAAATTATTGGACAATAAGAAGTACAATGTACTAACGAAAATAACAAGGAATGGTCCAACTTGTACTTTTACTCTCTAAAATTTTTATTCAGGTACATTATGATCAACAATCTACCTCAGTTGTATTCTGTCATACCTTAAACCTTTATTTCCATTAACACTTCCCATTAAATTTCTGAATCCTTCTTTAGTTTAATATGCAATATTAGAGTATGCCACTCTTTAAATTTGAATCACACTTCATCGGAGTTAAACAACTTATTGTATTATGGTTGTAGTTTCACCATACTTTTTCCCATGTAACATAAAGTTACTCTACTGTAAATATGTTATTATATATAGATAGTTTGTTAAATATAATATTTTGTGTTTTTCCTTTAAATTAATGCTTCCACATTTTTCCTATATGCACTTTGCTGCACCAGATGCATTTTTTATATAATAATAACATTAGCAGACAATCAAGCATTGGTGGCCTAATGGTTAGCATAGCTGCTTTCCAAGCAGCAGGCCTGGGTTCACTTCCCGGTCAAAGCTTTGACATATGAAAAAAAAAATTATACTAGGAGACATCCAAATACTTTCTGAATTAAGTTAGAATTAATGATAGTAAAGGAGGAAAAAATTCTACACACAATATTTACTATGATACCTCATCTTTAATGTCACAGCATCTGAGACCCTAACATGAGATCTCTAACTATAAGAAGTATCGCTAATTATTACATTGTTTTTCTTATTAATGTAAATATATAAAATATATGATTATATGTAATTCCACATACCATTGAATGTAAAATTCGTATAAGTCCTATTGCTACCCTAGTATATGGAAAAAAAAAACTTCTGTAACATTTCAATAAAAATTTTTGAAATTTAATTACTATCTATAGTACACTATTACTTTTTCTCATGATTTGTTTAGTCTGTGGATATTTCTTAAATTAGAAATTCTATGACATAACTATAAGGATATGCATATAGGATTTTTTCAAATAGGGGATTATTTACATATGTATTTTATTTATTTATTTATTTTTGTAATAATTTTTAAAATCTGTATGTTAAATTCAAAAAACAAAAATGTTTATTCTGGTATGATCTGAAGTATCTTTTTCAAACTTAAGTCTCTATGAAAAAGATAATTGAAATAATAATAAAATTCATTTCAGATAAAAACTTTCTATATCTTTATCATTTTAATATTTACTTGATGATTTTCAAATTATTAAATAACTAATATCCATTTTTGGTTCAAAGTATTTTTTTAAAAACCTTTTAAAAAAGTTATAATGTAAGTACAAAATGTAATGTTCAAATTTCAATTTTTTAAAAAAATGTAATCATAATCACTTTTAAAATTCCAGTCATTTAAAATTTTAAAAGAAAAAGTATTTTTATTTTATAATAAAATGAATTATTTCAAAACGTTATTCTCTGTAACGTTAAAGATTTTTTTTATTTTATTTAACCATTTCATTTAAACCTTTCACTAGTAATTTAATAACATTTTTATGAATTTGAGAATAGCTTTACCTAGAGCTATATGGTTTAATGAAGTGGAAAAATATTGGATTTTAGAGCTCAAGGCCCACAGATTATGGCACCAGATGTCATGCCCACTGTTCATTCTTTTGACAAGTAGCAGGGTTAGCATATGGTAATGATGCATTATGTGTTAGTAAAAGGGTTTTAGATTATTTAGAGAAAGTACAAAGGGAAGTAGGAAGACATGCATTAGATGCAGAGGTGTGGACAGCAAAGGTGGCAATTCAAGAAGAAATGGGATGGTCAAGTTTTTATATGAGGGATGCAAAAAGTAAAATGAAAATGTTTGGTAGGTTGCAGTTTATGGATAGTAAAAGAATAGCTAAAATAGTGTTTAATTGGGTTATGAGTAAAGGGCAAGTAACAAGATGGGTGAGAAAGGTAATGTGGTATGCAAAAGATTTGGATAAAGAATTTATATCGGTATACTTTTATAAAAGGTGGGATGATTGTATTAGGACGATTGTTGAGTGTTATAGTGGTAAGGAATGGGATAAAAAAATAAATGCATTAATAAAAAATAGGAAGTTGGAGAGATGGAGAACTAGTATGGAGGGTAAGAAGAGTTTAAATACATATAGAAGTAAATGGAACATTGGATGTGAGTTAATTTATGATAGTAGTAAGGAAATGAGTTTATTGTTTAAGGCTCAAACGGGATCTTTAGAAACAAGAGAATATACATGTAAATGGAAAACTATGGGTGATTTAGTGTGCAAATTGTGTAAGGAAGGTATAGAATGAATTAGGCATCTGTTGATTGAATGTAAATGCTTGAAAGCAGAAAGGGTACAGATAATGAAATTATGGGATAATAGATATTATACAGAAAGTGAGTTATTGGTTTTTATGCTGGGTTTGCGAAAAGATAGGGATTTAGATATAAAGGCCATAGAGTTGACAAAGATTATGTTGAGGAAATGGGATCAGGCAAAATATGGGAAGACTTGAGTGGGGAATGGAAAATAAAGTGGCTAACAGGTTTATCTGGGCATAATTGCTGAGATATTTTTGACTTTGTTTAAGGAGAAGCCAGAATACATCACATCACATCACATCACATCATGACAAAAACTGAATAATAAATTATTCTTTTTTTTATAGCATCACCTTTTGTAACAAACATTTATATAAATGTAAAGAAAAAAAAACAAGTATTAAAAGTTTTTTTTTTTTTTGATTACATATAGAAAATTAAATTATATCATTCCTTTATGAAGATTTAATAAAGTGAATACTATATGCCATTTTCAAAGAAAATATATTAACTTTTTTGATTAAAATTATTTTTATAATTTTTTTAATAAATTATATCCTGTCTATCAAGCTTAGCAGATGATTTTTTTTAATATACAGTTTCAGGGGCATACAGTAAATGTTAAAAAACAAAATGTCTGACAAGTAGCAGTTGTATTTAATATTTACATTTGTTTATTATTGTTATTTTAAAAATAAAAAAATTCTGAAAAATTAATTATAATATTTCCAATTTATTATTATTTTTGTGTATTAAGTCAACTTATTATCTACAAAACAATAAAAATATAAGAAACATAATATCATGTGCTTTTCAGGAAGGCAGAATTTCGTACCTTTGTAAATACTTCAATGCATGCTGTTCTAGATCACAAACTTTCATCATTTTGCCAATATTCCAGTGACAAAAACAAAGGCACTGAATGAAATGTAAGCAAATTATGACAATGTTTAGAGTGTATTGGTATTTACACATTATAATATATATATAATAAAATTGAAATAAAGGTTCTGAATGGAATTTATAATCGATTTATTAATTTTTTTAAACTTAACAACTAACAAATATTTAATAAAATAAAATGACAAAAAAATATTTGTATGCCCTTGAAATTATATATTTAAAAAAAAAAATTGTTGCTGAGCTTGGTCGACAGGGTAATGCTCAAGTACCATTATTTAATATGTTAACTGGCCTGTTGTTTTGTCATTTTAAAGTCCTTCATTATCTATTGTTTAAATCACAATTATATAAATAATAAATTGTAATTGAATTAAGTAAACAGTAAGTGCAACTATTTTTTAATTATTTGTAATATGTATAGGTACTTCATTTTTGTATTTATTTTTGTCTTTTAGAGTAAAAAAAAAGGCAAGGGTTAAGAATGTTATTTAAGTTTATACAATTATTTTACTGCCCCTAGCTAATTGAAAGAATGAAAATAACATTACCTTTTCATGGGATTAAAAAGTTGACCTTATAAAATTTTCTATTTCTTTAGCAAAAACTTCCAAATCTCCATTTGCAGCATTTGTATAGATGAATTTCCTATGATTTTTAAAGCATGTAAATTAATTAAATACACTATTGAGTTTAGTGTTTTCAATGTGTATTTAATATTTTTTGAGTTAATTATTATTTAATGACCACCACATCCAGATGTTCCATGAAGAAAAAATGACACATTGGAGATGATAGTTCATAAGTCATTAGCTAGAATTAGCTTCCAAAAATGAGAAATTTCTAGAAGAAATTAATTTTCTCATGTCAATTACCAAACTAACCCACCTGGTTTTATAATATTACATTTGCTTGGCTCAATTGCAGCTATCTGTAGCACATATTTGATAGTTTTGTATTAATTTATTTGCATAAACAAATATCCCAACTAAAATTGCTACAGAAAAGTAGAAAATAAAGTAGAGTATGCATATTTTTAAGACAAGGAACATTATATTCAAAAGTAGTCAATATGCTTGTGTAATCTTGGCTTTTGTTCGAATCTTAAAATTTAAATTTCTGATTAATTGGTTTACATTTATATTTTTATTTATGTAAAATTAAATGAAATATTTGTTTTTGGTAAGTATATGATATTTAGATACAGTTTTTATTAAAACATATTTTTTTTAGGTGAATACAAGTTAGGGAAAGTGTAATAATATAAATCATGAAGTCATTATTGACAAAAATTGAGAAAACGTTTTTCTGAATACCATAGCAATATTTTTTATCATTTCCCTTTTAAAAAATAAATTTGTCAATTACACGCTTTATAAAAATTCATTTTACTCATAGAAAATAGTGGAAATTTATTTTATTTATTAAAAATACATTTTCTTTTTCTCAAGGCTAAAACAAAATCTATTGTTCAGATTGTATATTTCAATTTATTATTTTTTCTTTATTTGTAAAGGTGGCATATTATATTTAAGATTATTTTTTACTTTAAAATTTACATTTGTCACAAATTTTTTTAAATATAAATATTTAATGAAAAATAAAGATTTATTTAATAAAATAAAAAGCAAGAGTGTTTTTCGAATTACCACTAAAAGGCTGTTTAACTCACTGCATTCCTCAAAAATTAAGTTTTACCCCCATGCCTGCTAAACAGGAGAATGGCCAGTAATGATTTAGTATGCACTCACCACCATTTTGAATTATAAGGACCACCCAAAACACTACTTATACCTACAAGTGATAAATGACATTGATGCAAATTGTGATTTTGTAATGAATGGTCATATTGTGACCATACATAGATTATTCAATGTCATTTATCACTTATATGTATCAGCGATGGTTTTGGGTGATTCTTATAATTCAAATATGTGAGCATATACTAAATCAGTACCAATTGTCCCAACATTATAAAAGAAGATTGATATACTAACCAGAATTTTTTTTTAAAGAAAGCTCTATACTAGGAAAAGATGCCAACCAAGTTTGTCTAACTAAATTACAAGAATGCAATTCTTGGCTTTAAAGCCACTGAATTTAAATAACTTTAATCTCATATTAGAGGCTAACACTGATGTGATTCATATTCTGATTTACAAAAAAAATGTAGAGTTTGAAGAACTGTGCAAATACTAGCTTATTCATATATAAATGTTTGAATGATTGGCACACTTTTTTCCAATTTGATTTATAGAATAGTTTTAACATATAATAGAAAATTATTGTAGAGAAAATAAAAACTTATATAATTTTACTACTTCTAGATAATTTCTCCAGCTATCTTAACTAACTTAATGGGTTGTGTAAAAATAATGTTTTTTAACCTCTCGTACAACTTCCTTAGCTGAATCCACTGATTAAGATTTAATTTGCATTATTAAAAACACAACTAATAAAAAGCTGATAACTAGACATGTTTAGATTTACATCAGAAGAACAAATATCTTTATCAAATATTTGGACAATGACGCAGCATTTCAAAAAACAAAAAAATAATAAATTAGTAATGTTTCGAAAAGCTTTATGATCTTAAATGTTTCAAGATATATAACTTGAAGTTTAAAAAAACATTATGAGGTTGTTGAAAGACTATTCTTTTATTTGTGGATTACATTGATAGTGTTAATGATTCAGTATAGAAAAACACTATATTGATTGGATAGGGAATTAAAATTGGAAATTAAACCTGTAGATGTTATGGAATTAATTCAGACATATGTTGAACCCTGTACAAATAATCTTTTTGTGAATAAAAAGCAGAGAAGGTCACTCTATCAAAAGGAATACCATCTTAATGGTAGGCCACCTACTTAAAAAAAAAAAAGATGATTCCAGAATGGGAAAGTGCCAGTAATTTTGTCATAATGAAATTTTAATTTTTGAAAAAATAAATGCTAATTTAAAAAATTTATCTCTAGTTAATATAACCCATCCAAGTAGAATATCTGGCTGCAGGAAAAAATGAAAAGTTAAAAAAAAAAAATAGACACAAGTATTTTGTTACGAAGTTTTTGAAAATTGTTGCCACTTATAGTGAAACATGTTTTAGCTTTTACAAAAACAATAAATTTATTTACTTCAATTTTTTTTCTCCATCAAAGTCACCATTTCCAAAAAGAAAAGATTCCCGATAAAATCTGGTAATTTATACCATCTCTGTAGAAAATTATATATTTTTTCGCAGTGTATCCATTTTGTCTTACATGTCTTCCATTATTGATCATTTAATATATAGAATGGATTAAAAGTTACTTTACCATGTCAAGCATTGTTAGCCGAGAGGTCAGCGCACCCATCTTGCAAGCAAATAGTTGGTTGCAGACTGTCGTTATGGGTTCGTCGCCCGGCCGATGCTATGACATATGAAAAAAAAAGTTACTTTACCATAACATTTTTTTTAAAGAAAAACTTTTTTTCAAGCATTTAATTTTTTCCCCCGAAACAACTGTAATTCAATGTAAATATTACATACAACACGTACATGATGTAATTATCATTTTTTTAAAAAAAATTATTAATCAAATCTCAGTATAGCGTTGTTAGCTGAGAAGTCAGCGCAGCCGCCTTGCAAGCAAGTAGTTGGTTGCAGACGGTTGTGGGTTCGCCCCCCCCCTCCCCGGCCGATGTTATGACATATGAAAAAAAAAAAAAGTAATAACTAAATTACAAAATTTAACTGTGATGATGTATTTTTCAATGTCTTTTTAATTTAATAAAATAGTAAGCATATAGCAAATTGTTTGAGAGGCCATATGTTCTACAAATGCCTTAGTAAAGTACTAATTGTAATCCAAGCAAGTTTTTTTTTCTAATTACATTTAACCAAAAATTAGTTCTGGAATATTTAACTGGACGTTTCATTTCATTACTATATTAAATCATTTAAGACTTTAAATACTTTATAACAGTATCATTGTTTTGTCTTAATTTTTTTCTAAAATTTTGTTTATAAATGTTAAAACAATTGTGTTAATTAAATATAGTAATTAATTAAATAAAAATAGTTAATGAAATATAACTTTGCTAATAATATAATGTTATATTAACATATCTTTTGACCCGTCATGTATAATAATAATGGCATACGAGTTTCCATTTCTTTGTTATTGTGATGTATTAATGGTTTAATATGTTTTGTTGAAAGACCCTAGATCTTACTAACTGTGCCAGGGTTTATATATTGTCAATTTTTTATTTTGGCTGTAGTAATAATAGAATAAATGATTATAAGTGGTTAATAAGATTTTTTAAAGAAGTATAAAATGTGTAAGCTCATAAAATTTCTCGTAAATGTTATCTTTGGTGAGAATATAAATATCAGTATAGGATGTAACTATTATAACGCTTTGCCTGGTATAATGCAGTGGTAGACTTTAAATCCCCAAATCCATGAATCATGGCTCCTGTTCTGTGACTTCCGGTTGAACTTTTGAGCAATAAACCACTGTTGTTTTAATTTGCTACTAAAATTATGGGTGTGCAAAAGAATTAAAAAGACCAAAATTTTTCTATTTGGTAATCATAATTTAACAAAAATCACATAGACGATTAAATAAAATATATTTCTCTTCAATGGGTATTAAATGTTTGTGATTTTGAATAGGTTAAAACGTTTAAACGATTTGGGGAGGAGTTGATTGTTGAGTAAAAAGTTCACTCTTTTATAAATCTATATCCTTTGCAAATATTTTGATTGAAAACTAAAAAAGAATTATGCCGACAGTTATAAAGGAAACTAGGTTTTATTTTAAAACTAAGTTTTATTAACAGCTGTGACTATTATGTAGTCGATTCTGTAATAAAAATTAAATATGAACTTTTTAACTTTATAGTCACATTTTTATATTAATAATTGTCCACAGACACATCACATTTAATTTATAGAAAAATTAACATATTATTCATTTCAGCTCCCATTGCTTTTTTTTGTCTGGACATCAGTTGGAAATATGTAACTCACTGTTCATATTTACATTACGTTATAACAGTAGCTATCTCTCCATGCAGTAGTGCCACCCAATGCAAGCCAGAACAATCAATGGATGTAAGGTTTGTCCCCAAATCTCTATCTAGTGCCTATTCATCTCATATCCCCAGACTAGTTTTTAGCTTGTGGCTGTCATCACTGAGGAGCCTTGGATCTAAGAGTACTGCAACTAGATCTTAGGATGTAATGCAACTGACCCGAGGCAATCTTTTATCTTTTTAGTTAACTATAAAGCTATGATCCTAAGATAAAAAACACAACAATGTGCATTAGCTTGAAAAGCTGATCTTTAGTTTATAACAATGTAGCCGAGAGATCATCACACTCACCTTGCAAGCAAGTAGTCGGTTGCAGATGGTTGTGGGTTCGCGTCCCGACTGATGCTATGACATAAGAAAAAAACAATGTTTTTAATTACATTGTAACAATTAAAAAAAATCATCTGAGAGATTGTGTGATGTTCAAACACCAACGTTCTTGAATAATTGATATTATCTCTGTAGTTTAAATTTCATTACATCAACGGATGAGTGCTGGATCAGCATGAAATGAGCATCTTGGGGATCGTAGGTCTTTTCCACATGTTTTTTGTCATATGGTTTTGATTACATCCTTCCATAAGATGTCTCCCTACCTTATTTGAGAATGGTGTAATGAAATTTACACTACAGAGTTATTATCCATTATTGGATAATCTCAAGTCTAATGAATGACTAATAAAAATTATTACCAACTTTCTTGAGTCTGTCATTTTATATACAGTATTAAGTAATGCAGGTTATTCTAGCCACTAATTAACTCTCTGGTTACTTCATTTAAAATAAAAAAGTAAAATGATTTGAAGCAGTCAATCATCTATGTTATATTATGTTTTTCAAGTAATAGTGAATTATTTTATGAAGCATATTAATTAGTTATCTTCATTCAAACAGTGAAACATTTTCAGTTTAATTTTCAATATTATTAATTTTATCATAAGCATGTTGGTATGCACAGGATTTTCACTGTATATACATCAGGATTAATTTGTAAAATTTGAGATAATATAGTTTGTATAAAAATAGATGTTAACAGTATATTCTGGGCTTAACATGGTAACAAAATTAGTTTTTTTTTTTTTGCAAATCAACAATAAATTCTACTGTTTGTATTTTTATATTGGACTATTTCTATCATCTAATACAGTGGTCTTCAACTTTTCACACCTGCGGACCGGTAAAAATAAGGATAAGGTTCCGCAGACCAACAAAAATAAGGATAAGATTTCGCAGACTGGCAGAAGTCTATAGATAAATTTTCTTAAAGATAAGCATAATTGTTATAACTGATCAAAACAACAATGTTAAATATATAAGATAAAGTTTATATATATATGGGTTGTTGTTTTTTTTCAAAATCTTTATTTGCACAAAAAGTAAAATATACATTATAATATAGAGTTCATGTTTATGATCATGACTGACACATTAAAGACTAACTAGTTATTAAATTAGATGATGATTACAAGATTAAAAGTAAAATTTTAAGTTACGTTACTTATCAGAGGTGATCTAATTTGGCATATAAATCCCATGGCATGTAAAGTTTGAGTGTCATGAATAAATAATATACATGGCTATTGATAAATATGTAATTGACTCCATGTTTGCTCAGCAAGGCTAAGCAGGCATGTTCTTTAGATCAGTGGTCTTCAACCACTGGTCCGTGGCCCGGTGCCAGGCCGTAGAAGTACTTTGCTGGTCCGCGATAGATTGGCAAGAAAGTTTTATTAACAAAATAATAAGATTTTAAACTTTTAATTAATATAAACAATTTTTATTTATTTTTTTCATCGCACTTTTACCTGATTAAAAAAAAAGAAACAGAACAAAATCTAATCAGTCATACATAAATTAATTTGTTTTTCTAATTATCACAGATATTTATGGGGGGGGGGGGATAGAATTAAATTTTTTATTACTTTTCTAAAAAAATTCAAAATTAAAAAAAAAAAAGTTTTTTATTATACAAACTCCATATATATATATATAACTTCATCTAAGGCTAAGCTGTTTACATCTTTAAGAAAATTTATCTATAGACTTCTGCTGGTCCATGAAACCTTATCCTTATTTTTGCCGGTCCGCGAAACCTTATCCTTATTTTTATCGGTCCGCAGGTGTGAAAAGGTTGAAGACCACTGCTTTAGATCACTTTCTTTAGCTTTATATATATGGAGTTTATATATATTGTAACGTTTTTCGTATTACTAGGCCCTTATACGCCTCAAATTTATATTTGAGCGTGAGTTGATCAAACTGTATCAACATAAAAAAAATTGTATTTTAATTCTTAACACAGCTATTTTTCCTGATCAACTTCGGACTAGAATGATTACCGGGTACAATCGTGAGCAGAACCAGTTTTTAATTTCTACTTGAGGGCGCCAGGGTCGTTAGACCCACTGAGACTGCGTCAAATATTGTAGCCCGTAAGGTAATAATTATACGATCTAATTTAAATAACTAAAGGTAAAAAAATTACATAGAATAGTATTAATTTTTGACACGTACAATGAAAGTGAAGTTAATAATAAAGATTTTTATAACTCGTCAAACATTCAATAATTATGATTAAGACAGACATTACAACGTTGGAAAGGATTGTGCATATGAATTCATTAATCTATGTCGAATATTGGAGTATTAATTATTTAGTCTGATTTTCTGTAGCAACATTTTGGTTCATTTCTCAGTTCGTAAATCTTCTGATCCAAGAAAATTTTATGGGATAATATTTCAATTCAATTCATTATTCATAAAGCTTTATGTAAAAAAAAATTTATGTACATTTACTTACCGGTAAGTTAACATTAAGTAGGTCATCGATCTTCCCGACGTACAATTCAGTTAGTGAGTAGTCCACAGTAGTTGTTTTTCTTTTAGTTTTATTTCCGAATCTCCGATCTAATTTAGGTAGCCAGATGACGATCTAGGTGACTTTTTCCGAGAGAAGTGTCGGCAAACGATATCGTTCTACTCACTCATGGCGGCGATTTCAGTTTGTATCTAAGTGAACACATTTTATTAAAAGAATATGAAACACTTCCAAATGCTCAGCACTATTGGAACACCCAGGTAAAGACCCCTTTTCAAATCTGTCCGCTCCTTTTATACTCTTCGATTCTTTTTAGAAGCTCTGCGCACGTTCTTTCTTTTTCTTTGTTCCACTTTATAAACTTCTACATTCTTCTCCTTTTCTTTTTTACAAAGTCTGTTTTCCGCTAAGAATTTCGTCCATTTTTAATTACCATCAGAAAATTGTTTCTGATAACAATCTTTCGCCTTTTGAAATTTCCTTTCGCTATTTTAATCAATGATTCAATATACACTTTCCAACATTGAATTTATTTTAGTTAACTTATTTCTAAAAAAAACTAAACTTTCACTGTACGTTTTTTTTTTTCTCTTTTCAAAACATTATGCTAAAACAAATAAAGATCGTGTTCGCTTTCTTTCTTTCCTCTCTTTTTTTATAATACCTAATATCAAAAAGTAATTTGTACTTTATATATAAATAAATGGTACAATACCACCGGGGCAGTGGAATGAGAATAAAATATGGGCTTGAACTAATTTTATTCTTAATAAGTCTTTATGGAGTACTTCTAACCCACGTCCTAGTCTTATATGGTTTCAGCGACCTAGCGTTATAGGTACCCCTTTCTCCTTCACCATTCTTTAAAGTGAAAGCATTTGGACCATCCTGTCGGCTGATTTGGTAAGGTCCCTCATACAAATTTTGGAACTTCTTAAAAATATGCTTCCCAGTTTGACTCACAGGGTTCGTTTTACCCATACTGTATCCCTGTTTTAAACTTATCAGTCAGGCCTCCTTTCCGCTGGGTTGGGCTTGCACAGTGTTCCAATTTTCTTGCTTCTTCTGATCCTCCCTTTATCAATGTTTTCTGGACCAGGGGTAACTTGGATTGGTACAACCTAGGTTTGCTTCTCCAAGTGAAGTCTTACAGGTGCAAATCCGGTAGATTCATTATGAGACCAATTTATGAAATTTAACACCCTTGGGAGTTGTTTCACCCATCCTCTATGGTTGGATGCAGTATATACCCTGAAGAGGCGTCCTAACTCTCTCATCACCCGCTCACAAGGGTTTGATTGTGGATTTCGTATGGATGACAATATGTGTTTTACCTCCATCCTCTCTATCCACTGTTGCCAATCATAAGATGTGAGGCGTCGTGGTCCGACAAATGTTTGGTTTGCCTACCCTTTAAATTCGTCCTCAAGGGCCGTATGGCTCTTGGTTTGGGGGTCCCGGTATGCTGACCCCATTTTGAAAAAGGTCATATACTACTAGTAGTATTTCATTTTCCCAAAAGCGGCAAGGTCCTAGAATCAATAGCACCGGTCGTTTTTGTAGTCGTTGTGTTTGTGGTTTGTCTTCTGCCTTTCTGAGCTTCTATCCGTGCTGTGTCTCTAATGGCCAGTGGAACCATGTCTCAATAAGGTCCACTTTATTTCACCATAGTGCCCTACAAATGATGTGTGTGTCATAAGTCTTCCTGTATTTCTGGTTGTCTTTCCTTGTCCTTTTGAGGTCGGTGATATACCATGCCTTCTTTCAGGGTTTCTCATCAGTGTTAGCCGTGCTCTCTCTCTCTTTGTCTAGTTGATCAATAATTTTCTTGTAGGTTGGGCTGCCGTTGTACCTTCCTAAGTGTCTCAATCCCTTCTCTACAGCGTCTGTTTCTACTCTCACTGCCAAACAGATATCTTCCATCTGCAAATGGTCCTGGGTATCAGGCAATATTCAGTCAATGTGTCGCACATTCAGTGCCCTTCAATACTGGATGGAATAATTGAACCCTGGAGAGGTCTCGGATTAGCCTACTATTTGTTAAATAACTGTGTTTAAGAATCTAGGCCTTATGTGTCCTACATTCTCAGAGGGGCCAGGCCCTTTCTCGTTACATAATTAATTGCCTCTAGTGGTCTGCTGACAAATAAATCACCCCAGGTCCCCTCTTGAGCTGCAACCCTCTATCTACTGAACAATAAACGGTTTCCTTAAATCAGGGTCTAAGGAATTCCTTTAATAACCCTAAAATGGTATGTCTTCATCCATTTCCATGAGGTCCCTTACGTATAATTGCAGCGGCCCATGTCTGAAGCAAAGTTTTTGTAAAATTTATTGTAGATCCCAAACATCTCACCTGTTTTGGTGTTTGAGGGGTGGAATCTAGTTTGCCTGGATTTTGTCCGGGTGGGGTCTGCATTAATTAAGTGCCCTAGAAATTACTTCTTCCGCTGCTAAACAGCTTTTTGCAGATTAATGCGAATTCCTTCATATGTGTAGAAACAACTGAGGTGTTGTAGGTGTTCCTGGGCGTTTTGGATGCAATAATCACATCATCCATGTAAACAGTGATTAACTTTTTATTTCCGGGCAGCCACGATCGAGACATTTTAGCAGGCTGCTCCACTATCTTGAGAAAAGGCTTCTGTTAAATTGGTCGTATACCATTATATCGAAGGTGTACTTCGGTCAGCAGGGTGTAATCTGATCTGCCAATAGCTGGCAGTCAGTCTAACGTGGAAAATTCTTTTCCCCGATTTTTACCAACTCTTTATTGGGGTGGAACTTTTGTCTGCCATGTACTGTTCATTGCCTGGCTCCAAACACAGTGTTGGTTCCTTTTTTTTTCAACCCCAATGGGTTTTTATGCTGCGACCCTGTGTATTCCCTCCTCCTTTTGCTAATTCTCTCTACCTCAGCTCTATAGTGGGTGGCACTGGGTTGTCTTGCCTGGTATGGTGCGTCAGCTTGTCCTGTGCTTCCCTTTATAACCCGGGTTTATCTGAAAATTTGTTTTTTCTTTAGTTCTTTTATTCTCTTTCCATCCTTCCTTCCTCCCTTTTTACTTCATCAATGTGCCTCTATTGAAGGCTGTTTGTCTCAACCTCCATATTACATAGTTTTGATGGTTCTTCTCCGCCCAACCCACTTTCCCCATCACAGTATCTTTTCTCTTTATAATTGTCCACACCCAGTTTTGTGCATAAATCTGACCCCAATAGGCTTCTGTCCAACCCTTTTAGTTATAGGGGGGCTTTTTTCCCCTATCTTAATTTGCCCAAACCTGTTTTGTCCCAATTGTGCCTTTTGTTATTTGCTAATGTTATTAGCGTGCTTTTCACTGGTAGAGTTGGTTCTCTATGGGTTGCTCCATGGCTCTCGTTGTTTCTGACATTACCGATATCTGGCTGCCAGAATCCCCAATGTCTCTACTTTGACATCGTTTATTTGCAAACAACCTTTGGGCATTCTTGAGATGTGTACTTTCGATTGCCTCCCTTCCAAATAAGTTTCTTCTTTTCTTCTGTTGTTCTACTGATCACTTTATTTCTTTTCCTTTTTTTTTTACTGGTTCTTTTATTTCTTCTTTTAATCCTCTGACCATCTCTGTCATTTCTTCTTTGAATTCTGTCATGCATTCGTATAATAGTTTTTTTATTAAGGGTTCCGAGCCCTCTTTTAATTCTTCCGCGCCTTCTGCCATATTTTGTGTATTTTTATTATTTCTCAATTTCATATATGGCTGTATTGCTTATTTTTGCTACAGTAAACAAAATCTTAACGCTATCAATTTCTTTTTACGATATAAATCTAATATTTTATTTTGCTTTGCTAATAAATTCGTTCACCGACACCCCTCTCTTTTATCACCCTATAATCTCCCGTCCCCCTCTACCTTTACCGTCATTTCTTACCTTTGATCGGTTTTATTTATTATTTAATAATTTATAAGCTATTATTTTCTTTCAATATAGTCCTTATTTCAAATCCTACTCTAAAAAAACTTTTGTAATCGTACGTAATAACTTTTAGACTTGCGCCTATTTGTGGTCATATTTATTTTCCGGCTACGGACATTAAATTCTCAATTTTATGCCGTTTTTAAATTTTCTCAGGTCGTGGTTTTTTTTCTTTTGTAAGCCTACGTTGGGCGCCATTGTAACGTTTTTCGTATTACTAGGCCCTTATACGCCTCAAATTTATATTTGAGCGTGAGTTGATCAAACTGTATCAACATAAAAAAAATTGTATTTTAATTCTTAACACAGCTATTTTTCCTGATCAACTTCGGACTAGAATGATTACCGGGTACAATCGTGAGCAGAACCAGTTTTAATTTCTACTTGAGGCCCAGGGTCATTAGACCCACTGAGACTGCATCAAATATTGTAGCCCGTAAGGTAATAATTATACGATCTAATTTAAATAACTAAAGGTAAAAAAATTCATAGAATAGTTAATTTTTGCAGTAAATGAAAGTGAAGTTAATAATAAAGTTTATTAATGTCAACATTCAATAATTATGATTAAGACAGCATTACAATGTTGGAAAGGTTGTGCATATGAATTCATTAATCTCGTCAATATTGGAGTATTAATTATTTAGTCTGATTTTCTGTAGCAACATTTTGGTTCATTTCTCAGTTCGTAAATCTTCTGATCCAAGAAAATTTTATGGGATAATATTTCAATTCAATTCATTATTCATAAAGCTTTATGTAAAAAATTTATGTACATTTACTTACCGGTAAGTTAACATTAAGTAGGTCATCGATCTTCCCGACGTACAATTCAGTTAGTGAGTAGTCCGCAGTAGTTGTTTTTCTTTTAGTTTTATTTCCGAATCTCCGATCTAATTTAGGTAGCCAGATGACGATCTAGGTGACTTTTCCGAGAGAAAGTGTCGGCAAACGATATCGTTCTACTCACTCATGGGGCGTTTCAGTTTGTATCTAAGTGAACACATTTTATTAAAAGAATATGAAACACTCCAAATGTCAGCACTATTGGAACACCCAGGTAAAAGACCTTTTCAAATCTGTCCGCTCCTTTTATACTCTTCGATTCTTTTAGAAGCTCTCGCACTTCTTTCTTTTTCTTTGTTCCACTTTATAAACTTCTACATTCTTCTCCTTTTCTTTTTTACAAAGTCTGTTTTCCGCTAAGAATTTCGTCCATTTTTAATTACCATCAGAAAATTGTTTCTGATAACAATCTTTCGCCTTTTGAAATTTCCTTTCGCTATTTTAATCAATGATTCAATATACACTTTCCAACATTGAATTTATTTTAGTTAACTTATTTCTAAAAAAAAACTAAACTTTCACTGTACGTTTTTTTTTTTCTCTTTTCAAAACATTATGCTAAAACAAATAAAGATCGTGTTCGCTTTCTTTCTTTCCTCTCTTTTTTTATAATACCTAATATCAAAAAGTAATTTGTACTTTATATATAAATAAATGGTACAATATGGAGTTTATATATATATGGAGTTTATATATATGGAGTTTATATAATAAAAAACTTTTTTTTTAATTTTTTTAGAAAAGTAATAAAAAATTTAATTCTCCCCCCCCCCCCATAAACATCTGTGATAACTAGAAAAACAAATTAATTTATGAATGATTGATTAGATTTTGTTTTCGTTCTGTTTTCTTTTTTTTTTTAATTGGGTAAAAATGAGATGAAAAATAAAATAAAAATTGGCTATATTAATTAAAAGTTTAAACTCTTATTATTTATTATTACAAACTTTTTATTGCCTGTCTAGCACGTGGACCTGCAGTAAAGTTCCGCAGTCTGGCATGGCCGTGGACCAAGGGTTGAAGAACACTGATCTAATATATATACTGCAGCAGGCCATGTATGTGCCAATGAACATATGTTCAATTGGGAAAATACAAAAATATTGGATAGAGAAGAAAAGGTACAAAGAATAAAATTTAAAGAAGCTGCTCACGTGACAATGGCAAAAAATTCTATAAGCCATTTTAATGTGACTATACACTATGGAGCCCACTAATTAACTTTGCTCTTAGGAAAAAGTGGAGAAATCAGGAGGAACCTCATAGAAAAGTATGTGAAATTTTTACAGACTGTTGCCTTTGGCAGGATGGCTCAGTTGGTCAGAGCGTTATCTTAAAATTCAATACTCAAGAATCTAAGGATCCATGTTTGAATTCCATGCTAATAATGTCACTGGTCAGCCAGCAATACCTGAAGAAGAGGGGAGAATAATACCTTTTGAAATGTTGTTCATATACTAAGCTCTTTGATGTGCTATTACTAACAGTTGAATGTATTTGGAATATTAAAATAAAGTTAAATTTTTCTAAAGACATTCAATACATATATTAGATAATGAAAATAGTCCGATGGAAATAGTCCAATATAAAAATACAACTAGAACACCATCAGCACAAACCTTCAGGAAAACACTAAATTCTACTGTGTTTATAATAACTGTAAAAAAAAAAAAAAAAGCATAACAAATATCTTACCAAAAAATTTGAAATGATGGTGTTTCTAAAAACAAAGAAAATATTCCTTGCTTATATGTCCTCAAGGCAAGAAACATGGAGGTCTTATTCTCTTTCTGGAGAAAATACCCATGGGAATCTGCATCTATGTTGGAGTAGTTTTCTATTTGTTTTCTTTATAATTTTTAATAATTATTATATTACTTTATTAATATTTTTTATTATCATTTTATTCATGCACAAGCTGTTTACTATCAAGTTCTTTTGCCATTTTATTTTAAAAATATGAGTCATATTAGCCAGCCCCTACACACAAACATATTTATGTGTATATTGTGTAATTAAAATAATTTTCTATAAACATAATAAATTTGTTAGTTCAACTAAAGTCATATACATCACTTCTTTTTTCGAAATATAAAGCTTTCATGTCAGCATATCAATATAGTCATTATATGATTATACTTTATATATTTGGTTTCAAGGTAAGGTTATTAATACAGAGGTAACAGGCAAAACTCTTCATACAGTAGTGCCACCCTGTGTCAATCAGAGTAATCAATGGATGCCAGAAGGCTTGTGCATAAAATCCCTATCTAGGGTCTACTCATCCAATATCCCCAGACTAGTTTCTGGCTTGTGGTCTTCATCAATGAGGAGCCTTGGATCCGAGAGCACTGCACCTAGATCCTAGGAACCACAAAACTGTGAGAATGAAATTGAAAACACAATAATATTTTTTATGCACAAGCCTTCTGGCATCCATTGATTACTCTGGTTGGCACAGGGGGGCACTACTATATGGAGACTTTTTCCTGTTTAATAACAGTTATGTGCTAGCATAAGAGATGGGGATCATGTGATGTTTAGTGGTTTAATACAGAAGTACTATTTTTTTCAAAAGTCTATTTAATACATATTAAAATTTTACAAAATAAAATGCCATTTTTTAAACATAGTACTATATTCATTTATTATCACACTTTATCATCATGCCAAGTCATGCCAGAAGAACAATAATTGAATGGTCAGTTGTTTAAGAAGTGATCATTTGATCTTCAATCAGGAACTTTAGCTTTTGAGTGTCATTTTAACTATTGTGTTAAGTCATACAGTATATAGGTAAAAGTGAGGAGAAAAAATAGATACTTAACATATGGATAGATAATAAAAAGGCACATGGTTTTATTGCTCAGGAGTTCATAAGAAGTTTAAGCACCAGAATCAATCCTGGACCTCTCGATCCCAAGTTGGACACTACCAATTGGGCCAAACTGCACAGAGTTATGTAAAAAGAAGATCAAATATGTAGAGGGGTCGATGAATCTGAGTTTAAAATGGTATTTTTTGGGAAAGCTGTGAGAGTGAAAAGAGAAACTGGAGTGAGCATTTATTTAGAGATGGAGGAATTATAAAAAATATATTGGAGGGAACTGTAAGGGATATGAGGGAAATTTGATATAAAAATATTGATTGATTTATTATAAAGTATGAAATAATGAGTACTTCAATAATAGTGATCTAGTTTAGGGCCTGCCTTTTGAAAGCTAACAGATGATGATGAAAATAATTAAACTTTAAAACATTACTATCTATGTTTTGAAATAGTTCCAATCACACCCATATGTGAAATGATTTTTTTAATATTTGTGACAAACACTGGTATTTTTTTCCATGTGTCATAGCACGGCCGAGATGCGAACCCGCTAACCTGGGACAACTGCTTGTAAGCAGCTGTGCTGATCAATCAACCACCAATGCTTGACAAATACTGGTATTTTAAAACTTGAATGATAATAATTGTATTATTTAAAAATATTTTAATAACTTACATAAAATAATTAAGAATGTTCTCATTGTATTTTAAAAATATTTAATTTGCAAATTATTTATGAATTAATTAATCAAATTTACAAATTTTTTTTAGTTAGTTGAATAATCTTTAAATTAAAAAATAAAATTATAAAAGTGCCTTTTTTTCTTTATAAAAATGTGGTTTTGACATTTTTCCTAAATATAAAAATACAATATATTTACAAACTAAACAAATATGATGCCCAACATTTTATATTATCACTGTAAAACATTCAACTCTTTTTTGCAAACTCCACAATAGCTTGAAAGAGGGCTGGCGATTGAATTTACTGATTATGATGTAATTTCTACAGCATTTGAATGCTTTGGGTGCCAATAGTTGTATGAATTTTTAGGGTACATATTTATAAATGAATAATAGCTGTTATATATTTTAATTTTAATTTTTTTTATTAGATGGCAGGAGTTATCAGCAAAAAATAAAGATTTTTATTTTAAAGTGCAAATTACAGAACTCAAATTGCACAAAATGGCAGCATTTGCTCACATTTTATTTGTCAAGCACAAATGATTCTAAAAGTATTTTTTTTGGTTTCAAGTTAGTTTTAAATCATTTAAAATGATTTTTTTTATTTAAATGATATAAAATATATTTATTTTTATAATTATGTAAAATTTTTAAAAGGATTTAAACTTACATTGTGGGAGGGGGCATTATTCTAGCTAGCATAGAAGTTTAAGCTTGTTTTTTTTATTTCACTAAAATTAATTTTAGTAATAATTTTGTTAATAAATAGTTTCATTTTAACAAAAACTTTATTCAAGCTGAAAGCCACTTATCATCATCATCATTTTAACCATTAATGATTACTGCAGAATAATCTTCAAGTTCAATTCATTTTCCTGATCTCTAGCCACTCTTTTCCACATTATCCCAGCACACTTCCTTATTTCATTCTTCTATCTCATATGTGTTCTCTTTCTAGATCATTTTCAATCTCTTGGAATCCAATTTAAGATTTCAACTGTCCATGTATTATCTCTTTTAGCAATGTGTCCAGTCCAACTCCACTTTATAGACTTTTAATTCTTTAAATGATGTTAGTAACACCTGCTTAATTTCTCTCCCAGGTATTTTATTTTTGATCTCTTCTTGTTACTACTAACATAGTAGCCGCATATATAAAAAGAAAATATAGAAAAGTTAGCCTCACTTTTTATATATTATTCTAACCCACCAAGTATTTAAGTGCTTATATATTGTTTACAGTTTTCGAATTTCCTGAGAAAAGTTGACCTATTAAATCAATATGCATGCTTATATATGTAGTAAATTATTACATTTTAGTCTGTATTGAATGTTTTGTTATACTATCTCATTTGACATCTTTTTTTAGATAAATATATTAACGCCTATATTTATGTACTTAAAGCCTGTAGTGAATTAGAAGCTTTAAATATATCTATATTAATATATAAGAAAGATTATGTAATATGTAAGTTTTTGGGCGTTTGTGTGGAATTTGTTAAACATGTTACTTAAATACTTATGATAATAAAATGAAAAGTTGAAACCTTTGTCAGATGTGCCTTAAAAATGCTTATATACCAGCCAATCAGATGTAATAATGACTGCCCAGGGAACTCTCAAGTCAAAACACAAGGCAGAGTTTTTACGAGAAAAAGATAGTTCCGCTTTCTTCTCTACTTAAATTTATATATAAATAAGCCAGCCTCAAGCATTTTGATCTAAGAGTGTGAAACTTTAAACACCGTATGTTAAAACATGTATCCAGTGAATAAAAATTTTTTTTCAAGCTATCAAATATTCATGAAAAATTAATTTATTTAAAATGATTCTAATAAATATATAGTACTGAATCAAAAAAAAGGTCAATATAGTCTATTCATATTCCCTATATTTTATTCCAAGATGCTTAATGGTTGGTGTAAATTAGTTTTGCTTACAATATTGTTTACTATATTATCTTGTACAAGTATAATTTTTAATATATATATAATGCATACACATAAATGTGATTATATATATATATAATATTATGGAAGCAATTATTTTTCACATCTGCACTAATTGTTTTAAAATCATAGGTATTCCATCTATAGTTAGAGTTTATGCTTTAAATAAACCAACAATTATTGACAAATTGGCTTAATACTACAAATTCAGTTTATATATCATAGGGAAGAGGAAGCTTTTCATTTTTAACTATCTTCAACACTGAATATTATTAGTTTATATATATATAATAATTAATAATATAACATTTTATATATCTGTAATATTGTGTAAGCAATTACTCTTCAATCATATGTTAAAATTGACACACACTCTCCCACCCATAATTATTTTAAAACCATAGGTGGTTCACCTCTGGTTAGAGCTTATTTTTTAAATAAGCATACAATTATTGACTGTGTCTAAATCATACTTATAATAAGTTTAAACCTTAATTTAGGTATGGTCAATAATTGTTGGTTTATTTAATGAATAAGCTCTAACCATATGTAAACTACATATAGCTTTAAAGCAATTATTGATGAGAGAATGCATGTCAGTTTTAGCACGTTTGATGACTAGTTGTTTCCACAACATTACAGATATATAAGTCACTACATTATTAATTATTACATATATAAACTAATAAAATTCATTGTCACTGGTACTTGCAAATAAGATTCTTTCTGTTGAATTTGGGCAAGTAATACACCAATTTAAAATCAGGCTTATAATAAGTTTTAACCTTAATTTAGACATGTTCAATAAATATTGATTTATTTAAAGAATAAGTTCTTAACATAGATGGACCACCTATGGTTTTAAAACAATTATTGAAGGGAGTGTGAATTCATTTTAGCACATACAAAGAGTAATTGCTTCTACTATATTAAAGATGTACAAATCACTACATTATTAATTATTATATGTGGATCTATGATACAACTCAATTTAAAATATTAGAATCTAAACAGTTAAGATTATAAATAAAAATAAAATTAAATAATGCAGGGCATATATATTTATTAGTGCTTGCATATATTTTTATCTGTCATGTTCCCTCAAAAGAATAAATAAATAAAACTTAAATATTCTCTTTTTTCATTGTTATAGAAATGGTTATAGAAATGGGATTTATTTCTTTCTTTTTATTAATTCATGAAAAAATAATTTGTTTTATAACTTGGATCACTAGCTTTAGGCTTCGAGGCAATTTCTAATGAAATTTAAGTGTTTGGAAATAAAAGCTTGGAAAATAGCCACAAACTTCACTTTCATTTAGAATGCAAATAATGTGATTGATGATGACACAATAAAAGTGGAAGATTTGGCATTGACGATCTTAAAATATTAGAAGAGTAGGAAGTGATTACTATCTTATCATAAAATTTAATATGGACATAAAATTTACATTTTTAACATTAATATGCATTTTAATATTTTTTGGGATTGCATATAAATTAGTGAATGTTAGAATGTAAATACTGATACCGTTGTTTTGTAACTTTTTTTTTTGAAAATTAATATCACAGCATTAAGGGTTCAGAATTGTCAAAGATTAAATATTAAATGACTACTGTTTTATTGATTAGATATTTTTCCATAGTAAGTAGTATTCTTAAGCTCACTTTCCAAGGCAGGCAGAGTATCTAAACAGTAAAGTATTCGATGTTCAACAGTTATACTTCTAGCCATTCTTTTAATTTTATTTATTCTTACATCTCACTTCTAGAACTACATCAAAAACTTTCATTTTCATGCAGTGATAATATTTTCCCCATGATCACTATAGTTTATATTTTCATAAAAATGTGCATGCAAACGAATAAGTCTATATATATAACTTATTTCCTAAAATATACATGTGTAAAATATTTTTAGTAGTCAAGCGTTATTAGCCGAGAGATCAGCACAGTCGCTTTGCAATCACGCAGTTGGTTGCAGACGGTTGTTACAGGTTCGCCTCCCGGCCAATGCTATGACATATGAAAATATATATATTTAGCGTTATTTGTAGGCTTGGTGTCGAGCGTTTAATGAGTTACAAATGTAATGAATAAAACCATTTAGTCCATATATATATATTCTTATTTTCACTTTATATATAAGATGCTGAGGTTTTTTTTGAAAGATTATTTAGATATTAAAACACAAAAAAATATGTGTTTATTTGTAAAATAAAAACGAATCTAAAAATTCACAATTTGAAAGACCTTTTCCCCCTTCTAACTTACATCAGCAGGTGCAGCAATGTTTCAACACTGACCTAAATAAATATATTACTTGAAATGGAGATTAATTATTTAACAAGTGGAGTTTTAATTTTATTAAATCGCGAAGTATATTATTAAGTATGTAGGGATTTAATTGCTCTGTATTATATTGACGTTGACGTAGCAATTGTATAAATATTTTGATTTTACAAATCTAATTTAACGTTTGCTAATTCAGTAATCTAAAGATGCAAGTAGATTTGTATAATTTTATGTTTCGAATTGAATTTTTATTGGGCAAAAGCTTTAATTGAATAAAGATTTTTTTAAAAAAATTTAATTACTAGCATCTTTTTTTAAATTTTAATTATATTGTTTAATCAAAATTTGTTATTTTAATTAATGTAATTGTATAAGCAATATACATATGTATGTTGTTGTTTTTTTTAGTAAGGATGTATTTATGCTAAGTTTTTGCCTGACGGCAGGTGACCAGTAATAAAATTTGTTTATCGTCAGAGGTAATTTACAAATTACTTTTAGTATCTTGTCATTATTTAGAACTAAATCATAATCTCTATTCAACACTTTTCATTATTAAATGTTTTATTTTAATTTTTGTATTATTCTTATTATTTTGAAACATTTAATGTCCCATTTGTTATTATTTTTATCAATGTTATTTCAATTTAATAATGATAAGGAAGTGAGTGGTAGAGATTCTTAAAACCTATTGTTTGACATTTTAATTTATTTTTCCATCAGCTTATAAATTAAATGCTAAATCTCTAAGAATACAAAAATTTATATTGGAGATTAATGTGCCTATGAAAACCTCCTCTCCCTTTTTTATCTAAAGAGAAATAATATGCTTTTAATTACTGTCTTAGGTTTGGTTTATTCATTTAAATGATAGTCAAAATTATCATCAATAATAAAGTAAATTAGTTGATACTGTTTTTGATTAATGTTATACATGAAAGGACAGCTAATCATAAGATTAGTTGCTTAGAAAGTCACATGATGCGTAATCATCCAAGTAAATTGAGTGTAAATAATTCCATCCAATTAATCAAATTGATTATTTTTAATTGAAAAAGTTTATTTAGTAAAGAATTAACTCAAAAATCCCTAGAATAGAGACTCTACCATTGTGTTAAAATTCTCTGTCTCTGATAATAATGATCAAGGTCATAGTAATTCATTATTTAGTAATCTCACTCTGCCTTTAGGCTTAACATAGAAAAATTTGTATTTAATAAAGAAATTTATAAATGCAATTAGAGGTATTATTGATTTATAAAGAATGATATGTAACTTTTTTAATTCTAAAATTAATTTTATAACTATTTTAAGATCCAATATTTTAAAAGCACATCTTAAATAAATATATATACATTATAGTCACAGACTGCTTTTTTTAAATTCCAAACCCACCCTGTGTTAAACATATATAGTGTGTAATAGCTCACATTTTGTTGATAAGCAGTGGTTTTATTTGTTGAACTGCAAATGCATGGCATTTTTCGACACTTGCACATATATGTAACATGGATAATTTTTCAAATGTATAGTAGTAATATAAACACAATTTTAAAAATAATAATAAAATGGCTATTAATAATAAATTGAGGGCACACATTTATATATATTTCACTGTGTGTTCACTCATATATTCACTGATGAAATAAGAATAATAAAAAAAATACCTTATTTTTATTTTTAAAATAAAGTAAATAGCAAAATGTTTTATCCTATTAAAAAAGCTCTGAGTGATATTCTTTTTCTAAAATATATTTTTTCTCTTATAGAAACATAATAGACTAGCCGCTTTATATTACAATCTCTTTCATTATTTTAATGTTTTTAAATCAATATCAATTTTAAGAATGTTCGAAAATTTTAGCATTACACACAGAAAATATTTTATTACCCAAAATACTGCACACCAAATTTGAAAGGATAATAAATGAAGAATGAAATGTATGTGCTTTCAACATAAACTATTTTTTTTTTATTAATGTATATAATTATGTATGGCACTCTGAAATGAAAAAGAATTACTGGCATATTGTCAAATTTATTGGCAAAATTAATTTTTTTAAATGTCAGTGCTCAGAGACGGAAAAATTTATGCCAAAAATTATAAAATTTGCCAATTTTAATGGTTTTTTTTTTTGTATTTTCATTTTTGTTTGTTTATTTACATTTTCTTTGAAAACGTATAATTGAAGTTGTGTAGGTAAATATAGCATAATTTACAGTTTTGCTAAATGTATATTCAACTCTCTACTCAAAAGCAATATATATAAATTGAAGAATCTAGCTTATTTATCTATCACCTGGTTTAAATTCTGCCTGAGCAATTTTTTTTAGTATGCAGTCTTATGGATTTTTTTTTTAGGTAATGTATCCATGGTCCACAATCTACCTTACAAAATGTGGCTTTTGTTTAATATTCATAAATTTGATGAAATTTTTTGATTTTCTTTTTTGAAAGCAATTTAGCATATCTATTATAAGTTAAAAATGTTAATGAAAAATCATTTAAGTCATCATCTCCAGGCAGGTAAGAATTTTTTCACTAATGGAAGGATATTGAAAAAGCTTTTGTACTATAATGGGGTATTTAATGTCCATTTTTAAAAAAATACTCAAGGGGATATCCAAAAATAACTAGAATTTTGTAATAAAAAGTTGTGTATTTATTTTTAGATATTACAAATTGAAAGTTTTTAATAAATGTGTTTTACCAGTTCTTACTTATGGATCTGAGACTTGGACACTTAATAGAAGAGCAATACAGAGACTTCAGACCAAAAAGAAGTATGGAGAGATGCATGTTGGGAGTAACAAGAAGAGATCAAAAATGCTAAGAGAACAAATAGGTGTTACTGACCTCATTGAAAAAATTAAAAGACTGAAGTGGAGTTGGGCTGGACATATTGCAAGAATAGATGATAATAGATTGACAACTGAAATCGTAAACTGGATTCCAAGAGATGGTAAAAGACCCAGAAAGAGACCATATGTGAGATGGATGGATGAAATAAAGTGTGCAGGGATGATGTGGAGAAGAGAAGTTAAAGATCAGAGAAGATGGATTGAACTTGGAGAGACCTTCATCCTGAAGTGGATTGATAATGGTTGATGATGATGATGATGATGATTACAAATTGAATCCCATTCAAAATATTGTTCATTCAATTCAATGCACCAGTCTAAATGTGTTTTTCACTTTTCAAAGTAGTCTGGAAACTTTTGCAAAGAAATGCCTTTTAATGCCTCTGTTGTTTTTTTATTTCATCACTTCTAATTCTGCAAAAAAAAAAAAAAGTCATTTTTTCATTTAAAATAATAAAATGTTACATAGAGTGATGAGATCAAGTGAATATGGATAATAGATAAGCTGGATCGTGCTGAATTTAATTAAAAATTATTAAAACCCTCAAGGGTATATGCTAGGGTGTTGTTGTGGTGAAGATTGCGCTCATGACTTTGATACAAAACAGGATGTTTACATTTTATTGCACCATGAAAACGTTTCAGAACTTGCAGATTTTAAATGATTGATCATTATGGACAAAAAAAATTAGCATTGTTTTGACCGTGGATTTTATTTGCCTCACTTGTTTGTATGCTGTTTCAAGCATTTTCCCTAAAAGAAAACTCAATTTTATGTTGTTTCAACTTTTTAGCCATTATAAAAATTGATAAATATGTGAAATGCTCTTTGCAAACAACTGTGCCATGTGACCACGATTTCACATGATGTCATTTGGCAGATTTTTGCTGAAGGGTTCTCACAGGAGGTATCTAAAAACAGAAGCATGTACTTCAGTAGATGTGGCTACCAGAGAATGATTCTGGTTATTTTTGGTTAACCCCTCATATATAGGTTACAAACTCAGTATATTTATTAATGGTATCATAAATGACTGTATCTTATTGATGTAAAGGCTTTTAAAACTTTGTGGTGTAACACTAAAATTGAGATGTTTACTTAAATCATTTTAAGTATACCAAAAGAAAGAACAAAACCTTCTTTAATAATAAATAAATAAAAATAGTTGTATTGGTTGTTTCTCGGGAAGCCATCTGATGTTCAAGCATGGTAAGATGGCCGACCATCATACTTTCATTTAAACAATTAAACTTAATTTTTTTTGAAAAAATTTACTCTGCAAAGAATTGATCCAAAATAACTGTAAGACCCTTTGAAACTACTGATCTATTCTTATGTGAAAATGCAGAGGTCATAATCAGTTTTTATCAAGAGTTAATTGCTTGGTTATATCTTTTTTCTCTAGTAATCTGAGCTTGCTTTTGGGCTTAGCATAGAAAGAATTATCTTAAGAGTTAAATTATTCTAATCCTCATAATTTTATTAAATGTATTCTGAAGGTACAGGTGTTAAAAATGAATGGATATTTACCTGATCTAATTATAACAATGAATAAAATATTGTTAAAACTATACGACACCAATTTGTTTCTGTATATGTGTATTTACATATATGCAGACTCATAAGATTCAAACATATGTTAATTAAAAACACTCTCATGGATAGAGTTTTATATAAATGATTAAAGCTCTTTTTTAGTGTATGAATTGTCTTGAATAATATCTAGTCATAGTAATGAAAGTCCAGTTACCAAAAATTAGATTGCCTTTTGTTTGACAACTTTTGATCTAACACTTAAGATCTCACCTCAGTTATTATTATGTTGTGTATTGGAGAATTTAAGATCTTTTTTAGTTAAAATGCCTTCTAACGTGATGCTAATAGCTCAGATTTTGTTCTTTTGTTATTAATAATGATGTTAATTTTAAAAAATGTTAATTCTGTTTTTGTTTTTTTTAATTTTTACTTTTTTGTCATTTCTACTAATTCATTTTTAATTTAATTTGAGACAATATAGTATCTTGTGACCATTGGAACGTAGTTTTTTATTTTTTAAATTATAACAAAAAACTTTGAAAGAAAAACAAAACAAAAATAAGAGTTATGAATTGTTACACCTATATGATATTATATTGTGTCACGGGCATTGTACTAATCTTTTTTTTTTAATGCCTTAAACATTATACTGATTTTTTTCACCTTCCACTGAAATAACACACACACACATCTATATGTATTTTTAGGTTTTTCGGCTTTATGATTAGTAAAACATTCGTATATAAATTCAAATATAAGATAACATTGTTATCTGTTTATAGTCTCTGCCTTAAGTGTTATGCAATGTTATATTGTTAAGACTACTAATATATGGTATGGCTGAAGATCTCTCAGCCCCATATAGCTATTTGAGTTGGATAGCTGGGTTTGAAGACATGTAGGTGTCTGAAAATTTCAGATTTTCCTCTCAATAGATAACTTTTAGATAAATGCTGACTTTGGGTTGGTATTTTTAGATCTAGTGTCTGAACCTACCCTAGCACCTGTCTGAGGAGTGCCAAAGCATGAAAACATGGTCAGAGATTTGGGGGAGGGGTTCTGACAGAGATATTTTAAGTGCTGGTTCTGGCTAAGCATTTATCACAAAGCTTGTTGAGGAATTGGCAATCCTCATTGATTATAGATAATACTGCATTTGAATCATATAAACAAATTTCACAATAATATAATGAATAAATTTTATTCAATTGCACAACCTAGATTACAGAGTTTAAAAATTGATAAAAAAAACTTGATCCACTAAATATAAATAGTATACAAGTTGTTGCTTTTTTTTGGTTGACTTTAGACTCTTTATTTACTACTAATATTTTAAATAGCCAGCAACTCAGAACAATACAAACTATAACAATGCATCTAAATAAGCTGAGATGTTGCTATAGTTCTTATCAATAAATTTTATATTTTATGCTTATAAGATAGAATTATAATTATCAATTCTTTTAACTCTTCTGCATTTTAGCATTCTTTTCCTAATAGCTATTTGAGTTAATGATTCAATATTTTAGTATTGAAATCTTTCTTTAATATATGATTAATCAATAATTGTACTTGATTTTGGAAATATAAATTTACAAATGAAAAACATCCTTAAAAAACATATTTGAACTTTTCAAATATAAAAATAAATAAATAAACAATTATTATTTTTTTATTGGCTGATTTTAGCAACACCATTGAAAAATAAATTAATGGAATGAATTGCATTTTTTAAACATGAATTCATAATTATAAAGGTATCATAAAGATATGAAATTCTGTTCTAAAATTTAAAATTATATTTATAATTACAAAAATTTCACAAAAATTCTATATTGTTGTGTTTGACAGAGTGTATCAACCATAGTTCTCTTTTTAATCACTATTTTAAATTTTTTAAATTTAATTTTTAAAAAATTAAGTGTACATACTAAATATATATTAATAATTCCCATAGAAGTATTGGTAGAAGTATTTTGTAAAAATTATAAATATTTAAATAATCTTCCAAATTTATGCAATCTTTTTGCCTATTGATAACAGCTTCTTTATAAATCCAAGATCAAAGATACTACCAATCAATGAATTTCTGGATCTTTGTCTACTTATCTGGAATTTTTCTGATAACTACTGACATCTTCAGATTTTTTTTAAACTAATAAATCAATATTTCTTATTTTTACCATTCAGTGAACATAAAATTGCAAAATAGTGCTAAAGATAGCTGCAAAAGAGTGATTTAAAGCCAAAGCATAGCAGCACCCTTGTAGTATTCCATGAAGCATTGATTCTTAAAATCATAAAGTTAATAACTTATAATTCTCCTTAATTCACTACTTTAAAAATTCGAATTTGCACAATAGGATATTGGAATCATATTTATAATGAAATGACACAACAATCCAATGCATAAATTTTATCCAATAGTATGCAATATCTATATTCAGAATCTACTGACTATTTAAAATTTTAGCAACAGATATAAAATGGATTCATTTGTAATTTAGACTATTATTTAGATGACATAGCCAGATAAAATTTATATATCAAATCATTTTGTAATTCGTTTATATTATTCTAGCACAGAATATTTGGGTTTTTTTAAATGTCAGTCATTTATGAAAATTTTTAAAATTATTAAAATGATCAGCATTTAATTCAACTTTGTAAGCATAAAAAACTGTACCAAAACATTTCAGTTTATTTAGATTTTTCTCTTAATGATAGATGAAAAGTGGACCCTTTTTTATTATCTATTTGTGTGATTTTAGAAGCACATAATTTGATTGGTTGTTGTGTAATATATGTTTGATTAAATTTAGTTGTTGCAAATATTTATTGAGTAGTAAATAATAGATAGATAAATAAATAATTATCTTTATTGCCAAATAAGAATATGCACAATTCAGTAAATTTTTCCACATTTGTATTATGTTTAGAAGTGTTTGTAAAGTCCTAAGGTTATTTATTATCTTGATCAGTTACCTTAAATTTCCTATGATGACATTACCAACTTATATTGTTTCTTATATATGTCAATGAATACCTCAAACTTCTTTTTAAAACTTGTATTTACATGACTATAATAAAAATAAAATACATCCAACATTTCGACTATAAATAGTCTTTTTCAAGGAACACTAAAAAATAAAAATACAAATATATAATAATAAATATCACATATTCCAAAACAAAAATATTAAAAAATACTAAAAATTCTTTTTACCTCAATACCTTTTCTAATTACAAACAATCTCAACTTAATCAATTTTTTTACATTTATATACCCATCCAAAAATACCTTAAAAACATTTAATTAACAAACTTATTAATTTCTTTTTTCTTTTCTCTTAACATCCTGTTTAATTCAGGTTTAATTTCACTAATTTAAATTCCTCCTATATCGTTCTTTCATGATATTTATTATTATGTATTATTATATATTTGTATTTTTATTTTTTAATGTTCCTTGAAAAAGACTATATAAAATAGTAGAAACGTTAGATGTATTTTATTTTTATTATTGTCATATAAAAATAAGTTTTAAAAAGAAGTTTGATGTATTCATTGACATATATGGAAAATTATAAACTATTTTGAAAAGAAAAAATGTGTAGATGATATTTTAAATTCATTATATTATTTCTTGTAATGATTAAGAATCTGAAATTTATTATATAGCAAAACATCATTAACAACAGTAGCTACTGTACCCTAAAATCATTTATTGTAAGGAAAGTAATCAATGGATACCAGATATTTCATTTAAATTCCAAACTATTTTTTAGGTATTAACTCATTTATAAATATAGGGGATTTGAACACAGACTTCTAAGCTCCCTGTAGCTATCTACTCTAGCTCATACAACTGATACACATGACTACATATATATATATAAAGATAGTCTGTGTTCAAATCCCCTTATAATTACATTTAAACTTCAAGTATATGAATAATACTTGTATTTCAAAAATACTTATTTATAAAAACAGTAATTATTTAATCAAAGTATTATTTCCTTAAATAAAAACATATACTGGAAATGAATAATTATAACAAAACTTCTGTATATTTCCCACATAAAAATATAAATATTTTTATTACTATCTTTTTTTATATATAACATAAATAACTCTCCCAACATCTTTATAAATTATCAAAAAAAAAATAAATAGTAATATGTCTTTTACTAGCAGATATGAGCAAATATATGCAAATAAAATACAAACCTAAGCCAATACTTTAAACATGAAGTGCAAATATATTTTCAAGTTTATTTAAATATTCCAAATACATTCAACTGTTAGTAATGGCACACAGGTAATGTTTCATGAGGTATTATTTTCCCCTCTTCTTCAGGTGTTTCTGACCTGACCAGTGGTAGTACTAGCATGGGAATCAAACCTGAACCCTTAGATTTTTAAGTTTTGAATTTTAAGGTAACAAGGGGGAATAATACCTCTCAAAACATTATCTGTGTGCTATTACTAACAGTTTGATATATTTGGATTATTTAAATAAAGTTATATTTTCAATTGTTTTAGCAATTTATTAAAAAGAGACTTTATAAAATTAACCTTTTCGCTTGCAAGCAGCCATATTGAATATTTAAAAAATTATGCGAAGCCACAAATTTTATCATAACTTTTAAGTTTTATTAATAAGAAATGACAATATATATATTGTTTAAAAGATCAAACACCAAAGAATGTAATTAAGCTGAAAAAAGTATAGTCATTGATATTCAAAATAATAAAAAAAAGAATAAAAGTTAATATTTTTAATAATTATTTTCATATTATTTCATAAATTCTAAATTATCATGCATACAACTTAAAATTCAATTTTTGTTAGTAGGTTAGTTGGATTCATCACAAAATTTCTAAAAAAAAATAGTATGTAATAATACTTACCTAAGGTAATCTATCACTTGAAAACTTTGTAGAATAAAAACATTAGTATCTTTCACTTTTCCTAGTAGCACTTCAAAATGTATTTCCATACAGGGGTTTGCAATGAATATGTCATCCCTACTAACATCCCTTATGACAAGTAGTTAATATTGATCAATAATTAGTATAATTTGAATATTATAATAAAGAACTTCAATACAGTGTATAATTCACTAAAAAGTACTATTAAAATAGTCTCTATATACAAAATAAAATAATAAAATATAATGTGAATGAAATACTCAATTTATTATAGAGTTAAACTTGAGGTATATAAGTTAGTAGTTTAGAGTCGAGATATAGTGTTATTTATCCTATCTTTATAGGTTTTGAGGGCTCATATTGCTTTATGCTACTATGACCATAAATTTTGTAATAGCTTCATCAATTGTCACCTCTCTTTGCATTTGATATGCAGCTTTGAAATTTACATTGCAGTAATATATAATCGACCTAAGTTATATACTGTCAAAATCCTTACTTTTAGCATTTGTGTATTTTTATTATTATTAAAAAGCAGACAAGTCATTATAAAAAAATCTAAATCGGGTCATAATCATTGCAAAATATCTTTATCTTTGTCTCATATCACTTAATTCAAATACTGGACTCAAGCCCACATCATAGCAAAAAATGGAGATAATTCACGATATAAATATACATAATCATGAGCTTTTTTTTTTTTATGTTTCAATAATAATTTTTTCTTATATTTTTTATCAAATATAAAAATAAAATAATAATTAAAAAATATAGAAAAATAAATACTTACCATTAGCCCCCCCGCCCCCATAACGTCTTTAAAATACATCGGCAAAAAGTTTTATTTTTACCAATGTATTTTTTTTACATCAAATGCTTTCCAGTAATTAAAAAAAATGAGAGAAAGACAAAAAAATTCAATTTATTTGATGATCACAAAAATTATCGTAAAATGTTTATTTTTTATTGTAGAAAAAAAAACCTACCTTTCTAGAAACTAGAAAAAAAATGGAAACGAAGGTATAAAATGCGAATGTGTAGACTCTGTAGTTTTCCCACAATTCTAAACTGAAACCAAATATTGCAAATTCGAAAATTCTATAGCACTCTGTTCACGCATAATAACGAACTAATTAAAATTGATTTATTTACTGCCACAATCTCAGTCTTTTTTAACATTTTAAAAAGAAAAAAATATATTTTCTTTTTTCTAAGGCTTATTTAATTTTCTGTTTTTAGCATCTACCCCCCCCCCCCCTTTTTCCTGAAACTATAAAACAAAATATATATTTTAAAAATCTAATAATAACTATTTAAAATTTAAAGCTTAATTCAATAACTTAATTTCAAAATTTTTGCTTTTATATAAACAGTTTTGACAGATTTGCAGCCTTCATCAGAAAAACTTCAGTTTAATATGTCTGTAAAAAAAAGTTATTGAAATAAAATGCACTAAGTTTGTTAAATAAATTGAAATATATCAATTTATAAAGAACAAAGGTGCAATAAAAATGTATATATATATACTTTTTTTTTTATTTGAAGCTCAGTACTTTGTTATTTATTTCCAATTAACATCAAATGTTGATTTCTTCTATTTTCTTTTTTTTTTTTTGTATTTTATAGCTAGGAATAAAGTATTTGTTAACATTTAAAAGAGTTGTGAGTTGGAGTAGTTTGAAACCTGTTCATTAAAGTATGAAGATTGGCTATCTTAATATAAAGCTGGGCACTGATTGTATATATGTGTAGAGATAGTAATCTGGACCAACTGATGATTGCTGGTTTAGCATGAAATACGTAGATTGGTGATTGTTTATCTTTTCAACATATATGACCAGGTGGGTTAGCAATATGAGATGGCATGGAGAGTTGAGGGTCGTGTGAAAAACTGAGTTTGAATCCTGCATACATTACATATATATATATATGCAGGTTTAAGCCTGTATAGTGTATTAATTTAAAAAAAGAAATTAGATTTTATTTTTAACTTAAAGATAAAAATGTTATGAAGATTTTGGAAATAAATGTTAATTTTATAATAAAGAATGTTAAATAAAGATACTGTTAAGTATATCTTAAGAAGAAAAATAGTGGCACTTATTTAAAAAAAAAAAAAAACATATAATAAGAGGGAAAAGAAATGAATTTCATATTAATAGAGAAAATTTGAAGACTATACATGATTAAAAGTTTTGAGATTAGAAATATCCATTTTTTCATCCTTATAAATTAATAATATACTTTATTTTTATTAATTTAAATTTTTAATGTATTGATATTTTTATTTTAACTAATGAATCCCCAACCAGTCAATTAAGCTTTTTGAAAGACAAAACATACTAGTGCTTAGCTTTGGGTTGGTATTTTTAGATCTAGTGTCTGAACCTACCCTGACACCTCTCTGAGGAGTGCCAAAGCACGAAACCATGGTCAGGGGTTTGGGAAGGGGTTTCTGATAGAGATATTTTAAGTGCTGGCTCTGACTAAGCATTTATCATAAAGCTTGTAGAGGAATTGGCAATCCTCACTGTTTATAACATACAAGCTTAAGAGATAGTGTCATGTGATCTACGAATTGATCTATGACTTATTTTGACAAAACATACTTGTTTTAATATTATTATTATGACAGGCAATAAAGTTAAAATTGAAATGGAAAAAATGCTGAAATATTTTCATCACAGTTCTGAAAGGAATCTAAAATGTCTTTAAATAAAATAAAATCTAATAGATGCTTTCAAATGTCAATTATATTAATTAAACTTAAAAACATTCCCATATTTAGAGTCAATTTTCTTGTCATTTCTCATTTAAAATAAATCTAGCTTAAGATTTTTAATTTAAAATTTGTTTTATTTTTATGAGCGGAATGTAATTTCAAAAATTATAAATCACACTTTTTTGACAATTACCTGTTTAATGCAAATATTTTAAGAATAAATTTATACGTTCACGTACATAATGCAATCTGTGTGCATATTTTCATTGTTATATAAGACTTCATCAAGAATGTATATATATATATATTCATCTTTATTAACCTAGTTCTGTTTTAGTTTTCTTTCTTCCATTTGTTTTCTTTTTACATTTTATTCTTAATATCTATGTTGGACATCAGTCGTATATGATAATGTTGGTAACACTTGTTTTTTCATTTCAAAGTATATTATGCTATTAAACCACTAAACATCACATGCTCCCCATTTCTTATGCTTGCACATAACACAGGCACTGAGTGGCACTACTGTATGGAGAGTTTTGCCTGTGTATATTATGGTAAAAAGCAATTATTAATTATTACTTTGGTATACTAAAATTTTATAAATAGACAGAATGTTATTTATAAGTTTGTAAAAGGTGATAACTGACTTAAGTAATAGAAGACTTAGACATTGTCTACTATTTTTTTATATCTGATTTTTTTGTTAAGAAATTCTAACTCTGGATTGCCATTACATAGGTAGTTCTGAACCTAATATCAGAACTATCTCATTGACTAATTATATGCTATTAAATTATTATATCTAAAGCAATGATTAATATCATTTTGTAAATGAATAATAAATGTCTTGAAATTGATTGGAAGACTTGACTTAGATATATATTTTTAAATAATATATATGGGATTTTTTTAGTTTGATATGAATTCTATCTTCCCTAAATATTGTTTTCAAAATTAAATTGTAAATAAATAAATATCATATGGGAATGCAGGTTGCCAGTATCTGCGGACTTTTATTATTAGTATCTACTTATTTTGCTATTAATTAGGCAGCCGTATGTGTCCTACTAGTTTTTTTTTTTTTGTAGTGATACTTAGATGTGATGTGATTTTTAATCACAAACACATCTTGTTGAAAAAAAAATCAGAAATAAAGGAATATTCTAGAAATTGATTAAATTGCCATTATCATCATCATCATCATCATTAAAACTTAAGAGTTCAGCACCTGTATTTGGACGATGCATTCTTCAACTTCTCTCTAGCTTTGTCAATTCTTGCTAGAAAACATTTCTTAATGTCATCAATCCAAAATTTATATAGTTTTTTATTTTATGAAGATAAATTTAAAAAAAAGTTCCTAATAAAATAAAGCATATTATTTTTACTAGCTTATAATTTCTAAAATTATATGAAATTAGAATAGAGAAATATGGAAGTTGTCTATTTATAAAAAAGATACAAATGTAAATAGCCATGTGTGTGTGCTGAAAATCAGATATATTAATCTTTAACTTGGATTAAAGTTTATATCTGTACTAGAGAAAATCTCTAGTTTAATAAATGATTAGTAATAATCATTACTTGTTTATCAAAAAGTTGATAATGTAAAAGCTGGGAGAGGAGTAAATTGTGGCTTGAAAATAAAAATGAGACAATTTGCTCTACACAAATACTCTTCATCTAATAAAGATATATGAGTGCTGGTTCAGCATGAAAGGCATCTTGGGGGTTATTTGTCTTTTATTGTATCTTTATTTATAAGAAATAAAAAAGAATGGAGAAATATGGAAGTTGTCTATCTATAAAAAATTTCTAAAATATGAATTTAAAATACTTTTATTCAATATTTATGTCATTTATCGATTGGATGTGTCAGCAGTGGTTTTTAGATTTCAAAATGGTTGTGAGCACAAACTAAATCAGTAACAGTTTTTCTTCGAATTTCACGAGAAGCCAAGTTTGGATAAATTCGTGTAAGAGTTGTCTATTATAATTCAGTTGATGATCAACATTTTTTTTTTTAAGATTTGCAAAGTTCAGACAATTTGAAGAAGCATCAGAGTTTATTTTATATTCAGATACAATACCAGCAGATTAACTTAATTTGGAAATTCTTTAATGATTGAATTTGGATGATAGAGAATTGTATTTAATTTATTTCCAGTTCAATTCTCCACAGAACCAAACGTTTGTTAATGACTTGAAAATGATTGAAAATGATCGATTATTAAATGTAATGTATAAAAAAAAAATATGCTGAAGATGAAATATTAAATGTTTGGAATGCCATGCTTGGAACTTTCTAGTATTTAAAAACATTAATGACAACTACTTTCTCAATTTTTACCTTACTTATGCATATGAATCATTATTTTCAAATATTAATTTTATAAAAGACGGATACAGAAGTAAAATGAGTAATGAGTCTAATTTAGCGTGAGTAGTATTAAAAGTGACAAACTATGGTTCTGATATAAAGTATTTAGCATCTTCTATACAACAAGAAAAAGCTCGCTCAAAAATTTATTATGACAATTCACCTTTATAAAATTCTATGTAAATTTTTTAAATTATCTTAATCAAATTCTTTAATAATTAATTTTCTACTAATTTTTCCTCTGTCAAGAAACTGGTCAGCGCATCTCTAATTGGCTTGTGACTTAAAAAGGTTTGCCACCGATAAATTAAATACTTTTCAATTGAGTACCAAAAAAACTCACCGAAAGTTATCATTGGAAATGACACATTTGCTGGATTATTATATCAGATATGCATTCAGTAAAGAAGCATGAGACTTATTACTGATTTATTATTTATATCAAGACTATAAAAAATTTAAAATAAAGAAATAAATTTATAATTATAATTTCATATTCTTTTAACGTTAACCAATTAGAGTAGAACATTTTGATTATAAATTTTGATTGGTCAGTTAAATCACATGCTCTTAAAATTATGTCTGCCCAGCCCTCATATATGTACTTAAATGGATTATGTCCTGTACATGAGGGGTCAGACTGACTTATGGTCAACCTGGGTGTGATGAGAATGTCGGCATCAGTGTGGGCTTTGAGCATTCCATCATCAGATTTTCAATAGGATGGATGGCTGAAAAGTTGGAGGGTTGAGTGAATTGAAACCTGTCCATTAAAGTATGAAGATTGGCTATCTTAATATAAATCTGAGCACTTATTGTATATACGTCTAGAAATGATAATCTGGACCAATTGACAAGAGCTGGTTTAGCATGAAATATTTATATTGGCGATTATTTATCTTTTAGACATATATATATGGTCAAGTGTATCAGTAGTATGAGATAGTGTGGAGAGTTGAGGGTCGTGTGAAAGTTTGAGCTCAAAATACCCTATATATTACATTGTTTGTACAGGTATATATATAGCCTGTATGTTATATAATAAAACTTATCAAAAAATAATTAAAAATTATATTTTGATTATAAGTTTTATAATATTTAATAATTAATAAATTTATTGGATTATAACTTAAATCTTTATATTTGCTAAAGAATTTTTATGCAAGAATGTTTTCTTTTTTTTTTTTTGATTAAAAATTCATCACTCTTTGGTTAAATACGGATATGAAAAAATCATTTAAAAGAAAGAGAGAGAAAAAATTAAGTATTCTTTTGATAAATTTGTAATGTAATAAATTTTAATTTATATTTGAATTGTTTAACTTTGGAATATCTGATAATTCCAATGACAAAGAATCGGTAAATAATTTTATATAGCAAATCATTTTCTTTCATTATAGTTATGCCATCTAATGAAAGCTTTAATAATTAATAGATGCCAAATAATAGTTAATATTGATGATCTCTCAGCAACAATGCCCAGATAAACCTGTTAGTCATTTTATCTTCCAGTCCCCACTCTAAATTTTTTCATATTCTGCTCCATCCCATTTCCACAACATAATCTTTGTTAACTCTATAGCCTTTATATCTAAATCCCCCTTATCTTTTCCCAAACCCAACATAAAAACCAGTAATCCACTTTCTGTATTATCACTTTTTTTATATTTATTCTTCCATAACTTCATTATTTGTACTCTTTCTGTTTTCAAGCATTTACATTCAATTAACAAATGCCTAATATTTTATACTCCTTTCTTACACAATTTACAAACTAAATCAGCCATATTTTTCCATTTACATGTATATTCTCTTGTTGCTAAAGATCCCGTTCTAGTCTTAAACAATAAACTACTTTCCTTACTATTATTATAGTGCTTAATAAATTCTATCCAGTGCCATCTAGTGTCAAGCTTATGACTTTCATCAGTGAGGAATTTAACTATGGCAACATAAAAATATTTGCTATTAAATAACATTGTGTAAGTAGAGGTCATGTGATATTTTTTTGTTTTTATTAATTTTACCTTTTTTTCTGACCATAATATATGCAAACCAAATTGTAAGAAATTGAAATTAGAGAAAAGCCACTGGAAAATTTAATATTGCATCTAGACCGCAAAACAGTGTTCTATTAACTAATATATTTATATATTATCAGTGACAGATAATCAAAATTAAAGCTATTTAAATCTATAATTAATTTGAATTGATAATACTGTATTATTTTCAGATGTTGGCACCTGTTCAATTTACTTGGACAGATAAGATGAAACAGTTCTTTAAACAGAACACTGCAGTGCAAAAGCTTCTACAACAGCCCTTTATAGAGGGCTAGAAAAGAGAAGAGAATTGTTTTTCATCAAGTAATGAGAATTTGCATGCTTTATTACCCAAGGTTACACTCTAGCTAAAAATAGCTAGATATCCACCAATCAATGCTGAAGTTTAACTTGATTAGCTATGGACCATATAATTAAAGGGAAATAGTCTATTAGAAAAATCAAGTTTACTTAGCTTTGATTTGAAAGCAAGTCATAGGCAAAGCATGAAAATGTGTTAATGATGTGCAGTAGGCCATTTCATAGGCTTTGCATGCATATAACAATAAATAAATATAACCAACAGAATAAATTAGGGAAAAAATAAGTCATGCAAAGATTATATGCTAGAAATATATTTTATTATTTAATATATATAAATTCAAATCAATCTTTGATGAAAATAATTACTTGATCTATAATAGTTTCAAAGAAGTTAAATACAGTTGTGTAAATGAAACTCATCAAAGCCAAAGAACAGTATGTAATAATTATAATTAATTTTCACTGCAATTTATTAGATAAATGGTCAGAGAGATAAAATTGTGCTTAGAAGTTATGCTGTGCAAGGTAATCAAACACGAAATATTGTTTGGAATGACGAATATCTTTGGTACAGTTTTGGGGAGATCAGTAACTGCTTCATGTTATTTTTCCATATGTCATAGCATCAGCTGGGAGGTGAACTTGCAACAACTGCTTCCAAGGCAGCTGCGTGACTTTTTAGATTTAAATTTTTGTAATATTACAATATTTTGGGAAGTTGCTCAATAAATGCAATTTCCGGATATTTAATTGACAAAATAAGAATATATATATATAATAAGTGAAATAATGCTTAAAGCTAAAGGGAATAGAATGTAATCATTAGAAACAAGTCAACACCTAAACATGCCAACATAAATAGCAATCAATATTTCTTACTGTTGCCAAGGCAACCGCTCTCCTTTTAATCTATGTTGTCATGTTTAGGTGTTGACTGGTTTCTAATGGAGATATCTGTAAGGATATGTTTTCCAGCCTTTAGTTATAAATAGTGGAAGTTACAAATCCCAATTCTTGTCGTAAAATTTCTTCTTCATAATGTCAAGCATTCAGCTATTTATGCAAAAATATCTGATAGATAAGCAGTATATCGTTTGGGTACAATGGCTGGATTATACTTGAGACCATGTGATTATCAGTGCCTCACAAAATTAACACTGAACAAAAACATGGTACAATCACAGTAACTGTATAACTTAGGATATAGGTTCTTAATTCACTGTATGGCTAATGGGAGTAAATCTTAAGCTCACTAGAATTTAGTCTGTCTTTGCCAATCTCAATTCAATATTTATTTTTGATGAAAATGTGTTTATAGAAGTGTTAAAAAACATTTTGCATATTCTGGTGATAGAATAGTCAATTTGCATTTGTTTGATGACTTTATGAAATTTATAATTTTGATATGTAAACATATATATATATATATAATGTATAAGAATGTTTTTACTGTCATAAAATAATGAACTATTTCTTGCACTTTTAAATTAATACTGCATTTTATTATTATTGCTTATTTTTACAGTTTCAACTATCTGATGGTCTTCTTCAGAATTTTATAATATACATATTTAAAAATCTAACTAATTTATTCCAATATATTTTAAGTAATGTGGTTATTCTAATATATGCAATTTTTATATTCTTCTCAATATTGAATTAATTTTTATTGTACATACATAAATACGGTGGAGCTATGATAGCTACTAAATTTTTTACACCCACCCTTTCACATACATGACGCTTCACATATAATAGGTTATGTTTTGTTGATAAGTTTTGATTATATTAGAATATATATTCTATGTACAGCACTTTTCAACATGTACATATATATATATAATGCAGATGCTTTTTATATTATAGTATGCATATATAAATAAATATTATAGTATAAACATAATTTTAAAAAATAATCACATACTTATTGTATGTGTGTTCAACATTCACATTCATTCAAAAACTAATAAAAAATGTACTTTACCATATCTTTATTTTTTAAAAAAATAAAATGTAAAATGAAATGTCAGACTTTAATCTTAATTAAATAATTCTGGATGATAACCTTTTTCTTTTAATATTTTCTTCTCCTTTTGGAAATGTAATAGCAGTCTTTTGATAAATAGATCTGGATATTTTACTGTTTTTTAAGTCTGAATCAATTTTTGGTATCTGTGCTATTACTCCTACTTGCATTATTCATTTCAGATTCATGATTATATTTTTCAATATAGGAACATTTTACTTTTTTTTTTCTGTCACTACAAAACTGATAACTTTCATTTTATCACTTAAGAAAGATACTTCATAAATTTTAATCCTTATATTTAGAAAAGATTTTAATATGTGAAATGTTGTATTATATCAAATTTGGAAAGGGCAGTAAAGTAAAAAATGAAATGTATGCACATTTAGCATAAGATATATTAATCTTTAATTAAGTTTTAATCTGGGTTAGGGATAATCTCTAATTTAGTAAATGATTATTAATAGTCATTACTATATTTCTCTAAAGTGGATGGTGTCAAAGATATGGGTTGAGTTAATTTGACACTTGTAATTCAAAATGTAATTATTTAACATAAGCTGAAAAAATATTATTAATATACAGCCCTCTGGAATGAATGGATAAATTATCGCTAGTATAACATAAAATTTATCTAATTTTCTGAATTTTAATATTTATATTTTTTTGTTTACTTTTTTTTTTTTTGGGGGGGGGTAGCATATAATTGAAATAGAATATAATAATACAGTGGATATCACAGCTTCATTCTATATTTCAGCACACATGATTATAAGTTAACATAGATATTAAATGCAGCTATAGATCTTAAGAAGTTTCCAGCATTATTGAAATCAAGATATTATTTTTTTTTTAAAAAATTCAAGTTAATTATATATTCCTGCTGGTGATAATTATAAATCATACTATTTTCACCTGACTCACAACTTTCCATTCTATCTCATAACACTGATACACTTGAACACATATATATCGAAAAGATAAATAATACCAATATACTTATTTCATGCTAAACCAGCAATCATCAATTGGTCCAGATTATCATCTTCACACATATATACAATAAGTGCTCAGATATATATTAAGATAGCCAATCTTCATACTTTAATAGACAGGCTTCAATCCACTCCACACTCCAACTCTTCAACCGTCCATCCAATTGAAAATCTGGTTGAGAGTTAGTTGAAGTGTAGAATGGATTAAAACCTGTCCATTAAAGTATGACGATTGGCTATCTTAATATATATCTGAGCACTTATTGCATATATGTGTGAAGATGATAATCTGAACCAACTGATGATTGCTGTTTTAGCATTGGTGATTATTTATGTTTTTGGCATATATGTGTTCAAGTGTATCAGTGTTATGAGATAGAATGGAGAGTGGTGGGTCAGGTGAAATCCTGTGCTCACATACCCTATATATTAAATAAGCCTGTATTTCAGTTATATCACATTATTATATTTTTAAAGATAATCTTTCAGATATTATAATTAACCGATAAATAATTGTAAATAATAATATTATTTTTTTTAATTAAAAGGGATCTCTGAGTATACAGTTAGACATTATTGCTTTTACAATATCTATTGAATTATATTTTATCAAAAATTGTTTTTAAAAAATAGACTGGCATTTTATATAAACTGGAAAACTCAGAACATATCCATCATTCACTTACTTGAATTGGATTTTTTTCATCACAAATAGTTTATTGATTAAATTTGATTCAAAAGTTTCAATCATACTACACAGGAAATCTGATAAAAATGCTAGAAATTTGTCTCTGTATCTGTCCATGTCTTAAAATATTCAGACTTTCAGTGTTATTCCATATATTTTTGAATCACCTTTTCTCCTTCTGAAATATACGATACCTTTTTTTTTTCTGACTATATTTAAAAAGTAAATTGGATCCTATGTTTTATAAACCAAGTGGAGTATTAGTCAGTTTTAACAACATATAAATCCTTACAATAATAAAATTTGTTAGAATTTACCATTTTTGCTAGTTTAAATTTTTTTTGTTGTTGTTCAATATAGCCAAATTCGAGCTAGTCAGCCAGTTATTGAGTAGGAAATAAACATCCATTTAATATTAGCATTAACTTAAAAAAAAAAAGATTAATGTACCATTTACCGCAGATGGAAAAATGTCACATTTCTATAAATGTGAGGCTCAAAATTTATTGTTTCATGTACGCGCGCGCGCACACACACACAAATAAGAAAATTGTAATTATGAAATTAAAATTTTGATATTAGTATATTTTTAATAATGTAGTTTTACTTCCTCTTGTAGAAATATTGCTATCTCAAGGAGATGACATCTCTTTCTTTGTGAAAAGCTATTTTTACTTTTGAACATCCAATAATCATTTCTTTCACTTCATTGGAGTTTTTCATATATTGAAAAAAGAAAAGCAACGTTATAAATGACATGTACTGTTTTTTTTTTTCTAATTAAGAAGTCTTTTATGATTACTTCATTAGAAAGTTTTCTTTTTTGAAATATTGGAAAATTATTATTTTTTTAAAACAGAACATTAGCTTTCTACCATAAAATTAGGACTGTCCATTTATTTATTCTTGTTTAATCAATACGTTTGAGATATTGATTTTTTTTTTAATGAAAATTCGAGCACTTTGACATTCATTTATCAAATTTCAGTCTATGATTTTTAAATTAAAATATATGTTTTTAAGTCTTACTTATTCTATATACATCATATAATTTATTTTTTCTTAAAAATCTTTTTTGTCTGAATATTTCAATAGTTATAATATTAGTTGCATAACATGAAATTGATTTCTCGGAAAATAATAAACGTACTAATTAGATAAAAGCAGCATTTTTTAAATATATAGAATTGATTCTTTATGTAGTGTTATTAATGCGGTTTTGAAGTAAATGTAGGGATTCTTTCAATATTGTATTAAATTATTTGACTTAGTTAATAATTTTATCACCTGAGGGCAGCCATAATCAATATTTTAATTATTGTTATTACTATTGGGAATATCTAAAACTTTTGAATTTGAATTTTCATCTGTTTCATATTGAAAAGTTATATAAAAACATTCATTATAGAATATAATTTTGCACATTCGTTATGTTTTATAATAAAATGCTGTATCAATTTATATACATGTAACTATAAATTTCGTAAGAAATTGGAGCGCGGAAGTAGCAGAGCTGGGCGCGATCCATGGACCCTCAGCTCCAGAATCTGCATATTTCTGATGCTTATTCCTAAAAATTGAATGATCAAAGGTTTTTATATTTAAAATTTATATTATTTACAAAATATTTTCCAACACTCATTGCCAATGTTATATTACTCCCAACATATATATTCTATGAACTGAAAAGATTATAGCTCAGTGAGAAAGTATATTGACCTGTATCCCTTATTGTCAGTGATAATCAATTATTTTTTTTGCTTGACTAAAACATAATTTGCTGTTATTATAGTTGATAAAAGTTTCAATTGTGCAGCTAAAATCTTTCATATCTTGGATTAATGAGGATTATATATATATATTGCCTTGTGGTACATGGATATCATCATTATAATAAGAAATGTGTCCTAAAACTGATTTAAAAAAAAACAAAAATGATAGATCATTGTAGAGAAATTCTATTCATATAAAGGCATCGATTTCATGTTATATTATAATAATAATATGTTTGTATGTATAGAAATCTTAAAACAGGCAAAGCTCTATACGTATTGCCACTCAGTGCAAGCCAGATTAATCAATGGATGCCAGAAGGCTTGTGCATAAAATTCCCTTCTAGTGCCTACTCATCCAATATCTCCAAACTAGTTTCTGGCTTGTGGCCTTCCACAGTGAGGAGCCTTGTATCTGAGAGCACTGCACCTAGATCTTAGGATCTAATGCAACCTTCCACCACTACCTTTTATCTTTACTTAACTACAAAACTATGAGACTTAAATTGAAAACACTATAATATTTTCAATCCAAACTCATAGGTCTGAACTCAGTTCCATACCTATACATTCCGCTGTCTTTGGTTTTTTAATAAACGTAGCCACCACTATCCTATTAGGCAAGATTGGTTTTAAACCAATAAATATCACATAATCACTATTTTTTATGCTTGCTCTTAACTGTTATTAAAACAGGCAAAACTATATACGTATTGCCACTCAGTACAAGACAGAGTAAGTTCAGGCCTATATAACTATAAAAGCTGACTAGCATGGATTGAAAATATTATAGTGTTTTCAATTTAATTCTCATAGTTTTGTAGTTAAGTAGAGATAAAAGATAGCTGCTGGAGGGTTGCATTAGATCCTAAGATCTAGATGCAGTGCTCTCAGATCCAAGGCTCCTCACTGATGAAGGCTACAAGCCAGAAACTACTCTGGGGATATTGGATGAGTAGACACTAGATGGGGATTTTATGCACAAGCCTTCTGACATCCATTGATTACTCTGGCTTACACTGAGTGGCAATATGTGTAGAAAGTTGTCTGCTTTAATAACAGTTAAGAGCAAGCATAAGAAATAGTGATTATGTGATGTTTATAGAAAGCTTGTCAATTTTAAATTTCTAAGAGGCAAAATTTTGGCTTTGCATGCATATTGTTTAGCCAAATGAAACAGATACTTTAGTTCAGTGGTCTTCAACCCTTGGTCCGCAGACCGGTGCTGGGCCGCAGAAGTTAATAACAGAATAATAAGAATTTAAACTTTTAATTAATATAAACAATTTTTATTTATTTTTTCAACTCATTTTTACCCAATTAAAAAAAAAGAAACAGAACAAGAAAACAAAATGTAATCAATCATACATAAATTAATTTGTTTTTCTAGTTATCACAGATGTTTATGGGGGAGGGGATAAAATTAAATTTTTTATTATTTTTTTAAAAAAATTCAAAATTTAAAAAAAAAGTTTTTTTTATTATACAAACTCCACATATATATATAACCTCATCTAAGGCTAAGCAGTTTACATCTTTAAGAAAATTTATCTATAGACTTCTGCCGGTCTTATTTTTGCTGGTCCGCGAAACTTTATCCTTATTTTTACCGGTCCGCAGGTGTGAAAAGGTTGAAGACCACTGCTTTAGTTGATTTAAATAAACATTTATACAATTAATGAAACATACATATAACAATTGTTATAATTTACAATATATAGAGAGAGATGTTTACAATGATGTTATAAGTTAAATATTAACAAAAAAAATTTACATTTAATTTCCCGAAGGGCATACAAAAATAATAAGACCGATAATGTTGTTAATTCCCTAGATCAGTTTTGAAATCTTCGGAGAGGGATCTCTTCGGTTCATGTACTAGCTTACGATCAGTACAATTACTAAAGTCTGAACACAGGCTGCAAACCAGAAGCAGAAGAGCAATGCCTAAAAAGAGCGGTAATCTTTTATTTGCTCTTCTATTTGTCACTTTAAAATATATTTACTTCTTCATTCTGTGTAATAATTTTACTTTGCAGGGGATAAAGAAAAGATAATCAAATTTATTGTAACGTTGCTAGAAAAGTCAATTCGATTATATATCAGCATGCTTCAGAAATCATGATTTATGTGCATGTTTTTTTTTTAAACACTGTTAATTGATGGGAATAGAAACTTAATGACTTTAATTTAAATTGGTTTATGTTTCACTCTATAAAAGGTAACTTGTTATACCGAAGTATTGATTACTCAAGAATTCATATCATATTTAAGCATCAGAAATAGTAGTCGAGTTTGAATTCAGCCATTACAATAAACTATATATATTAAAATTATTTTTCGATAAAATACTAAATAAATGAATTATAAAATATATATATATAAAAACAAATTAAAAAGTATTACAAAATAATTCAATCCACATAGCTGTCTTTATTAATTAATTATATAGCACAATAGGAGTAATTTAATAGCAAAGCTATCGTCTTTTGTTGTTTAAATGCAGTCTATCATTTCTGTTGTTCAAATGTCACATAACCTCCTTTGCAAAAGATAGCATTAAATTGCCATAATGTTTCAATATTTCAAGAAGATATTTTTAAAAATTGAGATATAGCAATTGTCTTTTGATACGAAGTGGTCATCTTTAATATGAAGTATAATATGCACAAGTTATGTTCACTGTTTTCTAAAGAAATTCTTGTAGTCATATTAGGGGTAGACAGCAGTAGAGAATCAGTTCAACACCAACTGTACTTGAGTATTTTTGCAGCAACACAATAAGAAGACAGTGAATGGTGCAATATTGAATAGTTGTTCTTTTTTGATTTACTCATAATTAACAGTTTAATATGTTGTCTTTTTTTGTTTGCACTAAGGCAAATTTAGAGTTTGGGAAATAGGATACTATGATTAGACAATAATTCATAACTGTTTTTTTTTTAAAAAAATAAATAAATCTATATTTACAAGCATTGATGATTTGTAAGTTTTTTAAAAATAAAATGCTATTGTAATAATAATAAAGTAATTTTAAAATTAGATATAGCAGTTTGTATATAATTCTCAAATGTGAAAAGTATTATCAATTATGTTTTTTATTTCAATTCAGTTCTTAACAAAAATTCAAACTTCTCATGCTGATAAGTATGAAGCTGAATAGTTCCCACATTTTCACATTATGCATATGTGAACATTTTTTTTGTATTAAAAAGACAAAATTATGAATAAATATATATAAGGATATATGATTTTGTGGACCATTTAGAAAAGACAACTTGTGAATTGTAGCTTGAAAAGTACTGATATAGAAGTGTTTAAAACTCTCCATACAGTAGTGACACCTAGTGCACGCTTTTGTAATTAATGGATGCAGTGTAATGGTCAGATTTGTACACTCACATAACAGAAATCCAGAGTCCAGGCAAAGTACACCAAAGCTGACTGAAATGAAATGGTGACCATCCAAACTTCAACTCATTACCTAATACTTCATGATTTAACACCTTATGAATGACATTTCTGAGGTTGCACATGGGTCTCAATTTCTTCTGCAAGCTGGCTCTGAACAGGGAAAAACATGAGACTAAAGGAAAATTAGCCATTTAACTGAGGATTTAAAATAAACTACTCAACATGCTATTTACTTTACTAAACCATGCATATTCAACATATAAAATTATTAATTATTTGAATAAGATAATATGGATTGGATTGAAATAGGACTACAAACAAGAAAAATATGAACAACTTTATATTTTAAACAGGTTTATTAAAACAATAACATAAAATGAAGTAAAAATAATGCCAAGGGTTATACAGTGTTAAGTATGTATGATTAACACATGCATGAGTAATAAATCATGCCTATAATCATTTAATATGTCCATCCTATTGTGCATTGGTTTGCTAATGTTACAAGATAATAGCCTAGCTGAGATGATAACTACATACAGCTCTAAAATGGCTGTTATATATATTAATGGTGTGAGCAAATAAATAAGCTCAAGTTAATGCAGACTCAACCTGGTAACCAAGATTTAAATTTCAGTCTAACGCTGAATAGTTAATTAATAAAGAGGAAAAGAAATTACTTTTTGATTCACATATATATATACTATGGTGCTAAATAAAATCCTAAGAAACAAGTCTGCGGTGCAAGTGAGTAATTATTTAAGAGCTTCAACATCCTAAGACTGGACGGTTTGCTACAATTAACAAATGAACAGATAAGTTCAGAAATGCGGATCAGCTTTATAAACATGGTAGATAGCCATATCTGAAATAAGAAATGGGGTAGCTGATCACTGTGAGCCTATTTTAAAAGGTGCAGCAAAACATAAATGTACAAATGTGTACTTTGTAAAAACACGCTCGCTACGCACAAGCAAAATACAAGGCTAAATTGCACGTAAAAACAGATAGGTTCTATCTGCCAAACTAACACAACCCAGTTCTTAAACTAGCATTATAATTATGCTAACTAAAAGGACTTAAATTTAATTATAACCTAAGTTAAAATACTGAATCTGCATATATATAATCGTAATTAAGGAGGGAATGTGTGTACTTTAATATCATCTTTAGCTAGCACGTTGCTTTTAACTAATAGATCTCAAAAAGTCATCAGTTATAATAACTGATTAAGCAAACTCTCGTGAAATATAATGCAGTTTTAACATAAATAAAATCACAATAATAACAAGCATGTAGTGATCGATTATTATCTATCAATATAGGATTTTGAAACAGCAATTTAATATGTGAAGTAGCATTCTTAAAATATTTAAAATGGAGATTTTAATTATCTCTGTTGCTGTTTCAAAAGATTGGCATATTATAACTTATATAATAAATTTAGATAAAATAATTAAAACAATAAATATAGGCATGACCGCAGTTTTAAGAAATTTAAGTCATAATTGATTGCAATTGTTTGTAGATTAGAGGAATAAATCATTTTACATTATAAAGACGAATTCAGACAAGTTTTATATAGTTTTACTTTATAAATGATTTAATTTAATAGAGTTTTAAGAAATAAGATTGAATGTTCATCATATTCAATAAGCTAGCTTAATATTAAAATTACAGATTTAAAGATTAATTTGTAGAGCTCTGCAGTCTTTGAAAAAATATTATCTATCTTCGTAGTTGTAGCTTGTAATGCAGGCATATCAGACAATGGGCATAGGGGCACTCTTCTCTGGATATGTCATATAGTTGAAACTATGATCTTCTTGTGGCAATTCTTTAGCTGGAGGGTTTCCCATCTCTACATTGATGATGATGAACAATTAGGCATGTAAAACTGGACTAGAAATTTTCATCTCTGCTCAGGAAAAACAGCAAATACAACACCTTTCTACTCCTCTATGTTAAAGATCAAATTGGTGTGGGGACTGGTGGTAATGCTTTTTTAGATTTATAATAACTCTTTGCAGCTCAAATATGGCCTATTTATATGATTCAAGGATTAGAACATCTTGCTATCAACAAGACTATTTACTTCTTGAGAATCAATTAGCATCCTCTGGAATTTTATAATTTAATAATAACTTAATTCATTTACCCCCCCCCCTACTCATTTTTAACTGGATGTTTTTAACTAAGCTTGACCATTTTAAATTCTACTGACTTTGCAATAGTAAATTTTGTTTACAAAAATATATATATTTTTGGAAAAATATTATTTAGTGACAATGGAATTTATCTCAGCCAGCTATGTTAAAACAGGTGTGCCTAGTGGCTCTTGTTTACAATTTAATTAAGATTAAAATTAAGAACCATTAGAACCTTTAAACAATATTGCTCTCTCTCTATATATGTAGACCATGCATATACACACGCAATTTGAAATGCAAAAATAATAAATCGACTCTTTTTAACAAAAGAAAACCTATAATACAAAATAAATTATTTTAAAATAAAATATACGTTCTGTAATATATATAAACTGATGATATTACAGTAGTTTGTTTACATATATATGTGTGATGATACCTATATAACTGTATTGAGGCTTACATACATGTACTCAGAGAGTTTAAATTCAGCACAGATGAAACTGTGAGGAAAAATAGGTGAAACAGTTATGAGAGGAGGAATATACTGTTTCAGCAGGAAGACTTGTCCTTGATGGGAATACTGTATGGAGTTTGGTACTCTTATTAAAAGCATAAGCATATGAAATGATGGTCATGTGATGTTTGATGGTTTACATACCATCCTTTGAAAAAATTTGAAACTTTTTTAATTAAATACAATTTAAATTATTAGTTAGTCACACGCATTTTATTCAATATCCCTGTTGGTCTATGTTTGGATTAAAAAAGAAATTTATTTTCCATATTTTAACAGATCTTTTGATATTGATCTTTTTTGTAGTAGTTTTGTATTAAATGTGATTTAACGTACTTTTTGCTAGTCATGGTTAAAAACATGACGATTTGGCACCGGCTTCTGATTGTCCAAATCCCATCACTTTTAATGGTACGGTTACGTTTTTATCATCATTTGAAAATTTAGAAAAAGTTCTGTAAGATGCTGCCCTCTCTTGAATTATTTTACAAGTAAAAAATCAATAAAACGATATTAATAATTTTAAAAAAAGAAGTGGGATGGCTCTTCTTGAATTTTATTGGCTGTTACATTTCGGCAACAAAGAAATGGCTACAAATCACTGAAAAGTTACTATTTGTTTTTGTTTTAATTTTGAAAATGATAAGCGAATGTTTTAGACCATTTTAAATGTATTTTTTGACAAATTATAAATTATTTTGATAAAATATGCTAAAAATAAAATTATTTTAGAAAAATTTTAGAAAAATAGTTAAGATTTTACCAATAATTATTTACTTTTTCTGCAATGTAAAACTGTCAAACAAATCATGACATCACGAAAACATTTTGATTGGTGATTACATTTTGTTTTACATTTACCACTCGTAAATATTTTTACAATTATAAAGAGAAATTTATTTTTGAAAAAACTTTCGTTCACTTTTATAATCAGACAAATTATTAATATACTTTTTACAAATGAAACTAAAGTGAATATAATATTAAAAGATGAATATATTTTGATGATTGAATTTGTGTTTTGACACTTGAGTTTGTCAATTGACCAATTAAAAGTTTAAACTTTTACCTCACTTGGCCAATAAAATAATCAGCAACAAAGAGGTTAAGACTAAAAAATATTCAAACTCATTATTTTTTTAAATAAATTTTTATTGTATTTTAAAATGTTTACAGATATTTTAAATAATTAAAATTATTTTATAAATGGGTGTCAAATGAATTTATTAATAAATTATTAGATAGATGATTGGTAATTTATGAAAATTGGTACTATAGAATGATAATAACAAAGGAGGTGATATAGTCATATCAAGAGTTAACATTATTTCAAACTGCATAGAAAAAAAGCAGTCATGGACTTCTTCTGTATATATCAGAAGTCAACAATGATTTGTCTATATTTATTATAGATACAATACAATTAATATTTCAGTATTGTTAGGTGGAACAATAATTTCAATAAATGAAATGAATATATCTTTTATTTCCTCATTGTAAACTTCCTCCATTTTTAATGTCCCAATATATTGCCGGAAATTTAAATAAATTGTAAATAAGTATATATAGATTGGGAAATTATTTATAAACACATTGTGTATATTAAACGTATTTTCAATAATAATATAAAATATTTAAAATGTATATCAAATTTTTGCAATGATATGTATGCAGTAATAATAATAAAAACATCTATTAATTTTCTCATTGCTTTATTAGATTTAAAGACCAAGTGAATAATAGCATATTTTAAAATCTTATTAAATATTTTTATATTATAGTAATCTAAACAATAACATTTCTAATTAATTTTATCTCATATTAAAATTATTTAAAATACAGGGAAGCTTATTTAATAATTTGTTTTTCTCCCTCCCTTAGAATTAATTGCAGTGCTTTTTTTATTTAAAGTTATTTTCACACTATTTTTCGAGGGGATGGACGTCTGAGATCATGCAATATCAGTAAAACTGTTTCTAATAAAAAAATAAAACATGCTACTCATAAAATTAGATTTAATAATTTACAGATATTTATTGAACTGTTTAATAATAATTATTGTTAATAATAATATTGTTATTATTATTTTTAATTATCATATATAGCAATTTATTTACTATATCATGTTTATTTTTTCTTGATAATGTGTAATGTTATATTTTTAAAATGTTATTTAAATAAATCATAACTAATTCTAAGATTAAATATGATAACCATGACTAATTAAAAAACTGTTTTAACATTTATTCAAATGAGAAAAGTTGCTGAATTATTAAAAAGTAGGCTAATGATATTCTGTGTGCAGTAAGTTAATATAAAAATAATATATATTGAATTAAATATTTTCATGGATTGTTATTATAATAAAGAACTAAAATGAGAGATAAGATCCATGTAAATAGAAAATAACTTTTAACCTTTGTTATAAAGAAATTATCAATTACTACTAATTTATAATTCCTGAGGCTGAAGCAGTTTTTCCATTAAACCTATAATAGTTCTTTTGTTGGAGTTTTTGTTAAAATAAAGGGATCGTCTATTATTTCAAATGAAGTTCAAATATGGATTTCAACTCAGAAAGCTATGAGAATGTGAAAGACTAGCATATTTCTTGACATTCTGCAAATATTTTAAACTTCATCAAAGAGTATATATATATTGTTTCATGCTTTATAAGCTATTTTAAAACTTCTATTTCACTTCACATGTTGCAAACAAATGGATGAAAACATCGGGAAAAAACAAATGGGAAAAGATTTTCTGGCTAAATCAGTGCCTTTATTCTGTTTTTTTAAGTGTGTAAAATAAAATAATCGTATTATTGTATATTGAAGATATTATTCATATGTAGAAAGAAGAGAGAGAAGTTAATCTTTTAATAGCTAATTTAGAAAATGGTCATGCTAAAAGCCAGCCATTTCACTAAACAATTATTGGTACTTGTGTATAATTCAACTGATGACGTATTACCCTGAAGGCATACCAGTCTTATCTTTCGTTTTTTAAGAAACCTTTTTAGAGGGTTTTGGGGACCCATTTATTCCTTAAATGGTTTTGCAGATCACGTGAACCCGGTACGTTAAAAAACCCACCATTTGACCCATATGCCTTCGGGGTATTCGTCTTGGTTTGTTTTTGTGAAAAAAAAAAAAAAAATGTAAAAAAAATAAAAATTTAAAAAAAAAAATAAAAAAAAAAAAAAAAAAAAAAAGGGAGGGGGAAAAAAAAAAAAAAAAAAAAAAAAAAAATGTGAGTGAAAAAAAAAAAAAAAAAAAAAAAAATAAAAAAAAATATAAATAAAAAAAAATTTTTTAAATAAACCCAAAATCCCATTTTAAAAAAGCTGGGGCGGGGGGGGGGGGGGGGGGGTGGTGGGGTGGTGTTGGGTTTGGGGTTGGGGTTGTCTTTTCCTTCTTTTTTTCTTTTTTTTTTTTTTATTTTTATTTTTATTTTTTAAAAAATTTTTTTTAAATTTTTAATTATTAAATAATTAATGTTAAAAATTAATTAAAAATTTTTTTTAAAATTAAATAAAAAATAAAAATAAAAAATAAAAATTTAAAAAAAATAAAAAAAAAAAAAAAAAAAAAAAAAAATTTTTCTTTAAATTAAAAAAAAATAATTAAAAAAAAAAAAAAAAAAAAAAAAAAAAAAAAAAAAAAAAAAAAAAAGGGGGGGGGGGGGTTGGGGAAAAAAAAAAAAAAAAAAAAAAAAAAAAAAAAAAAAAAAAAAAAAAAAAAAAAAAAAAAAAAAAAAAAAAAAAAAAAAAAAAAAAAAAAAAAAAAAAAAAAAAAAAAAAAAAAAAAAAAAAAAAAAACTAAACAAAAAAAAAAAAAAAAAAAAAAAAAAAAAAACAATTATGATTTTTATTTTATTGGCTAAAAATCTTTATTTTCATTATATATTTGCATTATAAAAAAAATTGTGACAAATACAAGTTTAAAAATGAAAATTAATCTTAAAAACAATATTTCAACTTCGCAGATAAAGAAAAAGTAATAAACTAAAATACATAATCTGAACAATAAGTTTTGTTTATTCTTCTGGGTAAGAAAATATATTTTAATAAAATGAAATTTGTTTCCATTGATTTTTTATCAGTAAAATATATTTTTATAAAGAATATAATAAAGTAGTAAAATTATTTTTAAAAATATTAAAATTCCACTTTTAATTACGAAAGAAATGACAAAAAATAATAGTTACGATATTATTAAAGAGTGTTTTTTTTGTCAATAAAGTTGTTCAATTTTATATTATTGCATTTTTTTTAACTTGCATTGTAAAACAAATATATTCCAATCAAATCTGAATCTAAACATCATATTGTGACAGGCACTCTTGGAGTGGCCATGCACAAGGTGGCTGTAACTAAAGCTACAATTCATCGCAAATATATAGATTTATATTTTTGTATTAATTTAAGCTAAATTCTATGCCCATTATAACCATAAATCAAGTACGAATTATATAGCGTACCATAAAATGATGATGGTGATCTGGGCATATATTTCACCTACACACAAGAATAAATTAAATATTAAAACTTTGGATTTGTAATTTTATGTGTGTTCTTATGATATAGATTCGAGTAGTGTTTTTATATTTTTATTTTAACTATCGTGAATTTTTCTAATTTGCATTTCTGTTAAATTGTTTACATGTTGGAACATAGTTATAAAGGATAATTAAAAATAATTGTAAATGGTCCAACATGTCTATTTTTGTTATGTTTGTCAGAAATTTTCTTTGTCAATAAGATAAGGCAAGATCAGGTTATTATTGATTGACCAAATGTTAAATTTTACTAGTGTATTAGAAATGGTCATCCTGTTTGTGTTTTATTTTTAAAAACAGGAAAGTATAAAATAATTAAATGCCAATATCGGCAGAGTAAATCTGTTTTTATTTTTGGATTTTTTACTTTTAATATTTTGTAAGGGGGGGGGGTGAAAAAACTTTCCCTTTGTGTTAAAAGTAAAAATTGATGTAAATGGAACTCTTTAATCAACCAAGGTGGTCTGAGTGAAAATTAAAGATAAAAATTGAAGATTAAAATAAGAGAGAAGAAATACTCTGGTGTAAAAAGCTAGCTATAGGTATTGTTCCAATCAATTAGCCATGAATTTAAAGTTGGCTGATGCAATAGTAACAGGGGGGTACTCAAATTCATATTGCAATGAGTGTGCTATATAAGCTGTTCACAAGGTGTTGAAGAGAGATAATAAGATAACATAGGAAAATAGAATAATATAGACATATAGATCACTTCTCCTGGTGTTGAGCTGCTGTGATATATTGTGGTTGCTGGGTTGCATCCTTTTAGTGTGCTGTGCTGGTTCCTGCTGCTGAAGTATTTGACTGCAGGTCTAGGAAGATTGTCTGACTGATGATATTTGCTAGCTATAAGCTGCTGAGGTCATTTTATTAAGGCAATGTCTAAGAAAGAGATGCTGACATCCAATATTAAAGACCTAAGAGAGAACCAAGCCCAGCCTAATGCTGTATTAAAGAGAAGAAAACTATTAATAGAAACCTTAAAAAAGATGAAAATGTCTAAGTCATGATAAAGCTGGAGTAGATTCCCCACACCATTGCACCAGCCTGACTCCTTCTATGCCACCACCATGTAGCCACTGATATCAACTGATGATGATAAACATCTAAATACTTACATCCTATTGAAATGAAGAGAAGTCCTCACCACCCTGTTGTCAAGTTTTGTAGCACACTCAGAAGCTCTGAAGTCCGGATGAAGAAATCTGAAAATACTGGATGGTATAATTTTTTTTATTCATTTATTATTTTATTTGAATATTGTCTAGATGCTTTAGTAAAGATGAATTTTATTGATATATATATATATGTTGTTGCATTACATGTATGTTGAGTTGTTTGTCCACAAAGCGTTGAATTGTTCTATGTTAAATCATCCCCCTACATTAATTTTAAGAAATGCGTAGTTATGTATATGCATGTGTGTGTGTTTCTTTTATATTTGTTATTGCTAATAACATATATATGCGTATAATAAAAGAAATTTCAAATTGATTTAAAATATAGCATTTTATTTTTGTCTCCATGTGTGTTTGATTTGTGTACAAACGCACACTTATTAAATGTTCAGTTAAGCAGTGATAAGGATGTGTGGATAGAAATATATGTATATATCTATAATTTTTGATGTTATATAAAATAAAGATAATGCTTAATATGTATTCAAGTGTGGGTAAAATCTCAGACAACTTCATTCAGGGATACTTATATGAAAATAGGGAGGGGAAATCCATGTGTAAAGTTCATCAACATTATTCATAGTTTCTCTTCTCGTATCGTAATGTTGGGGTTAATAAAATGTATTTTTATTCATGTATATAAATAGTGATGATTTGGGAAAATAAATATTTGTTTTTGTTTTTAAATTATTTCATTACAAGTGTCTCATTTATTTCTCTCTCTCCAGCAAGACTATATACATTTTTCGATTGTGGCATAATCCACCAGTTACTTGAGATGAAGAGATGATTGAGTTAAGCCCATGGGGACACTACTTTATCAGGTTATTAAAAGTTTGTTGTCATGCTGATATCTTTTTCTGCTTATTTGTTTCATATAGTTTGTTGGTAATTGTACACCGTTTTGCGAGGGGGTTTCTCTTTCTGGAGAATTGATGCTTAAAAGCCAGATTCAAATTCTGCCTTTCAAAGGTATGCGATGGTCAACATTCTGATATCCATAAGCATGGCACTGCTCTTTCATTTAAAAATTCAATTAGCTAACTTTCAGTCATTAAGTTTAGAGTTTATTATTGAGTTTATGAGGATATCATATTCTGATGTGCGATAGTAACTTCATGTTTGGTTCTATGTGCATGGTAAGAGTTTACAATTTTCAATTTCTAAATGTAAATAAAAGTTGAATTCATGCAAATATAGTATTTTTGAATATAATGCCACTTGATTTAAAAAACATGTCTGCTTTGCTCCGTTTCTTACTTTTTCACTGGATGATATTGATTGTAACAATTTTAGTTGTAATTAATATATCAGCATACATTTTAGTTAACATTTTTGTTATCAAATGAATGCAAAGCCAACAACTATATATGATAGATGACTATAATTGAGCTATTGTAAGCTGACTGATTGCAACATTACAAAGCCACATGAAGCAATTTGGTGATTGATGTCAAGTTAATCCTTTCTCTGTTTTCATTGCTAACTCATGTAATCAGTACATGATGATTTTATTTTTCTATTGCATTTGTTAATAGAAAAAATGTGAATTAAAAAATACTGTAAACTACATTTTTTTAGTTTAGAAAAATTTCAGAATTTGTTTCCAATTGAATTCCTTAGATATCTTTATTTTTCAATGAAGAATTGAGCGATTAAAGAAATGTTCTCATCAAAGGAGATTGAAATTGTTGCTATTAAAGTATGACATTATATTTTGTTAGATTATCACTCTTATGATTATTTTATAAAACTTAAATATTTGCTTTTTTGTGGTTATTTAATGTTTACGTTATTGTTTTATTTTAATGTGATAGTATTTCAGTAGAAAGTATTCAAACAAATATTTATGTGATGTCAAACCAAACCACTTCTTATCAAATACTTTCTTATTATTTTCATTAATGGAAGGTTCCCTTGTTTCTATTGTTTTCTGTTTATTATCCTTTTCATTTGCAAAATTGATATTTTAAATTTTAGATTATATTCGTTTTTTAAACTTACGTTTTTCATAGTCTTTTAAGAAAAAGATTGTAATGGAAAATAATTTTTAATTTATTCAAATTATTCATAGAAAAATAAAATTTATGTTTACTACATGTTTTTTATCATAGAAAAATAAAATTTTTATCATAGAAAAGAAAAAGAAAAACAATAGCCTATCTTTTAGTAATGAAAAAATGTTTGCCGAAGAAGGAATAATTCCATACAGTTATAGTCAACAGGAATAGATATATTAATATATAATTAAGTTTAAATTTAAGTTAAAAACAATACAATAATTTCTAGCCTAATATATGATTAATAATAATCACTAATATATTTATCAAAAGATGATGTTATCAGATGAGCAGATGCAAGTAATAGGGCATTTAAACTTAATTGTGGTATTGTATTATATAATATTTAAAAATCAATAACTTTCAGAAAATTTTTATTTTTAAAGATTAAGTTAATAATATGTGTAAATATAAGATCAAAAATATAATTATTATTATTTTATTTTAAATGTCTGTATCAAATTTTGACTCCCCACCCACTCATTCATTAATACGTTATAACACTGGCTGTGTTTCAAATCATTTAAAAGCGTAGTTTATTTTCATAATTAAACAAATAAAGTAAATTGTGGAGTCAAAATTTCTGCTTCTATTTTTGTATTCTAAATTGCACCATAAACTTGTGACCTTGCTATAAATTGATAATGTCAATCATTCCTCTGTCATTGACTTTGTGATATTTGTTTCTAAATTAATTACTTGGGTAATGTAAAAAAGCTTTTATAATTAAAATAAGAATTTTAAGTAAAAATAGGAAACTTTTGATTAATAATTTGTCTAATAATATATCTGATTGTGTGTGTACATATATTAAGTAAAAATAAAACTTTTTTTTCTTTCTCATATGTCAAAGCATCGACCGGGAAGTGAACCCGCAAACCCGGGACAATTTCTTGTAAGGCAGCTGTGCTGACCACTCAACCACCAATGCTTGACAAATAAAACTTTTTATTCGATTTAGAACAACAACTACACCATGTAAATTAAGCAACTGTAATTAGATAATTGATCAGACAATGAAATTCCCATAGTGAAATAATTAGTACATTTATGTGCCTTGTTTAAAGAGTAAACAATTCGTTATCCTTTTTAACATAAATTATTTATTATAAAAAATTTAGTGTTTAATTACTAACAGTTTTATCTAAAACTGGGAAAGTCAACCAACATTCTAACAAAATTTTAATATTTAAATCTTCAATATATCTATTTTTTTAGAAACATTTTAACTTTTTTTTCCTTCTAAATATATATGTTTTTGGGTTTTTTTAAGTGTCATAGCATCGGCCTGGACTTGAACCCGCAACTCGGACAACTGCCTGCAAGTGCAAGGCAGTCGCGCTGACCTCTCGTCTACCAATGCAAGACATATGTATATATATGTTTATACTCACATAATGGATAAATTCCATCATCTAGTTGAATTGCTAAATATTTTTAGAAAAATTCCAACTTTTTAATTATTTTTCTAAATATATTCAGCTGTTAGTAGTAATATAGAGATTGTGGGAAGGGTGGATTTGAATAGTACTATTGTCCTCTTTTCTTCAGGTTTTACTGATATGTGATAGGTGGCATGAAAATAACCTTACAATTTGTGAATACTGAATTTAAGTTAATGCTTTTACCAACGAGACTTTTTCACTAAAGGAAATAGTTAATAGAATTCTTTCTATACCTATCTATGAGGATCCTCTTGATATATTGGATTTTTTTTAACCATCTCATTCATAGAAACCCATCTCTTGATATATGAAGTGGTGCTGAGGTTGTCTTTGACTTATTTTCATTCTCTTGTAATAAATTGCCAATTTTGTATTAGCAGAAACTGGATCTAAAACATATATTGATTTATTAGTTGAAAAAAAAAATCTGAAGATGTCACTATTCATTCCCATAGTACAAGGGTGGGCAAATAGTGGCATGAGGGCCACATGTGATCCACTAAGAGTTTTTATGCAGCCCACCAAGACAATCAGAAAAATCCATCTTGAACTGAGATTTCCTTTCCGTGTGTGACCAAAGATTCATCTCGTATTTTCCACTAGGATGGCCATATCAATACACATGTGCTATGTAGATACGATGTGCAGTGCTTTTCCAGTTGATATGGTTAATTTCAATTTTATCTTTGCATTAGCAAATATATACATTCCCTCCAAAAAAATGTAAAATTGGTGATGAATGTCATGTGTTTAATGAAGAATGGACAAACAAATATTTCTTTGGTAATACAGGGAATAAAGCAATGTGCTTATTGGGTTGTGAAAAAAAGGTGTGGTTCTTCACTTCCACAAAGTGGCCCCCGATGCGGCCCTCCACCAACCTCTGTGGTCCCTGAGCCAAAACAATTGACCATCCCTGCCATAGTATAAAATCATTTACATAGGAATTGATAATTACTAATATAAATTGTTAAATAATTTTCTAAACAATGCTCAATTTTTGAATATAAACAACACATTTTCTGAAAAGATATTAATATACTAGATTTACTCCTAAATTATAGTTTTACTCCAAACTTTAAGGCTTGAATTCAGTTATAAGGTCATTTATAATATTTCTTTTATCTTCTAATTTTCTTGCTGGGATATATTTTGGAGGTGTGAGTTAGCTTATATTATTTTAGCAATATTATGACAATTCAGAATTTAAAACAAATAACTGATGGAATTTTAAATGATTAATGAATTCCTTATTCCCTATACAAATTGTATTGAAGTTTTCACACTAAAAATCTAGCAGAATATTTCATTTTGTTGAGGCAGTAGTAATAATCCAGAGATAGCAGATTTCAAAACTAGTCCAGGAATAGTTGTTTTTGCAACACATCATTTAAATCAATTATTCATAGCATTTATTAATTAATTTAAACAATTAAAGTTTATTTGACCTTCAGAGTTAAAAACAAAAATCTTGCTTACAAGAAATAAGCCGAAGACAATAAAATATAAAACAAGTTAAATTTATAATTATAGTTATTTTATTTACTAATACATATAATTACCAAATGGATTAATATATTTTATTATTTATAATTAAAATAAATGAAAATACAGAAAAAAATACAATATTATTTTTTTTTAAAATATAATATAATCTCTTACATTTTCTGTATAATTAAGTCAGCACATGAGATCACAGAGAAAAAATAAATTAGTGTTTGGGTGTGTAAATATGGTAAAAGTTACATCTAACCCAAGACAAAGGACTTTGATCTAGTAAAATAGTGTTGGAGAAGGCATTACTTAGCAAGCTTGCCAATATGAGTGGTTTTTATATTCTGGTTAAAAATAGTTCGATACTTTTTACTGACCAATACTGTATAGATACATAGACATATCATATAGATTGCAATCTATTATTTTATTATTATATAATTGAAAAAATATAGATTGAAAAAAATAATTCTACTATATAAATATTTTATTCCTGTTTTGTTATCTCATTTTTCATTTAATTTAGACTCTGCTTTTCATCTTGGAACTTTTTGTTTCCTAGACTAGGAATTTAAAAATTAACATTTTTCTTTTTTAAAAGTCAAATGTTGATTGATAAACCATTATATATATATTTTAAAGAATATGATTTATTTTTAAAACAATGACGAAGGTAAAAGATGCATATTTCACGAGACGTTTTTTCAACAACTCGTTTAAAAGTGATTATCTAATTAGTACAATAATTTTTGACTTTGATTAAATAATAATTTCTTAAACATATTTTTATCTTTTAATGATTATTAAAATTTGAATGTTGATAATAAACTGATAAAGAAAAAAGAAACTTTGAAACATCAAAATGTATTAATGAATGACAAGTTCTCTGAACAGTTGATTCACTATAATAAACCTAATACTTTGCACAGGCTTAAACCTGCATTTATATATGTAATATAGGCGGGATTCGAACTCAGACTTTCAGACGACCCACTACTCTCAGTGCCATCTCATATTGCTGACCCACCTGATCACACACATGTTATCTTTTCAACATGTGTGTGATCAGGTGGGTCAGCAATATGAGATGGCACTGAGAGTAGTGGGTCGTGTGAAAGTATAATAAACCTAGTATGCTGTTGAGCAAAAAATTGTTCTTTTAATTCTTGGCAGAAAATTGATATGTATGATATCGTTTATCCATTTAAAAGTTTATGCATGTATAATTTTAATAATAAAAAATATTTCCCAACTATAATAAATTTAAATATGCGAACTAAATATCATTCATTCGATTTAGTGAAAATATTAAAGAAGCAATGATTTAAAAATATTGTAAATGAGTGGCCGAATATATTCATAGTGATGTTTAATTCAAAAACTTTAATAGATAACTAAGATAACAATTATAAAAAACGATAATTCCATTTTCATAACATATATATGTCATAATTTGAATCGCGACACAATTTGATGCAAATGACACGTTTTTTGGAAATACAGTACACCATTTTGCATTTGATATGCGCACATATAAATATGATAAAAAAACATATTCCCTTTTTTTTTTTTACAAAAAAATGAAGACTATTATAAAATGTAAAAATACAAAAAGTTAAATATTTTAAAATCTTCAGAACAAGTTATTAAGACATCATTAGAAGATTTAAATTTTAAAAATAAAATACTAATTTAAGATATTAAGTATGAAAATAAAATATTCTAATAATTATCTTGAGTGAGGATTTAATATTTGCATAATATATAGCTTTAATCTGTGAAAACAAAAGAAAGAAAACATGAATCAGATAAAGAAGTTAAAATATTTTGTTTTCAATATATATATATAATAGCAGTAATATAGAACAGTAAAATATAATATTCATAAAACTGGAATAGTATATAAATTAAAATAGACCCAGTGCATATTGATATTTGAAAATTCAAATATAAAATGTCAAATTACCACGCACAAACACCTTTCAATGTGATGTGATGCACTGTGACTTCTCCTTAAACTGAGTCAGGAATCTCTCAGCAGCTATGCCTAGAGAAACCTGATAGCCACTTTAGCTTCCTTTTCCATTGTCCACCCTAAGTTTTCCCATAACCTGCTCCATCCCATTTCCACAACATAATCTTTGTCAACTTCAGCATTTTGTTTTTTCAGCAGGCTACCTTGTGAATAAAGATAAAGTCTGAATTTCAAGGAGCACCATCTCTTCTTAGTCATGCTGCTAAAATTCAGACATTTTTATTCACAAGATAGCAAGCAGTGCTAAAAAAAATATAACATTTGGGTGAGTGATTTGCCATTTTATGAATTATAATGTACGCACGATTATAATGTACGCACTGTAAAAAATACTAAGAAAACTATATATTTCACCTTAGACATAATGCAATAATCAAAAGAAATTCAAAAGTACAGAACTTTGTTTAAAACCTAGTCATTACCACTTGGAATTCTATTAAAAATTTAATTCAGAAGTTATACAACTGGACTAAGATCTATGAACTTTGAACTCATGAATCTGTCTCTTTTCTACACCAAATCATATAGAACATAATTAATTATTAATTTGGGTATGTCATTTGATGAGTGAGTGCAAGAAATTTGGCACTTGTAGATTAAATTACAGTAATTTATTTATCTTCAGTTTTTTTTCTTAGAATAAGTTGCCTTGTATTTTTTTATATGATTATTCATTTAAAATCTGCTATCAATTTTACATTCAAATTTGAAAGTATATATAAAAAATGGATATTTTTAATCCCCTATAAAATTTGATGAAACATTTTTAAATTCAAAGTTGAATTCCTACATAGAAAATAAATCAATTTGTTTGAATAAACTTGCCAAAGTATTTTAAATCCACAAGCTTAGAAAGTGTATTACCATCTCTTAAAATAATTGAGAGTGACTTTTTTTGTTATTATTAAATATATAATTCAAATTTGCATACATTATGCATACGAACAAACATATGCAAATTTGAATTATATATTTAATAGTGACAAAAAAAAAATCATTCTCAATTATCTTAAAGATAGTAATCCACTTTCTAAGCTTGTGAATCTAAAATACTATGGCAAATTTATTCAAACAAATTTGAATTGCAAATACAAATGAAGGAAAAATTTGCATTAAATATATAATTGATATTAAATTCAAACTTGGTAATATTATTCATGTTTATATTAAAACATAAACACGTTGAATTATTTATAGAACAATAAAATATATGAAATCCGTTACCAAATGACAAATAAACTTAAATGTATAATGTGCAGGCAATTTTTAATAAAATGAACTATATTTGTGCCATTATTTAAAGGTTTTATGCACATAAAATATTATATATTTATTTTAAATAGTAATATTTGTTAATATATTATCTTAAATGTTTATTATTTTTGTTTTATAATATATTTATGGACAGGACTTATGGTGCGGATATTTATGAACAGGTCTTATGGTGTGTTTTACATAATTATAATTTATTATCATAATCTTCTAAATTTAAATAAAATGTTACATAAAATTAGAAGTTATCAATGTAAGCAATTATTTTTAAAATTCATTTTATTACCTGCAGCTATTGTTATGATTGATATAATCAATTCAAAATGAACTCTTCGTTATAAAAAATGAAAAATGCAAGGAAAATATCAATTTAAAGAAAGTTTATTCTCTATTTGTATAGGAAATTACTGTCAAAACAAATTTTAATGAGATGAAGTAACTGAAGACTACTCTTCCATTAAAATCATGTTTAGAAAAACATGAATAAAATTAATAAAAAAAACTTTTAAATTTATAAAAGATAAAAAGCATGAAAAATAATACCAAATCTGGATTTATTTTCAGTTTCTCGGATCTTTAACAAAAAAAAAATATTCATAGGTATGCTAAAGATAATAGTCTATATTCTAAGGTTGTGAATGTAAAATACTATGGCAAGTTTATCTTAAAGAAAATGTTATATTTATTAATTTTTATTAGTCATTCATTAGACTAGAGATTATCCAATAAAGAATAATATTTCTGTAGTATAATTTTCACTATACCATTCTTACATAAGATAGGAACTGGTTTCTACCCACTTTTAACATCTTCTGGAGGGATGTAATTATAAACATATAACCAAAGACATGTGAAAAAGATATATGATTTCCAAAATACACATTTCATGCTAAACCAGCACTCATTAATTTACTCAGACCATAACTTTGAATTTAAAAATATTATATCAAATTTTTTCTAGAAGGTTAAAAAAACAAAACAAAGTTGATCTATTTTTTAAGTATGTTTTTAAATTTGAATGTAAAATTTCTACCACAAAGTTTTATTTAAATTTTAAGAAAAAGTCAAATGACTTTATTACTTAAGAGTTCATAAGAAGTTCAAGTTCTAAAAATGTCAGCCCTGAAATCAATCCTAGGGATCCACATTGTAGAGTCTGACATTTGACCCCTACACCAAACTGCACAGTAATTTTATTTAAATAATTATAAGCAAAAAAAAATGAGATCTTTAGATAAAGAAAACCAAATGAAGCAAAAGTGAACAAATTACCACAATTTAATCTTCAAATGCCAAATTTCTTGCATTTGTATATTCTACAACATTCCCTTTGGATAGTTATCCATATTCAAATCGTTTTCCCAAATGTTATAATATTTCAGCAATATCCTCTGTGAATAAATATAAAGTCTGAACTTCCAATGGCTGACTTTTTTTATTTATTCACAAGAGGATGTTGCTGAAATATCGTAACATTTGCTAGTGTAATTTGAATATTTTCTATTTAATTTTCAGCTAGTGATAGGCATTATAATATATGTTAAACCACTCGATCACCATCTCTTATACTAGCACATAATTGTTATTAAACAAGGCAAACTCTCCATACAGTAGTGCCACCTTGTGCCAACCAGAGTAATCAATGGATGCCAGAAAGCTTATGCATAAAATCCCTATCCAATGCCTACTCATCCAATATCTCCAGACTAGTTTCTGGCTTGTGGCCTTCGTCAATCCAAAGTTCCTCACTGACAAAGGCCACAAGCCAGAAACTAGTCTTGCGATATTGGATGAGTAGGCATTGGATAGGGATTTTATGCACAAGCCTTCTAGCATCCATTGCTTACCCTGGTTGGCACAGGGTGGCACTACTGTATGGAGAGTTTTGTCTTGTAGAATATATGTTAATAATTATTCCCTTTGTGATTTGGTTTAGTAATAGAGTCGCATATTCAGGAACTAAATGTCCATGAGTCATAACTCAATTGTACCTCTCCCAGCATGCAAAATTTTAATGAACTCCTTAGCAGTAAACCATTTATTGATAAATTGAAAAAAAGACGTAACAGGTTGTTGAATGAACTATGGAAAACAATTGATTATTATTAAAGGACTTTATAACTTTCTTTTACTGAAAGAGATGATTCATTTTTTAGATTATTATTATTTTTTTTTTTTTTCATATGTCATAGCATCTGCCGGGACGCGAACCCACACCCGTCTGCAACCAACTACTTGCTTGCATGGCGGCTGCGATACCTCTCGGCTAACAACGCAAGACATTATTATTATTATTATTTTTTTGAAAGCTCTTTTCATGTTTTTTTGTCATTATTCAAAAATGTATTATACACACATATATGGTACTATTAATTCAACTCTACCCCCTTCTCCACATGTTTAACATCTTTGATATTCAAGTGATAAAATGTTTTAAGGATATCTAAAAAAAAAATAAACATTAACTTTTTGTGAATGTATGCCTGTTATTTGTTGTTTATATAAATATAACTATATTATATGCCGGTATTTAAAAATAGACATGGCAGTGTTATTATGCTATTAATATTATTTCTGTGGGAATTTATTCTTACTTCATTATGAATGTGTTCAACATGTTATTTTTTGGAACCAGTCATGATAAAAAAATTCCTTGTTTATATAAATCATTATCTGTGAAGTTAAGAATGTTGTAAAAGTTTAACTTGTAATTTTCCCAACCTTTCTTGGCAAATATTCAATGACAGAAGAAATCCAAACTTAATTTATTATTTAAACTTGTTTGTAATCACTTTTTAAGTGATAATTGTTATAATTTTAATGATGATATATAGTATGTCTAGATGTTATATTCAACTGAAACCCCTAGCTTGTGTGTATACTATAAAAACAAATTTTAGTAAGACATTAATATTCTAAGTGGGGATCTTCAATATAACATGGCTCTCTTAAATGTAGCGTTTTTTAGTGGAAATTTTTATATATATATAGACAGATTTTAGAAAATGATTTTTTTTTTTAATTCTGAAAATAACGATCCATTATTTAGATATAAGCAACATATTGTTTATGATTATTTTAAAAATTTCAAAGAGAAACAATCAATTTTAATATTGTTATTAAAATTGAGACATTTTAGATAAAATTGGGCGAAAACTTCCAATACTGACTGTACCAAAGAACACATAAACGTATTAATTTAATTATTTACTAATACAGTGTTAGAATAAAAGCATGCCCAGTACACAAGATTAGTATAACGCATGCCATATTAAATACAATTATTATTAATAAAGTTAATTATTGTCTTTTTAAACAAATCACAAATAAAACTTAATAACTGTGCTTCAGTTATTACATTATAGAGATGTCTGCCCAGCCTTGCATATGTATTAAATGGATTATGTCCTGTACATGTGGGGTTCAGATTGACCTTAGGCCAACATGGGTGTGACAAGAATCTCGGCCTCAGGGTGGCCTTTGTGCATTCCATCATCAGATTTTCAATTGGATGGACGGTTGAAGAGTTGGAGTGTGGAGTAGATTGAAGCCTGTCCATTAAACTATGAGGATTGTCTATCTTAATATATATCTGAGCACTTATACTATATATGTGTGTAAAGATGATAGTCTGGACCAACTGATGATTGCTGGTTTAACATGAAATACGTATATTGGTGATTATTTATCTTTTCGGCATATATGTGTTTAGGTGTATCAGTGTTATTAGATAGAGTGGAGAGTGGTGGGTGGTGTGAAAGTCTGTGCTCATATACCCTATATTAAATAAAACTTAATAATTTATCGTATAAACTGTTGCTCATAATGTGATGTAATATTCTAAACACAAAGTGATGAATTAAATAGTTTTACTCAATTGACTTAAATTTTTTTTATTTTATTTTTCACAGCTGGGAATTGATCCAGAAATCTTTAGTTTTCAAGTCTACCATTGTTATAAATTGCATGGTGCATGAGTTTAATTGATTGGTTAATGCCTATACAATTGTGATTGTTTATATTGTTTCTAAAATACTATAAATAATAATATTTCTAACTAATATACGATGAACAGGAGCATTAATACCAGTTTTATTCTTGTGCTGTCGTAAATTTGGGCATTATATCAGGAAATTGTTCTATCAAACAGTCATTATAATATATAACTGCAATTACAAGTAATTTAATTATGAGTTGTATGGGGAACATGTGATACAAGAGATATAATAGCTCATAATTAAATCATTATGACGGCAATAAGAAAATAACTAAATCATTAGTTACGTGGGAAATCATATAATATTCTAACATCAAAAGTGATTGGTTGAACTTTGATCCAGTAACGCTTTAATTCTGCCGCTGCATTAAACCACATAGGGCAGAGATTACAGTAGTTATTACTCTAAATGCTACCTGGTGTCCAAGTATTAAAATAACGTGACGTCTTTGATTCAGAAGTTAATTAAGTGTTAGAGTCTGTTAAGCTATTATTGGGCTAATCTGCCCAGGTCATGAATATAATTATTATTTTTATTTAGAACATTATAGGAACTTAAGGATTATTTTTAATACGATTTTATGATTAATAATGTTTTGAAAACAACTCAAAAGCTACTTCTTATAATCCAAGATTTTCGATAGTTATTTTAAATAAAAATTCTGCAAATGTGTGCGCACACAAAAGTTTTTTAATTAATGGTACTCTCTGTTTTTGTTTTGTTTAAACAAAAGCTGACATTTAAATTGCTTATGGAATCTGGAATTTGACAATATCCTGTTTATTTTAGTGAATTCATTATCATTTTAAATGATAAATGTCAAATGTTTAAATACAAAGTATTTATCATTTGCGAAATAATCTAAGATATATATTTATTGTAAAATTAAATCTAGCATTTTAAAGTTTGATAATTAAATAATAAAGTTAGTAAGAGAAAAAATAAAATCAGTATTTGAGATTGGCATTTCATACCTCTCTCTACCAGAGCAGTTATTTTAATTGGGGGTGAAGCAACTACCAGTCTATTGAGGTTAAAGTTCATTGTACACATAAGAATCTTCCAAGTAAATGATTTTTATCCAATCTAACTATCTATCCAATATCCGGTTACTAAATGAGAAATCAACTATAAAATAAAATTTATGGCAGTTGTCTAGCCCGCGAATAATTTACCCCCCCCCCTCGTGATATTTCTCAATGCTTATGGAATATTTTTGCATATGTTTTAGCGTTTTTTTCCCAGCAGTGGCTATATAAGACTGGTATTTTAAATTTCTATATGTATATAACCATATTCATTTTAGATTTTAAAAAACATTTTTGTTGTTTGGTTTTTTGATTAAACTTTGCAAAATGCCTCTCTGAGGAAGATATTTTTATCATAGAAAAACATCTATAATTTCTTGCTTGATTTTTAAATTTGTGGTAATTCTTATATATATACACGTAAAATCCGTACGTATTTCATGCAAAGTCTTTAATATTTAATATCAACACAATATCAAATTACACTAAAGTAGCACTTCTTACACTTTTTCTACCCACAATCCCTTTTGCCTGAGATATTTTTATGCAACCATGGATATATATATAAAATGCATATTGATTTATTACTAGTGAGTTCATATCCAGAAGTTCGAGCACCAAAACTGCAAAATGTATTAAAAACATTAAAATTTATAAATTTATTTATTTATATATATTTTAGATAGTATATAATTAAAGTAATGTATGTTGATATAGCAGATAGTTATTTCTATAATTTGGCAATTCTAATCTTTTTTTATTGTACCAATTGCTTATCTCCCAATTACTGACTAATCGTTAATAATGTTTACCACCAAATCATTTTCTGTACTGGTTGGCTTATGAGTATGTGGTTGCTACCCACTCCATGCACCCCACTTAGTTATGATGACCAAATGTACAACTTTTTAGACTAGTAATCTATTTTACAACTATGTCTAATTTTACTGAGCTTAATTATATATATATTATAACTAACTATACCAGTGGTTATCCTGGATTACATGATAAAGAAATATTTGTAATTAATGAGGGTCATCCATATTTTTATTCCTGATATTCCAGTACTATGTGATAACTTGATTCTTATTACAATTCTTAATTTTCAAGACTGGTATTTACCCATAAATGCTAGCTTTTAAATTTTCTGTTAGACAATGAGTTATAAAAAACATACATGCTCACATTTATAATATGAGAGAAATATTTTGACATTCTACCAGGAATAAGACATAGATTATAATAAAATTAACAATTTAATAATAATAGTTACCAAAGAGTATCAGGTATCACTTTTTAAATTCTAGAAATGCAGAATATTTTATTTATACACCTGGGTCTCGTTTTACGTGATAGATAGGTTCCTCAGAAAACAAGCGCAAACGAAATCGCGCAAAAATAGATGTAACTTACCTTGAAAAAGAGGGGATATGGACCTGTGATTTTTCAAAAATCGTGTAAAAGCAAAGCACCAATGTAAAATTACTTTAAAATTCGAGCAAAAAAAAATAAGGAAATAAAATATGACTAATAAAAAATTTCAAATTTGAAAAAAATTGATACAAGACAAACTTTTTTTAACTATAATATTTAATTTTATTCAAAACAATATATTTTTATGCATAATTTACAGTAATTTACATCTTTTTATACACATTTTAATTATTATCGCTATTTGCCGTTAAACAGGTTCGTTTGCAAACTGGTAAAAAATCAGATTCTTCACAAGAGGAAATACAACTAGTGCCAACATCACTCTCATGTTGTGTTAATTAATGGTTTTCTGGTGACAATGTAATTAGTAATTAATCTAACAACTAAAAATGTAAATTCTTATTTTTGTCTTTAATTTTTTAATTTTCAATTTTAATTGTGCCCACTGCTATTACTCACCTTTTAAAAATAAACTTGTGGACACTAAATGATTAATAATTGATTATGTTCTTATTTAAAAAGCAAAAACAGAATGTAATTTAAAATGCAAAATTAACACACACAATGTTTGAACAAATTTACATTATAATCTTGTAAAGTTTAATGTATGTATACATAAAATGTGGAAATCATGATTTTAATTTCATTATTGCATAAAATCTTACTATTATAAAGCACTGAAAATATTGAAATTACTAAGATGAAAATCGAATTCCAATAATGTGCTATTACTTTCAATATACGCAAAATTTATTATTTAATGTAATAGCGCATTATCGGAGTTCGACTTCCGGAGAAACGTGAATTATGTAACTTCAAAATCGCGTTAAATAAATCCACATAAAAAGAGACCCAGGTGTACTCTAATATCAATAATAATTACAAAAGAAAAAAAACATCATTAAAATTTACTTTAAATAGAAACAAATAAACAAAATTAGTATAATATCAAATCACTTAAGTTCATAGTTCTTATTATGTATGTTTTCTTTTTTTTAGAATTGTAGATATGTGGATATATTAATATGTAGATATATGGATAGATGTATATGTGTGCACATAGGTCACTTTGCATACTTGCCATAATTCTGATTTTAAAGTTTACCTCCATGGTTAATAGTTGGTGATTGATGCTTCTACAATAGAGGCTTCTGCTTATATACCATCTTATTGATTTATTGGTCTGGTCTTTTAGAAAGCATTGGCTATAAGGTTACTTTTACTTGAATTTCTTTCTCTCTCCTTTCTCCAGACTATTTATATTTCATACATTTGACAGGCAAGGAAGTTCTAAATAATCAGCAGCCACCGCTGGTGAACATATGTAATCAGCACTTATAAAAGTTGGACTTTACCCACTCATGTTAACTACTTCTTTATAAAAATGGTTATTTTCCATCTCTGTATACTACAAGTGAACTGTTACTTTAGGCTTGATAATTAAAAGCAATTTATAGTTTGATTGAATTTTTTTTTAGTGGAAAGTTGACTTCTTTTCCTCCAAGTCAGCTGCCTGCAATTTTTGAACATGTAACCAGATCTACACAAACCTAATTTACAAACTAAATTACTAGATCTGTATACATATGTATCTGCTAATTACAGAGATAAAGTTACAACAAAAGAAAACATTTCTTTATATTAAATATGTATATTTTTTAAAAAAAAATGTTTTTGTTTTTTTTAAGTTTAATAAATATGAGTAGTTTGAATAATGTAACCATGTGGCACTCATTAATTGAATACCATAAATACAATAAGAAAAAATACAATTTGAAATTTCTTTTTATTTTTCTTAAAGAAAATGTCACTTTTAATTTTTGTGTAATAAACATTGAAGGGTTTAAACCGATGTTCCATAATGTTCTGGTACATTATGTATTCCACCATTTTCTTTGAAAGAATTAGTAGTATTACTTGATAGCACTCGGCATATTGCATAATCAATTTATGTTTTATTTGGAAATTCTTTAGCGATTAGAGTGCAGTAAAAAAGCATAAAGTTAGAAAATTGTCCAAAATATGATTGGAACTACTATCCCCTGATATTCATTAATTATTCGTGATTCCATGAGGTGGCTATGAAATGAGTGCAATAATAAGTACATGCTGCTTCCACATTCAGATTAAATGTAAATTGAAAGTTTGGGGATCAATTTACATATGTTACACTACTGTCCTAAAATACATCAATCTAGATTATTATAAAAATCAAACATCTTGAAAGAATTACTGTATGTTGCACTTACTATAATTATCTCCAAATGTCATGCGCAGTTTGACATAGTTGGTAGGGCATCTGACTTGGGATCGGAAAGTCCCAGGATTAATTCTGGCATTCATAGTTCTGGTGCTCAAACTTTTTGTGGGCTCCAGAGCAGTAATGCCAATAGCATGTTTTTAAATCTCCAAATATTGCTAGTTTTTATTCTCAATATGAGTTACAATCAAGGGAAAGTCCAATTGGGATTTAAACTTGGATAGCTACACAAAATAATCATTTTGTGTTTTTCAATTGCTATTTTTTTTTATATGTCAAAACATCGGCCGGGAAGTGAACCCATGACAATCGTCTGCGAGCAACTGCTTACTTGCAAGGCAACTGCGCTGACCTCTTGGCTACCAACGCTTGACAAATAAACATACACTTGCTATTTTTTTTTGTTAATGGTACATATATACAAAGCAATGTGTAATTCTTATTTTTTTTCTATAAATCATGTGAAATTCGTATTTCTATTCCTACATAAAAAGTTTATATATATATGTGTCAAAGCATTGAACGGAATGTGAACCCCGGGCTAGCTGCTTGGAAGGCAGCTATGCTAGCCGCTAGGCCACCAACCCTTGACTTCTACATAAAAAGTTTTGTGAGAATTTTTGTGAATTTTGGAAACTTTTTTTTAATGTGTCAAAGCGTCAGCCGGGAAGCGAACCCGGGACAATTGCTTGTAAGGCAGCTGTGCTAAGCACTCGGCCACCATTTTTGTTTACTGTGATTATTACATTAAAAACTAATCTTAAAAATAATGGATGAAATAAAATCTCAAATAATATAAAGTCTAGAATAAAATGAGAGAAATAAAAAATGTGGATATTCGATATTGGAAAAAATATAATGTTCTTAAATTTTTATCTCCAATAAATTTGGCAAAATCAGAATATATTGATGCCATAGGATATATATAATACACTATTAAATCATTATTAAATAAATCCTTTATTTACTACAGCAGTACTTATAAAATTGATCTCAGTCGGATTTTAAAACTTAACAGTTTTATCATTAGGGGCTTTTTTTTTTTATTTATATAAATAAAATCTTAAATCAATCTTACTTTCATGGATAATATATTTATAATCGGTAATTTTCCATGTTTTAGAATCATTTTCAAGAATTATTTATATATTTTTTAAATAACCATACATTCGCACAAATCGTCAAATATTTCAGTCTAAATCTGCTTAATATATATATAAATAGAGCATTTAATAAACATAATTTTATATTAGCACAATATAAAGTGGCAGTCATAGACAAATATTACTGAAGAATTCATTATAAATATAAGATGAAATGAAGAAAAAATATTTGGGAAAAGGTATGAATAATACGAGTTAATAATACTCAATCAAATTCTATAAGAAAAACATGAAATTAAATAAGTATAGGGAATATATGATATAAAATAAGTATATTTGAATATAATTTGTCAATTTCTTATTTCAAATATTGAGATGTAATTTTGAAAAAAATATGAACTCTTAAGTAAAAATATAAATGGTTAAACCACTAAACATCACATGATCACCATCTCTTATGCTAGCACATAACTATTAATGAACAGGGAATTTTATACACAAGCCTTCTAACATCCATTGATTACTCTGGTTGGCACAGGGTGACACTACTGTATGGAGAGTTTTTCCCGTTTATTAACATAAATTGTTCTTGATTTATTGATGAATTAAGTATTTATACTTAAGTAATAGGATACTGGAACCAAAAATATCACTTAATCATTAATGAAATTATTGTTTGCAATCTTCTTAAATGCTTAAATATACCAAAGTAGGTATATAATATTTATAATATTTCTTGTTTATAGAAAATACAGTTTAACATTTAGATCAATAATAATTTTTCTTAGTCACAATAATTGTCTATTCTGTATAATAATTCAGTAATTATTTTTCTCCTTGTAATAAAAGTAAAAGTAGAAATAGTAACTTTTTCCCCTCACAAACTTGTCTTATTTTTTAATTTTTAGTTTTTACTTATATATAATTGTAGTGGGATAAGTTGACCTTACTTATATTGTAAAGAAATGTTATTTGTTTTTATTAGGAAGATATGTGGGAGAATAGAATACATTGGAACACTACAGTTAAGATATGGTGTTGAAATGTTTTAAAAAGAAAGATGGAATAATGAATCTGCATGTTCTATATAGAAATGTACCTGTGATTTATAGAAAGATTTGAAATCCCAGGCACTCCTATACCTGGAGCCTAATTGTAAATATAGGGAATTTGAATACAGGTTTTCAAGCCCCTTCACTATCCACACTATCTCATACCACTGATACACATAACCACACACATGCAGAAAAGATAAATAATCATCAATATTCATGTTTCATGCTAAACCAGCACTCATCAGTTGGTTCAGATTACCATCTCCCATACTGAGCACTGATTATATATACGTATGGGAGATGGTAATCTGGACCAACTGATGAGTACTGGTTTAGCATGAAATACATATATTGGTGATTATTTATCTTTCCTGCATGTGTATGAGATAGTGCGGATAGTGAAGGGATTTGAAAGTCTGTGTTCAAATCCCCTATATTTGTGATTTATAGATTGGTTTGTATAATCATTGCAAAACTAATCTCTAGAGTTCATTTTTTGCTCTTTCTTTTTTACTCTTGGGAGTTGGCATCGCCATATTATTTTATTCAAGTGGTTGCTGTATGTATCCTTATATAAATATCTGAATGTTTTTTTAATAATTAATACTCAATTTATTTTACATATATATTCAAAATATACATTTACTACAGTTTAATAACAATTAATGCAATTATGAAAGTAATTATAATTCCCTGTTGTGTTATATTCATGTTTTATTTGTGATTAAGAAGTATTACTTAAACAATAGTAACTTTTTTTTAGAATCACAATTATTATTTTTTTTTTGTAGAATAATTTACTAATTATTTTTGTCCATGATTCTGAAAACAATAATATGTACATTCTAGAATCTGTGATACTTTCTGAAGTATTTCACTGAATCTTTTATAATATGTTTGGTAATGCAACATATCAAATAACTTAAAAATTATAATTATTATAAATGACACATTTTATTTTAAAAAGTTGTTTGGAGTCTTAAAAAATATTTTCAGTCTTTTCCCAGATTCAAATCCAATATCATAGATGCTGCATATTTATTTATAGATATTATTAAGTAATTCAATTGGTCTGTTCTTTGAGCACTTGCGATTTGTTGTTGGAAATTTTTGTGTGATATATGGATTCACTATCCTCAAACACTTTGTTTAGATAAAAAAAAAAGTTGTAAAGTAAGTTAAATGCATTCACATTCAAACAGTTAGATGAGTTAATAAAGCATTAGCATTTCACAGTCACGGATTGTTGGATAGATTAGAATTGAGTATACTCAAAATTATGATACTTGTATTAAAAATTAGACCATATTCCAAAAATAATGGTAGAAATTTGATATTCATTATTTAGAAGCATCTACTACTAATGATAAACTTACGAGCTATTTAATACTAAAATTGCCAATTGGATTGTCAAGAGTATAAGTATTGGTGGTCGAGAGGTCAGCAACAGCTGCTTTACAATTCAGTTGTCCCGGGCTAGCAGGTTTGCTTCCTGGCTGATGCTATGACACATGAGAAAAAAAAAGAGTATGCAACTAAAGCATAGAATTTTCTTAATGCATTATGAATACAAGTAGTACGAGTTTTATGTTCATTAGATGTAGAATTATCAAATTTTCTAACAAATGATTCTATTAAGTTCTGTTTAAAAAAAACCAGATTCATTCTCTGCTGAAAGAATAATGAATTAAATATAGAGTTCAAGACGGTGAGAGTTTCATCAATTGCCAAGCAAGTTTAAAATAATTAATATATTAAAACTCCAAAGAAGACACGGTCATTTGCTCGACCTGATTATTTTACATCTTATTTTAACCTATTTTTTACATGGGTTTGAAAAATAATTTCATTATTCTATTAAATTCTTTATAAGATAAAAGTGATAATTTGAACAGATGGAAAGAGCATTTTTGATAACCTGTTGAATAATAATGATACAAGAATTTACTTATCTTTAATGATATATTCATCTATTTACTCATTTAGATTTAAACAAAAATATTTCATTTAATGAAATTGAACAGCTCTTTGTAATCTTAAAAATGTTGCAGATCCTAATGAGATAGAAGTTTTATAATGATGATATATTTATTTTAAAACTATTGCGTATATATATCATCATCATCAACAATCATTATCAATCCACTGCAGGATGAAGGTCTCTCCAAGTTCAATCCATCTCCGATCTTTAGCTTTTCTTCTCCACGTCACCTCTGCACGCTTTCTCATCTCATCCATCCATCTCACATGTAGTCTCTTTCTGTGTCTTTTACAATCTCTTGGAATCCAGTTTAAGACTTCAATTGTCCATCTATTATCATCTCTTCTAGCAATATGTCTAGCCCAACTCCATTTCAATCTTTAAATTTTTTCAATGAGGTCAGTAACACCTGTTTGTTTTCTTATTCATACATTGTGTTATTTAGGACTATATGGAGCCATCTTTTTTCTTGGATGGTTATGGGTTAAAAATATGAACCAAGTTAGATATCTTGATATTGGTAAAAAACATAGATTTGGATTATAACCCAAGCTCCAAGGTGCTGATGCTATACTAAAGTTAAAATACATTTTATTATAGTCCATATTCCTATTGAATCTAAATTTGTTATAATAGGGCTATTGTTTTTCCAATTTATTATATGAAAATTGTAATATGAATTCCTATGGTGAATTATTAATAGTTGATAATAACTATAATAAATCTTGTTTAATTTGATAAAAAGTTGAATGAAATAAGTAGTTTGAATTCTGAAAATTTTCAAGGCAAATTCAAACTGGACGTTAAAAAGCAGTTTTCATCTTTTTATTCTTTAATTTGCATTTTTTAGTTCCTACCTTCTTATGACTAATTCTAATAATTATTCCGTAAATATTGGTGGAATCATTATATGCATATGAATATCTCATTTATTGCTCATTCAGTTAATATGAATTTGCATTCTTGCTGTTGACAAATAGTTTAGATTTATTATTAATATAATACAGAAGAATTAAAGTATTATGCACTACTTATAATTATATAGATAATTAATATAAGAATTGTTAAATCAATTATAATTAAAAAGCTTGATAGATAGATAGATATCTACAGATAAATGATTATGAAAGTTCTAAGTTAGATCGTATAAATAATATTTATGTCATCATCTCATCATCAACCATTATCAATCCACTGCAGGATGAAGGTCTCTCCAAGTTTAATCCATCAGTTTGCTATTAACTGAAAGGAGACCCTTTGATTCCTCTTGGAGGCCTTAAAGGAACCGAGCAGGGCAAATTCCTAATGTCCCCTCCATACGTTCTTGTCGTTGCAGCTGTTATTACTATGTGATTATTCATATAGTATACGAACATGGATGGGCTACTCACCAACACGCATTAGCCAGCGTGGTGAGTTTATTGGCTTTTTACCTCTGAGTTTAAGATCAAGAAACACCATGGTCTTTCTTCTCAGTGCCTGATAAGGCAGAATGAATGTTTGTGTAAATGATAAATATTTATGTACATTTTATTAAATATATTACAAGAGTATTTTGAATAAATAGGTATACTCACCAACACGCATTAGCCAGCGTGGTGAGTTTATTGGCTTTTTACCTCTGAGTTTAAAATCAAGAAACACCATGGTCTTTCTTCTCAGTGCCTGATAAGGCAGAATGAATGTTTGTGTAAATGATAAATATTTATGTACATTTTATTAAATATATTACAAGAGTATTTTGAATAAATAGGTATGTGTGCGTATCTGTGTGGATATAAGATGATTTATTATAAAAATTTCCCGAAGGACTCATCATTTATCTGTTGTTGGAGAAGAAAGTTATTTTTCAGACTGTTAATTTAATCATATGCTCTTAGGGAAAAACTGTCACCTTCTTTTTATTTTCTTCGATGTATTAATAGAGCTGTCTAACTCCACCTTGGAATATTTAGTAAAAAAAAATTTAATTTCCAAGAACATACCCACACATATTTTATATATTTACATGTGTGTAACTTTAATGGCAGAGGTGTAAATGCAATTAGCCATTATCATAATTAATTTAATGATACTTAGCTGTTAAATTGCAATTTGAAGAGAATGTGATTGAAGGATATGCATACTGATATTAATAATTACTAATTCCTCTTTAAAAATGATAAATTGGTCTTCAGGAAAAATGAACTCATTTACTTTAATATCATTAATAATTCAGTTATCAATCATATTTTAATAATACTATGGTTGACTTAAATGAAGCTGTCAGTTTTCAAAAGAAATTGAACCAATTTCAGAGACAACCATTAAGAATTAATTTTATTTTATTAGAATATAATTCAGTATTTAAAGCAAATTTGAATATTATTTTTTAAAAAGTAATTTTAATTTATATATATATGTCTATTCGGTTATTGCTGTATAAGCCAGAGGCTGTTAAACATTACATCTGAAGCGAATAATTACGTTGATGAGACTGCTTTGGCTTTCATTATTAGATTTTGAAAATGCATTTGATTGTAGCATTACCCCCCCCCTCCTGTTTTTATTTCATAAATTTTAAATGTATGAAGAAATTTTTGATCGAGTTTACAGAAAGGAGTTTTGAATTATAGCCAAAATACAAACATGAATTGCAAGGTTAATGACTGATCTTTTCATAATAATAAGAATAATTGAAAGTCTTAGTAAACTATGAAGAAATTTATCTTCTGGTTGGAATCTTTAAAGATTTTTTTTTTCTATATAAAGTGATTGAATAGTTATGTATTTTAAAAAAATTCATATGCTAAATAATCAGATATTTATTTGGATCAAAAATGGGGTACCCATAATTAGTATAATAAAAAAGTTTTTTTTTTTTATAAATTATAATAAATCTTGTTTAATTTGATTAAGAAGAGAGAAAAGTTAACATAAATAGTGGTTTGAATTATGAAAAATTGTTAAGAAATTTGGGGATGGGAAGACAAATTAGATCTAATTAGTAAACTGTTAAATGTGTCACAAGTATTTGCAGAATTATGAATTCTCAAATGCCCAAAAACAAAATGTGTAAAGTGATTCAAAAATAGAATAGTCATTTTTTATTTATATGACAAAGATAATACAAGCTAGTTTGGTTGTAAATTCTGTCCTATAATAGTAAAATAAGCAATATTAATGTGCACTGTACTGCTGTTTATATATTTTCATTTTAAAATCAGTTAAAATAATTACCAATATCTCTGCAAAATTATAACAATATATTTATAAAAGTAACAATAAAACTATTTTTTTAATTATTAAGAAACAATTTTTTATTATTCTAAGAAATCATTTCTTACTTTTTATCTATAGAAAGTAATTAAAAGCTCCTCTACCAAACAATGATACGTGGTTAACTGCAGTGCAGGAGCCTATAGGAAAATATATGCAGCCCTCAGCTCTAACATTTGTTAACAAGATATCATATTGGGAGGCATACAACTTGACTAATGGGGGAGGGGGGATAGGGCTCACCCCTGGTATGCTGGAGATAATCAATAAGGGGATAATCTACAGGTTCAGATATTGAAATCTAGAAGCCAAATACTTGGACTTCATAGTCAAAATGAATTTAGAGGTGTTCCCTACAAACGCTTTTCTATTATATGATCTGTTAGCAATTTTAAAATTAATACAGTTTAGTTTGCTTCCAATAAATACATATACACCCACATATAAAAAATGTTTGTGACAAAAACATACACATATCTTTTTGTTGTTGTTGTTTTGTTTGCTCTATTAAGCTGAATTATTGGTAAATTTTGAATAACATCACATGATCACATTTCCTATACTAGCACATTAATTGTTGATAAACAAAGCAAAACTCTCCATACAGTATTGCCACCTGTGCTAAACAGAGTAATCAATGGATTCCAGAAGGCTTGTGCATAAAATCCCTATCTAATGCCTACTCATCCAATATCCCCAGACTAGTTTCTGGCTTGTGGCCTTCGTCAGTGCTCTCAGATCCAAAGCTCCTCATTGACGAAGACCACAAGCCAGAAACTAGTCTGGGGATATTGGATGAGTAGGCATTAGATAGGGATTTTATGCACAAGCCTTCTGGCATCCATTGATTACTCTGTTTAGCACAGGTGGCAATACTGTATGGAGATTTTTGCTCTGTTTAAATTTTGAATATTGTGATGAAAAATTAAATTAGTAGCTACTAATGATTGAAAGCAAAATATTCATTCTCCTCTCTTTTTTTGGTGCCATTTGAGCTAATTTATTATTCAAATTTATATAATATCAAAAGGTAAAGTAAGTTTGCTATTAATGAATGAACTGAATTATTGTTTAACTCTGAAAAATGACTTACAAAGAATCAAGTTCCTTTATATAACATAAATTATAACTGAAACACAGGCTTATTATATACCTGTGTCTATATATGTAATATATAGGATATATGAACACAGGCTTTCACATGACCCAGCACTCTCCACTCTATCTCATAACACTAATACACTTGAACACATATGATGTTGAAAAGATAAATAATCATCAATATACATATTGCCCATCCCTTGTATATGTATTAAATGGATTATGTCCTGTACATGAGGGGTCAGATTGACCTTAGGTCAACATGGGTGTGATAAGAATCTCAGCCTCAGGGTGGCCTTTGAGCATTCCATCATCAGATTTTCAATTGGATGGACAGTTGAAGAGTTGAAGTAGATTGAAGCCTGTCCATTAAAGTATGAGGATTGGCTATCTTAATATATATCTGAGCACTTATAGCATATATGTGTAGAGATGGTAATCTGGACCAACTGGTGATTGCTGGTTTAGCATGAAAGACGTATATTGGTGATTATTTATCTTTTCAACATATATGTGTTCAAGTGTATTAATTAGTGTTATGAGATAGAGTGGAGAGTGGTGGGTTGTGTGAAAGTTTGTTTTCATATACCCTATATATTACATAACAAATTATGTAATTAATATATTACAGAGCTATATTATAATTATAAATTAAATATTTTTTATGTACACATGAATTTGCATATTATAGGCTTATGTAATTGAAGAACTACCTGTAACAAAACAAAATCTAGGCAGATTAAAAACAGTCAAATAATATTAAATCTAATTAATTATACATGTATAAAAGATTGTAAATTCAATTTAACTAAGCATCCATCAAGTCACAGAAATTTAATGAAATGAAATAATATTTAACATGTAAGTAAGAATTCATGAATTACATTTGCAATTTTTGGCTTATTGTAAATATTGTTAATGAAAATGAAATTACACATTAAATGTAATACCCATAAACAGTCAAAAATAGTTTTTATATATAAAAAAAATTAAATTACTCAGACCAAAAAATCTATTGAATAGTTTTACTTAGATGTCAAAAAAAATCTGAATGCCTAAAAAATTAGCAGCAAGAAAATTATTAAAATTTTTATATAATATTTGAAATAATAAAATGTTTAGTGATTAATTTACAGTATAAATATCCATACTGAAAACAATGAGATTTTGAATTAAGCATTATTTTGAATAATCCATATTATATTAAATAAGTGGTATTTGATAAAAATTACTGTCTGGTAGATAGATGCATTTTGTTACTTTTTGTTCTATAATAGTTAATTTTCATCAAGAGAAGTAAGAAAGTTGAATCATGGACTCAGTGACCATATGAGTATAATAACTCACTCCCCCTATCTACTGATGAAAGTTAAATTGTATTTATTGCTACTGTACTTTTTTTTACAGCAAAGTTTGAACAATGATATCATTATTTGAGATTAAACTTGAATCATTTATTTTTGATACAATCATTTAATTTACTTAATTACATTTAATATTTTACCATATCATTTATTAATAGAATCAATCCATTTATGGAAATATTATTGCTCACTTTTCTTGTTTTAAAAGTTTTTTTTTCTTTTGGAAAATTAATCTATCCTGCTTCGTAACTTTACAAATAGAATGATTAATTAATTTCATATAAAATCCTGGATTTGAGTTTTTTAAAACTGTCTTTCACTTTAGAACTGAGGTAAAAGAAAATCGTTCTTTCCATGAACTTTAGCATCAAAACAAGTGCTCTTTTATGATTATATTATTATGCGTACATAATGAACATTGTGAAGCTTAAATTTGTAATGAAATTCTAAATCATAATTAAGGTTTACTATAATGCAGTTCTAAATGCCAGATAATGAAATAAATCGTTTCTCTGATATCAACCAATGATAAACTACTCCAGGAATTTTTTTATAACTATGGTTCTATTGCTATGTCACTGATAGAATTATAGACTCATGATAGAGCTAAAGGTGCCTGATTGATTACTAACTGAAGCAAATGGAAAAAAAAATAGTTTGATTACTAATTGAACTATTGGGTTTAAACTGTCATTTTCATATTGAAATGTCAGCTGGGCATTCTGAGCAACAAGTAGGTCATATGACTTTTGTTGTATCATTGCTTTAATCATAGTAAACATCCTACATGATTAAGCACAGTAGTAGAATGGTAGATTCTGAAACCCAAAGTCCATGATTTGTGACCCAATTTTATCATTTCCATTGCTTAACATCTTATGAATTTCCAAACAATAAAGTACTCAATTATTCACATGATCACTATTTTATCATATGGTTCATCATCATCAACCATTATCAATTCACTGCATGATGGCCTCTCCAAGTTCAATCCATTTACTCCGATCTTTAGCTTCTGTTCTCCACATCACCCCTGCACACTTTCTCTTCTCATCCATCCAGCTTACATGTGATCTCTTTCTGTGTCTTTTACAATCTATTGGAATCCAGTTTAAGACTTCAATTGTCCATCTATTATCATCTCTTCTAGCAATATGTCCAGCCCAACTCCACTTCAATTTTTTAATTTTTTCAATGAGGTCAGTAACACTTGTTTGTTCTCTTACGCATATATTGCGTTTTCGATCTCTTCTTGTTACTCCTAACATGCATCTCTCTATACTTCTTTGAGTGGTCTGAAGTCTCTGTATTGCTCTTCTATTAAGTGTCCAAGTTTCAGATCCATAAGTAAAAACTGGCAAAACACATTTGTTAAAAAACTTTCTTTTCAATCACATAGGCATATTTCCTTTTAGTATCAAGTTATTTCTACCAAAAGCACTCCAACCAAGTTTAATTCTATGATTAATTTCATTCATTATGTTTCCATCTGTATTAATAATCTGACCAAGGTATTTGTAACTGTTAACTTCTTCTAACTCATCATAATCAATCTTTATTTTCATATTTTGAGAAAATTCATTAAACATTACTTTAATCTTTTTAACATTTATCTTTAGTCCTACTTTCATCTGATAACTCCTGCAACATTTTCTACAGCTCTAAAGCATTATTTGCAAAAACAACTACAGCATCTGCAAAATCTAAATGACTTAAATAATCTCCATTTACTTTCACTCCTTTAGTTTCCCATTTTAATCCACAAAATACTTCTTAGCAGCACTCAGTTATTATTAGATGAAATGATATGTTGTGGTGGTAGAATGACAAATTCTGAAACTGAAGATCCTTGGATTTTGATCCATCTGTCATTTTAATTCTTAAACTTCTTATAATTTTTAGACAAATAAACCATTCAATTGTCATTAGGAGCAAGCATCCTTGTAACTAAATAATTAAACCTACCTCCAAGTAGAAAACTTTATATACAAACACAAAGTAATTTAAAACAAGAAACATTTAATAGGTTTTCCAATTAGCATTATTAATTGAAAAAATTATAATACATACTTATCAATTAGTAGTTATTGATCACTCAATATCAGCCAATTATTACTCATGTGAAACAGAATTCAATAGTTATATAAATAAATGGCACTTATGAACTAGACCTGCTGCTCATATTTGCGATGATGACAGAGTGCCATATTTTTCTCCAGGTGGGAGGGGGATGTTTGCGACGACAGAATGCCGTATTAAAAAGTCAAATTTTTAACAATACGAAAAGTATAAATTTGTACACAAAAATAATAAACACATTACAATACTAAATAAAAAGGGATAGTGTGACTTTCTAATACACCATTTTGCTGTCGCAAACACCTTCCGCCCCCTTTATTAAAGAAAGGTACAGCATTATGTCATCGCAAACACTGGCAGCAGGTATAATACTTAAGTACCAAATAAATTATTATAGCATTATAAAAGTAATAGACAAGTGACATTTGTGCAAATATGTATGAAGATAGGATTAGATAAAGACCTTTATTACTTTAATAATAATAATACAGTACTTGAATATAACCTATATATATAATCAAATTAACGTAAGATCTACAAATCAAATCAGTTTTACTTAAATGAATGAATTAGTCGAGAGAAAGTAGTTTTTGTTTCACAGCGTTCTCTGCCAGTGTAAATTATATTTTTCTTTTAAATGTGATTGTAGCTAAGCAAATCCTGATAATTAGACAAAGTACAGTAGAAAGCTTTTAAGGTGACTGGAGTTGGCTTTTAATTTATATTAAGTGTAAATCACATACTTTTACTCATGATAGTGTGGTTACAGAAATCACCTGAAATCAAGAGATTTCTATAGAATATAATTAATCATTTCAGCTTTTTTCCCTTCATAACTTACTTTTATTAAAATTCTCACTTGGGTGATCATTTTAATATTTGAAGAAAAAAAAAGAGAGAAGTACTTGTTATTGTTACATTTTTCGGTTTTCAGAAAATAACGATACTTTTATTTTTGCCTTAAATAATTCAGTTCAAAGTTTGACCCTATTATAAATGCCAATATAAAATAAAAAGATTTAAAAACAATATTAGAAATGAAAAAAAAAAACCAATTAAACTTAAACGTACACACCTACCTGAATATAAATAAATATGACCTAAAACAAAAATAAAATTGACTTTTGTTTGTCAAGCGTTGGTGGCCGAGTGGTTAGCACAGCTGCCTTAACAAGCAATTGTCCCGGGGTTCGCTTCCCGGCCGACGCTTTGACACATAAGAAAAAAAAGATTTTTGTTTAGAAAATATGATTTTGCATGTATGTATGCGTGTTTATAAAACATATTTTGTTAATTACATTTTAACTTGTTTTAAATAAATTGATTAGCAACTTTCTTTATTTTTATTATTTTAATGTCGTTATAGTTTCCATATTGTGTTTAAAAAAATAGATTAAGAATTTCAAAAGATAAAGGTTAGACATGAATGGATTTGAACTTAAATTAATATTAAGAATAAAGAAAAATAAATGGTTACTTAATATTCTCCAACTTGCAGTTATACATACATCTAATGTCTGGCCTGGATGTTTTTTGGGGAAAAAGTTATTTTTGCTTCTGTTTGCTGCGAGTCTCAATTTTCAGCTGTTGAATAGTTGTAATCCTACTTAAGGAATTCTATATTTTAGTTTAAGTATTTATTTCTGGATAGCGGCTGTAATCAGAAGAGATGAGGATAATGTTTTCTAATCCTACCGTGTTAACAGATTTTATTTAAGCACATGTCAGAAATGGCAATAAAATATTTTTATTATTATTATTTCACATTGCTTAGTATTATTTATTCCTGTTTATTCTCTCTAAACATATGATGTTTATTTATGGCATTAATATTGCAAACTTACAAGACAGTAAGCCCGAAATATATTTTATATCAGTAACATTAAAATATTCATTATTGGATGTTTATATATATATATTTCACTTCATACTATTAATAAAAACAATATCTGGTTTAAAATTATAAAATAATTATTTTTAATGGCAATAAGTTTTTAATCATATAGACAAAAAATAAATTTCATACTTGAGGGAACCTAATATACAAAAATAAAAGTTATGAAAAGAGGCGAATACTTAAGAAGATATTGAATTAGAATAGTTTTGAACAATATAGTATTTTAAATTTCTACTTTAGACACAAAATATTTTTTTTAAAAAATCATTATTAAAGATCTGTCTAACTTATGCAAAATTTTATTCTAATCATTGCTGGTGTTTCCAACTATCAGACAAATATTCTAAATATTTAAGACATTAAGCTTCTCAAAAGTTATCTGCCCAACAATCACTCTTCTTTTATATCATCTCAACGTGAGATTGCTTTTTTAGATGTAGATTAAAACAGGTCAAATTCTCTATACATATTGCCACTCAGTGTAAGCCAGAGAAGGCTTGGGCATAAAATCCCCATCTAGTGCCTACTCATCCAATATCCCCAGATTAGTTTCTGGCTTGTGGCTTTCATTAATGAGGAGCCTTGGATCTGAGAGCGCCAGCTCCTCACTGACAAAGGCCACAAGCCAGAAACTAGTCTGGGGATATTGGATGAGTAGACACTAGATAGGGATTTTATGCACAAGCCTTCTGGCATCCATTGATTTCTCTGGTTGGCACAGGGTGGCGCTACTGTATGGAGAGTTTTGCCTGTGTTAATAATAGTTATAAGCAAGCATAACAAATGGTGATGATGTGATGTGAGATGTAGATATATTGATTTTATCCAAATGTTCAACAAATTTTATCTATTTTATTTAATATTTAAAAAAAATTTTTGGCACCTGTTGGCACTGTTATTATATTATCAAAGAGATACAATGATCTTTAGCTTTAATTCTAACTTTATTGTAATCTAAACCATATTCATTAAAAAAAATTATTTATCTCTATTTGTTTGTTTAATGGACAGGCTTCAATTTTCTTACTCTTTCAATTATTCAACTATCCATTTCATTGAAAAACTGAAGATGGAACACTTGAAGCCCTTATTGGATTTGATATTATAGTCATATCCATGTAGACATTACATCAATCTAACTCCTCTTCTGTAAAAATATTACTTGCTTTCATAAATATTTTTAAAATTCTTATGTACATTTTTTAATGATCACATTTCACTTTCAGATTATACTATTCTTTTTCAAAATATTCAACAAAATAATTAATTTCATCCATCATAAATCTTCCAGATTAAAGAAATAAATATTATTTCCCCATCTACTTTTTATATATCTTTCACAACAGTCTTCATCATACACATTAAATCTCTTATTTCTTTACTTTTTCTAAATATCTGTATTATTTAATAATAGTTTAGCTGCACGGCTACTTCCTGACTCATAAATTATATATATATATATTCTCTCTATTTTACTCAAAATAAAAATTTTCTAAAATTTTCTCTTTCCCTATCCTTTGCTTGACTTTTATCCCACCTGTCCTTATTCTCTATTATTATACAACCTTCATTCTGTTGTATTTCAATTTGTTTTTTTCTTTCGACAAAGGTGAAAGTCTGTTATTTTTACCATACAAAGCATTTATATACTCATTTCATTCAACCTGTTCTCTATACTAGCAACTTATAATTCTTTGATTCAATTTGTATTATATTTCTGGTACTTCCATTTTCTTATTAAAAGTATATTATAAATTAAATAAAATCTTATTTTTGTATTTCTTCTCTTTTTCTTTTAATTATATCTTTTGAGTTTTATCTTCTTTCAATTTCATGTTGTGTTATGTGCATTCTTCTGTTCTCCATTAAAATTTACACATTTTCATCTCCATGTCATTTATATTAATCATCCCATTGTTAACCTTCTAGCATCCATTGATTACTGTGGCTTCCACTAGGTGGCTCTATTATACGGAAAGAGTTGCTACTGCTCTAACAACTTATGTAAGCATAAGAAATGGTGATCCTGTGATGTTTTAGTCTTTTTTACACTGCACATACCCATTGCATCACCCTTTAGTTTTTTGTTCAAATTTTCCACTCTTTCATATAATAATCTTAAAATTTAACTTGATTCTGCTGTTACTAAATTTTCATGAATCATGGCAGTTCAAATATGGATTTAACATTCTTTGGTATTTCAGAACTAATATATATATATATAATCAAATTGAAATTTGTTCTTGCTGAAAAACAAATTTTAATACTTTTTATTTTATTAAATCAATTACTAATTTGTTTAAAATTTATTAAATTAGTGGATGTAATTTGTTTTTATTTATTTCTTCTAAAATATTTGAATAGATTTTGTTAGAATAAATTTGTATTACTTATTTTCTTTTATACTTAACCATTGTTCTTTATAATTGTGTTTTATTTTGTGATTGCTGCACTATCTGGTCATCTTATGAAAGTTTTTGTGTTTTTATTAATAGTAATAAACAGCCTTTTGTTTTATATTTATTAATAGTTTATTGAATTCTTAAGATTGGCATTTAACTCTACGTAATAGATGACTGTATTTATTTTTGATCCATATATAATTATAACATGATATTTGATGTGTAAATCTTTGAAGGTTATTGTTTTTGGAGCTCAGTTCAATTTTAACTATAATTCATTCTTGTAGAGTCAATTCTTGCATACTATAGTATTTACATTTTTATATATGTTATATACTTTTATATATATTTCTCATTGAATTGAGTACTTTTTAAAATATTTATTCACTGCAAATTAAAGATATAATAATAATCTTATTAAAGTTTATAAGTTTAAATGTTGAAATAGTAGAATAAATAGATTAAAAGAGATAGCAGGCAATAGCTAATATCATTTATAATCAAGAGTAATCATGTGGTCATAGTATCCTATATAGTTTGATAGATTATTGTTCTTAGATATTGGCTACTGATAACTATATATTTGATTTTTTTTCTTTTTTCATATGTCATAGCATCGGCCGGGACGTGAACCCACAACCATCTGCAACCAACTACTTGCTTGCAAGGCGGCTGCGATAACATCTCGGCTAACAATGCTTGACATATATTTGATTTTTTCCCCTTCTCATTAAATAATTTTCAATTGAGTGCATAGAAATAATTTATGTTTAGTTTTTCCTACACAGTATAAAAATGTTTGATGATAACAACTGTGATTAAAATGGTATCGACATTCTACATCACTTCCAACTAATATAAATATTAAGAATAAAACTTAAAAAAAAAATAATGAAAAATAAGAAAAAATAGAAATAAAAAAAACAACAAAAAGGTATAAATAATCAATAAACAGCATTTTAGTTCTAAAATTTGATATAGATTTCAAGGTAAATTAGAGGAATAATCAGTAGATTAAAAAAAGATTACATCTAACTATGGTATTTTAGATTTGTCATATACACCTGGGTCTCTTTTTACGTGGACTTATTTAACACGATTTTGAAGTTACGCGATTCGTGTTTCACCGGAAGACGAACTCCGATATTGCGCTATTACTTTAAATAATAAATTTTGCGCACTCACATTATATTGAAAGTAATAGCACATTATTGAAATTCGACTTTCAACTTAGTAATTTCAATATTTTCAGTGCTGTATAATAATATTTGATGCAATAATGAAATTAAAATCATGATTTCCACATTTTATGTATACACACATTAAATTTTACAAGGTTATAATGTAAATTTGCTCAAACATTGTGCGTGTTAATTTTGCATTTTAAATCACATTCTGTTTTTGCTTTTTAAAAAAGAATGTTTAATCAATTATTTATCATTTAGTGTCCACAAGTTTATTTTTAAAAGATGAGTAATAGCAGTGGGCACAATTAAAATTGAAAATTAAAGACAAAAATAAGAATTTAATTTTTAGTTGTTAGATTAATTACTAATTATGTTGTCACCAGAAAACCATTAATTAACATAACATGAGAGTGACATTGGCGCTAGTTGTATTTTATCTTGTGAAGAATCTGATTTTTTTATCAGTTTGCAAACGTACTTTACCGGCAAATAGCAATAGTAATTAAAACGTGTATAAAAAAATATAAATTACTGAAAATTATGCATAAAAATATATTGTTTTGAATAAAATTAAATATTATAGTTAAAAAAAGTTTGTCTTGTATCAATTTTTTTCAAATTTGAAATTTTTTATTAATCATATTTTATTTCCTTATTTTTTTTTTGCATGAATTTTAAAGTAAATTTTACGTTGGTGCTTTGCTTTTACGCAAGTTTTGTAAAATCACAGTCTGCATCCCCCCCCCTTTTCAAGGCAAGTTACGTTTATTTTTGCACGATTTCATTTGTGTGTGTTTTCTGAGGAACCTATCTATCACGTAAAACGAGACCCAGGTGTACATTGTGAGTTCATAAAAATATAACACAAGTGTAATATTTCTGTAGGGTAATTTTTATTACATCAATCATATAAGCTAGGGACTGGTTTCTGTCCACTTGTAGCATCTTGTAGAATGTTAAAATGACATTTTCATAAACAGCTTCATCACATTTGTCATAAAATGCTGAACAAAAAGTTATATACAAGGCAAAACTCTCCATACAGTAGTGCCACCCTGTGCCACCAGAGTAATCAATGGATGCCAGAAGGCTTGTGCATAAAATCCCTATCTAATGCCTACTCATCCAATATCCCCAGACTAGTTTCTGGCTTGTGGCCTTCATCAGTGAGGAGTTTTGGATCTGAGAGCACTGCACCTAGATCTTAGGATCTAATGCAACCCTCCAGAAACCACCTTTTATCTCTACTTAATTATAAAACTATGAGAATGAAATTGGAAAACAGAAAAATATTTTCAATCTAAGCTCAATAGCTTATATAGTCATATGGGTCTGAACCCAGTTCAGTGCCCATACATTTTGGTGTCTTTGGCTCTTTAACAACCATAGCCACCATTATCCTATTAGGCAGGATTGGTGTAAAACCATTAAGCATCACATGATCACCATCTCTTATACTAGCACATAATTGTTTATAAACAAGGGAAAACTCTCCATACAGCAGTGCCACCCTGTACCAACTAGAGTAATCAATGGATGCCAGAAGGCATTAGATAGGGATTTTATGCTCAAGCCTTCCTTCTGGCATCCATTGATTACTTTGGTTGGCACAGGGTGGCACTACTGTATGGAGAGTTTTGCCTTGTTTATAAACAATTATGTGCTAGTATAAGAGATGGTGATCATATGATGCTTAAAAAATTATTTAACGTGACGTACCTGAGATAATTTTTCATAGCAGAAATGATTAAAAGTGGATCAATTTGTGATTCTCATTTTTACTTGCAGACTCAGATCTTATCCTTCCCTTCAGAGTATCTGTTAGAAATACATGTGGTTTTAGTAGGGGCAAAAAAAATAACAGTAACAACAGTGCATGAGATATTATGCAAAGAGAACATTAGTAAATTATAATATATGAAAAAATATAATTTATTATTATATTATTGAATATGGGAGGGGGGATGACTAATATATTTATTCTTTTCAAGTAAAAAGTATATTCAAAAAAATAAATATCAAACAAATAAAAAATTTTGTAAAATATAGTTAACAAAAACAAAGCAAATCAATGAACAACAAAATAAACAAATTTATTATGAGCACTGAGTATATATGTGTGAGAGATGATGATCTTGATCAAATGATGAGTGCTGGTTCAGCATGAAATATGTATATTGGAGATCATCTATTCTTTTTCCATGTGTGTGGATGAATTGAGGGAGCTTGAAAATCTATGTTCAAATACCCTACACTGCAGTGATCTATAATTGGCCTGATTTTATACACTTTATCATGCTTTTTACTAGTAATTGGTGGCATGTTTTTATTATCATTGAAATGTAAATTGCCTAAAATTTCCATAAATCGATTTCAGGTCATAACTTTATTAACTCCTTGTTGATGTAATAAATGTGAATCTAGTTACATGTGACACACTACAAACATGAATTACCAGCCTAAAATGCATTCTATTGCTTTCAACACATATATAATTGGATAATTTTTTATCAAAAAAAAAGGCACTAGTCACTGGTGAAGGAAAAATTTAGCCCTGGAGTTTTTGTAAATGTTACCTGTGATCAAGGTCCTGGCATAGACTCAGAATCAGGACTGCAATAAGTGCCGAGAGAATCCATTTCTATGGAAGAATTTTTTTCCGATGACTAAATCTAAAAAAATAATTAAGAATTTCATTTTACCAAAAAAATTCATAAAATAATTGAAATTTTATCGTAGAAATAAAATAGTACATCTTTTTGAAGGCAGAAAGATGGTGGGCAGAAAGAAGTGAGGCTTGTAAGTGTGAGATTGACTGATTCCAGCTAAGCTAAACTTACCCTGGGGGGTTCAAGGAGATTTCAGAATCTAAGGTATTACATTCTTGAGACACAATTATACTTTTTTTATATCATTATCAACTCTTCCGCACCATTTTACAAAATTTGAGATATTCAATCCTTTTTAATGCATCTTTTTTGTATATATTTACATTCCTTGTTTCCTTTATAAAATCTGTAGTCTCAGTAGAAGTTTTATTGGTCAATTGCTGCTTTTTCTAACAGCAGTCTTTGTTGCAGTTTTTAAAAGTGTATCAATTATTTTCTTATTAATTTCATTCAAACATGACTCATGTTTAAAATCTACTAATATTTGAAACCGATTTGCAAGTTCTAATTTAAATTCATTTGAATGTTTCTGAATATTAGGAATATCAACTGTAAATACTTTTTGTCTTAATAATTTTTGTCTTTAGTTTTGCATTATCACTTATCTTACATCTTAATAATCAACAATCACTTCCTGTGTTAAATTTATTAAGAATATTACAGATTTAAAATATGTATTTTCTGTTAGTCAAAATATAATCCAATTCTGCTGTACCTTCATTTGAATGCTTCAATGTCTATTTCTTTTTAACATTTTTCTCAAAAATAGAATTCATAATATAAAGTTTTTCTTTTTCTGCAAACTCCACAAGTCTATGTCCTCTCTCATTTCTATTACCATAACCAAAATCACCTACAGCACTTTCATCTTTCATTTGTTTGCCAATTCTAGCATTAAAGTCTCCCATAACAATTTTAAAATGTTGTTTACTCTGATCAAAATTCTTTTGTGCACCCATATAAAAATCTTCTACTACTTCATCACTATGAGAACTTTTGGGGCATAAACCTGAATTATCTGCATTTGGTATCTGCTATTAAGTTGAATAACTAATCTTGCCACTCTATCTAATACACCATCAATCTACAAAATGTTGTTTTTTCACTTTTTATTTATAATGAATTCTACTCCACTTATACTTCCAATATTTGTGTTTTTATAGTAGAGTACATCCACTTATAAAATCAATTGTCTCTTCACCTTTTCTTCTACCTTCACAAAGTCCGATAATGTCCCATTTAATATATAACAGTTCTTCTTCTAATTCTTGCAGTCTTCCTTCACTTGAAAGTGATCTGCAGTTGTAAGTACCTAAAGAAAAAGTTGTCATCAAATGGCAGCCTGGGTCCACAACCAGGAATTCTTTTTTTTCTTTGAAACCATCACCATCATTATTAATAAAAAATTAATAATAATAAACTTCTTTTCTCTTTAAAATATGGTTCCTAATGATCTTTCATACATAAAAAATCCAATAGAATTACTTTCTTCCTTTTTCTTTTTAAAAACTTTATTTATTTACATGAACCCATATGTACTCCATATATTATACTCATGTTTCTAATATTTCAATCATCTTCTTGTAGTCATTATCAAGGTATCAAGTATCTACATTATTGTTATATATATATATATCAAGGTATCAAGTATCTACATTATTGTTATATATATATATTTCAAACTTTTACTTAATAGTTGTATTATTATTATTTTAGCTGATTATTTGCTTGAAATTGAAATATTATATGTAATGTCTTTAATATTTACTAAGGCAATAAACCTAAAGCATGTGTGGTTGAAAATGCGAAGGTAGGGACCTCTACAGGTCTTAACCACAAGCTTATGCATTGAAAGATGTTAGAAAAAATGTATTAATAGGCTGTCAAGCAATAGCAAACTACAGTAAAATTGATCATGCTATCTTCAGGCAGGCAACTTAATATTTCTAAAATACTTCAATCTATATTATAATTATAAATTTTAAAAAATTAAATTTAAATGTTTTTTTAATAGTTTTTAAATGGTTTTTTAAGTATGAAAAGTTCTGAAGAAGATTCTTAGAATGATGAAACTTTCCACTTGATTGAATGATTAAAATATTATACTGCATTACATTATGGGCATAAAGGAACGTGTTGTTATCGTGTTCATGTGTATTAGTTGTATGAGATAGTGTGGATAGTTGAAGGTTGCTTAAAATTCTGAGTTCAAATCCCTTATATTTACAATTAAATTCCAGGTTTGTGAAGAGCTGCCTGGTTTTCAAAGATTCATAATAAAGTAATAGTTGCAAAAATGGGTTACAAATTTTGGTAATTATTTCTATTGTTTTCTTAATCAGTGCCGTTTTTTTTAAAAAAAATACAACAACATATAGTTAATTGATTAGAATGTTGCCTTAAAATTCGATATTCAAGAATCTAAAGGTATAAGTTCGACTCCTATGCTAATATTATCAGTGGTCAGACCAGCAACACCTGAAAAAGAATGGAAAATACTACTACTCGAAACGGTGTGTTGTGTTGGGGATTTAAAAAAACTTGTTCGTATGTCACATGACTTTCCAAGCACCTATCCTCGTTAAAAACACACATGTTTTATTGAATAATTTATTCATTTATTATATTTACATATATTTTTTTATTTTGGTTGTATTATTTAATGTTGAAAATTGATATATATATATATATACTACAAATTATTTTGTTGTTGTTTGTTGTCTTAGTAATAAGTTCTGCCAATTGTATTTTATACATGTACTTGCTTTATTCGATAACCTCATTTCTAAGGCTTGATTAGATCTTACATCTTTTTTTTTCTTTTTAAAAAGTTGTAAATTTGTATCATCTATCTGTCTTCTTGACTCTGAAGAGAACATGACTTGAAAAGCTCAGCAGATAATCAAGAATTCGAAGCAATTCCTGCTTCCATCACTTTTATTTTCTAAGTAAAACCATTAAGTGCACCATTAATTGATTTCAGGAGAATTATTTACAATACAACGAATGCTTTTTTTTTTTAAGAAACAAAGAAAAAAAGATATTTAATTAGGAAATGAATAATTTTCGCCTTAATGTCTGAACACGTGGCAATACATTTCCCAGTGATTGATTATAGCTTTAAGCTAAATGATATTTTATTTAGAAGACAAAAATCTGTAAAAGAATATATTTATTGAGTCAATATTTTGTGTTGATAAACAACTGATGATTGTTTTTAAAAAAAAAATTGTCTTATTCATCTTATTTTCGGGAACTATATATCTTAATGTATGTGGGGGGGGGGGGTCAGCACTTCTAGAATTTTGTCAATTCTGGGGATTGAAATTTATATGTACTCCCAAGGTACAAATCAATCGATATTTGCTTAATATAATATTGGATTTATCAAAAAGAAGGGGTGACATTTTATATTGTTGTTTTTTTTTAAAAAAAAAAAATCACCCACACTATAACTTTAATCTAAAACTTGAATCTTTCTAAATGTTTCAAAATTAAGGTCGATTTAAATCATAAATACAGGCAGTCCCCTAGTTACGAACTTAATTGGTTCCTGACTTGTGTTTGGAAGTTAAAATTGTTTGAAAATAGAGGTATGTAAAAAAAAAAAAAAGCATCAAAAAGGGTTTTCAAAATAAACTATTTATTTTTTATTGATTAGTATCTGGAGTTTTGTTTACAAATTTATCAAGAGTTAATTGAATATTCTTTTCTCCTCTTGATAAAGAATTCTGTAACATTGTGTGCCTTTTTTTATTGCTCTTCCTACACAAAATATACACTCTCCATTGAGATCACATTCTTCCATGGTGGTCAAAAATTTGTCAAGATGCACTAAAGCATCATTAATATTCTTGATTGTCAAGCTCTTAACAATACGTTCATTATCAGGTTCTTCATTTTGTATTTCATTCATCTCTTGTACTTTAATCAAGTCTTCATTTGACTGAGATTCTGAGAGAGATTGCATTAATTCATCAATATCTTTATCAGTGTCAGCTAAATTTAAATCATTCATTTTATTGACTATTTCAGTTGTGATATCTTCAGGTGTTTCTTCAATGTCCATCTTCAGCTCTCATTTCCACACACTTAAGATTTGCCCATACATAAACGTTTGGGTTGAAAGAATGGGTGGATTCATTCCATTCTATCTAAAATACTATTTCGCGTGTCTGGAAAAATTGAGTATTAATTTATCATTTATTTTTAAAGCGCATGTGCATTGGCTAAATCGCTAATATTACTATTACATTAAAAATGATTATTAAATGTAAAGAGTGGAATTATTTCATTTTCATAAAATGCTCGTAATATAAATTACAATTAGTTAGGCATAGTTATTTATTAATTTTTTTTATGCTATCAAATATGTCATTTTGTAATTTGTTAAAGCGACCAATTAAAAAAAGGAATTTGTTAAAGCAACCAATTAAACAGTATTGCAGAAAACATCCAGACAACAGGCAAAAAATAGGGATTTTATACGAGTTATTAGGATAAAAAATAAATAACACATCTCATGGTTAAATGTTTTCCTGAAGGTTTATGATGATGGTGCTCTAATTGTATTTTTATATTGGACTATTTCCATCATCTAATATGAGTATTAGATGTCTTTAGGAAAATTTAACTTTATTTAAATATTCCAAAAATACATTCAACTGTTAGTAATAGCACATCAAACACCTGAAGAAGAGGAGAGAATAATACCTCTTGAAACATTGTGTATATACTGACCTGTTTGATGTTTTATTACTAACAGTTGAATATATTTGGAATATTTAAATAAAGTTAATTTTTTCTAAAGACATTCAATACTCATGGTTAAATGTTTGAAAAACTAGGATTTAAGTATAAATAAAGATTGCAATAATTTCACTTAATTACGTCTTATCTCCTTTTTTTTTTTTTGAGTATTACTTCTGTACTAACAAGTTAATCTACTCCTGAGACTATTTTCCAGAGCATTTGAAAAATGCTTATGCACAAATATATGTCTACACGTGCTTAAAGCAGTTTCGCAAAAATTGATACGTATAAAGGTGTGAAATCACCGAGCCTGATTTGTTCCACATCATCATTTTTGGAGGATCAATTTTTAATTTTATTTTCATCGATATCTGAATAGTTCATTTAATGTCTTTTTTTTTTTTCAAATACAGTAAAATAGATTGGATATTTTTTTTGTATAGGCAGTTTTATTAAATATAGTTTTTTTTTTTTTTTTGATGTGTCAAAGCATCGCCCGGGAAGCGAACTCGCAAACCCGGGACAACTGCTTGAAAGGCAGCTGTACTGACCACTCGATCACCAACGCATGACTATTTGATCTTTGTAATGTATTTTTTGGCAAGTATATATTCTTAACAATATTAATAAATGATTGCGTTATGAGTTTTTTTTAAGAGAAGAAGAATAAGCTTTAGGATTAAAAAAAAAAAGTTAATGAAAAAAAAATATGTTGTTGAAGATAATACAGAATAATAATATAAATAATAATAATATAAAAACGATATGTTTGAAGCATGCGCGCTATAAAACAAATATGAAATTTATTGTAGAAGTTTTGTAAGACAGTTTTTATAAGTGGTTTTACTTCTTTAATTTATATATACATTTGATTTATCACTTTTTATTGTTGCTTGTAAAGTGGAATTTTAAAAAGCTCGATAACTTTTTTTTTATTAAAAAAATACACTATATATATATTGTTTTTTAAAAATTACTTCCAGAAATACTTTTATCCTATAGTTACTTTTTCATTTAATTAGTATAATGGCTATATTTTAGCATAATATTAAATTATTTTTCTTATGTTGATATATAGAATGATAATCTCGTACTTCTTAAAGCACTTTTATTACTATTATATATTTTATATGGTTTTTTCCTCGAAATTTGTTGATATCTGAGTTTTTTTATAATTCCCTGTAATCGGTATTACTGCTGGAGTCTGACAAAAAACATAGATATGCAGAGCTTACTAAAAAAATTCAATTCAAGTGAATGAAATGTCAAAATTAATTGAGATCACGAAACATTTCATTAAACTGACTATCAAGTTTTCACACATGATATGTCGAATATAATCTTTAGAGTGCTTCTTGCTTGGATGGATAAACTTTGACCATAAATTTTTATTGATTCATATTGTTGTATTATTTCACTACATTTTAAATAATGTAATTATCTGACTTGTTTCAATTAAAGTCGTTAATGAATAGCCTTTCCTTAGTACATAGGCGAAGTCTTAAATTCCATTTATATTTAATATGGACCATGAGTACTTAGGTTGCTGAATGTTCTTAAACGATATGTAAAAGAATTTTGGATTATCTAAATCCAAGTTGTCATTGCATATTTACACAAAAAAACCTAAACTTTCTATATGCTTTTGTGAGTATTTTTATACTACTTTCTATTCATGGTTTTTGTAGTACATCTTTAAAAATGTCCAATAAAATATTAATCTCATTATTATTAGAATTTTATTACTATTACTGCATTATTATTGTGGGTGATATATACTATAAAACATTATTTCAAATAGCATATATTTCAACTTCCAAGTAGAGGTCTGGACCAGTCCATTTATATAAGTCAGGATTCTTCTGTAAATGTTATCTAGAGATGAACAAAATTATTAATTCGTGTAAGAAATTGCAGATGCTTTTATTTTATCTGAAAGAGTAATGACTAATGCATTACAACTTACAAAATCATAAATATACCTTGCAAATTAACGTATCCCAAAATTTGCCCCCCCCCCCAATGGTATAATTTAACATAATATTTTCTGAAAAAAAAATCTTCATAAGTGAATCAATCAGACTTTCTAAAAATCAACTTACAAACACCCACATCCTCACTTATAGTAATGTTTATAGTAAAGTTTCAAACTACTCACAGCTTCAAATGACTACGTGTAAGAGTACTTACATATTAAATCTGCTACCCATGTTTGCAATGGCAGAATTCTGTACCTAATGGGGGGGGGGATTGCAATTGCAGAATGCTGTATTAAAAAGTTACAACTACCTGTTTTTATTTAGTATTGTAATGTGTTTATTATTTTTGTGTATTTTATACTTTTCATGTTGTTAAAAATTTGACTTTTTAATACAGTATTCTGTTCCTGCAAACACCAACACCCCATCCCCACCACACTGGAGAAAGATATGGTATTTGTTGCAAACACAGGCAGCAGGTCTAATACAAATACCCATGTAAATTCTATTGATTTTAACAATATATTGTCTATTTGCAGAGCTATTGAAATTAATACAATTTATATGTATATTATCTGAAAGTATCAGCTGCTAAGATTAAGACTTTGCTAAGATTATCACTAACATATTGCTTTATCACTACAAAATAGTAATGATTAATCTGTTATCCATGTAAGATTTTAATAACAAATTGTTAAAATTAATAAAATTTATGTACTCATTGTTATCTGAAACTATTGAGGTTTTACTAAGATCACCACTAATAAAACATTTTACATTTATGAAATATCAATGATTTATTTGGATGCTGGATGAAGATGATGTATTTTCATCTAGTGTATAGATTAATGCAAAGGATGTTGTTTGCAAGTTTATTAAAATGATTATAAAGCTCTGATTTCTAAAGAATTCTTATAGCTTGCATATATAGATATTATTTTAAAATATTTTTGTATACTATATTATCAGCACTATATATTTAATAACTATTTTTGGTATGGAGTTATTTAAAATTAATAAAATATAACATGCATAATCAGAGAATCTATAAATCAGGTATATTATCTTTTGAATGTAACTGCTACTGCTTACATTATTGGAATTCCACTATTTTAAATACTGATATATTGTTCTCTTTTGTCCTATATTATTACCAAAGTACTTGGTTTTGGGTATTAATTTTAAAAAAAATTATTAATTAAAAATTTTTTTTTTTTATTCTTTTATATAAAAAAAAAGAAGTTATAATTACAACAACAGCAGATGTACCAGTAATCTTTAAGCCTTCTAACAGCCAAATCCATCATTGTATAAGACTGTAAGAAATAAATAATGATATATATAAATAATACAACATTATTCGTTAAAATTCTGTACACAGAAAGAACAATGTTATCACTAGCTTTAAGTAAAATTCAGGAATTATTTTTCAAAATATTTCTCACTTATTTTTTGAAAAAAAAGGGTGTGTATATGTGAAATAGAGTATATATATATATTATTTTACTATCATAGTAATTACATACCACATGTTTAAAATTATTAATTTTATATAGCCGAGAGGTCAGCGCAACCACCTTGAAAGCAAGCAGTTGGTTGCAGGCAGTTGTTGCAGGTTCGCTTCCCGGCCGATGTTATGACATATGAAAAAAAAACTAGTAAATTGTAAATTTTGATAGATAAGCATAAAAATAGCAGTACTGTTTAATTAGCCACTATACATCGCTTGGTGGCGCTGATTCTGTAAAAAAACATATCTATATAATAATAAAATAATTTAAAAATTTACTTTATTGTTGTAATAGTAAATAATAGTAAATTATCTTCAATGTCTTTGATTATTAAACAGTACCCAAATTTGTTCCCAATGTTTACTAAAAATACAATTAACAAATATTAAATTGAAAGTGTCAATACAATTTATTAACTGACTATATGTACAATTTGTGTATGTGTATATATGGGTATTGCACAAACTGCTGCTTTCTAATTTTCTTTTTATTTGAAAAGTAATGATAATGTAACAATCTTCTGGAAAATAAATTTGAAATAATAGTTAATTGGATTCAATAAATTTTTGTGGTGAAAATTATTTACATTTATTATATCATTTTATTTGTAATAGTAATGAAAATGTGAGCAGTTATTAATATTTATTGTAATCAATAAATTACAGGATTACTATTAATAATAAAAGCTGTAGACCAATATTAATATTTATTTATTAATATACACTATAACCATAAATAGCAACAAACAATGTCACAGAATCTTCGTTTTTTTATTTTAAATTTGTGATTAAAAAAAATCTTTAAAAGTATTTATTTAAAAAAAAAAAAAAAAAGAATGTCTGTACATGTTAAAAAAAAATTAATGTACACCAAAAAAAAAAAAAAGAAACGGATATTTTTTTTTAGTAAAACGAATGTCAAATGAGTGTATATATACTCTATAGTATTTTCTCTATTTAAATGAAAGGGAAAGAACTATTATTTTAAATGTTACTACTTCAGTCTTCCAGTACATATAAAAAGTTATATTCACAAATGATTATTTATCGTTTTTATTGAATTAAAAATTATATTTTTTTTTAATTCTTAGATGTAGACTTTAAATTTAAATTTACATAGTTTCTTATTTGTTTACATCTTTTGAATATTCACGTTTTTCTCACGAGACACAATCTTCTATTTTTTAGAAATTATAATCAATGTTTATTCTTACATTTCAAACATATGGTTATAGATAGTAGGGGAAAGTACCAATAACCTCAAATGTGCATTTTAATCCAACTAGTTTTCTTTAGGTAGGCCAATCTGTATTAAATTTTTTAAATGTTATATAATGAATTTGCTTTATAAAAGTCATCTTTAACAATAACTTATTCTCAATAATTATTCAATAATAAAAGCCATATTAAAAAAGTGCATGTTGTAATATGATGAATTTGTTTCAATCACTCAATTATATAATATCTGTCTCATTTTACTATTTAGCTAAGGTAGCTAAATACCCAACGACTGACCAATAATTAGATGATAACTAATCTAGCTATCAATTCAATTATTGATAAATATATTAGTATCTAGCTAGGTTTAAAAAGAGAATGAATAAGGGAAGATAAGCTCTTGGCTTTATTCTTTTTTTAATAGAATCTCGGCCTCTGGGTGACCTTTGAGCATTCCATCACCAGATTTTCAATTGGATGGATAGTTGAAGAGTTGGAGTGTGAAATAGATTGAAACCTGTCCATTAAAGTATAAGGATTGGCTATCTTAATATATATCTGAGCACTCATAGCATATATGTGTGGAGATAGTAATCTGGACCAACTGATGATTGTTGGTTTAGCATGAAATACATATATTGGTGATTATTTATCTTTTCGACATATATGTGTTCAAGTGTATCTGTGTTATGAGATAGAGTGGAGAGTGGTGGGTCGTGTGAAAGTCTGTGCTCATATACTCTATATATTTAATGGATATTGCAAAGTGGTTCTGCAAGGGATTACGCAAAGGTTATTTTTATGTTAAGCACAGCAGTATATAAATGTGTTGTTTGCGCATAATTTTTAATATAAATTAATAATTCTTTTTATTCTCTACTATTTTCAGCCAATAATTGATTAATTATGTTAAAAAAACAGAATAATGTTTTCTATCTTATTATTACATATATAAAAGGCTTTTGACTTTAATGCTCGGAAGTTATAAGAATTTCGAGCGCCAGAAACGATTCTAGGACTTCCCGATACCAATTGCTCCAAACCGCGCAAGACGTTCTCAGTATTATTTGCAAGACGTTTCTTATAATTAAATAGAATCGTTTTAAAAGCAGCGGGATCTATTTAATAGTGTTACCATCACTTAAAATTATTATATCCCGCAACCCGGGCAACTGCCTGCAAGTGCAAGGCAATCGCGCTGACCTCTCGACCACCAATGCAAAATTATTTATTTACTCTTTATTGTTTAATAAAATATCAACAATGTTTTATTTTCTAACAAGTTATTGTGTGCTTAATAAGAAATGGTTGGTGGTCCTTAGAGCTTTCAAAATTTTAATCAAGCATTAAAGAATATTCAAATTTACTAATTAGATGTAGTGATTTTTTTAAAAAGAAAAATGTTTTTATATATGCAGAAAATGATAATTTGTGCAATTAAAATTATGCAAATTATTCTTAACAGATTTTTATGGCAATATCACTGTATAAAATGCAGCAACTAATGTTTTTTTTTAAAAAAAAAAAAAAAAAAAAAATCAATTAAAAGCATTGCTGCATAATTCTGATGGTGGTTTCATTACCTGAAGCTTGCTGATTAGAACACTTTTCATTAGCTTAATGCGTAGCAGAAGGAATACCGCTGCTCCCATAGTTGCTTGAAGACTCATTAATTTTGACAACTGTTAAGTTTCCAATTTTAAAAGTCTTAACAGTTATTTTATTCTAAAGTTTTCAAAATAATTTTTAAATTAAAAAAATATTTTGAAAATTTTATAGACAGAGATTTTTTTGTTTGATGAATCAAATATTATAAATGAATAATTCTACATTATACATGTTTGTAATTATGTAAACATATAAATGTCATTGTGCATCAGAGCTCCCCCCCCCCCCAAAGCTGAAACTATCCATAGTTTTATTTAAAAAGACAGAAATAGATTAAAATTTTACATTATATAATAACATTTTTGTATAAATCATTAGATTATATTACGAACATTAAAAAAAAAAAAAAACATGTACGTATTATTACAATTTAATCTGCCAGTGTCAATCTTTCTGCACACACACCTCTTTGACAACTGTGCTGAAAATCTGACACTTGCGGACCAAAAGTAATAATTTGATATCGATAAATGTTGAACAAAAACGTAGAGGTGTCCAACAAGTCGATCGTGATCCACCGGTCGATCACAAAGCCAATTTTGGTCGATCGCGAGACCAATCTGGCAAGAGCTGTCGGGTAACGAGTGAAACAAATTAAGTCAAGATTTTCAAGTTTTTTTATTATTGTTCTAATTTTTTTTTCAATTCTGAATAGGTGAAGTCCACTAAGTCTTATCATTATTGAAAAATAATATTTTTAATCTTGACTTAATGTAGCTAATTTGAATTAATAAATATTGTTAATGTTGCTTTAATTCCCCCGGACATGAGTTTTTTGGCCCGTTAAATAATTATTTTTTATTAGGTAGATATATAAAAATAGTATGTATTTCACACGTCCCTCCACTTAGACTATGCATATGACAAACAAGTCGATCGCAACACATTTTAAAAATAAAAAGTAGAACTTATGAACACAAAAGTTGGCCACCCCTGGTATAAGGGATTGTTAACTGGACCACTGAGAAGCGCTAGTTCTTCATTCAGTTATCTTTCTTATGTTTCACGAATGGGTAATGGAATGAAAGTTTTAAGTATTTCTATATATTTTATAAATGAATCTGTCTTTTCTGTATGTGTACAGTAGATTATTTATTAATTATCACCAATGGAACAAGATATAAGGCCAAATCAATGAATAAAATAATATTTGTAGGTTGCAAATTAAATAAAATTATATACACTGGCATATCTTCATTTTTCAACAGATTAGGGAACAGATTTTTTGAAAATTATTTTGAATAGTTAAAAACATAACTCAGTAATTATATTATGCCATGGATATTCTCTGAAACTTACATTAAACAAACAAGTAAAATAAATAAATATAAGATTAAATGATAGATAGTAAAAGAAAAAACAGAATAAAATCTACTATACTTAGAATTTATTATGAATATATATATATATATTAAACATTTAAATTATTTTAAATTATTTCAATTAACACAAGCAGTAATTGGAAAAACAATAAATTCAAATTTGTAAAGATTTATATGCTTCTATTTGTTGATTGATTATTCAAATATAATTTTAATTATAAAGTAGTTTTAAGCAAAAAAAGGATGGATCAAGTGTGACAGTTACAATATTAAGTCGAGTATGAACAAAGGCAAAACTCTCCATACAGTAGTGCCACCCTGTGCCAAACAGAGTAATCAATGGATGCCAGAAGGCTTGTGCATAAAATCCCTATCTAGTGTGATGTTGAGTATGAACATTGTGGTCATGTTTTATAATCATAAAATTAAATAAGAATTGTTTACAGTATTACCACAGGGAAAACTATTTTACTCCATTAATAATATATGAATAAAGAGTTTCAAAAATTGTTACTGAATGAAAAAGAAGATACATGGTGCACAGAACAAGCCCCACTAAAGGTTAAATAAAGAAGATGAAAAAAACATGGCAAAACGTTAAAGTATGAATAGGAATTTTGATTGTTTGAATAAGTAATGTGTCAGAAATTGAGTTGTTCAGACTCAAGATATGCCTACATAATATAGAGGAAACTTATAACTTTATAGCTTTTTGTGTGATCTTATTTATACATTAGTTGAAAAAAAGAATATTAACCTTTATTGCTGCAATTTTAAAAGCATTACTTTTTTGTATGATTTTATTTTCAGAATGTTATCATAAATGAAAACATTTTTATATTATTTGAACAATTTATTTCTAATAGCGTTTAAAATGGATGGTATTCTGCAATTAACAATTTTATAATTAATAAAAAATATTTTTCTATTTGTTCCTTTAGCCCATTAAAGGTCTAACTCTTTCTGCTCTTATTTGAAAAACCCTAATGATAACATCAGTCATATTTGCAATATTTTATTTTTACAATTAAATCATTATTCTATATCATATTTTATTACTCTTTACAGTATTTATTACAAATATAAGTTTAAAATCAAAGACATTCTAAAAAATAAAATTGAACTTTGCATATGTAATGATCACAATGGTTCTTTTCATATTGGATATTCATAAAAATTATTGAATAAAATATTTATTTGAATTCCATTTTTAGAAACAAATTTTAGCTGAGACATGATAAAAGAATGAAAATATGTTTTAAAACTTAAGATTACACAAAAAATTTCTTCACTGACATTTATGAAAAAATTCCTTTTGCCAATAAAAACAATTTCTGCTTTATCATAACTACAGTTTTTACAGTTTGCCTTCAAATAAAATCTAATTATAGTCAAATATTTTTTTACTTTTAAAATAAATATTGTTCAAATATTTCATAAATAAGTTTAAATATGTAAATAAATTACTGAAGCACATTTGGAATCAGGATATTGTCGGCTTTTTTTGAATTTGGAAATGAGTTGTGAGTTGGAATAGTTTGAAGCCTGTCCATTAAAGTATAAAGATTGGCTATCTTAATATAAAGCTGAGTACTGATTGTATATATGCGTGAGGATAGTAATTTAGACCAACTGATGATTGCTGGTTTAGCATGAAATACGTGTATTGGTGATTATTTATCTTTTCAACATGTGTGTGATCAGGTGGTTCAGCAATATGAGATGGCACTGAGAGTGGTGAGTCGTGTGAAAGTCTGAGTTCGAACCCCGCATATATTACATATATAAAAATGCAGGTTTAAGCCTGTACAATGTATTAAAATAATAAAGTAAAACTGGAACAATAACAGCATCATTGTAACACCCAGTACCCTAAAATTAGTGACAGTCACAATTGAAATAAAAGTAGCTCGCCACTCCTCTTCTTCTTCTTCCACAGCTTGATTAATCCCACATCAAGTGGGGTCACTGGTGCGGATCAATCTTCTCCAGGCTACTCGATCTAAAGTCATTTCCTCCCTAAGTGACATCTCCTGCAAGTCCTTTCTCACTCGATCAATCCATCTGATCTTAGGTCTACCCCTGGATCTTTTCCCCGGTGGTTCCATCTCCAAAATCTTCCTTCCAATGTAATTTTCTTCTCTTCTCTTAACATGACCAACCCCCCTCAACCTTGATTCTTTCATTTTTTCACTGATCATTCTCACTCTCATATTTTCTCGAATTACTTCATTTTTCACTTTGTCCTTTCTAGTGAGGCCCGAGGCAAACCTAAGCATTCTCATTTCTGTTACACATTGCTTGTCTTCTATTTTCTTAGTGATCGGCCATGTTTCTGCACCATACATCAGTGCCGGACGCACCACAGTTTTATATACTTTTCCTTTCAATCTTGCACCTATTCTCCTATCGCAGAGTATCCCAGAGACCCTTCTCCAATTATTCCAACCAGCTTGAGTTCTCCCAACAACTTCTCCATCCAGTGATCCATCTTTATTCATCCAGGCCCCGAGATATTTAAAATTTTCAGCCTCAGGCAACTTCTTTCCCCCTAACAAAATGCTTCCTCCACCATTACCACAGAAGAGCACTTCAGTTTTATTTCTGCTAATTCTCATTCCTCCTTCCTCCAGTGCTTTCCTCCACTCTTCTATCTTCTCGCCACTAGTCAATGAAAATAAGATACCCCCCTTCTTTCTTTTACTATTAGTTGACTTTTAAATGGTATAATAAAATAGTAAATTTACTTTTCTACTAATGAGTGAAACAAACAACACATCCCTTTATTTTTGATTGTAATGCTAAATTGTTTGAACAATATGATTACAATACTTTTTACAGTTCTTGTGTGTGTATGTCATTATTTATGACAGATTTATGTAAGAATTTAAATGTTAACTGAGCATTAACATTGATAGAAATTCGATTGTTCATTTTTTGATACAAATCACAATTATTTATAAAATTTTGTCAATAATGAATTAATTATTTTGTTGTTCAGTTCCGTTATTTTGCCTTTGTGAAAAACTTTCAGTATTATTTTTTTTAAATTTTATCTCTCATTTCCACCATTTTTAATTAAAATGTAAAAAAAAGTTTAGAAATGAAATATATATTAATAGAGGAACTGTAATTTAAATAGTGCAGTTAGCAAAGATTATCTGAAGTAAAATAAAGTTTATGATTATTATAAATCATTTTAATAATTTCCATGATTTTTTAAATTTGTTTTTCTGTTAAGTCTACATTTCCAGAAATATGATCCCATCTATAGAAAAAGTCTCAATGAAAATATGGTTATTAAAGTAGAAGCAGTTAAAGATTTACTATTTATCTGGTTTTGCTTTAACTTGATTACAGAATCTCATTTATTGTAAAGGGTATATTTCTGAAAGCCCCATAATTCATTATTTTCTTAAACAGGCAAAAACTCTCCTATAGTAGTGCCATCTTGTGCTAACCAGAGCAATCAATAAATGCCAGAAGGCTTGTGCATAAAATCCTATCTAGTGCCTGCTCATCCAATATCCCCAGACTAGTTTCTGGCTTGTGGCCTTCTGGCATCCATTGATTGCTCTGGTTAGCACAAGGTGGCACTACTATATGGAGAGTTTTTGCCTGTTTACTAACAGTTATGTGATAGCATGAGATGGTGATCATGTGATGTTTAGTGGTTCATTATTTTCTTATAGAAATTTTTATGATATACCCATTAATGAGAAATTCATTTTTTATTATAATAGTCTTTCAATTACTGATATTCATTATACAAAGTCTTAATATTCGAAATATATTTTAATACTGTTTGCTTTTATCTTTAATATTTTGTAATGTAATGCTCTAAATTAGTAGCATAGCATATCACAGATATTTTACCCTTTTTATTATATGTTTCACATTTGACGTCTACTCCAAAACTCTTTTAAAGGGGTATTTTTATTACTCACATTTCTACTTAAAACTATACTAGCTTGGATTATGAAAAAAATTTTAAATTACAGTAAATGTAAGGATAATTTTTATTAATTTATATTTTCAGATTTTGAGCACTTAAACTTTAATACTTTTTTATATTACAGTATTCAAATTTGTATAATTCATCTAAAATTTCACTGTATCATATATGTAGTATATAACATTGAATAATATGCAGTATGATAACATTTGATGATTTGATAATAGAGAACATAAAACTTGTTAATACTTTCCACAGAATTCAAATATAAATACTAATAATATTCAGCTATTAAAATCATATTTGATTATATAATTATATACTTTTATTTTAATTGCTTTTATTATTTTTACAATGAGGAAACTATAATCTATATGTAGATAAATTATTTATTTGCCATATAATCAGATACTCAGATGGTGACATTTGAGCTCCAGAGTAATAATCAAGAGTTCAACAATTTTATACAATTATCAATTTTTTTTACTACTATTTTCAATTAAGAATTAAATCAGAAATGCTTGATTTTTCGCTGAGAACTTATATGGGATTCTAATATTATTAAAAAAATCACATTAAACTAGTTATTTTTGCAATGGGATGCTGAAAAAACAAATTGAATCACCTTTAAGCAAAGATTTTATTAAAAATAAACAGTAGATTATTGATAAAGTTATTAAATGCTTTATCTCCAAGACTGAATCCAATCCAAAGTATGTTCAACACTTCATAATTGTCTACACTAGTAAAGCTTTGCTCTTAATATGTTGTTCGTATCTTTTACCTATATGATAAACATATTGTAAAATGTTTAATAGAAGCACCTATTAGCTGTGGAAATCATAACATGAATGGATTTCTTAATATTTTATCTGAGTAATACATTTTATGTAACTATAAATCATTTTGCATCATTTATTTCATACACACAGACATGTACACATATACAAATGGGTACTTATGTATAAGACCTGCTACTCATGTTTGCGATGGCAGAATGCCATACTTTTGCCAAAGGGGGGGGGGGTGATGGAGAATGCTGTATTAAAAAATCACAATTGTGGTTTTCTGCCATTGCAAACACCCCCCTCCACTACTGGAAAAAGGTATGGCATTCTGTTATCATAAACCTAGGCAGCAGGTCTAATACATAAGTACCTACAAATGTTGTTTCATATCATGATTAATTTTCACCATTTAAAAAAAAAAACAAATTTATATAAAAATATAAATGTCATTTTTTAAAACTAAATTTGTAACATCAAATATAAAAATACAAAACCCATTAGAGATGTCAAAATAAGAGTCATAGATCATATGACCCTATTCTCTTAAGCTTGTAAGTTATAAACAGTGAGGATTGCCATTTCCTCAACAAGCTTTGTGATAAATGCTTAGCCAGAGAAAGCATTTAAAATATCTCTGTCAGGAACCCCACTCCAAACCCCTGACCATGGTTTCATGCTTTGTCACTCCTCAGAGAGGTGTCAGGGTAGGTTGCTATTTTTAGATCTAGTGTCTGAACCTACCCTGACACCTCTCTGAGGAGTGCCAAAGCACGAAACCATGGTCAAGGGTTTGGGGAGGGTTCCTGACAGAGATATTTTAAATGCTTTCTCTGGCTAAGCATTTAACACAAAGCTTGTTGAGGAAATGACAATCCCCATTATAGATGTATTTTGTAATAAGGTAAGAAAACTTTCTAATGTACAAATTTAGATAAAAACTGTTGATTATTAACTGCTAAACTGAAATTTAGAAATTGTAAATTAAATTGTTGCATGAGAAAATAAGGACATACTCAGTAATTAAACACAAAACATATACTATCCATAGAAATCATAGGAAATTCAAGTAAAATAATAAAAGTCCATATTTTTAAGTTGATCATTTTTCATGTCTATGTGTAGAGTTGTTTCTATTTCATGTATTCATTGCATTTTTAAAAAATAATTTTAAAATGTTTCCTATTTTCATTGATTAGAGATTAATTAGTCATAAATTTTTATCATTTTAATTAAATTATCTCAAGAGCATATTATTATTAAGAATTTTTTTTTTTTTTGTAATGATAGCATAAGGAGGTATTTTGTTGATTAAAGTATTCACAGTGAAAACTATAATTAATTAAAAATTATGTAAAAAAATAAGAACATGTTTTATATTTTACTCTGGTGCCACCTGTTGTAAACTTGAATAACCATTAATTACTAGTTATTAGTTCAATTAATCCATTTTCACTAATTTTTTTTCTGGCTTTTGCTTTTATTAGTGAAGACTTGGAATTTAAGACTGAAACCAATGCACTTATCATCTAGCATATTCTCTTTTTATTATCAAGTTAATAACCTGAAATTTAAAAATCCTAAGCTGTAATATACATCTGACATTAGATCAGTCTCTAGATATTTTAGTAACTTCAGTTCTATTCTCATTATAGGCATATTTTTTCATTGGTTAAGATTGATACCAACACATCATTTAAATTCTTTCAACTTACTACAATAGACAACAACGCCATCTATTGTAAGCGTAAATAATCAATAATTGCCAAAATGGTAATTAATTTAGTTCAAATTTTTCTTGATAAAACTTGTAGTAAGTTGAAAAAATCAATACTCCTAGGCAAAAAAAAAAGAATGTTAGCAATTAAATTAGAAATGAAGTTATTAAAATATATAATTACTTACTTAGATTCAGATATATATATAAGTAAATTGGCTTACCAACTTTGGAGTTTTTAAATTTCAGCCTACTATCTTGATAATCAAAAAGGTATTAAAAGTGGATGCTAAATGGATTAATATTCTAAATTTTCATTAAGATAAAAGTCACAAAGTAGGAATAAATTTCATTACCATTTGTTAAACATTGATTATTTATGCTTGCATATGGCGCTGGATCATAATTTGGACAGTGTTTCATTAATTATTAATAATTTAAGTCATGATTAAATATTTCAATGAAATCACGATTTTTTTTTTTTAGCATTTTCTTTTTTTTATTTTTTAAATACTATTGTAATGATCTTTAATAAAAGATTCTGTCAAGCGTTGGTGGCCTAGTGGTTAGCATAGCTTCCTTGCTTCCCGATCAACGCATTTGACACATGAAAAAAAAAAAAAGATTCTTTGGAGGGTAAAATGCAACATTATTTAACTAGCAAAAAAAAAAAAACGTTCTTAAATTTTAAAGTTTTTTGAATTCTGATCCACGGTAAGCCTTTTTTTTTGGTCCCAAAAATAACATTTAATAATAATATCCATGATCTTTTGAAAGATTAATCATGCAGAGAAACAAGTTTTAAACATACCTGGAAATCTACAAATCAGTTTTTTTTTTTTTGTACTTACAATTTACTTAATAGAAATCATTTTTCCTTTCAGATTTTAAATTAATATTTTACATGTGAATTAAAATGAAATTTTTTTTTTTTTTTTAATTTGCATTCCCAATTAGTAAAGAAAATGTAATTAGAAAATATTATCATTCAATTATTTGATGCATTATTTAAATTTATAAAAAAAAGACAAATATTTCTATGCATATATTCATATAATAATAACGAATGAATCTAAAAGCATTATTATTACTAGGACAACTACTACTCCTACTACAACTACTACTATTAATTAATAATCTGTTAACTGCATATTGTTTAACTATATCTTTTCGTTCATACATCTATTTCTCTAGTTGTGCATTTCCATGACCTTGTAATCTTTCTCTATATCTTCACAAAATCATAATTTTGGATATACTACTGATCTTCCCAGAGGATTCTTTTGATAATCTCATAACATGATCAATCCATTTAATTTTTTTTAGCTTTAATCCTGGCCACAATACCAAGTTCCTTCTATTAATCAAATGTGCATGTTTTTAACGATTTTTCTACTTCATTTAGTGTGATTTTTCACCATATTTAAAATTCTGCATACTGTTGTTTTAAATATCTTAATTTCTGCTTATTCTTTTAGATATTGTCCAAATCTCACTTGCATATATTAGTATTAGCTATATCAAAGATTCATAAATATATATTTTGATTTTCCTGGAGATTATTCTATTTTTATAACATTTAAAAAAACCCGTAATAAGTTCTATTTTAGTATTCATAATATTGCTTTGTATTATATTATTATAGTGATAACTTAAAATAGTTTTTTTGCTCTTTATGGAAAGGAAGATTTATGCCAAATCTTCATGGGAAAACATTTGAATACTTTTATGTTGTAATATTCTATTAATATCTATCTTTGTTAATGCCTTCCTAAAATTAAAAAAAAAAGATATATCTCATTCATCATGTTATTCAAACACACACACACACACATCTATATATGTTTACTAACAGATAACATGGATTTCAAGTTTGCAATATTTTTAATAGATTCAGCACAGGAAGTGATCATCAATTAGTCAGATATAAGATATGTGTTAATGCCAAACTATAGAGATGGTAACTATTAATAAAGTCAATATTTAAGCCAATAAACATCACATGATCACCATTACGTATAGTGAGTTGTCAATATTAACTTATATTTATAATCTTCAAAAACACTCCAATGAATTTAAATTAGAACTTGCAAGGCATTGGAGATGATTCAGATTTGAATGAAATCAATAAAAAAATAACTGCTGTACTATTAAAAACTGCAACAAAGATAACATATATAAAAAAGGAGCAATGTAAGCAAATTTTCTATACTGAGATAAGACAATGTATAAAGAAAAGAAGGGATATGGGAATGTATAAAAATAACCTATTAAAAAGAATTAAATATTTAAAGTTTTGTAAATGGTACAAAAAGAGTTAATAATAATATAAGAAAATATTATTTGTGAATTGGGAATGAAAATGATATAAGGAAATAAAAATCTCAACAGTGTAAAACAATATATTGGTATTGGAAAGAAAGTTATTTCTGCCAGAAGAAAAGATGGAAATATTATTAAAAATAGAAATGACATGAAATGTGTGGACGAGTTCTTTATTAGTATATGAGCTTGGCCATAATAGTGAGGTAAAATATACAATTAAATCTATGAAGAAGAGGAAAAGTTCAGAAAGAGACAGAAATATTATTGATATCTTAAAAGAAGAAGGTAAAGAAATGAAAAAAATAATGTTGATACTAATTGTCTAAATAATAAGTGATAAAGATACATCAAATAATTGAAAGAATTCAATAATAATATTGATATTTAAGACAGGTAATAAAGAAGATATAGACCAATCAAGTCATCTATCAGCTCTATACAAAATCTTTACTAAGATAATTACAACTCCTCTACAATAAATTTTGAATTCTTATCAACCAAAAGAAAAAACTTGATTTAAAAGTGGTTTAGCACAGTGAATCATGTTTATATATTGAGAGAAAGGGTTCAATGAAAATGAGTTAACATTATGTTTTGGATTTGTAGATTATGAAAAAAAGCATTTGATTCTATAAGCATTTCTAATGTGATAAAAGTATTGGATCATCAAAATATAGACGAAGATATTGTCATATTCTGAAAAATATTTAACAAAATGCAACACAGTGATTATTTTACATGGTGGTATAAAGGATCAACATTGAGTAACATGTGCAATGGGATGATTGTGTATCTCCAAAACATATTACAATAGTTTTATAAGAAGTATTTTGTGAAATAAAATAAGCTAAAAGAAATAAAGTTAATGGAGATTATTCATTTAGATTTTGCAGTTGTTTTGCAAATAATGTTTCACTCTTGAAGAAATATTGCAAGAGTTATCAGATGAAAGTAAGAAAATAGGATTAAAGATAGATGTTAAAAAATCTAAAATAATATTCAATGGAGATTGATAATCATGTATTAGATGAAGGTGATAAATACAAAGACATTGGTCAGATTATTAATACAAATGGAAATGTAAAGGATGAAATTAGACATAGAATTAAACTTAGAATAATTTTGGATAGTAATGACTTAATATTAAAAGTTATATGTTTATGTGTTTGATAAAGGTCTTTAATAATTTTTACCAGTACTTACTTAAAGATATGAGACCTGGACTCTTAAGAAAATAGCAATACCAAGACATCAGACCATTCAATGAAATATGGAATGATATATATATATATATTAGAAATCACAAGAGATTAAAAACAAAGTACACAAACGAGACAACAAACAGGTATCACTAACATCATTGGAAAAAATAGGAGAAAGATATATAGCTAGGCTGGATAGGTTGCAAGAAAAGATGGTAATAGAGGAACAGTTGAAGTTTTAAACTGAATTCTAAGAGATTGTAAAAGACCTAGGGGAGAGATCACATGGATAAATAAGACAAATTTGTTGATGTTATATAGAAAAGCTAGAAATCGAGTAATTGGATTAAACTTGAAGAGACTATCTTACAATGGGGTCAATAATGGTTAAAAGTGAAAATATTCAAACTTAATCGTTGAACTAAATCTGAATAATACTAACTCCAATTCAAGCCATTGTGTTTAATGTCTAATGGTAACATTACTGTGTGACACATTTTGCCATTCGTTTTAAAATAGCACTTTAAAATATAGTGTTTTAGTAACTAACTTTTATAAAATCTACAATAATTGAATAGTTTTACGCTGTTGTAAAAGCAATGAGTCAAAAATTAAATGTTCCTAAATTTATTTGCAGTTAGGAAAAGTAAATGATCACAACCACTTATCCCTTTCTCTTGAATTCTGGACAATTGACCAATATTTTAACTTAAAAATATTTCGTTGCTGACCTAGTGGTTAGCATAGCTGCCTTCCAAGCAGCCTTCCAAGCAGCTAGCCCGGGTTCCCTTCCCGGTCAAAGCATTTGGCATATATATAAAATTCATTGTTTTAAATTTGCAAAATTAAATTGACTTTTTTTAAAAAAAAAACACAAAAAAAAACAACATAACTACTCATAGGTTTTGATTTTTATCACTGCACATCTTGACTTAAATTCCTATTTTATTGCAACTATCCAAAGAATAAAAATTCAGTCTGTTCTCTCTCATATGAATTTATGATTTTCAATTCATCAAATGAGATAGAGACATTAAACACCCATATGCCTATGCTCCTAGTTTCGATCTTCTATTAAATCACGCTTTTTCAAGATAGGGACTGATTTTCATTCATTTTTAACACTTGTAGAAGAGTGAATTAATGCTATAGATATATTTTCAATTAAAAACTTTTTTTTTCTTTCCACCGCATGCATCCTCTTAATTTAGGTTTAGTTTTATTGTAAAGTATTAAACTTGAGAAATTTATATAAGTGAACATTTTTTATAAAGAATAAATTTATAAATATCTTTTTTAAAAAATCAGATGAATAAATGCCAGTCAATGTTTAATGTTTTTTTAAAAAAATTTCCCAATCATCCAAACTGTCAAGATCAATCGCTTTATTGTTTTTACTTCAGTGATTTCAAGATAATTAAAATATCTGCTTCATTTCTGGCATTAAATTAGGTTTATAATAAAATGACTTTTAAAAGCTGATATTTTTGGAATTGATTAAAAATTAACATGACAGCAGGGGGTGAGAAAGATGCCTATCAATTATCAGTGCGGTATGCACTCATTAAAGTTCATCTCCTGGATTAATAAAAGTGTAATGAGCTAGTTTTATATTTCTCTTGAGGTTTTAGTAAAGATATCTGTTCATTTCTAGTTTTGAAAATTATTTTTTAAAAATTTGTTCAGGTATACAGTATCATAAATGATAATGTTTAACGTAACTGATTAGAAGCTTGAATGTTAAGTTCTCTGCCCAAGACAGGGTGGGATAAACACGATATTGCCAATTAGTAATTAGTCGTTCCTTAAATTTATTTTCACATTAAGTTTCAAATTTAAAGATATATTTAAAAGGCAAGAAAAAGATAGGAACAATAATTAAAAGTATGTGTGCGCACACATATATATAATACTCTTGAAATTATTAAAATCATTATTTAATTGCATTTTATTTTGGAAAGCTAATTATAACACAATCAGCTGGTTAGTACTTTGGTTTAGTAGTGGTGTAGCATGATAGCTCAAAAGCTCTTGAATTAAAGCTGAAACCTCACAACTTAAACAATTAACCATTTGGTTATTTTTATCTATAGATAATCTATTTATCATATGCCACTTTTAACCCTTTGTAAGAAAATTCTGGTCAAATTTTTGTTGGTTACAAATGCTTCAGAATATTATGGGATAGACTGCAAAATCAATATTTGTTTTGCAGTTTTATGTTGAATAGTTCATATAGAATCTTTATTTTAGTTTTTGTATTAGGTGTCAGGAGTTATTAAGAGATGAGAATACTTCTTAATGTGGAGATCAAATTGCTAAACTCAATTTGCATAAAATGATCATTTGCTCATATTCTATTTGTAAAACCAAAGAATTCTAAAATAATTTTTTTTTAAGAATATTTTTATTATTTTCAAAGTTGTTTTTATTTAATAATTAAAAATATATATTTTATATTTATGATTATATATTTTAAGAAGGATTTAAATTTACATTGTGGAAAACAAAATATATATTATTTGACATAATGTTGAAAGGTATATATTTTGTATTTCTTTAAATACTTTTTTAAATATTTTAATTAGATTTGGAATTAATTTTAGCAGCAATTATATAGTTTAATTTTATCACAAACTCTATTTAAATTGAAGGTCATATATGTGGATCATTTAATTTTGCAAAAATGGCATTTATTCAGTTTATTCTTGTCGTGACAGTCAAATGGTTAAAATCTATCACAATTTTATGCATTATGATACATTTTACTACAATTGTTAAATATATTTGCTAGTGTTTGCAGAAATGCAATCATATCCAACAATGGCTACTTCATTTACGTATTACCTAAAAATAGTAAAAAATAAAATAATATAAAAATTTTAAATTAATTACAAAGTTATACATTTTTTAATATATTTATGCATTATTTTTGATATAGCAGCTATTATTTTATTTCTATATCTCATATTGATAAACCTCCACTTTCACTGAAATGTATGAACTCATTCAATCATGTTATCTAGCAGTCTAAGTAAAGGTACACATGTTTTTTTCCCAAAAATATCAAATTAAATTTGAAGTTACTTTAAAGCCTAAAGCTAGTGATTATTACAATTCTACTAAGTTTAAAAGAATTTGTAAAACACATTCTGATAGTGATGAAATGATAATTATTAATTCAAATAGGAAAAAAAGTATTTTGAAATAGGCCATTTGTTTAATAAAAGTAATAGTTCATTCATAAAATAATGTAAGGAGGAGAATAAATCTGTTTTCATAACCATAAAGAAAAATGTAATTAGTTTAATTATTATTAAGTTGTAATAATTAAATTTGTAAAGCGCATACTCGTTACGTAAAGTAATATATATTAAGGCTATAACCTTAAGATCATGCACCTGGAAAATGACAGTAAGGAACTCTACAAATCTTGTGTTTAGATTTGTAGAGGTCCTTACTGTCATTTTTCAGATGCATGATCTTAAGGTTATAGCCTTAATATATATTACTTTAATTATTATTATTATTATTACTATATTTTGAGAAAGTGGCACTCACAATTCTGATAAAAAGCTAAATTTAGAAAGATGTAAAATTAGTAGGGGTTGAAATTAAGAAAATAATTAAATAAAAGTTTCGGTTACATAAATATTCTTTTATAAACAATGCAAATCTCTCCATACAGTATTGCCACCCTGTGCTAACCAGAGTAATCAATGAATGCCAAAAGGCTTGTGCATAAAATCCCTATATAATGCCTATTCATCCAATATCCCCAGACTAGTTTCTGGCTTGTGGCCATTGTCAGTGAGGAGCTTTGGATCTTAGAGCACTGCACCTAGATCTTAGGATCTAATGCAACCCTCCAGCCACCTTTTATCTCTACTTAACTTCAAAACTATGAGAATGAAATTGAAAACACAAAAATATTTCCAATCTAAGCTCAATAGCTTATATAGTCATATGACAGGATGGCAATACTGTATGGAGAGTTTTGCTTTGTTTATAAACAATTATGTGCTAGTATAAGATAGTGATCATGTGATGCTTAATGGTTTAATATTCTTTTATGTTATATAAAGTGTATATTCACCAAAATACATAAATTACAGGCAAAACTATTTCATTGAATGGTTTTATTGTTTATTATTTTAACATTTAAAGCATGTTAACTTAAAATGAGGATTATATACATGTCTTTTAGAATTGTTTGAAGACTGGAAATTTTTTTTTTTTTCATATTATATATTTGTATAAGTGTAACTTTGTTATGGAGAATTGTGAAGGTTTTTTTTTTAGCTAAAAATTTCATCTTCATTACCATTGGTCAGATTATCAGACAGTATGAATATACCTTAACTTATAATGGTGAGTTTAATTAGTAAAAAAAAAAAAGTAACTGCCAGTCTGATAGTAGAAATGATAATTGGGGATCAAATTTAATTAATGATATTCACTATTAGTGAAGCTATAATAATAAGTATTAAAAATGTAGAAATACTTTCAAATATATGTGACCAATTAAAGTTTTCAAAATATAATTTTGGAGAACAACTGTTTGTTCATGGCACAGGTAATTAAAAATTTGAAAAACATAATGGGTGGGTGGATTATCTTTTTAGGTGTAGAAAACATTATGTGGAAAACAAGTAGGAAATATTATAGACATTTTAGAAAATATATTTTATCAATCTTTGGCATATAGAATTCAGCCTTTAGTTATCTTGTGAGTAAAATTGGCCAAGTAAAGAAAGCTATTAATAATATTCTGTGAGGTGATCCAATAATAAACCCTGACTTCTAGAGAATATCTACGACTGAAAAAAATACTTATAAATTTCTTCTTACTTTTCATATGTATTGATTTTTATATTTACATATCATACCATACCCAACTTTTGGAAATAATATGAAAAAAATACTTGTCAGTATAGTCCTATTGTAACAATGGTAAGCTACATTTATGCTTATATCTTTCTCAAAATGACTAAGCACACATTATTCCATCATCTTCTTGCCACAGTGTAAAATGTCTATAACATTCTGTATTCAGGTTCTTAGATCAAAATCATGGTTATTGTATATAAGTCTTGGATGAATTTTCATATTATAAATTTCTTCTGGCACTTCATCTATAGTTTTTGGCTTCCTTAATAAAGTTTATGATTATAATTTATGATTATAAATTTGTAAATGTATATGCATATTTATATCATTTGATTATGTATCCAAAGTTTTATTTTTTTATTTGTTGTAATTAGATATTGATTAATACAATATACATATATATATTGTAATGATATATAAATATGTCGTTACATTAATTTAAAATAAAAACTTAAAAGTTCGCAAATAAAAGGAAAAAACTAAACGCTAAAATTAAAATGTTTGTTAAACATATATATATATTCGCACAGATGCTAAACTTTAAAAATATTTTTTTCATAAACAAAAAAAAAAGTATTTGAACGTATTTTTTAAATAAAAAAATACAAGATTGAAATATAAAAATATTTTAATAAAAAAATAACGTAAGTTAAAATAAAAACAGGTATTAATTAATTCCTGTAATCTGTAAATGGAAATGATTGTTTATTAATTATCTAAAAGCTGTGTAATTAAAAAGTCAGATGAAAAGTTAGATAAGAGAAGAAAGAAATTAGCTTGACCAATGAAAGCACTAAGCCTTGGCTCGGACCCTAACGAAAGTGATGGATTAGTGACATTTTGTTGATTGAATCTGTGTGGATAATATAAAAAGGGAAATACAGTTTTTTCGGACTTGCAGCGTTGTGTGTTTGAGAGATGCGGTAGGACGCACATACCACACTCTCTATTTAAAAAGAAAAATGAAAAGACTGTGATACCTTGAACCAGCTATTGCCATCTCCAGAACATTATCTTCCAATGGAGGTGTCGCAGGAATTAAAAGCAGAAACCTGGACTCTTCTACCATAAGCTATATGAAATGAACAATTATTAAAATCAATTAAGAACTTTCGTCAAGTTTTACAAATTGATAAACAAGCCAACTTAAATGTTAAAACAGACTCTTATCTGACTTTTGTAAGTTTTTAAATCAATTAATAATGTTTAATTTTATATGTTTTCCGATTGATAAAAATCATTTCCATTTTTTTTTTTCTCTTATTGTATAAATTATTTGTTGTTTAAATTTTAAATGAGGGAATTTAAGGTTGGGTATAGACGTTGCATAGATTCATTAGCGGTTGATAATGTTGTGGTTTTCACATTCGATTAGAATATATGTCAACGATATCACTGCAAGCATCTTACGATGAATGCTAATGGGATTTGTATATTCCCTATGCAAGTGACATTTATCGATGACTTTGTATTTTGATCGGTTGTGTTTAATTTGGAATGTTTTTGACCGTGGAATCTGTGCAGCTGATCTGTACTCAACATTTTAAAGCAAATTTATAAAAATAATCTGTGCGAACGTATTTAAATGTTAAATTTAAGTTGGGCGTGAATGGCTATATAGTTTTGTAAAGTTATATTAAGGGAGGGTAATCTTAGGTTATTCGTTTCGTGGTTGAATTGGCTCAATGGATTGGATATATTTGTATAATTAGTAGATGTAGTATAAGTTTTGCTATGTGCAGAATCGCTGAATACACCGCACCAACCCTTTGCCTATGGATGGGATTGTAAGTCGGCAAAAAGGATCGTGGTCCCTTCCTATGGAGTTTTTATTTTATTGTTCTTGCTATACAGACGTCATATTCCTGTATTGGACAAGAGTCAATGTTTTCTCTAACTATCCTGTTCAGATGTCCATTCCTGACAGTATAGTATATTTGTGCTGTTGTATTTCCATGCTACATTGAATACATAAATGTATCAGATGAATTGATGCCGGTTTGACTGCGAATTTTAGCCTACGGTTAAATAGGGATAGAATGTTTTATTTTCAAATGCAAATCTATGTAGTCTATTCATACTTGACCATCTAAATAAAATATTAAACTCATTGAAATTTATGTAAATGTACAATTAAAGAGTAATATAAAAATCTAAAAATGTTAAACCTATTCCTCGAATTTAGAATGATTTTATATGTGCGTAAAGAAATATTTTTATGAATTAATTTCTGGCAGTGGCTTTTATTCTTTTATATTTAAGATATAAATTAAGATATAGATTTTTATCTCTGCGTCTCCGCTGAGCTAGTGACTTGGGCTAACGATCGGAATATTTAAATAAAATGGAATCTTAACAGCGCGTATCTGCCTACTCTATAAATTTTTCTAGGTTTAAATGCCTAGATGGCGCCCTGGTAGTTGCAGATATTGTTTTTGTGGTTAGATTCGATCTTCACTTTCATTTCGATCGTTATAATATATATATGTTATGTTCTTTCACCATATAGTATTTTTAAGCATGTAGGTTGAACTTCAGTGTTGATAATTTCTTTGCTTGTATCATTGATTTACTGTTATCATTAATATTTTTAAAAAAGTAAAATAATGTTAATAAATAAAAACCATGAAAATAGAAATTCATATACCTGACAAATATTTTGCTTATATATAAAAACTTTAAATTAAACATAACTCATTGTATATATAAACATTCTGAATTATAACCAATGTTGACAAAAGTATGCTTATAAACATCTGAACTCCAAGAACAGGTGGACTAATTCTGTTCTTGGTCCTTTGTTCAACATTTAGATTGCTTTTAATTTGTAGCCTAGAGCAGTGTTTCCCAAACTTTCAGCACCTGTGTACCTCTTTAATAATTTTGTAATGCTACCTACCCCTCATCAAAAAAATTGCATATACTTTAATTATAATAAAAAATATATTATTTTTTTTCTTTTTAGTATATAAAAAAATAATAAGTGAAAAATAATTTATTCATAATAAAATATAAATAAAATTTATTAAGATCAATGAAAAGGATGAAATTGTTTATGCTGAGATGACAGATTATCATAATTTTGTTCCCTGGTTGTTAATTTTAATCTAAGATGGGGTTCTACATCCAAAAGCCTGTTCCTTTTTTTTTGACTTAATGTCTACAAATGCTGAAAAAGCAACCTCACATAAATATGAAGTTGGAAACGGTAAAATGTATTTCAAGACTTTTTGCATTAAACCCGAATATGCATATTGCATTTGCAAACAGAATGATGTTAAAGTACACTCCTTGTGTTTATTTTTCAAGAATTCATCTGAAGCTAATTCCAACAATTGCTCTTCTTCTGCATGTGATAAACCTTCTGGCATGGATGCTGTATTAATGTTAAATGGAAATCTTATCCATTCAATATTTTTATTTAAATTAGGAAAATAGTTTTTAACCCTACTTGTAAACTTTCTAAGTGCTGTGTTATACTTTTCATAGTATCACCATCTATTTTAATATTCGAATTTGTTATAAATTCAAAAAGAGAAGGAAACAAGTCCACTTCTCCGTTGCCAACTCTCTTTTGCTATAAATTTAGTTTTGCCATGGTAGCATTTGCTTTATCTTGAATGTGAAATAATGAAATTTCTTTTCTTTGCAATGATAAGTTGAGACAATTTAAAACAGAGAATATATCTGCTAAGTATGCTAATTTACAATGCCGTTGGCAGTCATATAAACAGTTTCTCAGCTCAAGTCTATTAAGAAAAATATGAACTTCATGTCTAAGTTCAAATAATTGGTTTTAAATTTTACCTCAAGATAGCCAATGAACAACCATATGAAATGAAGCTGAGTATGACTACTTCCCATTTCTTCACACATTTGTGAAAAAAATCGTGCATTCAGAGAATAGCCTTTAATGTAGTTAATAATTTTCATCATTTCATTCAGAACTTTCTATAGATCAGTGGGCATATTACATGTTGCCAAAGCCTCTCTGTATATGCAACATGGTGTGGATATGACATTTGGGGCAACATTATGAATTCTTGCAATAAGTTCTTTATTACTTCAGACCATAGTTTTTGCTCCATCTGTGCTTATTCCGACACATCTATTACAATCAATTTTGTTGTCTTTCATAAATTTATTAATAACATACAAAATATCTCCTGTTGTATGACCTAATAAAGGCTGACAAAATAAAAAGTCATTATGAATTTCTTGATCCTTTTCGTATCTAACAAACGCCATAAGATTTGAAAAATTTGCAATATCAGTGGATTCATCAACTTGTCTGTGAAAAATATCAAACAGTAACATCTGTTTTACATTATTAGACATGTCAATGATTCATTGTTGAACTGAATTATTTGAGAGGGGAACTCAGTCAAAAATTTGTTTAGCTTTATCTCCTATCATTACTTGTACCATTATCTTAGCTGCAGGTTTGATTCAAGTTTCGCCAATTGTCTCCACTGCACTCTATCTTACAATTACAAGTGACACATGATATGAAGCTGTTATGATTTTTTGATTGTCACTTCCTGTCAAATCCCACATTATTTTTTGAGACAGATTTAAATCCTTAAGTTTGTTTTCAAAAAAATTGATGGGTTTATCTTTGTACTGATTGTGGTTTGTCTCAAAATGGTGCTTTAAGTTGGAAGGTTTCATGCTTTCAGTTGTTAGATTTTCAAAACAAACGACACAAAGCAGAATAGGCACTTTTCATCTCAAGTCCATGAGAATTCAAATTTTAGATATTCTTTATCGTACTTGATAGTTTTCCTTGCTTTTTTCCTAACAGGTTTTTTCAAAATTGTAAGTGGTTTGCTATCATTAATTTTATTACTTTCTGTTTGTTGATTGTTGCAGTTGTTCAGTTTAGAAGTTTCAAATTTCGGCCAGTAATCTATAATCTGAAATGTTAGGAATAAAAATTATATTTTGTAAAAATAATCAAAATCAATGGAATTTACTAAAAAAACATAACAAACCATTTCAGTAGCAGTAGTATCACTTGAACGCTAAAAATATGCATGCACATGCTGTAACAATTCAATGTGAATGAGTATTGTATGTAACATGTTATCTGAGATGTAGACTGGAGGAATACGTAGAATCAAAAGTGCTTATCAATGCCACGGCTACACATACAAAACTACACATACACAATACTAATAAGTAAAAAAGTTTTTGATTATTTTTATGTGCTCATAATAAAAAACAGTAAACTGCTTGTTGCACCAGGTGCAGTCAAAGTTTGGTGCTGCATATACCCCCACTAAGATCTTCCTGCACCCCACTTTGGGATACAATGGCCTAGAGAAAGGGTGATTTACTCCCTTTGTTTACATATACATTGAGCTATGTTTAATTTAAATTTTACATATTAGATCTTACTTAATTATTACAATCAAAGTATTAAAAGAGAGACTTTATCTCCAGTATTGTATAATTGATTATAAGTTTATTAACTCTTAAGTGACATACTCCATCTAGCTAATAAATTAATTTCACTCTGAATTATCATCAATGTTGATAAAGATATGCTTATAAAAACCAGAGCTCCAAGAATAGGTTGCATTCATTCTATTCTTGATCCATTGTTCAATATTTAGAGTGATTTGAATTCATAGCCTGAGAGTGGGTTATGATTGGCTGCTGCACATCAGTACATTTTGACTGTGTATATACAATAGTGATCTCATTTACTAATTAATTTACATCTATATTGGATATTAAAAATATTAAATTTAAATGTGTATATTACATACTTATGTTATATATTGTAACGATATATAAGTATGTCGTTACATTAAATTGAAATAAAAACTTTTAAGTTCGCATATAAAAATAAGTGTATTAAAAAGAAAAAAAAAACTAAACGCTAAAATTAAAATGTTTGTTAAACGTATATATTCGCACAGATGCTAAACTTTAAAAATTTTTTTTTCCAATAAATAAAAAAAGGTATTTGAATGTATTTTTTTTATATAAAAAAAGATTTAAATATAAAAATAGTTTAAAAAAGAAATAACGTAAGTAAAAATAAAAACAGGTATTAATTAATTCCTGTAATCTGTAAATGGAAATGATTGTTTATTAATTATCCAAAAGCTGTCTAATTAAAAAGTCAGAGAGTAAATTAGATAAGAGAATAAAGAGATTTTAGCTTGACCAATGGAAGCACCAAGCCTCAGCCCGGACCCGAACGAAAATTTGGATTAGTGACATCTTTATTCATTCAATCTGGAGATTTACTATAAAAAGAGAAATATTGAGTTCCAGCGGTGTGTTTGAGAGGTGGTAGGACGCTCATACCACACTCTCTATTTAAAAAAGAAAAATGAAAAGACTGTGATACCTTGAACCAGCTATTGCCATCTCCAGAACATTATCTTCCAATGGAGGCATCGCGGGAATTAAAAGCAGAAACCTGGACTCTTCTACCGTGAGCTATAAACTTTACAAATTAACAACAACCAAAAAAAAAGTAATTAAGAACTTTCGTCATTGATTTTTTTTAAAGATTCAGCTAATTTAAATTTTAAAATGAACTCTTATTTGATTTTCAAATTAATAATTGATTGTTTAAATTTATATAGTTAAGTTTTGCTAAATCATTTCCATTTTATTATTTTTATTTGTAGTAATATTTATTGTAGAAATTATTAAATGCATTAAATTTAAGTTGGGTATAGACGTTGCAGAGATTCGTTAGCAGTTGATTATGTTGTGGTTTTCACAGTCGATTAGAATATATAAGTCAACGATGTCATAGGGTGTCTTATGATGAACACCAAAGGGTCTCCTGTATTCCCTCAGCAATTGACGTTATCGATTGATTTTGTATTTTGATCGATTGTGTTTAATTTGGATGTTTTTGACCATGGAATCTGTGCAGCCGATCTATACTCAACATTTTAAAACAAATTTATAAAAATAATCTGTGCGAATGTATTTAAATGTTAAATTTAAGTCGGGCGTGAATGGCTATATAGTTTTGTAAAGTTATATTAAGGGAGGGTAATCTTAGGTTATTCATTTCGTAGTTGAATTGGTTCAATGGATTGGATATATTTGTGTAATTGTAGATATAGTATGAGATCCGCTATGGGCAGGATTATAGATATATGCCACACACCTTCTGTTTGCCTATGGATGGATTTGTAAGACGGCAAAGGACCGCAGTCCATTCCTATGGAGTTTTATGTTTATTGTTCTACTTGCCAACAGATGTCACATTCCTGTTGGTGGAGAGACAATGTCTTCTCTAATTCTACTTACTGATCAGATGTACATTCCTGACAGTATAGTCTTTTGTGTTGTCGTATTTTCATGCTACATTGAATACATGAATGTATCAGATGGATTGGCGCCAGTTTGATTGCGAAATTTGTTGCCTAAGGTTAAATCAGGGAAGAATATTTTCTTTTCAAATGCAGATCTATGTAGTCTATTCATACTTGACTATCTAAATAAAATATTAAACTCATTGAAACTTAGTTAAATGTAAAATTAAAAGATTAATAGAAAAATCTAAAATGTTGAATTTATTCCTCAAAATTTAAATGTTATTTTATATGTGCGTAAATAAATATTTTTATGTGTTAATTTCTGGCAGTGGCTTTTATTTATTGATATTTAAGATATAAATTAAGATATAGATTTTTATCTCTGCGTCTCCACTGAGCTAGTGACTTGGGCTAACGATCTGAATATTTAAATAAAGTGGAATCTTAACAGCGCGTATCTGCCTACTCTATAAATTTTTCTAGGTTTAAATGCCTAGATGGCGCCTTGTAGAGCAGATATCGTAGTTTGCGGTTAGATTCGATCTCCACTTACTTCCGATTGTTATAATATAGAGCTCACAAATAAGCTCTTAACAAGCTTTGCAGAATATTGCCAATCCCAGATAGGTTTCTGCTACTGGCTTCCTCGGTGAGGTGCTAGGATATTCAAGCATTATATCGTTAAATTAGGTCGTGTGACATATGACTTTATTTCTTTGTAATATTACATATTTTTATGATTTTGTATAATGTAAAACAACATTATTCTTTTTATTTTATCTGGAAAATTATTAATATTATGCCCTAAGAATTACAAACAAACAAATCGACTTTTGCATTATAAAACTATGAAAAAGTTAAAAAGAATGCTTACTGTATATACATTTTTGAATATTATGTAGTAAAAAGCTATGATAAAACATCAATGATAATTAGATGTCCATCTGTGCAATTTGTTTTAATTAATCAATCATTGATGAGAAATATTTTGGATTCAATAATAGTTTTTTTTTATTCAATGATGAACTTTATTCATCCAAAAAAAAAAAATATAGATTCATTATAACTTGCAATTTAGGTGACAAGATGGACCAATACAATTGGTATTAGGGACATCTGAAAAAAAAATTTAATAAGAAAAACATATAATTATTATAAAATGATGATTTTACAAATTTGCTGTGATTGGTTGAGATACAGGAATATTTAATAGCTTTCATGGGTCCTCTTGGAGGTTAGCATAGGAAACTTTGCAGTCCCTTGCTTTCAATATTTTACTAATACTGAACAAATCACTAAGTAGATTCCTTGAATTTCTATCAAATGTGATGTTGCACCTAAGGATCTACCTTGAATAGTTTAGCATGACAGAGAGTCTTATTGCTGAGAAAACACCAGCCTGAATATAGTCTTGAATATTGAATACTTTATTCTTATGTGATATCATGAAGCAGCTGATTAATGATCTATACTGCTGTAGAGTTTTGCATTCATATAGGAAGTGTTGCAGTGTTTCACTTGCACCACTGCACATTTGACATTGAGTATGTATTTTGTTAAGCCCTCTTTTATTTACTAGGAATTCATTAGTTGGTAGGAGTGTACGTTTATTTTTAAAATAAAGTCTAAATATTTAGCCTCAAGCTTTTATAGTTTGAAGCATTTGATGATGTATTCATTGTTAACCTTGAGAACAGTTGGGGTTATTATGAAGGATTGGAAAAACAGTTGATGAATGTCCCAATACTTGAGCTTATTCCCAATTGCGCCCACAATGATTCCAGCACTCTTAACCAGATTGGCAACCATATTGATCCAGGGTAGGGACCAACCATGAGGTGGTGGGATATCAGTGGGAGTGACTAGGGATTGATAATAGTCCTCCGAGATTATTCTTCTAATTGTGACAAGCATATTATGTGCTCTCTGTACTAGAAAAGAAGCAATGGTATGTAGTCCTAGTCCATTGAGGTTTTTAAGTAGGCACACTTTCCTAAGGCTGATTGTGACAGTTTTCTTTCTTTACAGAAATACAGAACATAGGGAATTAATTTTTGCTATGAAGGTCTTAGTAGGAAGGATGATTGGGAGGAAGTAATTTATTTTAGGGAATATTAACAAGTTGAGTAGTGTGACCTTGTCATAGAGAGACGTTTAAATGCCAGAGAGTGATTTAAGAATATCTGTTATGCCCTTGGAAAGCATGTTTCGTAATTGGGTTCTCATGTCTTGAGGAGAAAGCATGAATAGGAACCCACGGAACTTCTGCAATCTGGCTAAAAAGGGTGATGGAATTTTCTTTCCAGATGACAATTGGTTTCAATAATAATTTATTTTAATTTTTACCTCTAGTTATTCGTTATAATTAGAGAATTAAAAAAATGAACCAAATTCAGATTTCTGAAATAGTGTCAAAGTATTGTGACGTTGTCTGAAAGCTTATTTGGCAATAAACTTAATAGGCAAATACCAAAACTGATAAATAATGGGTATAGTGAAGGATTATTTTTTTTATATGACAGATTATTTGATGATACAAAACATATCATTATGTTTTTATGATTTAAAATTGTCTGTTTTAAAGCTGTATTTCAATAAATTTGAAGCATTATTTCAATAGTATCAATTGTATTTTTTATAGACTTAAAACAATCTTTATTTCAATGTTTGCTTAAATTTTTATCAGGATTTTATTGCATTAATATGAGTTTTTCCTTAAAACTGTGTTGTGAATAATGAAAAAAATATTGATAGAAACATCTTCATATTTGATAGTAAATATTTATATTTGAATAATACTGTTCATATCAAATCACTATCAATTATGTATGCATGCTAAATGTGTGTGTATGAGTACATATAATATGAAACAGGATTCTTAATGTAGTATCAGAACTTCTGCATTTCATGCCAAAAATCTGGATTTGAATTCTGCTTGAATAAACTTGAAAATGTTTGTTAAGAGGCTTAAAATGTTTTATTTAAGTAGCTAATATAGCTAACTATCCCCTATTGGTTGGTAAATGGGTATCAAGCTATTATTAGAAATTAAAACAATGTTGGCAAATTTCTCAAATCTTCATTATGTAGTAATTGGAAACCCTGCGAATTCCTTACTGTTCTTTAGCATAAAGCTGTCAAAATGTTTTTTTTTTCCATATGTCATAGCATCGGTCGGAAGCGAATCCACAACAACTGTCTGCAACCAACTGCTTGCTTGCAAGGCGGCTGCACTGACCTCTCGGCTAACAACGCTTGACGTCAAAATGTCTTTCCCTTGAAATAGACTACTAAAACCTGATTTTTTATATCACACACATAGTTTGATAAATCACTTTGAAAACAGTTTTACAAAGCATTATACAAGTTTACACTATTTTATTTTATTGTGCAGTTTGAAAGTTATAATTATCTATTTGTTAGTTTGCTTTCAGAACAAGTTATGTTTGCCTCTTTATTGAAGTTTATTTAAACTTCTTTGGATTAATAATCTCACTCTCTTTGATCAAGTTGCATTCTTTAAGTGTCTACATAAACATATTAGTCCATAGATAAAAGTAGGTATCCCCCTTTATTGTAAAAAGGAGATTGTTTAGATAACATATTGAGATTGTTGATTGTCATTGATAATTGGTATTGTTTAGTTGTGACTGATCTCATTTAATTAAATATATATGACATCACATCTTTTACATTATAACTTTTAAATTATTTTAAATATTTAGCAATAAATTTGCAATCTAATTGATGAAAGCACTATAGACATTGAACCTAATAATCTTATATTAAAATTATATTAAGTTGTATTATATAAGAAATATATATATATTTGAACTGCTTTTGTTTTTTAATTATTATTAGTGAAAGAAGTCCACATATTGACGTCAGTCTCTTAGTAAGCTTATAGTAGCATTTCTTCAGAATAACTCCCCATTTTCTCGGGCTTTTTGACCAAGGGATTTGTACTCAAACTTTCACACGACCTTCAACTCTCCATGCCATCTCATATTGCTGACCCACCTGACCACACACATGTTGAAAGGCTAAATAATCACCAATATTCGTATTTCATGCTAAACCAGTATATATGTGTGGAGGTAGTAATCTGGGCCAACTGATGATTGCTGGTTTAGCATGAAATACATATATTGGTGATTATTTATCTTTTCAACATGTGCACGATCAGGTGGATCAGGACTATGAGATGGCATGGACAGTTGAGGATCATGTGAAAGTTTGAGTTCTAATTTATTATTATAATGTTGGAATCATGCAATCTTATCAATAGATGATTGTTGTCTTCTTTTATCACATACTTTTTTGATTACTGTAGTTTTCTTTTTAGATATAATCCTTAATACATTCATCCACTGATGTTATGCTATTATTTACTTTACAATGTCAAGCTTTTTACATCAAAAGAATCGGAATAATTTATTTGCATTTTATTCATTATATTTAATCAAAAAATTATCTATAATGTTTTTATATGGACGCTGTGATATTGACATCTGAGGTCGTTTTTATAAAATCTGATAAAAAAAGATGTAAATCTTTCATGATTTAATTAATCTTTTATTATTAAATCTTTCATTCTGCAACTTTAGCATCAGTCTTTTATTAAATTTAAAGCCCCCCCCCCTTTTTTTTTAAAGATATCAAATATTCAAACATTCATTCTTATATAAGATGAAAGTACTTGATTAGTGGACATCAGTCATTATAAAAAAAATTTCTTTCAAAGAATAAGAACTTTTTAAATAGTACTTTGTATTAAACAAGGAAAAGTCTATAATCTATATATTTTCTTCAAATTTGCTGACGCTTTCTATAAATTGGAAAATTTCTACTTATAATTTTTGTGTGTGTATGTTTAAGCATTAATCACAAATATAATGGTTTTTCTATTTAAAATTATTTTTTAAACAATCAAATATCCTTAAACTTTTTTATTAAAAATATTTAAATGATTTTGTCTTCAAAAAATATTCTTTTCATCATCGCTATTATTATTAATGACAATGCCATGTTTGTTGCTAGCATAACTGTGTGTTACATTGGCTTTTCTATTATTGGTATAAGATCTATTATTGTTATGATGTATTATACCTGACCCATTATTGCTGCTATTGTTGATCCTATTGCTTCTAATTGCTTTTTCTAATATTCCTTTTGTTTCATCTTATTGATAATAACTTTAATATTGGTCATGTTTACTTTATTCTCTTATTTTTCCTTTATTGATATTTATAAACTTTACTCTCTTATTTTTCCTTTATTGATATTTATAAATTTCTAATTTATAAATATCAATAAAGGAAAAATAAGAGAATAAAGTAAACACGACCAATATTAACATTTACATTGTTTTTTTTTTCTTTTTCTGTTGTTGCTCATAATGTTGTTTCTGTTCTTATAGCATAAATGTTAAGTATTCTTGTATCTATTGCTATTATATTAATACTGCTGTTGTTGTACTTATCACTTATATTGTACTTGTTACTATTATTTTTCTAGCACTGATGCTATTACTTTATATTGCTTATGTCAAGATTGTTATATTTTTGTTCTTGTTCTGCTATTTCTTCTAATACAGCTACTATTGTCTCATTATATATGTTTATTATTATTATACTTTCTGCTATTACTCATATTGAGTATATTAACTATTGTTAAGCACTGCTATTTTTGTAGTTTATATTCATTATTCTACTGTGTATATCGCTATTCTTGCTTCTAAAACAGTTGCAGTTACTCTTATATATTTTAAAGATTATTTTTTTAAATGTTTCTTATTTTTTTAGACCCTTAATAAATATCATAATAAACATTGAGTTGATCTTTAATTTTCATAATTTTGTTTTGTTTGATTCAGTAAGCAATAAAAAAGATTTTTTTAAAGAAAATGGGAATTATATTTGTTGTAGAATTGATGCTGTTGCTCTTCTTGATTATTGTTTCATTTTTGTTGCTGATTATTCCTGAAATTGATATGGTTTCTTTTATTGCTTATCTTGACACTCACTATTCTTGCATTTGTGCTATTATACTTTTTTTGCTCTTATCTTTAGTATTATTATTACTGCTTTTAATACCTATTGTAATGTTGATGTTATTATTATATATATTTTTTGTTGCTGTTGATGTTCTTATTGATGTTAATATTTATTATTGTTGTTATTCTTTTTTGTCTATATTAGTTTTCTCTTGCTCTTAATGCTTTAATTACTATTACCTTGTATTTCTATCATTTTGGTCATTACTTATTATTGATAAAATAATGATAATAATGTTTATTTTTACAAAGTTTTTGCTTCAGATGTAGAGTGAAAGACTCCAGAGGTAAAGATTCCTGGAGTGAAGCTCAGTCTGTCACATATTCTAATATCACGTGAACTCTGAAGCGTTTAAATCGTTCTTTTATTTTAAAGCAAATTTGAATTGATACGGTTTAAAAACAATATTGTACTAAAATAAACTATAGATACATTCATTTGTGCATGCATGCGACAAACGCGTACATATTTTATTAATCTTTGGAAAGATTAATAGAATCTTTATTATGTTTATCACAATTTATTTGAATAAATATCATAGCTTACTCTGAACCTATAATTATTACTTTCTAACAAAACATTTTATAGAGAAATTGATAATGATCTTTACTTTTTTAATATTAGATTTTATTTTCTTTAATTAATTTTTTCAAGGAATTTAAAATATGTGTTGTAACTTGAAGAATAATTGTTTTCGTTTTTGTTTTGTTTATTCAATTTCATTATTTTTAGTTGTAATTTTTACAGTATGAAATTAATTCAAACTTTTTAAAAAAAAAAAAAAAAGATGATAATAATCATAAATGAGAATGGGGTATTTTACACTACTTACGTAAAGATGGTATTTTTTAAAAAATGTTACCTTTTGAAACTCAGGATCTGTTAAAAATATTGATGTAAAATAAATATTAAAAAACAAAAACCAATTTATTTATATAATGAAGTTGTAATGGAGTCTGTAGGGGTTAACCAAGTAGCCAAACTTTCGGCTAGAGATTTTACTTTTCTCTCTCTTTTTTTTTTTTAATTTTAGAAAGATTTTCTTTTTAAAAAAAATGAATCAATATTTGGAGAGATTGTGAAAAGAAAATAGAAGAGTTGTTATAAAAAAAAAAAAAAAAATTTAAAGATGGAAAGAAAAGTTATTGATTAAAAAGTTTTATGATAATCTACTATATGATAAAGTTTCTCTTCAAAATTTTAAGAGATTGAATTTAAAAAAAAAAACAATTTTTAAAATTTACAATAGAAGATATTTTTAATTATTGATAAATCAAATGTAAATGGAATATACTAATTATCAAAGTTAATTTTTTATAACCAGCTTGAAAGAAAAATCCAAAGAAATTGTGAAGCAAAAAAATATATATATTTAAAGTATAATTTGGAACTTGGAATAGATTGAAGCTTAAAAAAAAAGATATTTATGATAGATAAAATATAATAAATCAATGATAACACTTTCATAATTCAGGGAAATAAATTGTCTTCAGACCAAGTAGCAATAAAAGTCATGGATTTTGAGAAAGTTTTACAAAGGTAACCACGAAATCAACACCCATAGGAGTATAACATCGCCACTCCATATTTTGCATTGATATTCATCTGATCATCTCAGATTAGTTTGGGATTTTTACTTACTAACTATTAATAATTACATAGAAACTAAGATTAATTATTATTACGTCTAAAAAATTTAAAAATTTAAAAATGTGTTTTTTAATTTAAAAACACATTTTTTATGTACTGTCAACTTAAAAAAAACCTTTAACTGGACATCACATATTTTGTCATTATTATAAATGAAACAACGTTTTTAAGAATATGATTGCACATACAGCATAACTATAATATAGTTTGTCAATTTATCTTGTCGAAACTTATTGAGTAAATAAATAATCAATAATGATGACTCCATCTTCAGTTTAGTTCTAAACTTATTTTATTTTATTTTATAAACTTATTTTATTTGGTATCGATTTTATGAAGTTGTGCACAATGTTAATGATATTAAATTCAAATGTTGATAAAGCGCTAAGCCATTTTAATTGCTATTAATTTATACAGCTTTACGTTATAAGTGTGTTAGCACTATTTAATATTATTATAAATTTAAAATAGTTTATTAATATATATATATTACTGTGGAATTATTTCAACATTATTGTAAGTCAATGACAATGTATTTTTAATATTGTAAATGCAATGTTTTTAATCAAGTATGCTTATTTTTTAGCTTTCCCAAATAAATATTTGTTTTTTAGATTAATAATATAATCTAACAATATATAGCTTATCTCTATTTACTAAGCAATTAATGTAATTATTAAAACTATAATATCTTAAATTTTAATATATATTTTATACTGCTTTCTGTATATTTATTTTTGTATTGTAATAATAATAATATTAATGATAATTTCCCCCCCAAATTTTGTACCAGTTTGCTTAGAAATTAGTTCCCTTTTTTTTTTCAAAAAGGTATATTTTTAAAAAGTGATCAATATTTTTATTTGCTGTTTACTAGGAAAAATGAAAAACCATGAACTAAATTATGGAGTAGTTGAGATATGCTTTTTAAACACAAAATATAAACATGGTACTCATATTAATCAGGCTTATTAATTTATAGGCATTTTTCCTGTAATTTTATTATCATTAATATAAATTTATTTACTGTACTGTATTTGTTAATAATTATTATTTATAATATTAAACTATAGTAAACATTCAGTATACTGAATGAATATGTTAATTATATATTTATAATATATAATAATGTCTAGTTGTCATGAAAATTTGAAGATTCCTTAATTTGTCTGGATCTTAACAGTAAATTGGGTTAATAGTATTGTGCCCATATTATTATTAGTTTAAGATTGATTATTATTTATTTGATACCTATATGAGAAAGTACAAATATAAGGACACACTCAACAATTTTGTTTAGATTTCAGATTTAGATTTGCCCCTAAAGATCACCAACTCCAAAAGTAGTAAGAATTATATTGCACTGTATTATTTTTTTGACTTTTAATGTTATTGAAAATTTTCCGAAATTTAAAATTATTACATATATCTATATATAGTTAAATAGCAGAATCAAAATTAAATGGAACTACAAAAAATTAAATTATAGTTTTTATACATGTAACATTGTTTTATATGTATTATGTTATAAATTTGCCAACTTTATTAGTTTTTATATTTCTATTTATGCCAATTAGATAATATATTTTGAATGTTTTTACAATTTTATTTTCAATATTTATTCCTTTTTTTCTTGTAAGATGTGATTTTTTAAAAAAAAAAAAAAGACTTGTGTTAAATCTGAGTTAGTTTGTTTCAGACTTGTCTAAAGGATTTTTGAATAATGAAAAAAAAAAATGGCACAATTTTATTGAGTAGATCGATAAAGTAAAATGTGGCTCACATTAAATTACAGCATATGACAATGCAATAGGTTAACCTTGATTTATTTTTTCCTTCAATATGTGCTAACAAAAACTTTTAACTCGTACAGATGATTTATTATACTATCTTGAGACTTAATATTATATATATGACCTTCAGTTTAATCTTTTAATTGATCTCAATGGGGTAACCCCAGAGTACCTGGCATTGCTGGGGAACTTTACATCATTCATTTGTGAATATTTTTACTGCTATTTTGCCAGTATTGTATTTATTTGATGGTAAAAACTGGAACTCATATAATATTGACTTATTAATTAAAAATAAGTTATCACAATATCAGTAGTTTATAGAAAAAGTCAAATGAGCCAATCATTAGTACTATTAAATATCACATGATCACCATCTCTTATGCTAGCACATAACTTATTAAACAGGCAAAACTCTCTGTACAGTAGTACCACCCTATGTTGTTGATCGTAGTTTCTAAATTTCTCCACAAACAATGACTGCAAGAGCTTTGAGTATATTCATTCTTTTATTAGATTTAAAAAATGAAAATGTATATTGTTTATAGTTTGTTTACATATTTATGATTATTATTATTTTTTAATATAAAATATTGGTATAATATTTTTTAGAAGAATAATGTGATTAGATTCAGATTTTATTTGAAAATATTTAATTTTAGAAGACAAGGCAAGAGAAATCAATAACACAGCCAACTTATACATTATTGAAAAAGAATCCTTTCACATGGAACATATCTGATATATTTGTATAACTTTTTATAAATTATAAATACTATTTTAAATAGAATTTCATTATCTTTAAGTAGTCTGAACAATAATTCATTTGGGCTTTAAAACTAAGTTAAAACAATTCTGATTTTTTAATTTATTTTTGGTTTAATATTTTACCAAGCAATGAAGTAATCATCCAATAAGAAAAAAAGTAATCATTCTTTATAAATCTTACTACATATTTTAGTTAAAATCTTTTTTTAACATTTGCAAAATTGAAATAATATTTTTAACAATAATTTTCATTTGTAAATATATATTTCTAAGAAATAGTTATATAATAAAGAATAAAGATAAATTTGATCAACCTATTGCTAAGGGGGTTTTCAAAAAATGTGAACAATTAAAGAGTTAATAGTATAAAAGGTAAAAGAAATTATTGTAAAAAAAAAATTTGCAACTTTAAAAAAAATGAAATAAAAAACTTATATGATGTTTATTACCATGGTATTGGAAAACAGCCACTATAATCTGCTTCTAGGATATTTGCACATTCGAACCTTCCTCTAATCTTATTGTAGCTGCCATCTGGAAATAGTAGCTAGAACTAAATAATTTCAACTGTTCACTGAATAAAACAGAAATAGTTGCAAATACAACTGCTTCATGTGCTTGAATTCATAAAAGTTTCATGATAGTATTTGCAACACCGCATATAATATTATGAATTGATTTGTAAAAAGGTTAATGATATTTTTGAACATTTTGCATTTTTAAAACAAAGTTGTTTTATTTTTTTGCCTTTGAAAATGTCTGATAAAAAATGTTTAGTAAAAAGATATTTTTTTCATATGTGTAATGTATTTGTCATGGATGCCAAAATGGAAATAGTGACACTAACTAAAATGTATAATATATACTAGTCTTATAATAAGGAGTCTGCTCTTTCTTTCAAAGCAAAGAAAACTTTCTCCAATAATTGGAGTACATACTGTATTTTATGAAATAATATACTTTATCGCATGTGCTCTTTTTTATTATTTATTAGATATTGCCAGAATCTAAGTTGTGTTTATTTAACTTTCACATAAGAATGTGGATTGATCCATCTATGTGAATTGGGTGCTTTCATATTCTGTTTTAAAATGTATTCAAGAAACTGATTAAAAAATTTTGTAAAAAGATATGCTATTGATTAGAGCAAAATGGAAATAACTGATCTACTTAAACTAATAATTATTTTGAATGGAATGTGTCTGGAATTGCAGCTTAAGGCTTAAAAATGATAGCTTTATAAGATAGATATAGGGGATTTGAACTCAGACTTTTAAGCCACTTCATTATTCACACTATCTCATACTACTGATATACATGACCACACACATGCAGAAAAGATAAATAATCACCAATATTCGTATTTTGTGCTAAACCAGAACTCATCAGTTGGTCCACATTACCATCTCCCATACATCTGAACCAACTGATGAGTGCTGGTTTAGCACAAAATATGTATATTGGTGATTATTTATCTTTTCTGCATGTGTGTGGTCATGTGTATCAGTAGTATGAGATAGTATGAGATAGTGTAGCTAGGGAAGTGGCTTAAAAGTCTGAGTTCAAATCCCCTATACTTACAATTAGGCTCCAGGTTTAAGAGTGCCTGGTATTTCAAATCTTTATAAGATAGGTAAAATCATAATAAAGTATCTCATTCAATTTTATAATCATAATAAAGTAATTTGTTACTATTTTATAAAGAAAATCATAGTCTGCCTTACCTTTAGTTTGTTTTTAATTACGTATTCAAAACTTATTGGTATTAATATATTTTAACATGTACTTATATTATTAAATTTATATCATTATACTACCTTGAATGGCATTTCAGTAATGAATAAGGTGGAATTAAATTAGTAGTTATCATTCTCTATTCCATGATCTGGGGCTAGCACCTATGCTAGTTAATTTTGGAAGTGTTTTCATGATGCTTATAGATGGCTCATAACTAGCTAGTTATCTATTTAATTATTTGTTAATAAATAGATATTTAACTCTTATTAAAGAGTAAAGCAAAAAAACTCCAAAAAAGTCTTCTCTCTCACTTGATGGAAGTATATTAATATTTTTTATTAGTCATTCATTAGACTAGAGATTATTCACTTAATGAATAATATTTCAGTAGTGTAATTTTCACTACACCACTCTCATGCAAGGTAGGAACTTTCCTTTCTATCTATTTTTCATACCTTGTGGAGGGGTGTAATAATAAGCATATGATCAAAGGTAGGTGGAAATGACATATTATCCCCAAGTATAGAAAATTATTTATTAAATGACTAATAAAAATTGTTTCACATGCTTCCATTGAGTGGTTTGTGTCAAAGTTGTGAGGGTTGTCAGTTTGACACATCAATTAAACTGTAGTAACTACCCATCTATATATACACTGCACAATATTAGATGTTAAAAGAGTGTGGTCTGAGTCAAGTGATGATTGCTTGTTCAGCATGAAATGTGTATCTTGAGGATCATATGTCTTTTCCACATGTTGTTGGCCATATCTTTATTATTACACTCCTCAACAAGATGTTAAAAATGGATAGAAACCAGTCCCTACCTTCCATGAGAGTGGTGTAGTGGAAATTGCACTATAGAGAAATATTATTCATCTTCTCTCTCATTATTTGATTATTTTGGTGACTATTGTCTTTTCTTTCACTGATTCTTTGCAGATGAATGCCAAAGAAGCCTTTACATTGCAGTGGCTCTTAGCTTTTAACTTATTTAATTTACACAACACAAGTTCAAGTGTATCAGTGTTATGAGATAGTGTGGAGAGTGGTGGGTCATGTGAAAGTCTGTGCTCATATACTCTATATATTACATATATAGACACAGGTATATAATAAGCCTGTGTGTTTCAGTTATTACATAATAGAGATGTCTGCCCATCCCTTGTATATGTATTAAATGGATTACGTCCTGTACATGAGGGGTCAGATTGACCTTAGGTCAACATGGGTGTGACAAGAATCTCGGCCTCAGGATAGCCTTTGAGCATTCCATCATCAGATTTTCAATTGGATGGACAGTTGAAGAGTTGGAGGGTGGAGTAGATTGAAGCCTGTCCGTTAAATCAGGGGTCACCAACCTTTTTGCACTTAAGAGCACATTCTATAATACCGGCCAGATGGCGGGCACCATTTATTTTTTCAATGTAAATTTATAGTTGGATATTGTTAATAATACACATAATGTACAAAAAAATATTTATTTGAGTACAATATAATACAATAATTTGTAAGAAATTTTAAAAATTAAACTTGTATCAGATAAATAATTTTTTATCGTGTTTGGATAGTGGTGGGCACACGTAAAATGGTCTGCGGGCACCATGGTGCCCATGGGCATAGGGTTGGGGACCCCTGATGAGGTTTGGCTATCTTAATATATATCTGAGCACTTACAGCGTATATGTGTAGAGATGGTAATCTGGACCAACTGATGATTGCTGGTTTAGCATGAAATACATATATTGGTGATTATTTATCTTTTCAACATATATGTGTTCAAGTGTATCAGTGTTATGAGATAGTGTGGAGAGTAGTGGGTTTTGTGAAAGTCTGTGCTCATATACCCTATATATTATAATACAAGTTAGTAAATTAGATAGTTTAAGACAGGGGTGGGCAATTGTTTTGGCTTGGGGGCCACAGAGATTGATGAAGCACTACATTGGGGGCCACTCTGTGAAAATGAAGGTTAGCAGAGGGCCGTACCCCTTTTTTCATGACACAATAAAGACACTGCTTTATTCTCTGTATTACCAAAGAAATATTTGTTTGTCCATTCTTCATTAACACATGACATTCATCACTGATTTCATGGTTTCACTAAAGTTGGAAATGTATATATTTGCTAATGCAAAGACAAAATTGAAATTAACCAGATCAACTGGAAAATCACTGCACATCATATCTACACTGTGCATGTGTATTGACATGGCCATCCTAGTGGAAAATACAGATGAATCTTCAGTCGCACTCAGGAAGGAAATCTCAGTTCAAGGCGGATTTTTCTGATTGTCTTGGTGGGCCGCATGTGGCCCTCAGGCCACTATTTGCCCACCCTGGTTTAAGAGTTGCATTTTCCGGTGCGACCCTTTCAAAATTTAATAAATGATGAATAAATTAAACTTATTCACATACTCGTATATATATTTAAGCATATGCAAAATTGAATTTGTTTGTATTAACATTTCATTTTAATATTTATGCTATTTTAATTAAATCACAAGATAAGTTCAAAACTTATCAATATTTATATTAATATTACCAATCAAATGTCTCTAGGAATTTATTTAATTAGATTATTTTAATGAATACGTTGAATGTATGATAATTTACAAAATATATTTAAGAAAACTTTAAAATGCAAAATTATTAAACTATGTTTTTAAAGTTAAAATGTAAATTTATGTTTTTTCAGATTATTCAAATAATATGTATGAAGAAAATAAACAAAATGTTTTATATGCTTTGGAATAATATATTCCATTAGATTGTTAATACTTTAGAAATGTGGTAAAAATTTCTAATAAATTATTTATATTTTGAATAATGTTTTATATTAGTTATTTAAAAAATCAAATTGTTTTGATATTAATGGATGTTTTTTATTACTCTTATCTTTTGAAATCATATTTTGAGAATCAAACAATAACTATATTTACATCTTTAAAATAGAAAAAAAATTAAGAATTACGTCTTTAAAAAAGTAAAACATATTTTATTTTAAAAAACTACTTTACAATGTAAATAGTCAAAATAAGAGTCATATATCACATGACCATATCTCTTAAGCTTGTAAGTTATAAACAATGAGGATTGCCAATTCCTCTACAAGCTTTACGATAAATGCTTAGCCAGAGCCAGCACTTAAAATATCTCTGCCAGGAACCCCCCCCCAACCCCTTCCATGGTTTCATGCTTTGGCCCTCCTCAGAGAGGGATTTGGGGGTGGGTTGGGGGTGGGGGTTCCTGACAGAGATATTTTAAGTGCTTGCTCTGGCTAAGCATTTATCATAAAGCTTGTAGAGGAATTGGCAATCCTCATTGTTTATACTTTACAATGTGTTTTAATCATCATCATCTCCAATAATGTTATCTAATTATGAGATTGCTAAAGTTAAAGTTTACATCAATTATTTCTTAAGATTAGTTTTTATAAATAATACTGTAGTTTTTTCATCTCATTTCTTCAGTCAAATTGAGAAAAGAGTTTTCTCAATACAAATCACTAACATTTTATCATACATAATATGCAAAAGTAAGATAAACACTACTTCAGCTCATGTCCATAGATGTATGGCTAGAGATCAGTGCATCAAAAGTTATTGGCCTAATGCAGATTATCTTGAAATCCTTACTTTCAAATTAATAATAGCTACTATATAGTCAGTTACCAAACTACTAGAGGGCTGACTGGATTGCTTATGGATGACTACTTGACAGAAAAATTCTGAGTGTGCACATGATCTGAAAAATTTCAAAGATTCATCTCATTTGGATTCAAATCTCAGATTATTAACAAGCCAGATGGGATTATATAATATGACTTATTTGAAACTTACAATTATCAATTCAGATCAATAATTGTTAAGACCAAAGTAGAATGAGTAGCAATTCCTCCCCACATTATAAAATATTTGGTCTTGTCATTTGGGGGGGGAGGATCTGTATTCATCTTTGTACTATATTGATGATTGAATATCACCTGATCTTGCTAAAAGCAAATCAAACAATGTCATTAACTGTTGTGAAAAGAACTTAAAAAATTTTCATACATGAGTATATGAGGCTGGTGTTGCTGTAATTGGATTTTAAAAAGTTAAAAATAAAATGCAAATATCTAGTATATGAAAAGTTGATAAATGTTATTTTAAAGGTACCAAAGTAGGTACTTCATATTTTATGACAATTAAAAAATCTGGATCTGTGTTTGGCCGATGAATCCTAGGAGCAATTAGTCCAGTGGCTTGAGAGCAAAATGTTTTAAAAAACACTTGGTTGAGGAAATAGTTTTGAAACAATTTTTGATAGATGAAAGCATGTCTCGAATAATTAAACGAGTGGTTTGAGAATAAAAGTTTCCTAGATCAATGCAAATATGGTAAAAATTCATGTATGACATGAGAAATCAGTGATAATAAAGAAAGCATATTTTAAGTAATTAATCCAGGCCTCTGAATCAACATTTAACTGAGAAAAGCACCTCTTTAGCAATTTAAATCAATAAGATCAGAAGAAAAGTTTTTGGATAGATTCTTAAATCTTGTTTTTCCTCACCTATAGACCCTTAATTTAGAGATTGAGAGTAGAGAGTTTCTGGGGGATATTTAAAAAAATCTGGCATGGATTAAAAGGCTCAAAATCGGAAGTTGCTATAAAGATTCCTGTCTTAGGAAACAAAATAAAAAGTATTTTACTCCAATGTGTTCCATCTATCATATGAATACTTAAATGTTATTTCATTTTTCAAGTTACTCTTTTTATTTTTTCATGTGTCATAGCATCAGCTGGGAAGCGAACCCGCTAGCCCGGATAACTTCTTGTAAAGCAGCCGTCGCTGACCAATGCTTGAAAGTTCCTCATTTTTTCAACAAAAATTTTAATGAAGAACACAATAAAGTTAATAATAGAAAATGAAACAAATGGTAAATATGCTGATTGTATGAGCGGGGTGGGGTGGGGGGATACAACATTTATTATTAATATGAACGTTGACTTTTTATTTTAACTTAATTGCGAAATAAAAGAATGTTATTATAGTCTTGTCAAAAATATAGTTATATTATAGATAGGGCAGTTATTGAATTGTTTTTATTATTGTATATGTGATTATCATGTATATATCGTTTTTTGTAAAGAAAATGATTAACACAACATTTTTTAAGTTGGCAAACATTTTGATCCCCCACAAGATTATTTTAATAAAATAACTCCCACTCAGTTATTGCTTAGTTTTCAGTGATTAATGTCTTTATTGTTAAAATAAAATTGTATGTTGTTCTTAGTAAAACAATAATATTTTTTCCTGACAAGCTAGTCAGGTGTTGGTTATGATGACTTGAGTCTACCCATCTGTTCAGTGAAGTTAATTTCTCAACTTGTGCTTGACACATTTTGAGCTATCTTGGTTTGTAATTGATCAATCTCTTGTGAAGTAAAAAAAGATTTATAGCACTCTAACTTGAAAAATTTGCCATTTTACTTGTAAAGGAATTCTTTCTGAACTTTTTATTAGTTATTTCATTTCTCAATTTTAGACATGGTGTGTATAACTGTCTATGAGTATATATATTATATTTGAAAAGAAAGACAATTGATAATAAATAATGAAGATGAAGAGCACTGTATAAGGCAATGATTTTATTAAGCATCACATGATCACCATCTCATAATAGCACATAATTGTTTATAAACAAGGCAAAACTATATCCATACAGTAGTGCCACCCTGTGCTAACCAGAGTAATCAATGGATTCCAGAAGGCTTGTGCATAAAATCCCTATCTAATGCCTACTCATCCAATATCCCCAGACTATTTTCTGAGTTCAGACCCATATGACTATATAAGCTATTGAGCTTAGATTGAAAATATTTTTGTGTTTTCAATTTCATTCTCATAGTTTTATAGTTAAGTAGAGATAAAAAGTGGTTGCTGGAGGGTTGCATTGTATTAAGATCTAGGTGCTGTGCTCTCAGATCCAAAGCTCCTCACTGATGAAGGCCACAAGTCAGAAACTAGTCTGGGGATATTGGATGAGTAGGCATTAGATAGGGATTTTATGCACAAGCCTTCTGGTGTCCATTGATTACTCTGGTTAGCACAGGGTGGCACAACTGTATGGAGAGAGTTTTGCCTTGTTTATAAAACAATGATTTTATATTGTCTGAAATCAATAAAAGAAAGTATCAAAAAATTCATTTTAAAAAATATGTGAATTAAGCTGTTAATTTATTTCATATAAATCTGCCATTGCCACTACAAATAATCATAAATGATCTCAATGGATTGATAGTACAAACTTTAATTTAAGAAAGACTTTGAATGATTCTGTTTCTTATTCACAGATTTTAATTCTAATTAAAGCACTTACATACCAGCAGATGGCCTGCACAGCTTGGCACAAGTGGTAAGGTGTCCGACTTATTAATTAGGAGGTCACAGAATTGATTCTGGTGCTTGCAATTCTGGCACTCAAACTTCTTATGAATGCCTAAGAAGTAAAACCACTAGCTTTTTTTATGTCAGCAGATAATGGTGATATAAAAAGACATAACAGAGAAATTCATTACATGCAGAACAAGGCAAAATTTTCTATACAGTAGTGCCACCCTGTGCCACAGGGAGGCACTACTGTATGGAGAGTTTTGTCTTGTTTATTAACAATTATGTGCTAGTACAAGAGATAGTGATCATGTGATGTTTAGTGGTTTATATGCAAAGAAGAAACTACTTCATATGCATTACATAGAGTTTTGTTTATATTTTAGAAACAGAAAAATAAATTTACCCTTAATTTGTTTACCAATTTATTATATATTTTTATAGGGTATATGAGAACAGACTTTCACATGACCCAAAGACTTGTGAAGAAATATATGATCTCCAAGATGCATGTTTTGTGCTGAACCAGCACTCATCAGATGGCTCAGATCACAATCTCTTAAACATATTTTTATCATTTGTTAACATTTATCAATTAATGGTAGTAATTGATTATCTATATATACTAGTATAGTGAAAATGACACTGTGATAGTATTATTTATTAAGTTGAATACTAGATATGTTTTTTAACAAATGTGAACCATCATTTAAGATATAAGGTGTCATATAATTTTCTCAATAAAAATAAGTATTTACAAATAAAATGTATAATCAAATATGTAAGAGAATGTTAAGTATTTTTTACCATAATGGTAATTATTGTAAGTTTTTCAGAAAATTATCTAATAGACTTTCAATGTAAGAAGTCAAACAATAAATAAAACAAAAGAAAATCTATACATAGAATTTTTTAAATAAGAAATTTGCAAGTATATTGGAAATCTATAAGAGATAGAAAATAAATTTATTAAACAAAGCTATAAATAAATAATATTCATTTTCTTAGCATAAAGTATTAGTTTTTATTTATGTAGTTTTTTATTATAAAAATTATACTTAATTTCAATCCTCTTTATTTTAATATATAATGGACTTTAATTAATCATTTTCCAAGGAATCAGAGGAAATAAATGGTAGATATGTAACAAAAGAAAAAGAATAAAAGTTTATTAAAATATTTATTAAAAATTTAGGTAAAATAAGTTTAATTATTTGTGAAATATTGGGCAAATAATATTCAAGTTTTCATTAAGTTTATATATAAATTAGATGTCCTAATTTAAAATTTTTCTTGCCAATTATTTATAAAATATATCCATAAATTAATGATATGTATAATTTTAATATCATAGTATTTACCTATTTAGAAATCAGAATTAATATTGCTTATAGTGATAAAATTACTTTTTTTAATAATAAACTTATATAATCATTAATTTATTATAAAAAAAATAATTTTTAAAAATTGTTTTAATTTTATTTTTTTAATGTTTCACTCGATTTCTGAAAGTCTTTTAAACAGTCTGACTGCAAAGTTCAAGTTAACTCAAGATTCTGCTTTTAATTGTGTATTTTCTGTAGTTTTTACAGTAAAATTATGTTTTTGTGGTTTTTTTAAGGTTAAAAAAAGTTCTGTAAGATGCTGCCCTCTATTGAATTATTTAACAAGTAAAAAATCAATAAAACTGTCATTAAAGGTCGAACAAATGAAGTAGGTGGATTTTTCTTGAATCTTATTGGCTATTACATTTCGACAACAAAGAAAATGGATTGTCATGTTACGATTTCTTTTGAAAATGATAAACGAATATTTTAGACCATTTTAAACGTATTTTTTGACAAATTATTTTGATAAAATATGCTAAAAATAAAATTATTTTAGAAAAATAGTAGTTTAGCAAAAATTATTTATTTTTAAGCACTGTAAAAAAATAATCGACGTCACAAAATGTCAGCAACACTTTTTAATTGGTGAATAACATTTCATTTTAAGATTTGCATTATTGAATATTTTCTAAAATTATAAATAACTTTATTTTTGAAAAAACTTTCATTCATTTTCCTAACTTGACAAATTATTAATATAATTTTTACAAAAAAAAACTAAAGTGATTGTAATATTAAAATATGAATATATTTTGATGCTTGAGTTTGTGAGTTGACCAATTAGAAGTTTAAAGTTTTACCTCACTCGGCCAATAAAATTAATCCACAGTGAAGTGGTTAAAATGCAAGACTTTTAAATAACAAAACTTGTAGACAAAACTTGTAGACAATCAAGAAAATGTTTTAACCTAAAATGAACTTCAATATTGATCTCCTTAGAATAAACCTTTATTTTTTCTTCAGTTTTGATGTATGTTCTTATTCTTGTGATTTTTATTTTATTCTTATGTATTTTTAAAATTAATTTTTCATATTTATGGAATCTTCAATTTAATTAGAGTTTGTAAAAATATTTTTTTTTATTTAAATATTATTAAAAATAACTTTATGATAAAGAAAATAAACATATTTTCACCATGTGCTAACAATATATAAATTATTTATTTTTCACTTTACAATTTATAACACATCAAAAACCAAAATTATTACAAAATAAAATATGTTTTATATTTATTTTTAAAAATATTTTTTTAAAATAATGATTATTTTTGAAGCAATCAATGTAAAAAATGTCTTCCATAATTTGAAAGAAACATTAGTGCTTTATCAGTTTTTTTATTTTTTAACTACATTTGCCATCTATTGACAAAATAGAAAACTAAAATATTGCATTGCTATCATTACACTGGAAATATTTAATGTAAAATTATAGTAAAACCTGCAGACTAAGGCTGATTCAAAAAAATGTTATTACCGGTTGAACCTTACATCAATCATAGTTTCACTCTACATTGTTATGCAAAACTTCTTTAAAAGACTAGCAGATGAGTAGTAAAATGAAAAATGGTTAGAGATAAAATAATAATTATCCCTAAATGATAAGAATTATGATTATTTTTTAAAAAATAAAACAATAAAAATGCAACTTAAAAATTAAAATAATTTTCTGTGTAGAAAAATATTACAAAGGAGCATGATGTATTAGCAGCAGATATGAACAAATGGTAATTAGAAAAGTGATACATTCACAAAAAAATTATGGTAGTGATTTCAGAACAAAAGAAAGCAAATAAGTGCATATAAAAAATAATCGATGTATATATTATAGATCAACAATTCCTCACAAATTTTTTCTTCTTTTTGAAGATATATATAATATTAACCTTGTTTTTCTTCCTAACATGTCTCTCACATGAGAAATCAAGAAATTCAATTTGCATGTATGGCCCTCTAGTGAAAGATTTTGTGAACATTTCCCCCATGTATATGTTATTTTAATATTTTAATTACAAAAAAATTCTAAAGATGGCAGGATATTCAAAAATGCTTGAAATTCAAAACCTGCTAGACTCCACATTAATAGGTTACAATTGTCCCCTTGCAAGTCTCAAACTTCGCAATATTACTTTGAAAAAATATTTTGAGTGATAAAAACTTGATTTTTTGAAATGTTTATGATTATTTGTGCACAATAAGTTTAATAATTATTACAAATCAAGAATATATATTATGTATTTATTTTCTACAGAAATGTTTTATTTTAAATATAAAAGATTATATTTTTTAAATTAACATTACCACGGAAATGAGTAAATTTCATTATTCACCATTGGTTAGATGTAGCAATATTGTAAAAGTTAAAGCATGAGTTGAGATTTACAAAATATTGATAATTAATTATTCATACACATTTTAAATACAAATGTTAAACAAATATAATTTTATTCATTTTGAAAACTCAATATGCTCTTTCTGAATGATGAATGATAAAATGGTGCTTTGTTTTGATTAAAAGCTAATTTTTAAAATAATTATGTGATTTTTTTAAAGAATTTCTTTAATTTCTAAACAAAAATATATATCTAATGAAATCAAATTTATTATATTCTGATATATTATAATGATTTAATACCAAAATTAAAGTAAAAAGCTTGTAACAAGTGAAAACAAAGAAAACTATCTGTGTGTTATTATAGTGCAAGAGAGTTAAAATTGGAATTTTAATATTATCAACAGTAACAAAAAATATATGCTTTCATGGAAAAGGCATTAAATTTTTTTGTTCCTTATGTAAAATCATTTTTTAAACAGTGTTACATATAGTTATGTTTTGACAGTATTTTCAAAATAAAATAAAGCAAATTTGTCTTTCAGTAAACATACATTATATAGGCACCTGATATGCCATATTGTAGATAATTGTTGTTTTTTTAAAAAAATAGCATTTTGAAAATGATAATACTAGCTTTTTTTAATAATTTTTTTCACAAAAGTTATATTTAAAATATATATATTTTATAAATGGGGGGAAAAAAGAGAATTTATTTAACTTTCTTTATGAATTTTTTTTATACAATTTATATTTTTAAATTTTTTTTTTATTATATTAGATTTTAAAAAAGCACAGAGAATTTATTTACACAAATTTTAAAATAAATTGATATTTTCATGATATGTACAATATTATTAATTCCATTTTTACAATATATCAACATGAATTTTTTGATAAATTCTTTTAAATTTATTCTTCAGAAAATAAAACAATTTTTTTATTATAAAAATAAAATTACATTCATCAATACAATATTAATAATCACAGTTTTAAATATTAATTTGTAAAAGAATGTGGCCATATAAATATACAGTATATATGTTTGTGCATATAATGTATATCTATGTGCACAGGAATATAAATTGGTCACATTTAATTAATGATATATTTTTTCTTCTATATCATTAATGTTATTTTTAAATAAATAATTGAAAACAAAATACTTTATAATTTAACAATTATTAAAAGAAAGATCCCCCCCCCCCTTTCTAAAGTGATTTCTGACTAAATTTGGATTTGAATGAAATAATGTAATGAATGTTTTGATTTTTACAAAAAAAAAAAAAAAAAAAAACTTAAATAACTAACAAGTATTATTGTATGTCATTTTAATCAAAATATGGAATAATTTAAAATTAATATGAAAATAGGTCCTATTTTAAAATTTACATACAAAAAAATGTACTATTTATGAATAAATTTAAAATTAATAACTTTAAAAATGTTTAAACTCTTTATTTTATGATAATGATTATATTCTTTAAACTTTATTGATTTTAATATTATGTTGGCATTCAGGTATTTTAGATTTATGAAGCCTGTTTTTATATAATCTAAAATTATTATGAAAATAGTATCTTCAACCAAATATATTAAGAATATCAATATTGTCTATTAATAATCAACGTTTTAAAAAACTAATATTTTACATTTTCAATTTTTTTTTATGCAAATAATATAAACAATTGTCACTTTTTAAAAAAACAATATATATGTAGTATCATTTTACAAAATTAACATTTAGGTAATAATAAGTCGTTTGTCAAGCGTTGGTGGCTGGGTGGTCAGTACAGCTGCCTTACAAGTAGTTGTCCTGGGTTCGCAGGTTTGCTTCCCAGCTGATGCTTTGACACATGAAAAAAAAGAAGTTAGGTTAAATAATAGATTTTTTTAAATCTTGCTGAATTTATTCAATCTATTTAAATTATTTAAATTAAATATTAATCAAAGTAAAAGATATGATTATAAAACAAAATCATAATATATTCATAAACTGTTTAAATATATAATGCATCTGCTTAATGTTCTCAATGCTATTTTCTATATTTTAATCAGCTGTCAAAAAAACCCCATGCTATTAATTTTTTATTTGTTTTTGTATAACTTTTAATATAGCTTATTATAAGATTTATATTTGAACCTTCATTATAAAATATTTTAATTCATCTACATTATTTTTAATTGTTATCAAAGTCTAAGAAGATCTCTCCCAAGTTTAATTCAGTTTCTCTTACCACAGCTCTTTTTTCTACTCCATCACAAGTTTAATTCTATTCATAGCTGTTCTGTACTCACATCAACAAACTTTCTTATTCCATCCTTCCATTTCACATTTAATCTCTTTCTAGATCTATTATAATCACTTGCAATCCAATTTGACATTTCATCTGATAGCTGTCTATTAACATTTTTTCTAGAAATAAGTTCATCCCAAATAGATTTTAGTTTACTAAATTTTTCAGTGATGCCAATGATATCTGTTTGTTCTATTGTCCATGCATTTCATTTTTAACCTCTCTTTATTATTCTCAATATACATATCTTCATACCTAAGGTATATATCCTTTTATATTATTTTTACCAAAATCACTTCATTCAAATTGAATTCTGTGATTAATTTTTTCTTTTATGTTTACATTTTTATTAGTAATCCGATCAAGATATTTGTAGTTGGTAATTTTTTCCACTTGAGTTTGTCAATATTTTTCATAAATGTGAAGCCATTGAACATTATTTAGTCTTTTTTTGAAGACTAACCTGTAGTTCTATTTTTTTATTTTTATCTGATAACATTTTTTGGAACCTAGCAGCATTATTTACAAACACAACCTTAATGGTTTTTTATTTTCATGTATGAAATATATACAAAGCTACTGTAGAAGTTTTGGAAATATAGAATCACCCTTATCAATGTTAATCTTTTGAATGTGATCATGTGATGTCTAATTATTGCTTTCACATTCAGATGAATATTCTTCAAAAATTGCAGATAGTTTGGATATATATATATATATTTAAATTTAAACTAGCAAATTGTTTTCAAGTGTTAATAGATTTTGAACATGATTCAGATTTGAATGAAATTAATAAGAAAATAACTGATACACTTTTAAAAACTGCAACAAAGATAGCTGATAGAAAAAAGAAGCAATTGATCAATAAAATTTCTACTGTGATTAGAGAATTTATGAAGAAAAGAAGGAATATGAAGATATACAAAATTAATGCATTAAGAAGTATTGAATATCTCGAACTTTGTAAAATGATGCAAAAAAGTTGATAATGATATAAGAAGGTATAATTGTGAACTAGCAAGGAAAACTGTGCAAGCAAATAAGTCTCAAGAGTGTAAAACAACATTTTGATATTGGTAGGAAACTTATATCTGCAATAAGAAAAAAAAATGGAACTAATACTAAAAAGAGAGATGACATCATGAAATGAAGAGGAGTTCTATCAAGAATTATATAATAGTAAAGAATAAGTACTTCCTATTTCTACTATATTTTCTGAATTGCACAGGATTTTAAAAGAAGTGAGCCATGCAATGAAGAAAAGAAAAGCTCCAGGTAATGATGAAATAATAATCAAGATATTAAAAGATGCAGATGAAGAAATACAAAAAAATTTGACAAAGTTATATACCAAATGTTTAAATGATAAAAATGTACCAGATGATTGGAAGAATGCAGTATTAATATTAATATTTAAAAAAGGTGATAAAAGAAGATATTAGAAATTACAGACCTATCAGCCTTTTATCAGTTTTATATAAAAATTTTACCAAAATAATTACAACTTATATAGAGAGAACATTGGATTTCAACCAACCAAAAGAACAAGCTGGATTTTAAACATGGTTTTAGTATAGTAGATTATATTCCAGTATTGAGAGAAGTTATAGAAAGGATAAATGAATATGAGTTGTCATTATGCTTTGGATTTGTAGATTATGAAAAGGCATTTTATTCTATAAGCATTTCTTCAGTGATTAAAGCATTGGATCATCAAGGTATAGACCCAGGATATTCTCATATTTTAAAGAATATTTATAAAAATTTATCAGTAATAATTAGATTACATAATGATACTAGAAAGATTAACATTAAGAAGAGTGTAAGACAGGGTGACTCCATATCTCAAAACTTTTTACAGCAGAGCTGCAAGAAGTATTTTGTGGATTAAAATGGGAAGCTAAAAGAGTAAAAGAAAATGGAGATTATTTAAGTCATTTAGATTTTGCAGATAATGTAGTTGTTTTTGCAAATAATGCTTCAGAGCTTCAGGAAATGTTGCAAGAGTTATTAGATCAAAGTAAATGAGATATTTATTTTATATAGCACGATGTTTATGAATTGTAATAAACTAAAGATCAGCTTTTCAAGCTAATGCACACGCACTTTATGAATCTTAATAATAAATGAATACTTTTACTTCCAACCCAAGATAAAGCCTTCGTGAAAGAATAGAATGAATCCATGTATTCTTTCAACCCAAACACTTAAGTATGGGCAAATCTTAAGCACTGGAAATGAAAGCATGAAGATAAACCAATCACTTTAAATTACTTTTTACTATATCTGAATGCTAGAATTTATGATACATCATTCTTAAATGAAACTAAACATATGTAAATGAGATAATTATTTTATATAGCGCGATGTTTATGAATTGTAATAAACTATAGATCAACTTTTCAAGCTAATGCACACGTGCTTTATGAATCTTAATAATAAATTAATACTTTCACTTCCAACACCAGATAAAGTCTTTGCAAAAGAATATAATGAATCCACCTATTCTTTCAACCCAAACACTTAAGTATGGCCAAATCTTAAGCGCTTTCATTTCCAGTGCTTAAGATTTGCCCATACTTAAGCATTTGGGTCAAAAGAATAGGAGGATTCATTCTATTCTTTCGCAAAGACTTTATCTTGTGTTGGAAGTGAAATTATTCATTTATTATTAAGATTCCTAAAGCGTGTGTGCATTTGCTTGAAAAGCTGATCTTTAGTTTAGATCAAAGTAAGAAAGTGGGACTAAATGTAAATGTTAAAAAGACTAAAGTAATGTTCAATGGATTTTCTCAGAAGATGAAAATAAAGATTGATTATGATGACTTGGAAGAAGTTAAAAATTACAAATACCTTGGTCAGATTATTACTACAGATGGAAACATAATGCATGAAAATAATCATACAATTAAACTTGTTTGGAGTGCTTTTGGTAGAAAAAATAATTGAACTTGCATTTTTAAAAACTTTTGAAAGAAAGTCTGCAGATGATTATTTGATTAACTTTGTAACAGGTTGATATTTTCTATTTGTTATCTATAGTGGCAATTTTTGTTACTCTTCAACTGTTGATTTTAATATTTCACTGTTATTCTATACTAAAACTCAATAAGTTGGACTCAGTTTTTTACAAATTTATGTTTATAAAAAAAAGCATTTAAAAAAATTGTATTTTCAGCTTGCATATATTAAAAAAATAATAATAAAGTGAATATGTAATAGAAAGTACTTTTTTTTATCATTGAACAATGGGAATGAAAGAAATCAAGTATGCAAGTCCAGAAAACTAATGAAATCTTTATTGACTGAAATTTATTTTTATAATAGGAAGGAATAAATCTATAGCCTTGATAAATCTATAAGTTTTTGTTATAAAATATTAATTTTTCTTTATAACTTTTAGAATATCTCAAAAGATCTATCAGTGATCAGTTTAACCAGGCACAGTCATTGTACTGGCTGTGATTTTCTTTGTTAACATTATGGTCAAATTTATTAATTTCCTATTTTTAAAAATAAAACATGTAAAAATAAAATCGAAGTGTATACATGTATGATTTGGTTTTAAATAATTGTTATACACTTATTGTGAAAAAATAATCAAAAATATTTACTACACAAAAAATTATAGTTTTTATTAATCCAAAATTTTTTTCAAAATAATCTTGCAAATTGGAGACCAAAGAACCAAAACCATCAAACATGTGGAAGCTGAACTAAATTATTTTGATCTTTACCAATTATTAAAAAATACTAACATCTTCAGATTTTTTTAAAACTGATATATCAATATTATGTTAATTTGAGTTTTTAGCATAACATTTGTATGAACACTGAAAAACTATGTTAACAGTTGTTACAGAAGGTGATTTAAAGCAGAAAAAATTACCAGTGTCATCTACAAGCAAATAACTGCAATATCACTTCTAATAATAGCATTAATAAAAGCACTTAATTTGTTTATAGATGTGTGATATATCAATTTTATATTAGTAAAAATACTTTTACTTTTTATTTAAAATTGTCTAAAATATTATTAACAAAACTATGCCATATGCCTTCCTCTTATATTGAAATTATAGCATTACTAAAATATTAAAGTATATTCTCTATTGTAGTGTTTTTTACATGATATCTTTATATATGAAATTATAATAATGCATAAACTGTACTGGAATTAAATACACCTGGGTCTCTTTTTATGTGGACTTATTTAACATGATTTTGAAGTTACACGATTCGTGTTTCACTGGAAGTTGAAATCCGATAATGCGCTATTACTTTAAATAATAAATTTCAAGCACTTACATTATATTGAAAGTAATAGCACATTATTGGAATTCGACTTTCATCTTAGTAATTTCAATATTTCCAGTGCTTTATCCTAGAAAGATTTTATGCAATAATGAAATTAAAATCATGATTTCCACATTTTATGTATACACACATTAAATTTTACAAGATTATAATGTAAATTTGTTCAAACATTGTGCATGTTAATTTTGCATTTTAAATCACTTTCTGTTTTTGCTTTTTAAAAAAGAACATAATCAATTATTAATCATTTAGTGTCCACAAGTTTATTTTTAAAAGGTAAGTAATAGCAGTGGTTCAATTAAAATTGAAAATTAAAGACAAAAATAAGAATTTAATTTTTAGTTGTTAGATTAATTACTAATTACGTTGTCACGAGAAAACCATTAATACAATATGAGAGTAACGTTGGCACTAGTTGTATTTTCTTTTGTGAAGAATGTGTTTTTTTACCAGTTTGCAAACGAACCTGTTTAACGGCAAATAGCGATAATAATTAAAATGTGTATAAAAAAATGTAAATTACTGTAAATTATGCATAAAAATATATTGTTTTGAATAAAATTAAATATTATAGTTAAAAAAAGTTTGTCTTGTATCAATTTTTTTCAAATTTGAAATTTTTTATTAGTCATATTTTATTTCCTTATTTTTTTTTTGCGCGAATTTTAAAGTAATTTTACATTGGTGCTTTGCTTTTATGTGAATTTTGAAAAATCACAGACTACATCCCCCCTTTTCAATGTAAGTTACATCTATTTTTAGCAATTTCGTTTGCGCGTGTTTTCTGAGGAACCTATCTATCGCGTAAAACGAGACCCAGGTGTACAACAAATATCACACTCCTATCATTAAATTTTTAACAGCACTACTTGTATATTACAAAACACTGCTGCAAAATTTAATGGTAAGCAGTGTGATATATTATTTTTTCTGGCTAATCTAAGTTGATATATGCTTAGCAAACAGCAATCATAAGTACATTTGTTTAATCTCCTAAAAAAATTGAAAATATCATATATCTACCATGCTAACATAAACAAAGAACTTATGGATCCAAAATATAGTTTAATATGAATTGGAACATTCAAATAAGCTTTCAGGAATGGAACTCTTTATTCTAGTTGCTGAAGAACCATATATTATTGAAAGCTTGGATAATTAAAGAATACTTAGTAGTGTTGTCTTTATATGCAGTTGTTCAGACTAGGAAATTTATCAGTGAAGACTTTAGATTTAAAACTGGTTCAAAATCTTCACTGAAAAATCTGTGAACCAAAACTAATTAGGAGTTGTTAAATTGAGATTTTTCATTTTTAGTATACGTTAATAGTTTTTTTTTAAGACTGAATTTTTAGAAATACAACAATACGGATGTGACACGTGACAGTAATATAAACTCACCCATTAAACGTACGTTTAAAAAAGTCTTTATGATCAATCAATCTCTAAAGAATGGTTGTCACTATAAGGGTTTAAATAACTATGTAAAACTTTATTCATTAATGCACAGAAGATTTTATTGTTAAATCACTATTTAGAAACAGTTATTATATTGAGTGAAATATAGTAAAGCAAATTCTAAAAAACGTATTAAATTACCATGGAATGCCTATATACCATTTAGTTTTAATTCATTTGTTAAAATAACTCTTATTTAAAATAAATTTTATTTGTTTTGCCTTTTTTATATTAAGAACATTGCTGTTGTTTGTATGTTATTATGATGATATTAAGTGTTAAAACTAATATAAAAAAGTGTGATTTCGTTTTGATTATAGGTTAGAATGTAAATTGAATATATTTTATTATCAAAGACCAGTTATCAGATGAAGAATATATTTCATCAATAATATAATTTGTCGCTGGGAGATTATATGACATTTGAGTATAGAGCTGAGCTATTCGTGGATTTTTAATAGCTCTTGCGAGTTTAAAATTTGAAACCAGTTGTCAGATTAAGATATATTTTATTAATAGTAGAATTTCTCGCTAGGGAGAGTATATGACGTTTGAGCACCTGAAGTAATGGTGTTGAGCTGTGATTCATGGATTTTTAATAGCTCTTTGCATCTGGGTAAAATTTCACTCAATATATATATATGAACTCGTAGCATTTATATTGTAGGTTTTTATTAGTTAATAAAAAAAATAATGAGTAATTTATTTTTTGGTTATTACTTTGTTACATCACTTGTAAAAAAAAAAAAAACTGATTATAACACTTTTAATCACTAGTCCATCTTAAATCTTTTTTTAAAAAATATTTTCAAATTTGTTCTAAATGAAAAGTTTCAAAGATAATTTCATCTATATTTAAATAAACTTGAATTAAAAATATTTCAACTCTTCTTTAAAATTTTTCACGGTTTTAATTCCTGAAATTAAATGAATGATATATATATTTTGTGCGCGTGTGCTTGACTAACGATTTTTTGATTAATTTATTCTTTGATTAATATGGGGTTCTATTTTATATATATTATTGTGAAAACTGATTGTTTGTTCATGTTACAGACGATTTCTTCTATTGATCTAGTAATTCATTCTCCCAGGATGCAATTTAATAAAATTGTTAATAGCATGTGCAACTGATTTTTCTCTTTAGATTATTAAACGTGTAAAGTGCCACTTGAGAGCTTGAGAATTAAAAATCAGGAATCATTTAGAAGATTATTCGCGAACTTCCTTTTCTTTGCAATTCAGTGTTCATCTTTTTAGCAAGAATTGTCTTATGAAATATAAACCTTTTATTCAAAAGAGAATCTTTCTGTTAATCTCTTGCAAAATTAGAGGATTAAAACTTGTTGTTACAAAAAAAAAAAATCTTGCTTCAGTCAAGTTAATGATCTAAAACAAAATGAAAATGAAAATAATATATATATATCTTTGCTTTTATTATTAGTTGGCTATGTAATTAGCTTACCCGTCTAAATATTCTATAAAAGAAATGATTTGAATGGGCGTTTTCCTAATGAACCAGATATCAGTTTAAATTGTGGAATTACAAAAAAAAATAAAATAAGAAATTTCTTATCAAGAGGGAAAAATTGATCGCAGAACAAGTAGGTAAATTGTTTTTACCTCAAATTCATCATCAACATCGTTTTCACTCATTATCGACCCACTCCAGGATGAAGATCTCTCCAAGTTCAATCCGTCTTCTCCGATTTCTAATTTCTCTGCCTCACTTCACCTCAGTATGCATCCTTATTTCATCCATCCATCTCACATGTAGTATCTTTCTAGGTCTTTTACAGTCTCTTGGAATTCAGTTTAAAATTTCTACTGTGAGTGTGTGTAATGTTTTTTTTTTTAAGAAAAAAATAGATGAGTGGTTTATTGCCCAAGGAGGTCTTAAGATGGTCAAGTATAAGTAATGACCATTGGGCTGCAATCCGTGGGATTTTAGCTTTCGAATACATACTGTACTCAACTATGCAGGTCTTCTTTTCATATGTTACTGTGACCAGTTGACATGAAAGTATATTGATCTAATGTTACCCATAAGTTTTGATTTATTATATGTCACAATCTTATGGAATTATATAATTTTCAGATATTTTGTTTTTTTAATTTTAAAGTCTTTTAGCATTGGTCTTAGTTTTTTGAAGCAATAATAGTTTTGGTAAACATTTAATATGCACTCTGGAACATTTGTTGAAACTTGGGGTAATCATCAAACCACTACTGAAAATATTAAGTGATAACTTTTTGTTATTGTTAACAAATGAAAATAAGAAAAGTAATGTGTTATATAAAAAAAAAAAAAAAGAAATAGAAATAGAACATGTTATGTGTACTTTTTTATATATAAAAATGATACAATTGACAGACTAAAAAATTTAGTAATTTAATTTTGACTTAGCGACTGCAACCAGTGTGTGATACTGAAAGAAATCTTCATATATTTTGATTTAATATAATTTTTTTAATTGAACAGGTATCCATCTGAATATCTTCCTAGGTATGTCTATATTTTACAAAAATCAAATTAGTTTGAAATTTTTGTCATATAGTATAAGTTTTATGTCATTTTTTAGGGTTTAGAAGTGTCTCATATTGATTGCAGTCTGAATGTAAATAATTTTATTTCTCCAATTTTTTAACCTATAGTTTTTAAAAAAAAAAAAACAACAAATATTTTAATATTTTTTGTAAGTAATGCTTACAAAAAAAAAAAAAAATCAAATGAATTTATTATAAAAGTAGATCGTTGTTTTTTTTTTAAAACAGCAATGCATTCAGTTAGAAGTTATTCTAAACAAAACTAATTTTATTTTTCCATTATTTACAATTTTATGGTTATATATTTTTTTATTACAAATATTATAATACTTATTGTGAATAATGCTCATAATTAAAGAAAATCAAATTTGGAACAATAATTATAACATAAAATAATTTTCTTAAGAATGGTTTCAAATACAAATCGTAACATTTGCATTATAATTCACATTGCAACTATTACACCAATAAAGAAGAAGAAAAAAAACATGAATCAATAATATAGATATGAATTTAGTTGTACAAGCAACTTTTTAAAAAAAAAAAATGAAAATTACAAACACAAAACAATATTTACAAAGTCTCCTCACTGGCGACTAATTGCATGTAGAATTTTTTTAAATAGAATTTTGAAATATAGTCATTCTAGAGAGCAAATGATAAAATGTTTATAGAGAACTTTTTTCTCACATTTACAAGATGCAAGTGCAATGTTTAAGTATGTTCCTTGCTTACAGGTCATGAGTATTGAAATTTAAGATGTATGTAGAAAAAGAAAATAAAAATTGTCCCAATTCATGTCTTTATCATTTCTACTATTTTTTTTAAAAGAGTAAGTACACATGAAATAAAAACATTTTAACATGAAAGGATGCTCCAAACTTGACTTTTATCACTTCAAATCAAACAGCAAAGTGTTTGAAGATTTTTTCCTACAAATAAAATGAAAATTCTTATCATCTTTATTATTAATATTAAACTATATGTTGCTTAAGGGGGGGGGGGATCTACTATTTATTTTTCAAAACCATGCAATGTTTATATTAATATTTTTAATCCTATGGGAAAACAGCCCAGGGTTTTTTTTAAGATTTTATAAAACTAAAATATATTGATTTATTAGTTTAAAAAAATCTGAAGAAGTCAGTATTCTAAAACTAAAACAAACTACAAATGAACTAAATTCCATATATCATGACATTGATTGGTAATGAACTTCTCTTTTAATTATTGTTAATGATGTACATAAAAGCAGTATGTTTTTCATAGTTATTTAAATATCTATGATTATTTTTACAAAATATTTGTATAATAATTATTTAAAAATAAAAATATACACCCATTGTAACAAAGGAAACTAAGTTTGGTAATGGTTTGCTAAACATAGTAGTGTGGTACTTTTGTGATATTTTAATAATTATAAATACTATTTTAAATTTTACAACAAAATTTCATAGATTTATAATGACTTAACATTATTTTGATTGTTTTACAAAAGAACTTTGATCAACAAAGATTTTATTAATTTTATTTTTTTAATCAATTATCATCCAGTAAAAAACAGTTAATTGATCTTATTATGATCTTCACTTTATATATTTTGTGTATATTTGCAAAATTCAAATATGATTTTTTAAGGATGTTTTTTTGTTTATAATTCCATATTTCTAATAAATCAAATATAATTTATTGATTCATAATAAAAGCTTTTAATACCAAAATAAAATGTTGAATTCAAATTTACTCTAGGTGATGATACATTAAAGATCAGCCTATCAAACTATTGTGCATGCGCTTTTTACGAGTGTTAATAATAAATGAATACTTTGACTCCCAACACAAGATATAGTATTTAGGAAAGAATAAAATGAATCCACTTATTCTATCCAACCCAAATGCTTATATATGGGCAAATCTTAAGTACTGGAAGTGAAAGTGTGAGGATAGACCACTCACCTTAAATTACTGTTTACGATGTCTGAGTGAATGACGTCGGCGAAATTATCTAGAATTTACTAAACATCATTCTCAAATGAAACTTAGACATATGTAAATACGCATTTGTTTTATATAGCACATGTTTATAAATAGTAATACATTAAAGATCAGCCTGTCAAGCTATTGTGCATGTGTTTTTTACGAGTGTTAATAATAAATGAATACTTTGACTCCCAACACAAGATATAGTATTTAGGAAAGAATAAAATGAATCCACTTATTCTATCCAACCCAAATGCTTATATATGGGAAAATCTTAAGTACTGGAAGTGAAAATGTGAGGATAGACCACTCACCTTAAATTACTGTTTACAACGTCTGAATGAATGATGTCGACGAAATTATCTAGAATTTACTAAACGTCATTCTCAAATGAAACTTAAACATGTGCTATATATAATAAATGCTTATTTATCTAGGTGATGATGAAAAAGCATTGAAATGCAGAAGAATAAAAGAATTGACGTCTGTAAAATGAAACATTTATATTTAAAACATCGTCCAGTAGGTTCTAGAAGTTTTTAAGTTATATACTTTTTGCACTGGCTTTAAATTCATTTTTTGTCAAAACATCATTAATTTTATTTTGCTTATCACACAATGTAATTTAGTTTGTCTGTTGAGTGGTGGATTCAAGAGCTAAGGGTCCCTGCATCATAACATAGTATTGTCACTTCCGGTATTCAAATGTCATATGATCTTCTGAGCAACAAACCATTTGATTATTTTTTACGCTTATCCAGAAATGAGTTTTATGGCAGCAAGAGTAATTTGCATCTGTGCAACTTTCTTTAATTATTGTTACTCAATAAGAAAAAAATAAAAATTTATCTTCTAACACAAGTGGAAAACAATCTTATATATAAAAAGAATTAGCTATCATTTTATTTTTAAAAGTGTTATATTGCAATATTATTTTATCTAATTCTCGTATATTCATTTAATTTTCAATAGTTTTTTTATATAATTATATTTTAAGAATCTCATTTATTATTGCAGGTTTTTTTTTCTAAAGTAGAAATAAAAGATGATATACGCATTTTTGTTCAACATTTTCTTTTGAAGTTAGAAAATTGATTTTCTCTAAAATACATATTGTTTTATTTTTCATTATAAAAACTCATTGAATTTCTTTAGAGTTGTTTATTTTGGTTGATGGCAAAAAAATATTAAGAATAATTTTTATGAAAATGATTTTTTTTATTTATTTTATTTTTAAATGTTGATGACATTTTTATAAGATATAAAAATATATCATCAATTTTATAAATAAATTATAAAAGTAATGTCAAAAAGAAGGTAGAAAGACATTTATTATTAAAAACTAAAGTTATACATATCTAATTGTATTATTCTTTACTGCAACTATTTTGTTGATGTAAAGATCTTACTATCTTTTCCGGAAGTCTTTTTTCTCTCTCTCTTTTTGTCTTTTCATAAAAAATTATATTTTGGTATATATGTAAGTTTATTTTAACAGTAAATGAGGGAAATTTATAAATATTGATGCTATGTATTCGATTCATTATGGGCTCAGGAGTTTGATAGGATCTAAATTTAAAATAATAATAATAAACAGTCGTACTATGATCAACAGTCATTTATCATTCTAAAAATGATCACTTGAATATTTAATTGTTGTTAGTTTTCCATAATGAATTTATAAAAAATATAATGAACCATTAAGAATTTGTGCACACATTGAGTTAGAGGAGTGGGCACAAGAACTTAAAGATTACTGGATGACTCTCAGCTAAGGAAAGTATTAAAAAAAACGACAATAGATAGAAATGTTGAATTGAATGAGCCATTGGGTGCTCTATATCACATAATAATAATTATTATTTTTTTCACATGTCAAATGCATTGACCGGGAAACGAACCTGAGCCTGCTGCTTGGAAGGCTGCTATGCTAACCGCTAGGCCATCAACGCTTGTCACATAATTATTTATTTAGACAGTTTTATACAAAACATGCCAAAAAAAAAAATGTTAAACATTTAACACAAATCGATTTTTCAGTTTTTTTTAATTTAAATCTTTAAAATGTCTTATTAAATAATCTCTTCCCAAAATTGTAACTGTTTTGAATAATAAATGCTGAATGCAAATAGGATAAAAAAGAGTATATTTTGATAATTGTTACGAAACTAATTATATAACAGTTCCTATTTATATTACTCGCCATTTTATATTTATTTTATATATATCAGTATTGCTAATATTTTTTCATTTCAATGTTTCACATTTTTCTAAACTTATTAGTAAGAGGGATTTTTTTTTAAACTTTTATTTTATGTTTAATTTTTTAAAAAAGATAAAACAACAATTATAAACAACAAAGGATTCGCTTTTACTTGTAAAGTTTTCTTTATATCTATCAAATTAAAAATATTTGATGATAGATATTACTTTTTTGATTGTACAATAAAATGAATAAATCCTATTTTTTAGTTTTGGGCTAGACTATATTAAAGTTATCTAATATCAGATGTTGTTTGTTAATTATTGAGTATTCTATGTGAAAGATGTTGGATTATAGATAATAGTTTCTGTTTGATTAACAATGTATTCAATTAAAGATATTAAATCAATCTAAAACTACACGTAATAGATGTTACTGCTTGGTTCTATAGTATTTCTATTTAAAAATATTCAGGGATAGATATTATTTCTTTATTATCAAAATACTGTGCTAAATATATTTGATAAAAGTTATTTCTTGGTTTTACAATACTGTATATTAAAATAAAGTTATTCAATAATAGATATTATTTTTTGTTATTATAATATAGTGACTTAAAGGTATTTGATAATAAAGATTATTTTATTCTACAGTATATTGTATAATTTATGTCATCATCATCATCACCATCATCAACCATTATCAATCCACTACAGGGATGAAGATCTTTCAAAGTTCAAACCATCTCTGATCTTTAGCTTCTTTTCTCCACATCACCCCTGCACACTTTCTTATTTCATCCATCCATCTCACAAGTGGTCTCTCTCTGGGTCTTTTACAATCTTTTGGAATCCAGTTTAAGATTATTATATTATTTTAAATCAAATAAAATCTTTTTTTTTTTTTGTTTGAAATTTTTCTCTAATATTAAGACCATTGAAGCTTATCCACAATTTTTTTAAAGGATTTTTAGTGTTTTCTTCAAATTAATTTCTCCTGTTGTTTTTATTAGACTCATTTAGCTGCTGAGTTTGAGTGCTATGAATTTGATTGATAGGCCAAAAGCATGCTCAGTTAGATATTGAAAGTTTAAAACAAAATATATTTTTTATGAGTGGGTAAAACACTTACTACAGAATTACAACTTAAGAGAAGAAAAGAAGTAAACAATTATAAAAAAAAAAGCTTAATTAAAAAAAAATGATAATTAATGCATAAACATTTTATTAAAAAAATAATTAAAAAAAGTATTAACATGTGTGTAAATATAGTGTATAATAAAAGTATTTCAATTTCTGTAATTAAAACAAAAAAACAATAATGTTTAAATTTACAATAACTATTTTAAAGTTGTAATTATAAATTTATTTAACGCACCATTGCACCATTCATTACGTAAGTAATATTTACTAAGGCAATAAACCTTTAAGCATGTGCGCTTGAAAATGCAAAGGTAGGGACCTCTACAGGTCTTAACCACAAGCTGCGAAGGTAGCAACCTCTACAAGCCTTAACCACAAGCTTACGCTTCCAAAGCGTAAGCTTGTGGTTAAAACCTATAGAGGTCCCTACCTTCGCATTTTCAAGCGCACATGCTTAAAGGTTTATTGCCTTAGTAAATATTAATAACTATTTTGAATTTAATAAATTGAATGAGGTTCATATTCTATAAAATTATGGTTAGTTAAATTAAAATGAAGTATATAGAAAAATATATAATTAACATAATGTACATTTTAAATTTTATTTTTAATGCTCTTTGTTTTTATATCAGTGTTTTTTTTTTCAGATTTTTTATATGAACTGTAAAAAAAAAAAATTAAATTTATGACTTACCATTTAGTTATTTTTTTTTTACACAGTACAATCGTAATTTAAAAATTAAATCAAAAAGTGTAATATACAGTTGGTTGTCATAGTTTTAGTATTGTAAGTTGGTTAATCGTTACTATTATTTGTACATACACTGATAGGCTTCTTTTTTTTTTTGAGGGAAATTAAAATTTCTATAGATACAAAAGTATTAACTTAATATTCTGATTATTCTCTTTTCCTTATTCTATTTGTGATTGTTTTGCTTCATTGTTGGAGCATTGACTAAGCACACTAAGCTACAATTAACCAAAACATGCAGAATAAACCAGTACTTACCCAATGTCTGGAATGTTGAACTTCGCCAGGCAAAAGTGAGCTAAGTTACAGCTAACATACAGAATAAACCTTTACTTAGCCAACATATGAAATGTTGAGGCAAACCAGTTGAAAATATTAATTAGAAATTAATTAAATAAAAATTGCTTTAAAAGATTATGTAAACATTTTTTGACCTATTTTTAATGCACTTAAATTTTTTATATAATGAAAGTTTATTTTTAATTATATCCTGAATAAAATTATTATTATCATAATCATCACATTTGTTTATATTTGCAATGAAAACTACCTTTATCTATAGTGTGTCAAATTCTATTTTCAGACAATCAAAATTGTGTAACTAAGCAATTTTTTTTTCTTATTGTAATTATAGTTTATTATTGTATAACATCCAAATGTTTTAATTACAAAATAAGTAAATCTTGCACAGTATTGGGTGAATTACTTTGATAATATTGATATCCTATTATAGAAATAGTTTTACAAAATGGCCACCATATTAAAAAAAAAATCGGATTTTTTTTTAAAGATCTCTATGGTGAATAGTTGATTATTAATTTAATTAGTATATACAAATTCATGGTAATTACCATGGAAATTTTCATATAAAGCTCCTCACATGCGAGGATGTTTATGTATATGTAATTTTTTAAAACAATAGCTTTAAAATATGGAAAATTAATAAATAATGCCTATATTATTTTATTAAATATTAAAATTGTAAACTACATAACTTTTTTTTATTAATGTTCTGAGATGTGAAATTGACATCAAATACTTGGAAGATTATTTGAAAATAATTGCAGATTACTAAAAATAACAGTGCAAATGAATGACTGTAAAAGCAATGACTGTAATCAAATATCTTTTGATAAATTAAAGATTGTAATGATTGTTTAAGTTAATCAGTTGGGTATAATACTTAAAGTAGAACAAACTTTAATGGAACTTTTTTAAGACTTGTATATGTTTGTAGTGTTAAAATTTAGTGTTTGCCTGAGATACTAAACATGGAATTATACTTTCACTATGAAAAAGAGTAAAAGAAGTTAGATCGAGTGCCAAAGCACGAAACCATGGTCAGGGGTTTGGGGAGGGTTTCTGACAGAGATATTTTAAATGCTTTCTCTGCCTAAGCATTTATCGCAAAGCTTGTTGAGGAATTGGCAGTCCTCATTGTTTATAACTTACAAGCTTAAGAGAATAGGGTCATATGATCTATGATTCTTATTTTGACTATTTAAAAGAAGTTTGTTCAAAATCCAGTGACTTAGAAAAAGAAAAGATCTATATAGAACAAACTCTTATAAAGAATGGTTATCTATCAGCTGTCATTAAGAAAACCTTAAACAGACAACAAAATGAACCATCAAAAGGAAAACAATTATTGATACTGTTAGGCATCCATACATACCAGGAATAGCAGACAAATTAAAGAAAATCTGTAATCAGTATAACATCAGAACAGCTTTCCAGAGCCATACAACGCTATGAAATATTTTAACATCTATGAAGCCTAAACTTGGAAATGCTGACAAGCAAAAACTGTATCTATGAAATAATAAGTGAATGTAGAAGAATGTATAAATACAATTTATCCAAACCACTCCAAACACCTTTCAGCAAAACTTTATTTGTACATATACATACACCTACATTTCGACTGACCTGCAGTCTTCTTCAGAGCTATGAGAGCTATGATATAATGAACAAAATAAAATACGTAGGTGTATGTATATGTACAAATAAAGAGTTTTGCTAAAAAGTGTTTGAAGTGGTTTGGATAAATTGTATTTATAGGATATTATGGCAAAATAAAGAAAAGTGTGATTTTGGTAATATTTAGAAGAATGTATATTAGTAAGACCAGGCATCCCATTAAAAAGTGATTGCAAGACCACAAACTGATGATTAGAAAAGAGAAAATAGATGTGTCTAAAGTAGAAGATTATATATTACCAATAATTAGGAAAATTTAAAAATATTTAATAGAAAGGAAAAGATACTAAGAAGAAAATTCAACAAAGCTGTTCACATGATAAAGGCAAAGAATTTCATAAGTCAACCTAGTGTGATTATAAAACAGGCAAAACTCACTATACACAAGCATAAGAGATGGTGGTCATGTGATGTTTATTGGCTTAGTGTGAATATACATAATGTTTGGAAAATAATTAACTTTGCTCTTAGGGCAAAGTAGAGAAATCAAGAGGACCCTCATACATAAGTATATGGCATTTCTACTGACTGTTACCTTTAGCAAAATGGCTCAGTTGGTTGGAGCATTATCTTAAAAAATTCAATATCCAAGAATCTAAAGGTTTATGTTCAATTCCCATGATGTTACTGTAATTAATCAGAGCAGCAACATCTGAAGAAGAGAAAAGACTAATGCCATTCAAACGTTATGTATATATTATTAACCGGTGTGCTGTTACAATTGAACGTAATTGGAAAAGTTAAATAAAGTTATTTTTTTCTATAGTCATTCAATATTTAATATTAAATGATAGAAATAGTTCAACATATAAATGCAATTAAAATTTAGTGTTGTAAAAAATGAAAATTTTCTGAAGGAAAGAAATTACTTTTCGAAATGATTTATTTTCAGAAAAAAGAATGAATTGTATTATTTTCATATATATATCTCTTTAAAAAACATACCCATCCATTGTCTCTACTGTAAGCATTAGTGCATATAATTTACTTTGAGGCATTCATTTATTGTTTTTGACTCTACTTCTTAACTTGCAAACATTCTACTAACTAATATAGATGCACACATTTTAATGGGTTTTTTTTTAAGCTTCATTTAATGAGAAAACTTGTACAGTTTCTGATTGTTTTCTTTTTTTAGTTTTGTTTCTGATATTAAAGTCATTCCTGTATTATACATTTGAATCTGTATTATGATTGTTTTCTGCTTATTTTGGATTCTGTAGATCATCATTTTCTATCCAAGTTCAATATATCTTCTTCAGTCACTAGTCTCTTTTCTCCACATCACCTTAGCCACTTTCTTATTTTATCCATCCATCTCACACATGGTCTCTTTCTAGGTCTTTTACAATCTCTTGGAATACAGTTTAAGACTTCAACTGTTCAAATTTTATCATTTCTTTTAGCAATATGTCTAGCCCAACCCCACTTCAGTTTCTTAATTCTCTCAATGATGTCACTAAGACCTCTTTGTTCTCTCACACATGTATTTTTATAGATATGCTTCTATTTTTCTAAAAGTCTCGAAGTGTCTTTTTATTAGCATATCAGTTTAAATTAGGAAAACAAACCTTATCATTAAGTGTTAAACATTCGATGTGATAATACAAAACTTCAAATCACCCAATTTAATAGTTGTTTTTTTTTTTTATTTAGTTTTTTTTTTTATAAGTGTTATAGCATCGGCCGGGACACGAATCCACAACCCGGGCAACTGCCAGGCAGTCACACTGACCTCTCAACCACCCAATTTAATAGTTTTTTGGTGATCCAGAAAATTTTGTATTACATAGTCCACTTTAAATGTGATATAGGTTATTTGAAATACTGTCAAGTATATATCTGACCAAAATATTGTGGAATTATTTCATATTCATAAACAAGTTTACTACGTAGTTTCACATTTAAGAATTACATAATAATATAAAATTTATGATTATTATAATGCAAAAAAAGTCTAATATCCAAACGGTCATTATAAGTCTAAGTCGGTATATTTAATATTTGTATAACAAATATAATAACTATATCAAGAAGGTCAGAATATAAGCTAGTGAGCAATACAAGAAATAAAACCCTTCAACTTTATAATAAATCAGTTTTGTGGTCTTTATTATTTAGATTAAAACCAAAAAAGTCTTGGATCAATTTCATACTTATACATGCATTAGGTATTGTCAGAATGTTTGGTATATATTTGTCTGGATTCAAGCTTTTCACAATTCTTCAGTTTTTCACTTGAGAAGCAGTCAACAATCATAAATAAACCTGCTATAAGATTGAGGGATTTTAAAACTTAGATTGATGGCAAGCGATGGTGGTCAGCACAGCCGCCTTACAAACAGTTGTCCCGGGATAGCGGGTTCGCTTCCTGGCCGATGCTGTGACACATGAAAAAAAAAAAAAACTTAGATTGATCTCTAGTTTATAATTAGTTTTTCTTGATGAAATTTAAGTTGTATTTATTTTATCTATTTTTTTTTTTTTTTTATGTTATATATCGTAACGATCAGACTTATGAACAATCCACTGTTCATTTCAATATATATATATATGAATGTATGTGTCTTTAATTGCATATTAAAATTTTATTATTTTTTTAAAATTAAATTATAGTAAGGTTTTAGATAGAAAGTGAACTTTTTTTTTTCAATATCTTTTTTAAAATAAAAAATATTTATTCCTACCAAATATAAAAAAAATAAAAGTTACGTGGTTGTTCATTATGATAATTAGTTAGAATATTAAGCATAATCAAGATTACACACTTTAAGCAAATTTACATTGCATTGATTTAACACTTTCTTGAATTTTGATTGATGACAGCTTTGGACATTTATAGATAGCAGTGTAAGTAAAACTGCATGTACCTGTCCAGGAAGTCAGCATTAAAGCTGAAAGTTAATGGTTTAACTATAAGTCTCAAGTTCTGTAATGCACAAGAGAAGCAGATTGATTTATGAGCTCTGGATTTATTTAAAGTTTTTATTCGGTGTCATAGAAATTCTAAAGTTAGTTTTAAGTTATCACTTTTTACTGAATATTTTTGCATTTAATGTCAGTATAGAGGGAACATTAATCATATGTTGTGTGTGTATATATATATTGTAACAGTATTGAAAATAAGGGTTAATAAGAGAAAACTTGAGGTTACAATCTCCCATAATTTGGTAGCCATTTGTAACATTACATCACATTAGAACTGAATTATGAGGAGATGGGAAAACATTATCATCCCCAAATAAAACAACTATAGAATTAAATATAAAAGGAATGAGCATGAGAGATCAGAACAGAACTAATTATAAGTTTACCAGCATTATTCACAAGTAATAATCATTCATCATCATGAAGGATCAATAAAAATAAATCAACAGTCAATCTTGTGACTGTATTTGAAAGTGGTCCACTATAGACCAGGCTAATTATTTAGTCATTGTCAAACCTAGGGTAGGGATACAAACAATAATTTTCTGGATGCACATATTTAGGTGCTACTCCATCAAAATACAACAATAAGTCAAATAATACCTAATTACTAAAAATATTCTGACCACCATTAATGCTCTGGCCATTTAGTGCCATTAATGTACTGCTCAATTATAATCTAAATTTCTAAAAAATAAATAAAATGAAATGTAATGCATGGATTTTAAAGGATATCCCTTTTATGCCAACCGAGATCATCATCATTTGGATGTCCATAACACTAAACATATATATTCATACTCCATATAACTAACTGTTATGTGTGCATAAATCTAGTTTTGGAAGCAAAAACCCTGTAGACTTAGTTTACTGTGAATAAGAGATAAATAAATACATAAAGCAGCTTATTATAAATCACTTTCAAATAATTCCTACCTATTGTTAGTAAATTGTTTTATTGGGATCATTTAAAAAATCCTAGAACATTAAGCTGTCATGAAATATAAACACAAACTGCAATTTATAAAAGAGGAATTGGATAGAATAAAGAAATTAGACTAAAAAGTATTTTTTAAAAACAATTATTTTATAACTAATTGACTAATAATAAATATAAAAAATGACATAGTATAAAATTTTAAACATTCATTTCATTAAAAAATATATTTTCATAAAAATTATAATCAGTCAGTTGATTTCTATTCATAAATTAACTTTTAATTCATTTAATTCTTTAAAATAACTAAGAGTTGGAAAAACAACATTTTTAAAATCAAAGATAACAATCTGTGATTTAGCTTAATTAACCAACTTTTTAGGAGGAAAAATAAGTGAAGAGAGAAAACATATTGAAAAAAAAAGTACAAGAAATTAAATTTTCTAAAAACTGTTTTATAATTTTGAAGTGAAAATTGACTGGATTTTTTTAAAAAAATCATAATTTAAAAATATTAACTTAATGAAACTATTTAAAATTAACAATTCTTACAACAACAAAAATAATCTTTTTTTTTACTATACATGAAAATTTAGTGTGCACACACACACACAAAAATACCTTTAACCATATTTTTATTTTCTATGGAGTTTCAGTTTTTCTAGTTGAGTTTTCTTTTTGAAGGCTTCTACATATGAACATGATTAATTTATTCTTTTTCTGGTGTGCATTATTTTATTTCCAGGTTAACCTTTTAACCACTAATTATATTATTGGTTGTATGAGGTAAAAATCAAATCTTTTAATTGGCCAACTCACAAACTGAAGACAAAACCTATTGTTAAAACATATTCGCCTATAATATTAAATTCAACTCAGATACGTTTATAAAAAGTATATTACTAATTTTTCAGGTTATGAAGAGAACGAAAGTTCTTTCAAAAATAAATTGCTATTTATTTATTCTAAAATATTCAATTTCGGCAACATAAAAGCTATAATATAAACAAAAAGGTCGACTTTTACGTTATAGAAAAGTAAATATTTTTTTAGTATTTTTACTAAAATCTTCAATATTTTTCGAAAATAATTTTGTTTTTTTATTATTCTCTCTGAAAATAATTTGTAATTTCCATAAATATAATTTTATAATAATTTATATCATGTTCGAAATGAAAATCTCAGCGTTTTTCTTTATTTTCTTTGATCAGGCAGTTTCTTTGTTCTTTCCAGCCAATCAGAATGTCTTTTTCGGCTGAGAGCATGCTAAGAACCAATCACAAGTAATGTTCTTTCTTTGTTTAGGTTTAAATGCGTTTTTTTTATTTTTTACTTGTAAAATAAATCAGAAGAGGGCACCATCTTACAGAACTTTTAAAAACCTATTCAAAACCTATCAAACGAATTTTTTAGCATAAGAACTGACAGAGTTAGAGTGACATCAGATGTCTACGTGGAGCCTCGTAGGAGGCGGGAAAAGGGTTAACAGTAGCAAAACTATCCATTTTTTAAAATAAATCTCCAGGTGACACTAACACATATAGAGACTCATGCTCTTGGTTGAAGACAAAGTTGCAGATTACTTTAAGAGTTAACTTCTCTATATTTTTATTCCAGTGAAAGCAGGTTACATGGAGGAAGATTGTCTAACTTTTAACTGAATTTAGCCCATGGTTTTCATTGTTCAAACCATTTTTATGACTAAACACATAGTATGTTAGAAGCTTGAATAAAACTTCTGCTATTTTAAATATTTTGGTAAAGACTTCTGCTTCTTTCTTCTTTATCAGCTGGATTAATATTTGACTGTTTTTTCTTCAACAGCTAAATTAGGAATATATCTTCTTACCAGATACTTGGGTCTTCTGATTTATTTGCACTACCATTATTTTCTTTCTAGAACAATCTTGTCTACAAGCCAATCACAATCCATCTCTAACATGATCCATCTCTAACATGATAGTTTTTATAACAGCCAATTAGATAATTTTTTATAAACACAATTGTTTACTATTTTTCTCCTTAATCATAGACATTGAAAAACAAGTCAAGAACTTAAATTAACATCATAAAATTGTTGACATTACTTTCTAATTAAAAAAGTTTTTTTTTTTTTTTGCAAAAGGAAAATCAAGATAATTAATTACACTGATTTGATTTTTTGCAATGAAGAGAAATAAAAAGAAAAGAAAAACAACTCTAATTACAAATAAAATTTACCAAAGTATTAAAATCCTATTTTGTTTTTTCTTTTTAAAAATGCTATTAAAAATAAAACTTTATCTCCTTTTTAATGTTAAAATTAATATCTTTGAAATAATTTACAAAAAAGAGAAAATTATTTTTCTCTTAATACATTTTCATAGTTTAAATTAAAACTACTAATTATTTATAATTACTGAAGAGAGAGAAAAAAACAACTTGTTTATATTATTTTATAAATTTTTCTCCCTTTTGCAGTCATTTATAACTCATTAAAATATTCACATATTAAAATCATATTACTATTAAACTAATGTAATGTTTGAGAATTCTCATACTACCATATTGGGCCTTAAAATATTTAATTAATTGAAGATCCATTATAACCATTAATTATTATAAAAAATATGAATGGGAAAATTAAATATTATTTTCCCCACTAATTAAATAATCCTAAGGTACACCTGAGGAACATGCTGCCAATTGTCTAATTATTTTTAATGCATCTATGCAGCCAACTGGTTGCAATATATATTTCTGTGAAACAGTTTTGGATATTTATTTATATGAATGCATGCTATGAAAAATAGACCATTTAGTTATCAATAATTTGTTTTTATCTGTAAACATCATAAAAATGAATGTGTGTGTGTGGTTGAGTTCAATGGCAGAGCTAGCTAATGGGCACTGAATTGAAGTTCATTTTTGTTACTTACAATGTTTGAATGTCACATGACTTGCCAAGTGACAAATCATTTAAGTAGTTTTTCATTTTGGTATATTTAATACTTGTATATGTTTATTTACTTATTTGTGTGTTTATTAATTATGTATATTGCTAATCAATATTTAATCTAGCATTTAATATTTTGCAATAATAAAAACTTGACTCATTGAGATAGTGATTAATTAATGCTACGACAAGAGCCATGTTGTATATTGAATTACTGAACTACATTATCTATAAGCTTATGCCCTAAGCAGTTTGGAACAGTTAATAAAGCATCCATCTTGAGATTGGGAGATCGCAGAATCGATTCTGAGACTTGAAATTTTGGTACTTGAACCTTTTTTGAACCCCTGAGGAATAAAGCCATATGTGTTTTTTAAAATCTATAAGCTGATGTGAACAACAGTCTAGTTATTAGTAGGAATTATCCATAGATTGCAGATGTACAATTACAGAAAAATATTAATGGAAGTCCAGATATAATTGGAATCTGTAGAAATAAAATTAAAAAAAAAGAAATAAAATGTGCATTACCAAATTTGAAATATTGCTAAAAACTTCTGCCTCAGTAGAGATTTATTTCTGAATGTTAGAAGATGTCAAATCAACAACAATCTTTGGGGATTGTGTAAATGAAATTCTGAATGTTCTTTAAAATTTTCAATATAATAATATGAGAATAATTTATGATTACTTTCTCTTATATTTAAATACCTAAAGGTAAAGAGAGGGGAATAAATCATTATTTAGTTAAATAAAAATGAAATAATGAAGAACTTCTGGATGTAACTAACATTCTACCACCAAAGTGACAGTGAAATATAATAGTTCCAATTAAATGATCAAGCTGAGATTTATTTATTTTTTCTCAACTAGGAATCTGAGTATATGAAAAGAAAAATCAAGATATCATAACATTAATGTCTGAACATTTAATATGTTTAAATTACAAGTGTAAAAAAAAGAGATAAGATATTAAATGAATTAATTATTAGTAGTATGATGTTAAATCAGCAACATTTGTGATGACTGAATAAATAAAAGTCTGCCTTTTAAATTTTTTTTTTTTTTACATAGTTATATAGTTTATGAATGCTTTTTCTTTATATTTAAATATATATGTAAAGAGGGAGATAGAAAAAAAAAGACTCTTGAGAGGAAATTAAAACAATTTCTACAGCTGTAAATTTGATAAGATTTTGTGCAAATGTGATAATAATAGTTCATTTAAAAAGCATTTAGATATTTTTGTTTTATTAAGCGAATGAAAGAAAGCAATTTTAATAAAATTTCAGTCCATATATTAAAAGAGATATCACTCCAGTTTTTTAAAAAATATTAGTAGTATTTCAATTTGTAACTAAAAGACAAATATATATATTTTCAGTATTTATGTAAACATTGGCATTAAAATCAGAATTTCTGTGTATTTACCTAGATAAACGTTCATCTATAATGCAATTAGGCAAACAACAAACGAAACTGGTAATTGCAAACTGAAAACATGTCATTTAGTAATAGTATTTTTGTCTGACTTTTATATTAAAAGTTCCCAAATATTTTTTCACAAGTTAATAGTTCTCCTCTATAAAGTATTATATATATTAAAAGATTTTTACAGGCTTTATAGATGTAAACACCAAAGTATAATGGGAATTTTCATGTATTCACCAGATGAATTTCATCTAAAATATAATTAGGAAAATAGTCAATTTTGGCAATTGCAAGTAGAAATCACAGCATTGAGTAATAGTATTTTTGTCTGACTTATCAACTGAAGAAACACAAATTCCTTTTTGTAATATATATATATACCTTGAAAGAGACCACATGTAAGATGGATGGATGAAATAAGAAAGTGTTGGGAAGATGTGGAGAGGAGAAGCTAGAAATCGGAGATGGGTTGAACTTGGAGAGACCTTCATCCTTAAGTGGATTGATAGTGGTTGAAAATGATGATGATGATACACTCACCATATATATTTGGCTTATTTATAAACAAATTTTATCTATAATAAATATTAATATGTTGTTATGCAGAAGCTATGTATGATTTAAAGCCTCACATAAATATTTTCCAACTTACTTTCAGCTTTCAGTAACTCATGTTCATTGATTATCCAAGGTATAATAGACTGTTCTTGAGATGAGGAATACAATGATTACTGCTTATAATGTAGCATGTCAATAATACAAAGCATTTATTAATGTTTATAATGTAGCTGTAAATAGTAAGATGGTCAAGCGTTGATGGCTTAGTGGTTAGCGTAGCTGCTTTCCAAGCAGCTGGCCCAGGTTCGCCTCCCGGTCAACGCATTTGACATATGAAAAAAAAAGAAAAGAAATGGTGAATGATAGTGAAATATTATCACTAGGTTGTATTGTCACATTGCTTATTTAATTCCAGCCTATCTTTAAATGGGGAATTTAATATATATAGACATTTAACAAGTATTTTAAACATTTTGCTGTACACATTAATTGATTATGACGGGAAAAGAAAACAAAATATGTAGGTGCAATTACTAGAAATTAAATGGAAATTTTACTGCCTTCTATTTTACTGAAGTATTAATTGTTCTATGATAATCTTAATTAAAAACACATTTTGCAAAGTTAAATAAATTGTTTTTATAACAAAATTATTAGGTTTATGTATACTGTCACATTACACAACATACCAACATGATCAAGAATATATATTTGGAGTAATATTTAAATTAGTCCTTTTATTGCTATTGCTTAATCTTTCTAATTATTCACTGAACAGAATAATCAACTATTTTAAAATAGTTCACTATTTTCATTATTCCTTTCTGAGTTTCCTTGCTCAATTAGATAAATTCTTTCTCTGCAATAAAAGTTTCGCATTAAGAGCAATTTTAAGATTCGTGTTGTATTTCATTGACTAACTATACTAATTGTATAAAAACTGTGTAACTCAAAAAGATTAGCTCAAGCTTTACTATTTCTAGCTTGAAGAAGTGTTAGAGTATAATTTTTCATTCAGTAGATAAATGTTTTCAATAAAGCAATTGTATAAATTATCACAGTTTTTTTTTTCATATGTCAAAGCATCGGCCGGGAAGCGAACCCGCGACAACAGTCTGCAAGCAATTGCTTGCTTGCAAGGCGGCTGCGCTGACCTCTCGGCTACCGCCGCTTGACAAATTATCACATTTGTTTTATGTCAAGTATATATATAGCAAATCTTATATAAAGTTTTGCCATGAAATCCTTTTTTTAGAAGTCTAATTTTTTTATGAAATGATATAAATTTATTTAACTATATATTTACTTTACGATATTTGAACAGTATAACGAAATGAAGGCTTTGAAATAGACCTCCGAAGAAGACAAGCATTATTCGTAGATCTGTAAAATTATTGAAACGTGATTTTAATGATTATTCTTTCATTATTTATTCTAGCCAAGAATTATTGTTTAGTTTGTAGACCTGCTATCTAAAAAAAAAATCCTAAATGGAATTTGAATCTAGAATCTAAAAAAAGGTAAAAATGTTTGCCTAATCCGGATTCGAACCTATACCATGGAATCGAGGTAGACATGTCTCACTTCATCATGAAACTCTGAGGCTAAAGAGTTCTTCATAAATAGACATAACAGAAGCTTCTTTTTTTTTTTTCAAATCTTATTGCAAATCTTATTCTTAATTTTAAATTTTGATTTCAGGCTGTGGACATTTTTTGTGTGTGTGGTTTAGAAAACAGGAAATGATTATTTTTTAATTGGGAAAAAAAATATTGAAAACACTGCCGTGTATATGTAGCAAGAGATTGACAGATACTGGAATTCGAGCTCCAAGAGCATCCGCAGTTCTGACATTTCCACTGATCCCCACGCAATAAGCTAATTGTTATTTCAAGTAGAAATATTATCCTATGCAGTTTAGCACAGTAACGAAATGTCAAATTCAAAATTTCTGGATCGATTTTCAATTGAGTAAAAAATAAACAAATTTAAGCTTGTAAAGATTGAATGGAATTGTTGTAATCAATTTATCATTTGGGTGCTTGAATGTTTCATAACTTTCCAGTGAAACTAATTATATGAACTATTTGTGTTGTAATTATTAAATCCCTTATTTAATCAAATAATTGATCATTTATTTTAATCACAGTGATTTTTATTTTTGACGGCATTGATTGTATACTTTGGATTTATATGTTCTTTATCTCTTTCTCTCTCTCATTGATACGTAAAAGGGGGATCGGAAAGTAATCAATTTTTTTTTAATATATTTTTAATATAAAAATTATTAAAGAAAAAATTAACATTATTCAATTATATAATCACCATAGTTAATTATAACCTTACTCCAACGATCTACTAAGTTTAGAATTCATTTTATGGAAAAAAAATTTCCTTTGAAGGCAAAAAATGATATTAATCTCCTTTGTATATCATATTGCGAACAGGGGTTTTTATTTTTTATGCTGTGTTCTAAGAACCTGAATAAGTGGTAGTCACTAGGGCAATATTTGGCAAATATAGGATATGGTAGAAGTTCCCACCCTAACTGTCTTCTTCTTCTTCTTCTTCTTCTTCTTCTTCTTCTTCTTCTTCTTCTTCTTCTTCTTCTTCTTCTTCTTCTTCTTCTTCTTCTTCTTCTTCTTCTTCTTCTTCTTCTTCTTCTTCTTCTTCTTCTTCTTCTTCTTCTTCTTCTTCTTCTTCTTCTTCTTCTTCTTCTTCTTCTTCTTCTTCTTCTTCTTCTTCTTCTTCTTCTTCTTCTTCTTCTTCTTCTTCTTCTTCTTCTTCTTCTTCTTCTTCTTCTTCTTCTTCTTCTTCTTCTTCTTCTTCTTCTTCTTCTTCTTCTTCTTCTTCTTCTTCTTCTTCTTCTTCTTCTTCTTCTTCTTCTTCTTCTTCTTCTTCTTCTTCTTCTTCTTCTTCTTCTTCTTCTTCTTCTTCTTCTTCTTCTTCTTCTTCTTCTTCTTCTTCTTCTTCTTCTTCTTTCTTCTTCTTCTTCTTCTTCTTCTTCTTCTTCTTCTTCTTCTTCTTCTTTTTCTTCTTCTTCTTCTTCTTCTTCTTCTTCTTCTTCTTCTTCTTCTTCTTCTTCTTCTTCTTCTTCTTCTTCTTCTTCTTCTTCTTCTTCTTCTTCTTCTTCTTCTTCTTCTTCTTCTTCTTCTTCTTCTTTTCTTCTTCTTCTTCTTCTTCTTCTTCTTCTTCTTCTTCTTCTTCTTCTTCTTCTTCTTCTTCTTCTTCTTCTTCTTCTTCTTCTTCTTCTTCTTCTTCTTCTTCTTCTTCTTCTTCTTCTTCTTCTTCTTCTTCTTCTTCTTCTTCTTCTTCTTCTTCTTCTTCTTCTTCTTCTTCTTCTTCTTCTTCTTCTTCTTCTTCTTCTTCTTCTTCTTCTTCTTCTTCTTCTTCTTCTTCTTCTTCTTCTTCTTCTTCTTCTTCTTCTTCTTCTTCTTCTTCTTCTTCTTCTTCTTCTTCTTCTTCTTCTTCTTCTTCTTCTTCTTCTTCTTCTTCTTCTTCTTCTTCTTCTTATTATTATTATTATTATTATTATTATTATTATTATTATTATTATTATTAAAAGTCATTCTTACAGAATGTGGTTTTGGCACTATCTTATTACAACATTACCCTTTTTGATTGACAAAAGCAGGACATTTGATTAACAATACTTGATGTAGTCACTATAATTGTTTATAGCTGTTGTGCTAGTCTTACTTGTTTCATGAATATTCCACCAAATGCACAACAGAACATTTTGTGGATGAAATCTATCTGAATTGGAATTTTAGTTTGATTTAGAGAAGCCCAATGTTTTTTGCATTTAATATTTTTATACTGCATCCATTTTTTTTGTCATCAGTTATCATTCATTCCAAAAAGGGGTCATTTTGTTGTCTGGTCAATGATGAATTGCAAATCACCCATCTCTGTGCTTTACTGTCTTATGACAGTTCATGTGGCGTCTATACACCCTGTTTAAAAACTTTGCCAACCTTATGTAAGTGATCTTGGACAGTTTCTCTGCTAATTATTGTATGGCTTGTTTTGGATCTGATTCAAGGAACAATTTTAATAACATTATCATGTAGGGTAAGATGTCTTCCAGATCGAGCGCAACCAGAGAAATTAATTTTGTTTTCTTCAAATCTCTTAAGCTATTGCTAATATTTGTTAACGTTTAGAATGTCTCCATTAAGTTGAGCAAATGATTTTGGTAGCCTCAGTAGCATTCTTTTTTTGCTCAAATAAAAACAGCATACAATGATATAAATGCTACTCTTCAACTTTAAACTCCGCCATATTAAATTAAATAATCTTTAAAAAAACAACAACAGATTTTTAAAATAAAAAAGTAATTCTACTATTTAAATAAAAGTCAATTTTAATAATTTATGTTTTATTTAAATGAAAACAATCGCTAAAAATGAACTATTAAAAATAATTGATTATTTTCCAGTCAACCGTATATATATTCTAGATGCAAAAGTTATGTATATATGTATGTGTTTGTTTATATATATAATAAGAGAAGGAAATTATATTTTGCTACAATATCTACAGCCTGAGATTCAAATATGAGTAAAAATTGAGAGCTGCATAGTTGAGGATTTCCAACAAAAAATTATTATTTTTCCCAACAATCATTTATTGGTTAAATCAGTAAATAGCTACATTCCTAGTTAAACTGTAAAACATAAAATTAAAAAAAGCATAAACTTTTATGTATTACGTCATAGGTTCCCCAAATTTTTCAGGCTACAGCCCCCTTTGCAAGACATAAATTTTGTAACATCCCCCCTACCCCCAGTATAACAGTTTTCTGTGTTCAATCTGTTAGATATTTTTGACATAAATAGCAACTAATGATATTGTACCAGGTGATGCATACCCCATAATTCATATGATGCACACAAGATATAACATGATGTCAATGTCATGCATCAGAATAAGGCATCAACATAAACTCAATATCAACAACAAGAAAGAAAAAAAAATTAAAGTTATTTAATTTAAGTTTAAATGAGTGAAATCAAACCAAAATCGATTATATTTCCTGATTTCTCCCTATCCAACACTCTAATACCCTGCTAATTGGTACCATGAAATTTTAGGCAGTATATCTTTGAAAGACTTAACCTAAATCTCACCTTTATGTGCCACTTTCTAGAAGAAAAAACACTGCCAACAAAAAAAAATCAGCATGTCAATAAATTTTCAATAATCACATACAGAGATTACAAAAATAATAATAATAATTTTATGCAAAGTAAGTTTCTCTTTTCTCAAATAGAACAGTGTGTTAAAAGCAAACAACGAACAAATATGTATATATACATCTACGCCTCGACATACACACAAGCATTCCAGAAATTAATTTTGGTAGAACTGTTTTAAAGTAGGAAAATCAAATAATAATTTATAGAAAAAAAAAAATTTGAATAATAAAAAAAATACACTAAAATTTATAGCAACAAGAGGATAATGATAATAAATAAAATAAAATAAAAAGTCTACCATCCAGTTTCCTTCTGGTTTTTTTCCATTAAACATCTCCAGACTTAGTAACTTTTTAAGTGCACTATAAACCATGATAACAAGGTGGTGAGGGCTTCCCTTCTTCACAGCAAAATGTAGGCATTAAGGTGTTTATCATTATCAGTTAGCATCTATGACTACATGACAGCAGTGTAGGAATCTGGCTGGTGCACTAACATTGAGAATTTACTTCATTAGCATTTTAATGATAAAATTTAGGCATTTTTATATTTCTCAGCTTTCTCTAGAAATCTTTATAATAACAACATCAGCCAACCAAGAGCCGATCACACAATTCTGGACAGACTATAATTTGAAGCTAGGCTCAGTTCTGCCTTCTTTCATAAAGTTCTCCACTGCTTTACAACTAGAATATTTCTTTTAATTCAGCAAACCGTTAACCTTCCAGCAAACAAAACATAGCAAGGAAAACAATAAACTCAGAAGAGACCCCCTTATCACCTGCTGAAATCCTTTTATAGTACACCTATAGCAATATAAATTGTGCACCCCTCTTTCACTATTGTAGCCATTATCTCTAATTTCTTGGATAATTGATCATAACACAATTGATATAGCTTTTTACACCTTTTTTCATTTTCCACTCGGACTCTTTTAATTCCTCAAGAAGTTTCATTTTACATATGGTTTTCTAATTTTAATACAATGGAAATAGCTTTTTCTATTTTTACAAAAGATTTAAAAAAATAATCTAAAATATGACAAATTTTTAGATTCTCTCAGCTGATATTGGCCTTAAATTTCTTTATTTTTTTTTTTAAAAAAAATAGTGCACAAGATGATCACTTCTATCTATTAGTAAAATTTAAAATTAGCCACTAATAGAGGAAAAAAAAACATCAAAAATGTGCAAAATATTTACAATTACTTTGACTATCCCCCTTTTTGATGTATTATTGCACAATTTATAAAATAACCATAAAATCGGTAAAATAATGTAAAAATTAGCGGTTTGAGAATGAGTTAAAGCCAAAGATCGGTGTATCCGGAGAAAAGGCTAGACCACCTGAATGAATGCCCCCAAATGCTTCTGAGCCCACTATCACCCCCCTAGAAGTCTTCACTGCCCATTTGGGGTGGTACCACCCACTTTGGGAAACGCTGTATTACCTGGTAGTTGAATAGTCTGGCGAGTTATGTTTTCTCCATTTTTTCCTTTGTTGAAAGATCTGGAGATTTTCCCCCTGCAATGAGCTATTTTAATGCTGTTTAACTCTTTTTAAAACTTATATATACAAGTTTTTTTCGTTCTTACGGATAATTCAACCAATGACGTATTACCCTGAAGGCATATCTGTCTGATGTTGCGATTTTTAAGATAATGTCTCCAAGGTATCTGCGGACACATGTAATCGCTAAAATGTGTCCGCAGATCATGCGAACATGGTACATTAAAAATCGCAAGATTAGACTGATATGCCTTCAGGGTAATACGTCATCGGTTGAATTATCCAGGTCACATGATAAAAACTATTCAAAAATGAAAAAAATCTGACGCAGGTCAGGCAAATACTAAAAAAAAAAATACAAATAAAAATAAAAATGTACATGCATGCGTCAAAATATTATGCTTAATTATAAAATACAGCGCGTAGCGCTGGAATTGGTGGGGGGGGCCTCCGATGTTTTTGATGAGCCGCAGGCTCGGCATACACATATATCAGACATTGTATTACTCTCATAGCTGTAATATTTATAATTGCCGATGGAAAAAAAATTTCTGTATGATATAATTCAGAAATTAAAAATAAAATTAAAACGTAATTCAATGTAAGTTTGAGAATTGTAGAAATATTAACAAATATTTTTTGTAAATAAGTTTGAGAATTGTAGAAATATTAACAAAAAAATTTTGTAAATTTAAAATAAACAAATAAAACACTTTACCCGAATTAATGCGAATGTATATATATTGCTAATTTGTTTTAAAAAATTATTGATAATTATTTACACATTAAACGTAATTCAATGTAAGTTTGAGAATTGTAGAAATATTAACAAAAAATTTTTGTAAATTTTAAATAAACAGATAAATAAAACACTTAAAAATAAAATTAAAACGTAATTCAATGTAAGTTTGAGAATTGTAGAAATATTTACCCGAATTAATGGCGTCCTTGGAGAAAACGTGTTATCACATGCATTTGGTAATTTTAAAAACGTACTGTATATTGCTCATTTGTTTTAAAAAATAATTGAAAATTATTTACACATTAAACATAATTCAATGTAAGTTTGAGAATTGTAGAAATATTAACAAAAAAATTTTGTAAATTTAAAATAAACAGATAAATAAAACACTTTACCTGAATTAAGAGTTCAAAAAAAGTAACTGTGATGCTGTGGATAGCAAAATCACAATAGACAGAACAATCAAAAAATTTCCCAAACCTCTCTACGAATTTTAAATCTCGCGGGTGAAAAAAAAAAAAAATTGATTTTCTGATGGATTAATCATGCCAGTCACTTGGTTGCCATGACAACGTTGTCATGCAAAAATTGATGATGTCTTCCGGAAGGGAAATCGGTAAGTGTAATACATCATTGGTTGAATTATCCATAACTACCGTTTTTTTAAAAAAAACTTTCTAATTGGTTGGTATAAAGAATTAACATTCTTTTGTTTCTTATATATTGCCTATAGTAATAATAAAATCATTACATGCTATTGTATTTTAATAACTTATTTTTTATTTTATAAGCTTGGTTATTTTTATAAATTACATATGTGTAAAAATAGAATCATAAAATTTTATATTATCTTCATTACTTTTTTTAAATTCTGAGTAAATCTGTTAATGCATTTAAAATCAGTAATGTCCTGCATTATTTCCTATGGTGGCAGAGTGGTAGATTCTAGGGTTCAAATATAATGAGAAGTAGGAAGACATGCATTAGATGCAGATGTATGCATGGCAATGGAGTCAAATGGGATGGTCAAGTTTTTATATGAGATATGCAAAAAGCAAAATGAAAATGTTTGGTAGATTGCAATTTATGGATAATAAGAGAATAGCCCAAATAGTAATTATTGGGTTATGAGTAAAGGGCAGGTAACAAGATGGTTGAGAAAGATAGTATGGTGTGCAGAAGATTTGGATAAAGACATTATGTCAATATACTTATACAAAAGGTGAGGTGACTGTGTTAAGAGAATTGTTGAGTGATATAGTGACAAGGAATGGTATAGAAGAATAGATGCATTCATAAAAAATAGGGAGTTGGAGAGATGGAGAACTAGTATGGAGAGTAAAAAGTTTAAATATATATAGAAGTAAACAGAATATTGGGTGTGAGTTAATTTATAATAATAACAAGGAAAGTAGTTTATTGTTTAGGACTCTAACAGGAAGGGAATATACACATAAATGGAAAAATGTGAGTGATTTAATCTGCAAGTTAATTGAATGTAAATACTTGCAAGCAGAAAGGGTACAAATAATGAAGTCATGGAAGAATAAATATAAACAAAGTGATTATATAGAAAGCAGGTTTATAGTTGTTATGCTGGGTTTGGAAAAAGATAAGGGGGATTTAGATATAAAGGCCATGGAGTTGACAAAGATTATGTTGTGGAAATGGGCTGGAGCAGGAAAAACTTAGGGTAAGGAAAGGAAAGGGAAGATAAAGTGGCTAATAGGTTTCTGGGCATAGTGGCTGAGAGATTCCTAACTCTGAGAAAGGAGAAGTCATAGTGCATCACATCATAATTTCCGGATCACAATTTCAAATCTATCACTTCCTGTGCTTAATCTTCTAATTAACTCTCAGCAATAAACCCTTTGATTATTTATTTATTTATAGAATTGCAGTTTTTATTTTGTATCCATATCTATAATATGCGTGACAGATTCTTTGCCCAAGGCAAGTTGGGGTAACGAAATAGTAATGTACTCTGGCAAAAGGCTAGGCCTTGATCATCATTAATGATAGTTTTCTGTCATTTGTCACTCTCTTGACACATTCATTCTCTCAAATTTGGAAACATGATTTGATATAGAAGCAAAAATAAAGTCTGCTTTTAACTAGATTTTAAACTCAGATTAAGGTTTTTATCTTTTTTAAAATCCACTAGACTAAAACAGATTTGCCTATCTTTTCACTGCATAATCAATTCATTAGACAATTACAGCTATTTCCATATGTCATAGCATCGGCCGGGAGGCGAACCCGCAACAACCGTCTGCAAGGCGGCTGTGCTGACCTCTCGGCTAACAACGCTTGACAATTACACCTATTTCTGCCTTAAAGATTAATACAAAGGCAATTATATCTACAAAAAAAAGTTTGGACAAAACATCATAATTAAAATATTATTTTAATAACACTTTTTTATTCGCATTCATGCACGTATTATTTTTCTTAGCTTTTATTGATGATTAAATAGTTGATTGCTGCTCTGAGCTTTTCGCTAAGTAGATAGAGCGTCCAACTTGGAATTGGGAAGTCCTATGATCGGTTCTAGCCTTCAAACTTCTTATGAACTGTGGAGCAATAAAGCCATATGTCTTCTTTATTTTTTAGTTGATTGGTTAGGAGTTCTGCAAATGACAGAGCCCTCATTCCACTACTGCAGTAAACCATGTAGAGTATATACTTTTATTAATAGTACCATATTAAAATGATAGTCTTTATATATATAAATAAATAATAATCTCACTCTAGACAATGTTTGATCATAGCATTATCTCTAATATAATTCGTTATAACCCCCCCCCTCAATTAATTTATCGATTGTTTCATGATTATGCATTATGACACATATGAATATGGACTTAAAAAATTATATGTTGTTAAAATAATGTTTTATGCTACAGATATATTTTTGAGAGACGGTATTGTGTTGCTGAATTATCCAAATTGGTCTAATTAAATCAACTAACTAATAAGAAAAGTCTTAGAGGAGTGAAAAGGCAGATAATATGTTGGGTTTTTTTTTTTCACTTTATTTTTCTCATATGAATTGTAAATATGAACATGCAAAAAATAGTCTATATATTTATACAATTCAATGTAAACAAATGTAAAGTAAATATTATAGTAGTATTTATCCTACAAGAAATCTATACTATGATATATTGTGAATAGTATATGTTTTTGGTTCTTTAATATATTGTGTACTGTTTAAACAAGCATCTCTAAATAATTATAAAACTTTCATCTCAAAGTACATAGTGTTACTAAAGTCTATTGTCTAACTTTTAGATAGAGCCACTTACAGAATATCAATAATTAAAAGCAAGGAAAATAGTTTACTATTTAAGGCTTGAACAGCAGCTTTAGTAACAAGGAAATATACACATAAATGGAAAAATGGGAGTGATTTAGTCTGCAAGTTGTGTAAGAAAGGCATAAAAATATTAGGCATCTATTAATTGAATGTAAATGTCTGCAAGCAGAAAGGGTACAAATAATGAAGTTGGGGAAGAATAAATATAAACATACAGAAAGTGGCTTCTTGGTTTTTTTATGCTGGGTTTGGGAAAAGATAAGAGGGATGTAGATATAAAGGCCATGGAGTTGACAAAGATTATGTTGTGGAAATGGGATGAAGCAGGGAAGAGAAGAATATGGGAAAAATTTAGGACAGGGAGTGGTAAAGGAAGGTAAAGTAGCTAACAGGTTTCTCTGGGCATAGTGGCTGAAAGATTCCTGACTCTGAATAAGGAAATCACAGTGCATCACCTCACATTAAAGATAAGACTGATTGATAAATTTGATATTTTATGCAAAAAATAATATAAAAATTAAAAATATGAAAGTAATATATTAAAAGAAAACTGAAAATAATATTTTTGCAATCAAACCAAATACACGGTGAATATAAAACTAAATAACTCAGCTGAACGTTTTGAATCAGATAAATTTATCCAGTGATACCAACTCCATTGTTATAGATAAGAACTCTATTTACAAATTTATTTTTATATTTTTAAAATGTCAAATATTAACTTTTAAATGTCTATTAGTTGAAAGCTTACATTTGTAATAAATAAAGTTAAGATTATCAATATATTGTAAAAAAAAGATTTAATTTTTAAAATTAAAAGTTCAATTATGAAGGACTATGTACAATTTTTTTTACTAGAGCCTATTCTAAATAGAAAAATAGAGTTGCTAAATGGGTTAAGAAAGTAGATATCTATTTCTAAATTAAAGTCATATTTGATAAGAAAAATGTAACCAATTTTTTTATAAATTGATAGTTGTTATTCATTAACTCAGATTTTGTAATTTGAAGCATTCTCCATCTGTTATTTGCAAATGTTTGTGTGTATATATATACCATTGATTGAATAGTCATAACTTTTTATATTTACACATAACAATCTTGCTTTTAATCTGATCAATTAAAAATATAGGTGAAGAGAATCATAGTTCAAGATTGTTTATATCCTACAAAAATATATATAATTGGCATTTTTTTAAATTCAGAACATGATATTTCAAGATTCTCACAATCACTACGATTCTTTTCTTCATATTCTATGTGCATAACAGTTGGTATAGTTACTGCTTGAGAGCTATTTTTATCAACAGTTTGTTAGTTCCAGCAAACAACTTCACTCACTTTTCTTATTTTCTTTAACAAATAAAATAATATATTGTAACAGAAACAAAACAATAACGGGAATTAAGAAGTAGAATAATGGATAAAATTTATGCACATGCTTATACATAGAATGCTAAGAATTAAAACTGAAAAGTGAATATTTGTAACTATCTGTGATGAAACATAAACCACTAAACATCACATGATTGCCATTAGGAATAGTAGCAAACTTTTTGTATAGTAGTGCCATAGTAATCAATTGATGCAAGAAAGTATGTGCATAATATGACTTTTTGCATCCATCAATTATTATGGCTTGCACTAGGTGGCATTTACTGTATGGAGAGTTTGCTACTGATAACATTATTCTTGACAATAGTGCTCTTTTATGTATTCATTTAATACAAAGAAAAGAATTGAGAGCAAATAGTATATGTGTCATTGAGAAAAAAAAAGTAAATAAGAAACTGTAGCATCAGGACTCGACAATGATCAAAGTATTAAAACTACAATTCAAGGAGCAGTGAAACTGAAAAAAAAAAAAACAAGCTATTTAATATGGTTTAGTTTTAGATTCAGAAGGAGTAGATAAAATATTAAGGGAGAAATGAAGGGAATGAAACTACTGCACTAAGATTGATACAGTGAGGTTTACCTGTACGATGTTTTTTTTTCTTCTGAAAAGCAAATTTTTTGTAAGATTATAAAGTTTGTAGCCAAAGACGAATGTGATTAAAAAAATGAACTTAATAATGGAGACGGATACAGTTCTAAAAATTGGTTTGAAAAAAAAAAACTAGGCAAAGCAATTATGTGAAAATACATTTTAAAGCTAGGTTAAAATGCCCATTATTTTAATTTTACTAATCACATAATAAGCTATTACCTGAGAAGGGTTAATTTTTGCATAATAAATTTTACCGTGCTGAATATATATATAATCATGCAAGATTTTAATACAGGTCTAATAATATCAATAAGTAAAAATAATTTTTAATATTGCTTTTAAAATTACCAGCAATTTTTATTTGATCTGATTTTATTTCATTTATTACATTTATGTGTAGAAATAAAATCTCAGATTTTATCTCTAGTTCCTGTTATCAGAGAAAACAAAATTAAGAGGTCATATATTTCCATCTTATTTCCTCTTGATAGATAATACATTTTTTTATTCTTCTTAAAATTTATTTGCTAAATAATTTCCTGTCAATTATTTTCTTTCTGTTATCATTCACAGCCATATTTTATGAAATGCAATTTTCATTTGTCATTCAATTAAATATTTTCCGCATACATAAAAAAAGATTTATATTTTTATGTGTGCATGCATATATATGCTGTCGTATATATAGGTAGACACGCATTCATATTAAAAATAAGAATTTTATTAATATATCAGTGGGCCGAGTATTTGAGTTCTAAAAGAACATAAAATAAAGTATAAATTCTGAAGAGAGACTATTAAAGAGATTCATACAAGGCTTCTGAGTCAATTTAAAAGCAATATGTTTATAGTGAAATGAAATTAATTTAATTAATTGCCCTTTTTATTTCATAGTTTTTCTACCCCCCTCCCCATTTGTATGTATTTTTATGCTACTAGTATCTTTAATATTCTTTTATACATTCTAAGATTACTTTCACCGAATTACATCAATGTTCTGTACTGTTCAATAAAATAGCAGAATGGTGGACTTAGAGCTAAGTTTCTAGTACTGTATTCAATTTCATCTCAGCCAACTAGATGAGCTCTTATGTCTATTCTGCAATTAGAGTGTTCAAACATTGTGACTTTCATTATCATTCTGATATAATGCTATAATACCAAAACAAAATCTTATGGTGTAGTAGTTAGTGCTTTTGTCTGTTAATATCATGATATGGAATCAAATTTAAATATATCTTGAGATTTTATTTCAATATGTTATATCTAAGCTAGTTAGTTTCCCAATATTGGTTTCTAATTATTCTTAGGTAGTCACTGAGAGTTTTTAAATAATCATATGAGTATTAACATGCCAAGAGCAATAAATAAAAAAAAGACAAAATTTTATTAATGAGTCCATAACATATATATTTTAAACTTTCTTTATTAATCTGCCTATATTTATAGTTTATAGGTTGGTTTGTATAGTCGACTTCAATATTTGTTCTTTGTCATTGACTTCTGGAATTAGACTGGCCATGCTCTTTTAGTAGTAGCTGCTAACGATGATGATTGAAAATATTAATTAATTAAAAGTTTGAAATTCTGAATCTTTTACATTGTAAATTAAATTCACCTTTTGAGCGCTTGAACGGTATTGTAAGAAAAGCTTATAATAAAAGTGTTTTGAATCAAGCCCAGCTCTTTCGAGGAGTACTTATGGCCTCATATTCATAGCAATGAGATTTACTTGGATGAGTGGATGTCTATATATGCGACAAGTTTATTCAAATGTATTCAAATTATATGATGCATTTGAATAAACTTGTTGCATATATATACATGCACCCGTTCACGTAAATCTCATTGCTATAAATATGGTAACAAAAGTAGTCTCGAAAGCGCTAAGCTTGATTCAAAACGCATTTATTATAAGCTTTTCTTACAATAGCGTCCAAGCGCCCGCTAGAAATTTGAATTTACAATTGCATAACAAAAATTGCTACTCGTGGATTGTAAATTAATGTAATGAATAATTGAATAGTTGGTCACTCAGGAGGTTACATGATATTTAAGCACCAGAGATGATGAATTGGGATTTGTTGAGCTCGTGAATCCGTTATTGCACCACTGTGCTAAATTGCATAGGAAAAAAAGAGGCTTGTTGTATCAAGAAGTCACTTATCCAAATACTAACAGAATCTAATATTGTTTAACTTCAATGATTACATGAGAACCAGAATTTTTTTCTATCTTTGAACAAACTACTGACACAGTAATATATATACGCACTCTCAGATTTTTTTCTAAGTAATTGTGAAAACTGAATTTCTAATTACATAAATTATATCGACTTTTTTAATATATCCTACCAACTATTGAGTTAAAAATAAATAAATTATTGATTAGCAAGCTTGTGGCAGAAGTTGAAAGTTTTCTAAGTAGCTAGAACCAAAGTTTGTAATGATGACTATTCAAGCTTCGCTGGAGCTGAAAGGTGTTCTAACTTTCAAGCAGCTGCCTTTTTTTTTTAAAAAAAAAAATCTAACACTTTAACTTCAGTGTTGAAGATGACCTGCTTACAAAATTTTTATATCATGAGAACCATTGAAGAGTTTATTCAGGATAAAAAAAAAAATCTCATATTCTCTAAAACTAATATTTAAAATAAATATAAAAGATTCGACTGCTGATAATTTCAGTTCGTTGACTTTTCAGGTCGATGAGAACTTGAAACGAAAGTAGTTTGATGAGAAATAAGTTGAAAGTATTTGTGTAAAAGTTTAAATTTTTTTCATCAATTATTTGGTTTACTTTCTGTCTTGAAAAGACACAGCTTTTTTTTTTTTTTTGTAAAAATATAGAACAAATTTTGATGTGAATAAACATTTGAATAAATTATATGTCTGAAATAAAATATCAAATTGTTCTAAGTAAACATACTTTTTTTTCCCTATTCTGGAACAAATTTATTTGTCGGTGAATAATTTAATGCTTTATAAATTTTTCAATGAATATCCATTTTAAAGTTTTTTTTAATATTCTCTGGTGGAAAATAGATGAATTCATTCTAAAACGTATTCGGAATAAATTCAGTAAATTTGGAAATTTTTAAAATTGATTCTAGAATAATAAAATCGCTAGATTTGTAAGTCATTTCAGAGCATAATATACTCTGCAATTGCAGAACCTCTAAGAGATGAGATGCTGGACTTAAATACACATTTGTGCGTGCATGTCATTTTCTATTAAGTTTTTCTAAAGCAAAAAGTTGTAAAGAAAATGAAAAGGGATTTATATTTTCAATTATTTTAAATTTTTTTTAAAAAAAAACAGTGGAAATTATATTCATTTGTAAGTCATTTCAGAGCATAATATACTCTACAATTGCAGAACATCTAAGAGATGAGATGCTGGACTAAATACACATTTGTGCGTGCATGTCATTTTCTATTGTTTTTCTAAAGCAAAAAGTTGTAAAGAAAATGAAAAGGGATTAAAAGAAAATGAAACGGAATTTATATTTTCAATTATTTTAAATTTAAAAAAAAAAACAACAGTGGAAATTATATTCAAAATGTTGAGGAATGTTCTAATAATAGTTAAACATCTCCAAATATTTATATATCTTTCTATAATAAATATGCTCATGAAATGTATATAAGATATCAAAAGAAAAATCAAATTCTTATGACAGTGCTTTTTATTTATCATTGGTAAAATATATATATATATTTGTAATTTGGCATAGTAATAGAGTTTTACAGTGAAATACATAATGTCCAATTCCTGTCAGCGAAAAGTACCCTCCTCCCATCTTGATCAATTGACTGGATGTATTATACAAAGCCTGCCACGTGGATGCTTGAATGTAACATCGTCTTCCAAATAGAACATCTTATTATCTAATCTACCGTGTTGGGAATTTTTTCTAAACTGCTTTAGTAATCTACAATGTTGATCCTACAAATTTTAGAATGGGTCTGAACTAAAATGATGGCATTTATATCATATTTTAAAAGAACAAAATATATTCATCACCTACAACACATGATTAGTGTTATAAGGGACCTTTGCCAGAAAACAATAAGAACTGCATAAGCCCTAAACTGCAGTACAAGCAATATAAATTGGATGAATGTCAAACATTCCTGGAAATTAACATTATGCGGAAGACTGAAATTAATATCCAAGCCCATTACCACATTTGTTTTGCATGTCTGTTTGTTTACTTATGATTGACTTTTTTACTGTTCTTTTTTTCCTATTGCTTAGAGATTCTTTGTATTTACATAGGGTTTTGAATGGTAATATAACAGATCATATGACATACCCTTATATCAGTAGACTTGCTATAATTATTAATTTACAAAATTAATACACTTGTAATAATTTATTTATTTTTTTAAAAAATGTTCATTTACTTTTAACAATGCTAAATTTATTTAATATTTAATTAAATCAAATCACCAAATATGTTATCAAAATAAAATAAAAAAGCTAAAACAATAATAAATTTATATATATATTAAAAGGTCACTGCACCCTAACCATGATGATAGGTTAGGTAACAGACAACTATGTCTTTAGCAATTGGTTTCAGCTTTGAATGTATTGTGGACTTAATCAGTGAAGTATTGAATAGTTTCACCCTCTCAGTTCTAAGCGCTTCAGCTTCACCCATTTGTATAGAAAGTAGGTTGAAGTAAAGAAGGGTTCCCTCTTTTTTCCCAATGTGTAAGCTTGTGGTTAAGACCTGTAGAGGTCCCTACCTTCACATTTTCAAGCGCACATGCTCAAAGGTTTATTACTTTAGTAAATATTATTATATATTCAATGTGGGGAAAAAACTTTATACAAAAGACGTTAGTAAAAAAAAATATTGTTGTTTATGCAAAGAAATGCTTGTTATTTGAAGCTATTTGAAGAATTGAGAAAAAAGAAAAGCAAATTACTTATATGGATAGATAAAAGATTTTTTTTGCTACTGCTTTTGACTGACTTATAAAATAGATGATAAAATGGTTTTAATATTAGTGGATACTCTATTAAGGAATCACTGTTTATTTTAGATTCATTTTTTATTTGTTTTACTTTTTATAACCTACTTAACAAGGCTGTAAACCTTAGCAATGAGCGTCTGAAAAAATCGTCACTAGGGACCTCTGTAGGTCTTTAAAACACATGCTTACGCTATGAAGTAAAGACCTACAGAGGTCCCTAGTGACGATTTTTTCAGACGCTCATTGCTAAGGTTTACAGCCTTGTTAAAACTATTACTGAAATAATAGTGAGCGTTTAATAAAATTTATAATTACAACTATAACCTACTTATTAACTTTTGAATGTATATTGTACATTTAAAATCAAAATAAATCAATCTACATAATCAAACCATCCATCCCTAGCTGATCTGGTCTTTAAATTAGTCAAATTTGGTAATATACATCTATAAGTATAATTTATTTTATATTAATAATTAAATAATATTTACTGAGACTATAACCTCGATAATATGCGTATAAAATGCGATAGTAGGGACCTCTACCGGTGTTTTAACCACAATAGCCTCAGTAAATATTACTTACGTAATCAATGTGCGTTTAATAAATTTATAATTAATAATTAAAATAAAATAATACTAGCAATCAGCATCTTCCATTTTGATTGGGAGCAAAAGAGAGCAAAACATATAGTATTAACCCTTACATTCTGATAATGCTGTATATTCATTAACTATAAATATAGATTATCTTTTACAAACATTTAAAAATATACATATACATATAAGTATATTTATTTAGTAATAGTACTCTTACTCTAAATAATTTAAACCTAAGATATTTTATTATAAATTATTATAATTAATCAATTAATTAAAAAATAATTATTTTATACTCTTATAATATTTGATATACAGTAATCATCTTCTCAATTTTTATTCGTAAATAAAATAGATATTATTATTATTAAACAGAGCAAAACTCTCCATACAGTATTGCCACCTGTGATAAACAGAGTAATCAATGGATGCCAGAAGGCTTGTGCATAAAATCCCTATCTAATGCTTACTCATCCAATATCCCCAGACTAGTTTCTGGCTTGTGGCCTTCGTCAGTGAGGAGCTTTGGATCTGAGAGCACTGCATCTAGATGTTAGGATCTAATGCAACCATCTAGCAACCACCTTTTATCTCTACTTAACTACAAAACTATGAGAATGAAATTGAAAACAACAATTAATGTGCTAGTATAGGAAATGTGATCATGTGATGCTTAATTATTATTATTAATTGGGAAAAAATATTCAACTTCAAACGATTGACTCAGCTACCGTTATTCCCACTTTCCGAGCTCAAAACCCTTAATAATTGTCAAATTCAGCACCCTTTTGATTTACTATAATGTTTATTACAAAGTAGGGAAATTCTCACATGGTTAAAAAATTGTTAAAGAAATAGTAATGTTGCAATAGACAGATTTAGGACAAATGTTTTTTGGATCAAAATTCAATCAGCTGATCAAATATCATATGACCTCCCAAGTGACTAACAATTGAATATTTGTATATTTGTGATGGTTACAGTATTTATTATTCTGATATTTAAAGAAGTACTGATTATTGGGTTATTAGTTTTTTTGTAAATATTTAGTTTACATCCCTGGCTCTTCATTATTTAAAATCACATTATGCTATATAAAATTTGCATTAGAGTAAAAAATTAAAAAAGCAATAGAATTATAATATTCTAAAAAAATTTTATATAATTACAATCATTAATAAAATCTGTAATATAAAGACATATACAAAAAAAAAATTATGTGCAAATCCTTTTTTAAATAATATACAGCTGTTAGTTTATAATCAACTTAGATCAAATTATTAATACAGATGGAAACATAATGGATGAAATTAAACATAGAATTAAACTTGGTTGGAATCCTTTTGGTAGAAATAATTTGATACTAAAAGGAAATATGCCTATGTGTTTGAAAAGGAAGGTTTTTTCATAAATGTGTTTTACCAGTTCTTACTTGTGGATCTGAAACTTGGACACTTAATAGAAGAACAATACAAAGACTTCAGACCACTCAAAGAAGTATAGAGAGATGTGTGTTGGGAATAACAAGAAGAAATTGAAAACAATTTATGGGTAAGAGAACAAACAGGTGTTACTGACCTCACTGAAAAAATTAAAAGAATGAAGTGGAGTTGGGCTGGACATATTGCTAGAAGAAATGATAATAGATGGACAATTGAAATCTTAAACTGAATTCCAAGAGATTGTAAAAGACCCAGAAAGTGACCACATGTGAGATGGATGGATGAAATAAGAAAGTGTGCAGGGGTGATGTGGAGAAGAAAAGCTAAAGATCAGAGAAGATGGATTGAACTTGGAGAGACCTTCATTCTGCAGTGGATTGATAATGGTTGATGATGATGATATGGTTAATATATTATGCCTATAAGTTTAATATGCCAATATCCTACATTAATATCATGATTTGCTAATTTTATAAGCGAACATGCTAGCCAAGGATATACCATTGATTACAGCACTAAAGTTGCTGCTGTTATATATGTCAGATATGAGCATATAATCAAGCTCAAAACAATGCAGATTTAGTCTAATAATCGAGATTTGGTTTCAGAGTAAAGCTGAATAATCATTAAGTATAGGAGGAAAAAAAAATGGTTACCTTAGATTCACATATTTTTGCTATGGTGCAAACTAAAATATTAAGAGAGAAATTTCCCATGTGGATAGCTAATTATTTATGGGATTTTACATCAAAATGCATAGTACCCTAGGACTGGACAGCTTGCTACATTTAAAATATGAACATTTCTAGTTCAGGAACTCAGATAGGCTGAATACAATATGGTCTGACCCCTGTGTTCCAGTTCTAATAAAATATAGCCATACCCAAACTAAGAGTATGGGGACAGCCTCCACCGTGAACCCACTGAGATCCAGCAAGACCTAATGTATAAAGTGTACTTAGTAAAAACACATCCACTATGCACAAAGTAAAATACAAATATGTATATTTAAATTAAATGTGCCTAAAAACAGATAGCTTCTATCTGTATAACTAATAGAACCCAGTTTTTAAAATAGCATCATAATCATGCTACTCAACAGACTAAAACTATATTATAATCTAGCGTAGTAAACTCAATCTGCATCTTGAATTATAATTTAAGAGGAGAAAGTATATTTAGTGGGCTGATAACATTATTTTAGTAAATATACCCTTATACTATCTCTAGGGCCAATCTATTACTTCCCATAAATAGATATTAAAAGCCATACTTCATAACTCTGACTTTGCAAACCATAATAAATATTCATATAATGCAAATCTAAATCGATTAAATGGTAATAATAATCTCATAGTAATCCGTTATTATTCTGGCATAATATGACTTTGAAACAGCATGCTAACAAGCTAAATAGCATTATTAAAAATGAAGATATCAATAATCATTTCTCCATTAAAGTTCATCAAACTTAAAGACACCTGCAGTTTCAAAGTTGACATATTAATAACATATATAAGATAAATTTTAAATAAATAATTAGAACAAATATATAGTCATAACTGCAGTAATAAAGAGATTTAGATAAATTTGGTTACTATTGTTTAAATTTAGAATAATTTAATGAACATTTACAGATTTAATTTCAAGTAAGATTTGTACAAACTTTATATTTTACTTTAGATAACAGTTTAAAGAGTAGGTCTGAACATTCAGTTTTACATTAAACTAATTTTTAAAGTGAAGGTTTTAAAGGTTAAGAAATTTATCTTAGAGCTCTGTGGTGCCTGAATGGTTACCTATCTTCTAGCAGCTTGTGTCTTGGGCACATCAGACAACAGGTGTAGTGACTCTTGATCTCTGGATAGATGGCATGGTTCAGATATTTTTCTTCTTGTGACTGACCATTGGTTAGAATGTCTCCCATCCCCATGATGATGATGCACTATTAGGCATATAGAATGGGCCTAGAGATCATCCTCCTGCAGGAAAATGGCAAATCTATGCTTCCCTACTCCACCATGTCAAAATAACAACTTGCATGGAACACTTCTTTAAAATTATAAAGTATACTTTTGATGTATAAAATATAGCCTATTTATATGATTTTGAGATGACTATATTACTGTCAACAAGATTGTCTACTTCTAGTAAATCCATTAGCACTTATTCAAAATTTTAGATTTTAATTTATGAAAAGTATTTAAAGTTTTGTTTTAACCTTTTACTAGGATGTTTGTGGCTAAGTTTGGGACTACAGATCTCTAAGGACCTGGTAATAATTTCAGTTCAGTAAATATTGTTTATCAGAAATGATATTTTAGGAAAATATTATTGCTAAAAAATAAGATTTTAGATTTTATCTTATGTTATACTAACACAGGTGCATGTGGTTTGATTCTTGTTTACAATTCAAGATTAAATTTAAGAATCACAAGAAATATCATGGTAGTACATGGAATACACATATATACATGCAATTTTAACCTTAAAAATGGTAAATTGACTCTTTAAAGACAAAATTCATAATTCAAAATATATTTTTAAATCAAAATATTCACTGTAACATAAACTATATCTATGATATCAGCATTTTGCATATATATATATATATGGTGATACATATGTAAATGTGTTAGTGTCCTTATATATATACTCAGGAAAGGTTTAAAGCTGGTAAGAATAGAGTTATAGGGAAAAATAGTTGAGACATATGACATCAGGAATATACTGTTGCAATATGTAAATGGAAATTAATATAAATGCATAGATAAATTCAAATAAGTGAAAGAATAGCAAAACTACTTTTAATAATAATAATAATAATATATATATATATAGATAATATTTATAAATAATTATAAAACCGTCTCCATTATTTGTCCAAATTATCATATGTACAATTACAAATTATTCATTATAACGATTATAGTTGAGTTCATTTAACTATATGGGTTAAGATTATCAAAGTTTTCACCGATGTACAGTGGCCATTAAGTCATACTAAAATAATAATATCAATGAGACCTACCATAAATGTATTAATCTGTTAGTTTAAGCTTCAAGGATAGTTTCAGGAATCAACATTTTTTTCACATTATTCATTATTCTGTTCTTTATTCCAATAACAACAAAAGGCATGTTTCATCTTTGTGCCTTTCCTTTTGTAGCTAATCTCATCCATTGTGTTCTGCAGAATTATGGGATACTAGAATATTATGTACTATTATTTTTTATAAAGATCTTTGTTAGTTTTGAAAATAATTTGCTTTATCCCAAACATTTTAATTAATTTCAGAATTTGTTTTATTTCTATAATCACTTATTTAACACTTGAATTCTTTTTATTTATGTATGTATTTTTTTAAGCTTTGGATATTATTTGCTTTTTGTGTTCAGAAAAATCTTTATTTAAATTTTATTTTTATAAAATTCATTCTGTTTAATATCTCATAATTTCAAAATTCAAACTAATATGTTTGTATAGTTGTGCAGGTTTGGGCATTAGACCAACAATTATATATTTTAGCAACTCAGATTTATGCTACTATAAGTATCTTTGATTCATTGTCAAGATTAAAACATACCAAACAAAGAAACACATAATTTTCTCAACTTATTTAACTATCTTTATTGGGAGCAGTAATTCACTCTTTCTTCTCTAATTCAAAACATTTTATTGTAATTTGATTAAGTAATGGATACAAGATGGTAATTCACATGCCATATCTAATTTCTTTCCAATCATCTTCTGTTTTCTTTAATTACTATCTAAATATTATGTAATTCCATCATCCATATATTAATACAATAAATTTTTGAAAAAACCAATAGCAATACACCCTATTAATATAACTGTCATAGATACTATTGTTATTTTAACTAAAGCTCTGCATATCTACAGTTTAGCAATTATGTGAGAAATTATTTTTATTTCATTTCATATTATAAATAATGTTGTATTGCATTTTTTTAAAAATCTTCTTTAAAGCATTTTTTAAATTTTAGCTTCAACACATTTATTGAATAAATTATTTACTGAGAATTATATAGATAAAATAAATGTCATGGAATTGGAATTACATTACACATGTAACATAAATGCTAATCTTCAAATAATTAAATAGTGATAAGCAATAAAAAATTAAAATTTGTCTAACATTACTGGAAGTTGAGAGTAATTTTATAAAATTCACTAGAAATAGCAGGGAATGTAATCAAAGCTCCAATCAGGATGAGCTGAGATTTTGACCTTTGATATTGTTGATTATATTAAAAATGATGTAATGTATTTAAGACAAAATTAAAAGATAAGTGGCATCTTAAAATAAGTGGCATCTTAAGCATCACAGAGGGAAGAATAGGAAAATCGTTATTCTAATCTTTTGGGGGAGGGGGGGACCTCTTTCAGTGCTATCCATTAAGTCACAGTAGAGAAAGGATTAGATTGTGTAATAGTTGTGATGATGTTTCTGTAATCTGAAGTGCTAAAAAGTGAAATAGAAAGTGTTTGAGTGTTTTTACATCTTTTTTATACAGGCCATAAAGTGGTATATGTAAATTAGAAAAACTCATTTTTAAACCAAAACACTATTAATGAGAAGTATCCTGAAATTAATTTTACTAAGGAAATTTTAAATATTTTGACTAGAAACCATTGTTTAAAGTTTAATTGTTATTTTGAAATATAATCTTTTTTTTTCACATTAGGATTTAATAATGTAAAAAAAATATTGGTTACAAAATCACTACACAATTTAAATACCTAATAATTTTTAGGATATATTGTAACCTCTGAAAAGAATAAACAGATGCAGGTATGGAGGGCTTAGCTAAACCTCTCAATACACTAAACATAGCAAATAATAAGCTCAAGGCTATACATAGCTAAAAATTATAGCTATGAATAATATAGGCTAATCATAATTAGCTTAAAAATATGAAGGCTAGCTCTGCTACATATGCTACCATAAGATAAAATAGGTGCATTAATTAATTATGATAAATACAAAATATCAAATTAGGAGAAGAGTTCTCATACTCTCTCTTTTAAACACAATCTAACCCTTAAAATTTTAGGCAGCATATTACACAAAAAGGGATTAGATTATTTTCAGTGTTCTTTATCCAACACATTTTCCAAAATACAACCAAATCTTATCATCATAATTAGTCTTCAAAATGAACAGATCTAGGATATAGTTATTCTTTATCAAAATATCTTAGGTCTTCTATGCCACATAACTCTTTCTGCTCTGCTCTCAAATACAGAACCTGCTTTTAACAGAGTAATTTAACATGCACGACGTTTTGTATTAAATTAATGTTCTTTCAAAACGAATACATTTCATTTAGTATAATAAAACTTTTTTTTTTGATAATTTTAAAACTATTTATATATAATTCATTCCTTCAAAAGCTATACCTTATTGTAAATAAGTATTTGTTTAAAATATTTGGTATTTTATTTCCTCCCAATAATAAACTCTAACGAGGTTCCCATTCTTAAGACATAATGTCAATATTTTCACAAAGCTAAGATTTGCCTTGTGAAAAGTTTTTAAAAAAAGCAAAAAGTAAAGTCTACAAACAATTTCGATGTCAAAATTAGTTTCAAATTTCGTTTTTTAACTTAAAAAAATAAGTTATATTTTTTATATGAACTGTATATATTTGTTTGTTTTTTTCTTTCGGAACAGCTGATGGAATAATAATAATAAAAACACGCAGGTTAGTTTAAAATAATTTCAGTAAGGGCATAGTGATTACACATTATTTATTTTATTGCTTCTCCCATTATCTAATATATATATACTAATAGAAAGACATTTCTTTACTAAATGTTTGTCTACAGTTTTTTGTTTTTATTCCGGCCATTTATAATCCATTCTTTTAACATTGCAAGAATAATAAATGTTTTTTTGTTGGTTGGTAAAATGATATAAATATTAGAATGTTTTTTCAAACTAAAACGTTAACGTCAACATTAAGACTGTCATGATGAGAGAGTATAGTGGATAATTTATGTTCTTGCCTGCGTGAATAAATTTTCACACAGCTAAACGAAAGGAAATGAAATTATTTTAGTTATACCCACACGTATATAAAGAGGAGGGGATAAAGTGATCTATTAATACGAAAAAAGGAATAGGAACATATATATAATTTATTGTTATGGCTTCATTTGTTTTTATGCAAAATCTAGCTTCCAATAAATATTATCTGTAATCAGTTTTGTTCACTTAAAAAAAATGTTTAATATATTTTTCATTTATATTTAAATTTTTTTGTTATTTACTTCATCCTTTACAAAAACAAACTAAAATTAACTAAACTGCTAACAAATTTAAGAAGACCATTAAACATACTGTTTTAACCGCTTGTGTAAGTATAGGAAATTGTGATCGCGTGATGTTTAATGGTTTTATACCAATCCTGCCTATAGGATGATGGTGACCATGGTTTTTAAAAAAACTAGACACCAAAATTTATAAGTACTAAACTGAGAAGCGAATCAATTTGGATTGAAAACAATGTTGTGTTTTCATCTTGGACTCATAACTTTATAATTAACTAAATAGGTAAAAGATGACTGCTGGAAGATTGCATTAGATATTAAGATCTAGATGTAGCGATTTCAAATCAAAGGCTTCTCACTTATGAAAGTCACAAGTTAGAAACGAGTGTGGGAATACACAAAGGCAAAATTCTTCATAAAGTAATGCAAGCCAAAGTAATCAATGGATACAGAAAGGTTTGTGCATAAAATCCTTATCTAGTGCCTGTTCATCCAATATCCCCAGACATCAGTGGAGAGTCTTCGATCTGAGAGCACTGCACCTAGATCTTAGTTTGGGGATATTGGATGAGTAGGTAGAGATTTTATGCACAAATTGCATCCATTGATTACTCTGGCTTGCACTGAGTGGCACTACTATGTGGAGAGTTTTGCCTCTGTATAAACAGCTTGTGTAAGCATGAACAATGTTGATCATATGATATTTCATGCTTTTTTAGTGTGGGAATATTGGATAAGTAAGTATTAGATAAGGATTTTATCCACAGACCTTTTTGCATCCATTGATTACAAAAGCTTGCACTGGATGTCACTACCGTATGGAGAGTTTGCTACTGTTTTGTAAGTTTAAGAAGCTGAATAATTTTTTACAAATAAGTGTTTTTCCCTTCTGCAATACTCAAATATTTGGATGGAGTGATTTTTTTTAATAGCTTGAGCAATCAGAACAGTTTTTATTCTGCACAGTTTAGATTGATGGACTCGAGATCTTAAAGTTTTTGAATGATTCTTAATTGAGAACTAGGATAACAAATGAAGTGGAAATATTTTACTTAGCCTGTTACATAGAAGCCAAATATTAAGTATTTTTGATATTTTACATCCTACATTAATTTTATATAACAATATTCTTGAAGAGTAGTAATTAATTTGAGTGCACAGAGAGCATATGTAAATAGTGGACTTAAACAATGGAGAAAACAACTACTTCCAAATAAAGATGTTTCAGATTCACCTATATAAGTGAAAATTTAGGATAAAGATAAGGTGGTCACTCTTATCTTTATAAAAGTTGCTATCTTGTCGTGATTTGGAAGGTTCTCGCTAGTGGCAAAATATGCTTTGTTATTGTGAATTTTAAAGTGCATTGAGTATAGGCTAAAGCCTGTTTAAACTATATAACAATATTTTTGTAAAAATATTACTTAATTTCATAATTTTGTTAGTTTGTTTATATTTTATATAATTGACCAATGTTGGTGTTTGGGTTACTCCAGGTATACTTCAGATAACTAACAGACTGATTATCTTTAAATTTAAATATTGAAACCTCGAAGGGAGATACTTGGATTTTATTGTGAAATTGAACCTAGCAGCATTGCTGACAAATACATTTCTAGCATATGAAAGAGGTTTCATAAAGGTCAACCCGATGTGCCAACTATGCAGGAAAATGGAGGAAACTATAGGACACATCATATCCCAACGTGATACACTAGACATCCACAGAAAAATAATAAATACTAATGCAAAGACAGATAATCATGGGATCCTCTCCCTTGAGAATTCCATTAGAAAGGGTTTTTTTTTCACTGATTAGGATATCAACTTTTCTATCCTTCTCGATGTGAAAAATAAGATGTAAACTGCTGTTTGATCAACAAACAATTCAACATAATTGTTAGTAAATATAATTAGAAGAATAAAATACAGGGATAAATCAATTGCACAAGCAAAGATAATTGCAGATAATGCTCTTTATTCACATTGCCAGACGTCAGCTAATCCAGGTCTGCTTTTTACATCAGGTTAACTAAAGACAATATAACAGTATTGCATCTCTATAATATAAACGTTATAATTATTTCTAGACAAATGTAATCTATAGAATAAATAAAAGTTATTCCTTTTTAAAAAAATATACAAAAATATAGTGCAACCATTGTATTTACTATATTTTATTGAAATAGTTAAGGCTTTACTTCATTAGCATTTGAAATCAATTAATACATATGTGCTCTGCTCACAGATAATGAAGCTATTAAACGTAAGTAAAATTATCAAAAGTTACCGCCAAGTACTTTCGGGACAGTTTATAGTCCCATATTCATGGTGACTTTATTTGGTTAAGAACTGTAATGTTAATGCAAATTTATGCAAATTCATATAAATATGCTATATAGACCATTTTTTAGACAGAGAAAAGCAGGCCTCTCTTCTATTAATTGCTGCTGGGTCGCTTACAATGTAATAAGTTTCCCTGACTTTGTGTTTAATATCGTTTATTTCAGAGCAAATGACACTGGCTGTTGTAGGTAGAAAAGCATGGCCAGTGGTTCTCTCATGCTCAGTGAAAACTAAATTGCCTTCAAGCTTTGTTTTAGTTCTGTTATAGAGGTATCTATGTTGAGCTACTCTGGTGGCAATGTTAGTTTTAGTTTCTCTATAATATGTTGCCATGCAATTTAATCCTTAGCAGATGATATAAATTAGTGAATAGTATTTCACCATTTGTTTGTAATATCATTTATTATATTATCTTTGAAGTGTATAGTCTTTTCAATATAGGAACAAATGCTATTATGTATTTACATATCTTCAATATAAATAATGTGAAAATTATAGCACAAAAGGCAAATGAACTTTTTAAGTGGGGAATTTAGTCTTGCAATGTTTTCACAAAAAAAGGCATTTGTAAGAGCATTTGAAAATATATATTCAATCTTAATTTTTCATTTATTGAATATATAATTTTGATTTTTCCTTGCATATTGAAATGATTTTTTTCTTTTTTTATAACGTTAAGTGCATTTTGGGGCAATGATTCTGGTGAACTTCACCAAAAGTGCAGTTAGCATGAAGTCATAAATAAAGAAGAAACCACTTCAATTCACAGATGAGCAAATGTTTTCAAATTTTAATTATTCAATATATTTATAATTATATACTCTAAAATTAAAATAGATAATAAATAAAAATTCTTGTTAAAGCATTTTAGCAAATACTAACTATAATTAAAGTCAAAAAATGTTTCTTATATAATTTTTTTGTTTAATTACAATAAAAAAAAACAACTAAGTGAATTAAACATGGTAGGGGAAAAAAAAATAGTAAGGTATACTTACGATTTTTTTTTTTTTTAGAAAAGATGGATTTTTTTTTTTAATATGTCAAAGCATTGACCAGGAAGTGAACCCGGGCCAACTGCTTGGAGGGCAGCTATGCTAACTGCTAGGCCACCAACTGTTGATGAAAACATGGATTTTTAATAAAAGATTGATGTTTTAGACCTAAACAGACATTGAAGCTGCAAATTATTCATACTCTTTTAAGCAATAATTATTGAGAATTTTCCAAGGTTTGACAACAAACTTTCAGATTATACTTGAATCATTGACTACTAATCAAGACCTGAAACTCAATCAAAAAAAGCAGGATCCAATTAGTATCAACAAATAAAAATCACTGTGAACCCTGAAGGACTTTGGTTGATGGGTTGAGCAGCTGTTGTGAACATTTGCAGACACAGGAGTTTGATAATGATTAAGGGCAGATGTTCAGCTCCATTGACCTCAGTGTGCAGGATGATATCACTGGATGATAGATCCTCCAGCTAGAAATATCATCTTTGTAACTGTAATAGAGTTTTGTTGTAATATTTGTGGGCACGGGCCTGCACTCCTCATTTCTTTCATAGGGGTTGGTGATGGCGGTCATTGGGGGTCTGGTTTATGGGTGCAGGCTAGTAATGATTATTGCCACTACTGGGAAAACCTGCCAGGAGGGTACAGGGTCAAAGTTTTCAGCGCCTTTTCCGCTCTAATGGTCTGCTGCGTCCCCTTGATGGATTGTTTTGGGGCAGTGCAGATCTGTGCTCGTCCAGGTATAGATACGCTTTAAACAAAACTATACAACCCTTTTATGGATATATTTGTTATCAAGGGTACGTACTTTGTAAACCTGGTCAATAATTGTTTTGCCTTGTAATATTGAACACTTTGTAATCCTCCACCGGTAAGTGTACCCGATAATTTTTTGTAATCTTTTGACAAATAAAGGTTACTTTGGAGAAAAAAAAAATTGTGCTAACTTTTAATTAATGCATTGTAAATCAAATAAGATTCAAATTTTTATTATAGAAATTCATATATTTAAAGATTTTATTTTACGTAAAACCTTATGTATAATAATAATTTATCTTCAACTTTATTATTAATTTGAAGTTAACAATTAATTAAACTAAGGATAAAAATAAAATCTCATTTGTAAGACTTTTTTGTTTTTATAAATGATTAATAAATGACAATTAATTGTAAATTTTAATAAACAACATTTAGGATTTTCTTCTAAGTAAAATTTGGTGAATTTTTATAATTTTAGTTTTTTAAGCAATAGGTTTTCTTTCTTTTTTTAAGAAAAAAACTTCAGAGGCATGATTTGGATTCATATTCTAGACGTTGTAAGCTCTTTATATAATTAATTTCTCTATATAATACTCAAATTCATCAAAATAATTCATTTCTGCAAACTTCCTAATGATATAACTTTTTAAACAATCCCCCCCCCCCGGGATTTGTTTGTTGTATTTAATAATAATTTCAATTTATTTTAACGATTCAATCAGTCTATTTGGCTGCTTCAAAAATAGATGAATATGTACATTTTAATAAGTAAACATTTGATAAGGAAAATTATGATTAATGATATGATTATTAAAAAGATGAAATTAATAAATTGTAAAAAAAATATAAAAGATAATGGTAATAAAATATATCTATAAACATTGAGTTATTAAAAAAAGATTGAATAGTAATATTAACGAGCATTTTACCCTTCTCATAAAGAAAGATTATTGTTTCTTTCACAATTAATTAAATGATATATATTACCATATTGGTAAAAGGCATTAAATAACCTTAGAAGCCTAAATAATGCAGAATCTTTTAAACAAATTGGTATTAAACTTCATAATAAAACATCTTTCCATGTTTTAAATGCATATCAGGACCACTGAAAGAAACTTCACCAATGCAGTTTACTATGTTAATATGCCCACTAACTTTTTTTTTAAGAAACAAAATATTAAAATTTCACAACACATTTAAAGGAACATATTGCTCCCAAACTTTGCACTACTCCCCTAAAGATACATACAACTTTTAAATGCTTTAGAACACAAATACTAAACATGATCTGAAAATAGTAATTTACCATCTAAAATATCTAATTTTTTTACATTTATTTACTTTGAAAATAATATTTTCTTTTAATAATAACACCTTAAAAATATTTATATGACAGCTAATCAGATGTAATAATGACTGCACAGGGAACTTTCAATTCAAAACACAAGGCAAAGATTTTATGAGAAAAAGATGGTTCCACCTTCTTCTCTAATTAAATTTATATATAAATAAACCAGACTCAAGCATTTTGAACTAAGAGCATCAAGCTTTAAACACCACATTTAATTCACTAAATAGTATATATAAATAAACAACGTGAAATTTTTCGATTTTCTACGAAGTAATTTTCAAATCGAATGAAATGATAGTAACAAATGTAAATATATTAATTTATTAAGCACAAGCAGATGATATAATTTAGTGAATTAAATGTGAAGCTTCATGCTCTTAATTAAAAATACTTGAGTCTGTCTTATTTATATATAAATTTAAGTAGAGAAGAAGGTGGAACCATCTTTTTCTCGTAAAATCTCTGCCTTGTGTTTGAATTGAGAGTTCCCTGTGCAGTCATTATTACATCTGATTGATTGTCATATAAGCATTTTTAAGGTGCATCTGTCAAAGATTTCAGTCTTTCATGTTATTATTATATCATCTGCTTGCACTTTATATTTACATTTTCTTTTAATGTATAATTAAATAATATGGGACTTTATTTTCAAGTAGTCATTTTTGTTCTGTATCGTAATTCAATCATACAATGTTTAAAAATCTTAATATAATTAGGAAAGCATAAAATGTGGCAAGCAGACATAATGTCATTCAAATCAAAAACATATACATTAAACAGAAATGGAACACCAGAATTATTAAAATAATCTTATTCATAATCCAAATATATAATAAAATGTGATCTTTTATGCAAATAAGATTCAAACCAATTTAACCATGGCTTATCTAATCCTGTATAATCTTACAAAATATAGAATTTGAAATCTTATTAACAAATAAAAAAATTGTATCAATTTGACTTTGATTATCAGTAAAATGGATCACGCTGGTAGTAATTGATTTTTTTCTCTTAGATCAATATTACAATTATAAGTCACATTTTTTCAAATAAATATAAACAAATTCATATACAAACAGATCAAATAATTTAACTGGAAATGATAAGATCAAAATTGGTCTGTAATTATCTTTATGTGTTTTCTTATATATAAATTATTAGATCAGAAGTCAAACACCAATAATGCGCTAGAACTTTTAAATAGTATAAATCTATAGTGCATTATCGAAGTTCAACATCTGATCTAATAATTTCAAGGTATTCAGTGCTTTATAATAATAGATTTCTTATATAGAATAAGTATTTCAGTTAGAAAAAAGTGCTTGCCAGTTGGAAAGATACATGTAACCTTTACCAATACATTCAGACATGTCATTAAAACCAATTGAAGATTTACTTTTTAGTGAACAGGCAAAAACTCTCCACATAGTAGTGCCACCTTGTGCTAAACAGAGTAATCAATGGATGCCAGAAGGCTTGTGCATAAAATCCCTATCTAGTGCCTACTCATCCAATACCCCTAGACTAGTTTCTAGCGTGTGGCCTTCATCAGTGAGGAGCCTTGGATCTGAGAGCACTGCACCTAGATCTTACGATCTAATGCAACCCTCCAGCAGCCATCTTTTATCTCTACTTCACTACAAAACTATGAGAATGGAATTGAAAACACTAATATTTTCAATCTAAGCTCAATAACTTATATAGTCAGAAACTAGTCTGGGGATATTGGATGAGTAGGCACTAGATAGGGATTTTATGCACAAGCCTTCTGGCATCCATTGGTTACTCTGGTTAGCACAAGGTGATACTACTATATGGAGAGTTTTTGCCTGTTTACTAACAGTTATGTGCTAGCATGAGATGGTGATCATGTGAAATTTACTTTTTAGCCTACAAAAAGTAGACATTTGTTGAAGACTAACTTTTACATGAGGTAAAAAATCTTAAAAGACAGTGTAGACAGTCAAATCATATGAATGATTAGAAGATGAAATGTCACTGCAAAAAGAAAAAAGAATCTATAAAGCAATTAGATATTAACAGAAAGTTAATTATACATCTCATTAACCTTGAATGAGAATTGACAATTTGCCTTTTTCTTTTTCAAAATTTCCAAAATCACATTCTCATTAAGTAATTTTTCAAATCTTCTCTTTGTTTAACTTTGGCAGATTTAAACAATTTATGATATTTATTTTTAGCTTTAATTATTTCTGTCGCTTTATTAGAGAACTACCTAAGAAAATTAGTCGATTTATTTTTCTAGGAACAATTTAGATACTACCAAATTAATTATTTTATCAAATTCTACAGATAGGAGGTCTGGATCCAAACAGTTATGTATTTGGGTATTGGTAGCAAACTCTTAAATGTAGACCAAAATAATCAGCTTTTTAAAATTCTCCAGCTATTGATTTAAAAAAAAAAGTGTTTGTCTCTCAAAACAATGGGAATATAGAATTTAAGAAAATAATGGAGCAAATCAGGCTTTGTAAATGGAGTGCTAACAGCTGTTATAAAAGTACTAAAAGACACAATACAAGATCAAGAACTTTATTTAAACTATTATTCTGTATTACTCTAATACAATTGATAAAGCCATACAATCTTCAAAACTTACCAGTTGAATTGTAAAAAAATATTTAAACTCAAAGGAAAATTTAAATCACCTTGTCAAGCATTGGTGGTCGAGAGGTCAGCGATAGCTGCTTTACAAGCTATTGTCCCTGGTTAGCGGGTTCGCTTTCCGGCTGATGCTATGACACATGGAGAAAAAAAATTTAAATCCAGCGATAGCTGCTTTACAAGCAATTGTCCCTGGTTAGCGGGTTCGCTTTCCGGCTGATGCTATGACACATGGAGAAAAAAAAATTTAAATCACCTATTTATTTATGGTTTTTATTAAGGATAATACCATAATTCTGAAAAGTAAATATATATAAATAATTACATGCATACATAAACGTTATGTATATGATGTAGTGCTTCATGAACCTAATGCAATGTTTGATTTTTTTATATGCATTGTTCACATACCATATTTATATGTATTCATTGAGGCTTTATTATTCACCTAATTTTATACTGTCATTGATTCCTCTTGTATCTACTCAAAAATGTGAATAAAGTTTTGATTTTTGAAAATAATAAACGTATACTAATTAATGTATACATCTTGACGTTTTTTTTTATATGAAAAATGTCTAATAATATTCTCTACATTAACTTTTTCCCCAAATTATAAATTTAATGAGTTGTAAAAATATTAGAAACATTGGATTGTTAAATTAATTATCTGAATTATCACTAATAAATTATTATAAAGTTTTAACTAGAACTCGACGGAGTATTGCTTGTTGTATTTAAAGCAGTAATAACTAATGAAGCTAACAAGAATTATTTGAAGATATTTCCTACTATGTATTATTAATTACGCATGCGTCTATAACGAATTGGGTTGAAAAGATTATTAATGAAATTGCAGCAAATTACCATTGATAACTCATTATTATTTTAACAATTAAATCCAGCGTCCTCCCCCTTCTCTCCTTTTTCTAATTGAAGAATCATTTTGTCATTATGTTATATTTGTCAATTTATATGTTGTATTTGCCAATAATATTTATTCAATATCAAGTGTTTAAGCCGAGAGGTCAGCGCAGCGCCTTGCAAGCAAGCAGTTGGTTGCAGACGGTTGTCGCGGGTTCGCCTCCCGGCCAATGCTATGACATATGAAAAAAAAAATAGATTTCTTAAACTCTATATAGGATATTTTAAACCTTTATAAAATTCTTATGGAAATCTATTGTGATGAACCTTCCAATAAAATGATACAGAATGTTTTGACAGTTTTGAAAATATTGATTTTTTAAAAAAAATCTATAATGGAATGAAAAGGCAAAATGCTAGAAGAATAAGATTGGTAAGGATTACACAAATTTGATATTTCATCAGAAGTATTATTTGTGCCCTCTCAGTTATATTATATGACACCCTAATAATACATAAAAACTGATTTTTTTTATTGGAAAAATATATATATTAATCTCATTAAAAAACAAAACGTATGATAATTCTTTTATGTTATTATCTATTCAGATAAATCAAAACCTAAATTTATGATTGTGCTTATTAATCTGAATATATCATTAATGATTCACAACATAATTAAATATTTCGTTCCCTCTCCCTAAGAATGGCTAGATCCTCATTACTAAACAGTACTGGATACCGATCTGGCTGTATGAAAGAAGAATCCTAAACTGAATTTAAATTCAGTCATAGGCATCACATATATATGCACCACCATTGTCTCATGATGTATAGGTGATGCATATACCTGTGATACCTATGACTGGGTTTAAATTCAGTTTAAGATTTTCTTTAATATAGCCAGACCAGCATCCAGTATTGATTACTAATAGATATCTAGCCATTCTTAGGTAGAAGGAATGAAAAAGAACTAGTAATGCTAAAATAACTTCTGTTTGATAAATGCCATACATGGTTTGATGCAATTGGTAGAGCATTTGACTTGTGATTGGGAGATCCCAGAATCCATTTTGGCATTCACAGGTCTTGCTTTTGAGTTTCTTATAAACTCCTGAGCAATAAAGCTATATGCTTTTTTTAAATTTGATTAACCAATTCACAAGAAGTCTGTAATAGACTTATAGAACATAACAACAATAAAATATGAATGCAGTGGCATCTAGTATAAAAATTGGCAAACATTGATGAAAAAGACTTGTAACATGAGTGTGGTGATGTACTTTCTTCGTATTTTAAATAATGGTTACATTTATTAGGATATTCATTTTTTATAACATATATGATATTTTAATTTGCGAAACTGAAATAAATTGAGATAGGACTGGCTTAGATATATAGAAAGAAAAGTAGAGAAAAGGTTGGCCACCCTTTTTTCGTAAAATCTTTGTCGTATGTTTTAGGTTTGGTTGTCATTCGGACAGCTATCATAACATCTGATTGGCTGTTAATTAAGAATTATAACGAGTGCAAAGAGATTTGGCAGTATCTCAATTTATTTCAGTTTCAACTATCTGCATTTTGCAAATTAAAATATTATTAAAATACTTTACTGCTAGTTATATATTCTAAAAATTACTGCGTAGTAAATCATAGGATTTTGCATTGTACGTTTATTAGACTTAGTGAGTTAATTGTGAAGATATTTAAAGCTTCAAGCTTTCAAACCTAAATGCTTACGACTGGCTTAGATATATAGAAAGAAAAGTAGAGAAAAGGGTGGCCGCCCTTTTCTCATAAAATCTTTGTCGTGTGTTTTAGGTTTGGTTGTCATTCGGACAGCTATTATAACATTTGATTGGCTGTCAGTTAAGTATTATAATGAGCACAAAGAGATTTGGCAGTATCTCAATTTATTTCAGTTATAACATATATGGTTTTATAAATGAGACCAAACTTCAGATAGCTCCACTGATACATGAGTTTGGATTCTCATTTTGCTTTTTACCTAATTTGTTTGAATAGAATATTTTATATTTATAGATATGGGGTTAAAGATCAAATAAGATCTTAAAAATAAGTCTAAAAATTATGAAAATGATAATACTTACTTTGAGAAGGTCTTTGTATATGCTATCTTTGATCCAGTAAATGTTTGAGCATGTAAATGAGGAATGTCAATCATAAGAGTAGCATGTTTTTAGAGATGGACATTTCAATAGAAAATGTTCCATCATCTCTTCATCTTTATGATATGAGTGCATTTGGTGGGAAGAATTCTGACATTGATTTTAATTTTAAAAATCTAGATACTTGGATTTCAGATATTATTATTTGAATTTCCTAATAATAAAGCTATTAAAACACTAATAACTCTATAAGTTTGGTGAGTAATGTACTTTTTTTCATTATTCCTCTGTGAGATGTTCTTGGAAAAGCTTTTTCCATGAAATGGCAGTTAAATGCTGTTTTACTTGCAAATTTATGCACCAAAGAGCCCTGTATTTTCTGTTTCTCATTTTATATGTTTAATAAAATAATTTATTTTGTAATAGTATTTAAGAAAGAGATAAAACTCATGAAGTTCTATTAAAATCTAATTAATAGTAATTTTAATCAATATGTATATAATTTTACAGCTAGCTGATCAGGACAGCAGATTTTAATGAATTATTTTTTCTAAAATGAATAGTAAATATACCTACATTGGTATTACAAAAGAATAGGTGGGATACTCTTTTGTCTAACAAAATAGACTGACATTGATATTATAAAAGGATAGGTGTATTTATAGTTTATTTTAGAAAACATATTTATTAGAATCTGCTATGATGTATCCTAGTAATGTATTTGATGTGTTTGTTCCACAAAATAGATTTTTAAAATCTAATTATAAAGCATATATACTCGTCCAAAAATCTAAATTAATTGGTATGATATTTTAATATATATTAATAGAGAATGATTGATTGTTGTTGTTTTTTTGATAAACAACTTGAAAAGTATGTAAATATACCAACAGTTTAGTTAATAATCTGGTTTGCTTTGTAGTTATTGAATTTACTGCTTCTTCCACATTATCATTTTCAACCTCTATTGATCTTCTACAAGATTAAGATCTCTCTAACAAGTTTAATCCAGTTTTTTCAATTCATAGCCTCTCTCCACTGGACTCCCGCAAACACTCTTAGTTTATCCTTTAACCTCACGTGGGTTTTTTCTGGATTTTCATAGATTCTTGGAATCTAGTTTAAGTCTTCATTTATATGACCAGTTCAGTTTCATTTCAGTCTACTCATTTTTTCAATAATCTCAGTGCCATCTTTTTGTTATCGCATTGCTGTCTTTTTGTTTTGTCATCCATATATTTTATTCTTTTTACTTTCATCATAATTTTTCCACACTACATTAAGTGGATTGAAATTTCTCTATCACTCTTCTGTTCAATGTCCATGTGGCAGACCCATATGTAAAAACCTGTAAAACTCAATCTATTATAATTTTTTTAACATGAAGTTATAGTTTCTTTTAATATTAAATTATTTATATCAAAAACACTCAATCCAAGGTAATTCCACTTATTATGTTTCCATTGGCATTAATAATGATCAACTTGTATCTAGTTAGTAGCTTCCTAAATTCATGATAACAATCTTTATTTTCATATATGAGATATATAGTTCTAATTGATATTGAAAAAACTATCGTTACAAAAATGTTTTAGTTCAATATATATATCACAAAGATTTTTTTTTGTTACTTCACCATATAAGTAGTTTAGGGGCCAAAAGTATTTGATTAATGAATTAGTCTGCAGGTAATAAATACTATCAAAATTAATTATTTTGTGTCTTGTTTCAAGTTTAAACCATATTCTATTTATCCAAGTGTTTTACATTGTTTAACAAAATGGTATCTATTATTTTAGACAGTCTATATGTATATATTTAAACATTTTAGTTTGGTATTTAATATGTTTTATTTTCTTCTGTATATATCTTAATGTTTGAGGTTCTGTGTGTTGATGAAAGAATGATGATATTTGCAAATATATGTATGATTTCATGTTGTTGTACAGAATATGTAACTGATGTAGATAAGAGGGTAATTAAGGTTATAAAGATCATAGTTAAGTAACTATATAACAAAAAATCAGTGATGGATACTGAATCTATATATAGTTGCATCATATCTCATCTTGGTAAACCAAATTATATTATAGGACAAATAATTATTAAATTTAATTAACCAAAATGTTTAATCATTCCTGGTGGTGATCGTGCTTCATGGTAGATCATCAAATTAAGTAACGGACAGTGATCTAAATAGTAACAGACAAAATAAACATAATTATATTCTCCCATAATATAACAATTTGCTTATTAATGGATAATGAATATCGATGGTAATCAACAATCCTGTATAAATTAATATTAAAACTTCTCTACCAAAAGTATTAATCTACTGAATAATTGATATCAATATTTTATTTAGTGTATTACTTTGAATATAAGATGCACCTTTTTTTCAAATTTTGAACCCATAAAAGGGGGATGCATCTTAAATTGGGGACAAAAAATTTTAACATCTTATTTCTGTGAAGCTTTGTATTACTCTATATATGCATATAATATTATGATCATTGACTCATGTAGAATAGCATGTTAAATCTTTTTTAATCAAAAGAAAAAAGATTTAACATTAAATGTCAATATTTTTGGATTCATTTTGTAAACACCTCTAACTATCTCTCAAATTGCTACTTTTAATATTATTTTGTTGATTTTACCATTATTTTATCGAGAAAACTGTATTGAATAATCTTTATAATTATTTTGCAACTAATAAATCAATATAACAATGAGATAAGAACCTTTCTTAGCTCTGATTGGTGGTTTCTTGTTCTCTACACAAGAAAGTGCCTGTCACTGATTTTGATAGTTCTGATATCTTCATTTTGATTTCAAAGTGAAAACATGTTTTAGAATATTTTTTTAACCATGTGTAATTTTTTTCAGAAAATATTTGTAAAAATATAAATTATTTTAGAAGAATGATTCAGATGTTAATAGAAAATTTTACTTTTACACAAAAGCAAATTGAGAAAGAAATCAATGATGTATGACTGCAATTTGTAATTGAATGACAAAAATACATTTTATATTGACTACTATGGATTATTTTTGCCAATTATAAAGAGAAATTTATTTTTAAATAACTTTTGTTTACTGTAGTAATCTGACAAATTATTAAATTGCATTTTTAGAAAAGGTTTTTAATGAAAAGATAAAAGATTTACTGTTAATGTTAGATGTCAATACCATATTTTAAGATCTTTTTTTTTTCTTTGAAAAAAAAAATTATAGTATTCATTTACACAAAAAAGTCTTTGTGATGACACAATATATGTATGTCAAGCATTGGTGGTCAAGAGGTCAGCAACAGTTGCTTTATAGGCATTTGTCCTGGGTTGGCGGGTTTGCTTCCCGGCTGATGCTATGACACATGAGAAAAAAAACAATATATGTATAATTTTGATTGGGTTTTGCAGTCTTGGACAGTTATACCTGAAGAAATTACCAAAAAAATCTATCTTAAAATGTTACATTGCTAACAATTTAAATGGCCTGAAGATGATGTACTCTCGCTGAATAGTGAAGATGACAATTCAAGTCCTGAAAGTGAAGGCATAGATAGTGAATGTATGTTTGAAGAAGATTCACAATAAATTAGGTGAGCTGATTGTACTTATATTAATTCCTATTTAAGTAAATAAAAATGTTTCTTATTTTTTAATAAAATCATTTAAACCCCCCCCCCCCCAATTTCTGAGCTTAAAATCCTACTGCATCTTAAATTTGGGGGTGTCTTATATTCAAAGTAATATGGAAATTCAATCTTTCTGGAATCAGCATATAATTATAAATAGGTAACTAATAATTTTCCATGAAAGTACCACAATAGATCTCCCTCAGCCTCTCCTTTTGTCATTATCATCCCCAGGGCAAAACTCAGCCAATCACATGATAGAAAAATATTAACGATCATTAAATTACTATTATAGTTATAAGGTTTACATGTAATATATAGAGTATATGAGCACAGACTTTCACACGACCCACCACTCTCCACTCTATCTAATAACACTGATACACTCAAGCACATATATGCTGAAAAGATAAATAATCACCAATATACGTATTTCATGCTAAACCAACAATCATCAGTTGGTCCAGATTATCATCTCCCACACATATATACTATAAGTGCTCAGATATATATTAAGATAGACAATCTTCATACTTTAATGGACAGGCTCCAATCTACTACACACTCCAACTCTTCAACCGTCCATCCAATTGAAAATCTGATGATGGAATGCTCAAAGGCCACCCTGAAGCTGAGATTTGTAAAAGTAGGAATATTTTATTCCAAAAATTAAAAAGATTCACTCATTGAATTATTATATATTTAAACACATATCATTATGTACATATTGTTAACTCAGTCTGTATTTTCATGTAAGCCTTTTCACATTGGCTTTAATAATTGTGAATTATTTAGTTCATTTAAAAGAAAATTATTTAAATCCACATGCAAGTTCAGATATTCCATACATTATATATAAATCCTTGGTTAGCAAACGTAAAATAGAGAAAATATAGATTATAGAAAAAAAATGTCGCAATTAAACATTGTATTCATAATTTTGTATAGAATACATTTAACAATATATATATAATGTAATGAAAAAATGTAAAATTATTTTTCCTACAAGTATGGTTTTTAATGCTCTTGGTAACTGTCTTTTGTTTAATTGTAAATAATAAAAAAAATACAATTTCTTAACACAATCCAGACAATTCTTGTTGACTTTCTTATCAAAAAAAAGTAGATTCTTATTATCGCATCTGCATGTAGAGACAATTCTTCTTAGATTTTCTTCATTAAAATAGACAGATTTAATTATACAAAATTATGAAATTTGCTTACAACGTAAATTATTTTCAATTATACTTAACAAATCTAGATTTATTGTCATTTAAATATATAAAATTAAAGCAAAATTAGTTTAAGAAATAATAAATATCTACAACAATATTTGAATAAATCATAATATTTAAAATCAAAAATCATTAACAAATTATTAGCAAATAATAATAATTACAAAGCAAACAAAAAACAACTACAACCTATTTTTAAAATAAACTTGAACGAAAATAAAGATGGCATGCATATATTACAATTTTTTTTTTTTTCTCATGTGTCATAGCCAGCCGGGAAGTGAACCCGCCAACCCGGGACAACTGCTTGTAAAGCGGCTGTCGCCGGCCTCTCGACCACCAATGCTTGACAAACTCTTAATGAGAAACTTTTTTATTATTTTACTATACACAGTTGTAGAATTTTTAAAGGTTTTTATTTTCGAATTACACGATAAACTACCTATTTAATTATTTTTAAGTTATTATTATTTATATAATTGATATTAAAGCTATTTCAGAATTGCTTTTATGTTTGATTTGTAGAATCATCCTAATTTTTAAAGATAGTGGTAGTGGTGGTAATAATAATAATAACAACAATAACAGCAACCGCATTCAATAGCACAATCCATTACTCTCAACATAGTTCACCTTCACTAACTGCGATCAACACCATCCACCAACAGACTACAGAATTTACGTCCCATTTATTATAATCCATCAGCTGTCACCATCTGTGATTCCACTCTGAATTGACTTTGTTCTCTGTTCAGCACCCATAGCTTAGATTATAAGTTACCTTTCTGTTGTACTCCCAAGATTAACAATTAAAAGAACAGTAAATCAGGATTAATTTAGTGACTGTAAATAACTTCCACTATTATGCCAGATTTTACAATCCTAGGTCATATCTATCTGTCTATGAAGTTGAGTTTTATATTGAATGCTTTTTTTAAAACTCTAATGATTAAAGTTGATATCCATCTCTGTATCCAAAACTAGTAGCAGCAGTTGTAATAAAATATATCTTGAAATCTGATTAATGTAACCCCTTAAAATTAATGCATATAAAAACCTGTGTAACATCATTGAAGCTATAACCCTTACAATCATTTTTATGAAATGCTATGTATCCCCAAGGATTAATAAAGATTATTGTTGAAACATAATAATAACACAAGATTGCACACACACCCCCCCCCATGGTGTGGACATCTGATGTGCTAACAACAATTTGTCAAAATTTATTATCATGCCACAGGGGATATTTTACATCATTTAAGGCATTTCCATCATTATATCAGCCACAGATTCCAACTGCTTTTTATATCACTTCCACCCCATTTTCTGGAACCTCACGGAGTTCAAGTATTGACCATGCATAAATTTATAGCTCCAATGTTATACCAGAGTGAACTCTGGAATAAATTCTGCATCACTTGAGAGTAACATAGTACACCCACCTTATCAATCCACTGATCCAATGAAGTTTACAAGATCATTCCATTAATTTACCTCAAATGAGCTTTAAATGCCCAGCACATGAACAATAAGACTTAGCCTTGACATCTATAATGCTCACCAACTAATAATCACAATGTAAGTACAGCCATATACCAATGGAACACTAACTCCATTCATCCTCCCTACAAGTATTAACAAATATCACCATATGCTTTCATATATTTATCTCATGATGCTTTTGTAAAATTTATGTAACTCTAATTTGAAATATATATCTTGTTATGCAACAATTATTATTCATCCAACTACTGTAAATCACCTTTTTTTAATCATAAGCAAAATTGTAAACCCTCATTGCATATGTAATCTCATGTGTCAAATTGTATCTAAAAACTCAAGTTTTTCACATGCAACTTATGTAACACATGAACAATAAGACAGCCATGAAAACTAATCTTCACCACCAAATAGGTCCAATTTATGTATAATCATTTATCAATCTAACTCCAACCTCACACTCCATACATGTTTCCCCTTATACTATCATGTGCTTTCATGTATTTTTTTTCAAGATCCCATTTAAAAATTCTATATAAACCTAATTTTACACATGTAACTTGTTATGTAATGATCATTCTTATTTCAGTCACTGTAAGCCATGTCTTTCCCCCTATCACATGCAAGATTGTAAACTCTTATTGTATAGGTTATATTATGTAATAACTTGTATCTAAGAGCTTATGTTTTCATATGTAATACATGTTACCCTTTTTGAATCTTAATAAAGTTTTAAATATAATAATAATAATAATAATAATAATAATAATAATAATTATTATTATTATTATTATTATTATTATTATTATTATTATAGTTTTGTGACTTAAATATTTATATTATTTAATTAAGAAAATAAATAAATATATAAGTGAATTTTATTGCATATTTATATTTAAATATAACAATGACAACGAGTTTATGGTAGTGATAATAATAAGAACAGTAACTGCAGTTGGTTTATTGGCTAAGGCATCTAAGTTGACATGGAAGATCACTGAGTTAACCAAATAATTATGTCAACAGTTTTTTTTGCAAAGTTACAAAAAAGTGGTTATTACAAGATAGAATCATTAATGGTAATCACTTACATCACAAAAACTTACTATGCATTTACTTAATATAAACAGTCCTGTTTAGATGTTTCTCCAGAAGAGAATATGATAAATATATATCAGCAATAATAAAAGTGAAATTATACATTAATGCTTAAAAATTCTTATCACATAAATTGTTATTTGTGTTCAATTTTTTTTTCTTTTTTGCACCATAAAAATGAGAGTCTCTTTGCTATGTCACCATTTTGATATGATAAAGTCCTATATATCAGATCAAACAAGAAGTAATAATTTATACAAAAAAAATAGAAGTTCGGTCAAAAATAATTCATTTTGTACCCATTTGAAAAAGTATATTTTTCAGTTTTATGTAAGCAATAAACATCTTGATTCACCTGATTTTATTAATAGTTGCATTCCCAAATGACTAATGCTAGAACAGAACTGCAATCATATTTAGATCTGAAATCGTCATTGGACATTCACGAATATATGTATACAGTATGTATAGTAAACCCAAACTGCCTAACACTACTAGTAAAAAATAAAAATATAAAACCATAAAACAATACAATACTAGATTAAATCCAAAATTTTATCAAAATCCTAAAACTTCTCGATTCTGAGACAATCAATCTTATGAAGACTTCTTTTGATATTAAGGGAAGGTGGAGTTTGAAATGAATTATGGGAAGGTTTGTTTGTTTGTATATATATGTTAGTTCCTTTAGTTTGATTGTCGCTTGCGAAGGTCTATTTGTAGTAGATGAAACCATGGTTGTGTAATGATTTTGGTAAAATTTTGGATTTAATCTAGTATTGTATTGTTTTATGGTTTTAGTATGTATAGTATATATATATGATGTTTAAAACTCTAGGGAGGACTTTTAATAAGAATGATTTATTTTTCAATATATATGTAAGCACTTTTTTAAAAGGTCCTACTGAATTTTTCAAATCCTTTAGAAAGCAGCCTATTCTGTTAATTCCCATGGCTTTGATTCTTTATTATGAAGCAGAACATAATCTTGGTCTCTTTTAATACACTACTCTTGTTAAAACCTTTTTTATATTAAAAATTGTGTCTGGAGAAAAAATGTTAGCAAGATAAATTGCTTCTTTAAGTAACTTGATTATAATTCTTTGGAAAATGATTGGGAGAAGTAACATATATATATATAATTTTATTCCCATGGTAAATGAAATTTAATAGTTAAATAAAATAAGCATTAAAAAAAAAGTTGAACAATTATAACCTCTTTCTTTAAGTCGTTAATTATACACAAACCTGCCCGCACTTAAATATATATACTGTATATTAATTTAAATTTGTTAAAATTATACACAGCCATTATTAACTATATCTCTCACAGCTAGTGCAATCCATGTAGCTATTCCATTCTTAATAGAAAGTTATGGTATATATTTTATTTACTATATATAAGGTGGACTTTGAGCATTCCATCATCAGATTTTTAATGAAATGGATGACTGAAGAATTGTGGGGTGGAATGGTTTGAAGCCTGTCCATTAAAGTATGAAGATTGGCTGGCTATCTTAATATAAGCTGAGCTTTGATTGTATATATGTGTGGAGATGATAATCTGGACCAACTGACGAGTACTGGTTTAGCACAAAATACGTATATTGGTGATTATTTATCTGTTCAACATGTGTGTGATCAAGTGTATCAGCGGTACAAGATAGCATGGATGGTTGAGGGTCGTGTGAAAGTCTGAGTTCAAACCCCTATATATTACATATAGAAGGGCAGGTGTGAAAAATTTTGTACTATGGAAAAAAAAAAATATCTACTTTTGTAGGTGGGCTCATTCTACCTTTTACATTTACTGACACTTAGTGTTTATATAGCACGCTGGGGGTTTTCTGTACTTCCACATTATTTAATCTATTTCAGGCTATTAAAATTTATATTTACATCCATTAATTGAATATTACTTTAATATTAAGATGTTCTTTAATATGAGGCTCAGCCTTTTGCTTTGATTATAGTGATCAGAATAGCTTACAGTTGTCTTGAAATTACATTAGTGTATATAAATCATACTCTGCATGTATGTCAGCAAATAGTATGCTTATATATAATCAAAGCTAAAGTATTGGTGGAATTATTTTACATTTTACGTTTACTGACAGTTTGTTTATATATAACTCTGGGGATTTTCAGTAGTTTCACATTATTTCATAAATTATCAACTTTTATTTATTTGATTAAGGTTTGTAATCAAAGCCACTTAATTAATTTAAAAAGCCATATTTTTAATAATAGTTGATGTAGTTATTACACATTTAAAAAATTTATTTATTAATTTGTAAAATATCCATGCCTGCCTCTTTAGTGAGCACATTTTTTTGTGATGACCCTAAAATAAAATCATAAATTAAATGCATATGTTTTGCATGATTAAGGCAAAACTTTTTATTGAAGGCTTTTAATATATAAAAATATGCATAGATATATTTGTATATGCATTTATAAATAAATGAATACAGTCATTTTTCTTGTTTTTATACATTTACCTATATAGCAATGTTTGCATATAAGATTTTTCCGAATGTTCTGATAATATTGCAAATAGGAAGACTTAAAAAAGATTATTAGATTGTCTGATATAAACTGGAAATCATAATATCATGAAACATTTATTTATAAAATAGTAAATAAATAATCATATCAGTAAGTGTATATATGTTAACTTTCTGTCAAAAACACAATAATTAAGTACCCTAATACTATAACTAAAGTTTAACATATAATCATAATTCCTAGTAGAGTCATACTTTTTTTCTTTTTTTTTTATATAAAATATAGAATTTTTATTCAGAAATTTGGTTACAACAGCATCTCAATATTAGAACTATATTATAAATATTATTAAATCCTCAGATTATTAAGATGTATTGCATAAAATATTCATTGATCTAATCACAAAGCATCTGAAATACTTATATGTTTATTCATTCATTATTGTTTATGTTTATGATTAATCATGTAATTTTTTTAAGCATGAATATTTTATCATCATTGTCCATATTTGTATCTTTATGCTATTAATAGTTATATAAAGATATTCCAACGAGTATGTTGTGTAATAAAAAAATATTATGTATGATTAAATTACACATTCTATTGAAACAATAATGTTTACACAATAACAGATATATATAAGAACAGTTTTTAAATTACTGATAGTGTTTATTAAATGGTTTAGATTGATTTCCAAACAATATCCAGATCAGAATTCTTATTGTAAAAACCAGTTTGGTATTTTCAGAGATCAATCATAAATAATCTGAGGCAAGACCAAGATATAAAAGTAACACAATAAAACCACTAGAAAGATACAAGAAGCTAGAAGCTAATTTATATCTGAACTACTACCCTCTATAGGTATTAAAGACAGTTTAAGGATAGGTTACAGATAGCTGAAGTCAACGTGTTAAATATATAGAAAATATGTTTCTACTTCTTTGAAAAAAAAGTATTTATTTTATTATATGAACTTTTTTTCTCCAAATTTTGCATTATATTTTGACTATATTTTATAATCATTATCAAAGATTATATACTGTATTCTTAATTGTCTGGAAAAATGAAATTAAAATATAAATATAATGAAATTAAATACATATATTAACAAATGATATGTTATTATTATAAAAATAATGTATCTACTTATCTTTTTTTATGCTATATTAATAATTTACTTTTTAAAATATTTTATTTATTTTTAACTCTTAATCTTTATTTTGGACCTATTTATTAACATGTGTATTTAATATTCAAATAACAAATCACCACCAACGTATATGTTCCGTAATAATGTATTTAAAATTAACCAGTTAATAAGGAACATTGTTATTAAGCAATATAATACATAATATGCAGGAGCTCAAGTTATTATTATGTTTGTGCGTGTGTGATTATGCTTTCGATATAAATATATATTGCTTTGACTTGAAACTTGTTTTAATGTGAATTTGATAAAAAGGAAACTTGAGCTTTATTTTGAATAGATTGTATTTGCAGAGATTTTAATGAAACTCATTAATTCATAATTAGTCTAGAGAGAGTAGGGGAGTGGGGCGGAGAACGAGAGCAATCTAAGTATCTTTTTCAGCCACATACCAGTATTAGCTTCCGACAACATATTTAAAATGAAACTGGAAAAAAAAATGATATTGTGATTATTAGTTTGAGAATTGTATTTGCAGGAATCTAATTATCAGTTTGGGAACAATATTGGTGGGAGTCTAATTAGTGACACCAAGGGAAGCCTGTATTATCTTTAATAGACTTGTCCTTGTTATTTAAATGCTGAATAATGATTATTTCAAATGAACAGTTATTTTTACTTACTGCGTATTGTTCAACTTTTAATAGCTTCTGGTCTAACAACAGGATATCTCATTTTGAAAGTAATTCATAGTATTTGTTTGCTTCATTGACTTTTATCCCCCACCTTTCTAAAGAATCTGTCTTCTAAAAATGTCATTTTTAAAAAATAAAAAAAAATTTAAATTAAGTTTCCCAGTATGTAAGTAAAGATGAGATTTAAGTATATATTTAATAGTTCCAAGGTAAGTTATATTAAATTTTGATTTCACGTGCACTATATATATTTAAAATATTATTCTGTCTTCAATGCAATGACTGAACAAGTTTAGAGACGCAACCAATCTTTTAGGAACAGAATGATGGGAACATAAAATAATAGTTGTTAATTGTTTGTGGTATTTTACTGTCTTCCTAATGTAGTATGTTGAATGCTACCTACAATGTCAACAGTGAAATCTTAGATTTGGGCGTCTTTTCATTCTTGGTTTTGGAGGATTTGTTGATTAATGTATTGAAGAGATAGAATATATAATATCTGGGTGTACACACACATTATATATTGTATCGTTTTAAGGTTCAATGTATATTGGTGTTCGAAAGGAAAAGGGAGATTGCTTAAACAAGAGTAATTAATTATATAATAGATTTATTACTTTTTGTAGTGATTAATCATAAAATATGCATGTATGTATGATACTACCCGGAATTATGTTTAGAAAATGTATTTATCCAAGTTAAAATAGACAAACGATCTAATCTCCGTTAATTATAGAATGAATATAGGAGATTTAAACTCAGACTTTCAAGCAATCTTGAACTATCCACACTATCTCATACTACTGAGACACATGATCACACACATATAGAAAAGATAAATAATCACCAATATACGTATTTCGTACTGAACCAGCACTCATCAGTTGGTCCAGATTATCATCTCCCACACACATATATATATAATCAGTACTCAGTTTATATTAAGATAGCAAATCTTTATACTTTAATGGACAGGCTTCAATCTACTCCAACCTCCAACTCTTCAACTATCCATACCAATGAAATCTGATGATGGAAAGCTAAAATCCCATGCTGATGCCAATATTAGTGCCATACAATATTTTTAACTGATGTTTTAGATGGAAATATTTAATATGTGGAGTAGTCCACTTATAACTGTTTAGCACTTAACTTAAATAGTTAATGAAATTGGATTTTTTACAAATAAAGAATTAATGAGAATTTCGACATAGAAGATGCAAAAATAAAATGCAATTTTCAGATAAAGAGTAATTGAGCAAGAGCTAGGCTAGTGAGATTTCAACTATTTTCATTGTGCAGATCACACTGATCATGGTTTGTGGTTTGTAATTAATGAAAATATCATTATTTTTATCATTAATTTATTATTACAAAAGTTGTTCAATATCCGGTGTTGTGCCATAAATCAATATTAGGCTATTTTTGGAAAAAAAAATAAATGAGTGTTAATGAAAAGTAAAAATATTTAGGATTGTAATGTGATGCAGTTTGGCTATGAAGCCATCATTTCACGGCAGCAAATAAGTTTTATTTTTTTTATGCAGAACACAAAATTCCTACTTCTCCTAAAGCAGAATCATTTGCTCAACTTTTTTTTTTCTCATGTGTCATAGCATCAGCCGGGAAGCGAACCCGCTATCCTGGGATAACTGCTTTATTCAGACCTCTCGACCACCAATGCTTGACAACATTAAGCTATATTTATTAGACACATAACTATATTGTTAAAAGTATATGAAAACTATCATCACAACTTAAAAATGTTACTCAATTAATCATTAGAAAAAATACACATTATTTAACTATGGGAATTTAATCAATTTCTCTATTATATATTGATCACTATAAATCAATATATGCATTTATGTAGTCTCCGCCACGCACATATACATATATATTTATAAGCTAACTATTCCTAAAGAAAATTTAAACAAACCAATAAATTCACTGATAACATACTCTTAATAATTTTGATAATCAGTTCTTTGAGGATAATTGTTCTACAGCTTACGACACCACTCCTTACCTGGCGATCCACTCCACATCTAATATTCCACTATAATATAAAAAGCGTTTCCATATAAAACCCTAGTTCAAGACCAATTAGAGTTTAAGCTGTGAAATAATCAGGAAGTGATCTTATTAAATATTAAACATTTAAAAGAAATACCTTAAGGCAGAAGTGAAAACAACTATAAATTGTCACCTTAAATTTTAGCCAATCATCATTATGAATGTGTACATATCTTATATCCGGAACATGTGGACTTATCAAGCTTATGATTTTTTTTTGTTAGGTAGGTGGTCCATGGCCTATCCAGATAACCATTTAATATTAATCAATACACAGTTATGCATTCACTCTTAATTAGAGAGTAAATAAGAGTTGAAAACTTCTCAAACTCACACCTGGGATTTTGCAAGTTTAGTAAACAATGATTTATCTTTTACTGCCGTTTCTCTTTGAAGAGTTTTGCTCTACAATAGGTGATTAAAATCTGTTTTGCATTTTTTTAAATATGTATGTATGTATGCATACATACTTCGTTAAAAGAAATACTGTAAGCTTTCAAAAGAGAAAAAATATTAAAACCGCGATAAATTCAGAACTCCTGCAAATTGCAGTCTTTTAGGGAATATTTGAAGATAATTTGTTTTCCCTAAGGTCAAATGCTTGGGATAAATAAAAAATGCAAACATTACAAGCAAATAAAAGCCAACCTTATAAAAATGACATATCCATTGGTTTGTAGTCTATAAAGTGACAAAGAACTTCAAGAAGCAAACGCTTTAGAGTTGTTGCCATGGTAACATCAAAGCTACAAGCACAGTGCCAAAATAAATTGATATTGACTTTAAGATTGAAGGGTTTATGTAAGATTTGTATCCTCTTTCTTTGTAATTGCACAATTTTGTAGAATATCGAGAATGTGGTGACCATTAATGAGAACCTCTTTTTAGATAGAGAAACTATATTTCAAAAAAGGTCAATTCGAAGGCTTTGAAGTGAAGGATGAACAAGCGTGTGAAAATGAAATAATGTCTTTCCTCTTTTCATTCATTGAATTAGTCGCTCGTTGAACTGTATATATATATGCTTTAAAATAGTTTTAAAAATTACGTTGTTTAATTTAAAAATCTAAATTATATATACTTTTATTTTTTTTTAATTTACTATAAACTTCAATAACAAAAGCCTTTTATTAAAGCTAACAAGACTTAAAATTTTCTTTTTATAAATGTGACCTTTTCCAGAAAGACTTACTTTACTTTAATTCAAAATATATATATTTAAGTACGAAAAAGTTAATTTTTAAAATTAAATAAAATTTTATAATTGGAATGTTTTTCTGTGTTACAAATTTGTTATCGACATATATAATTTGTAATTGCAGTCAGATTATTGTTAAATGCAGTTCCGTTTGAATTTGGCAGATAGAGGGAAAATATTAAAAACTAAAAAGTTTATTAGTTTGTTCTCAGGTGAGTAAAATAAAAATAACACTCTTGATCAAGATGTTTGAGTGTCACATGATTTCTTGAGCAACTAGCTATATAATTATTATTTTTAATTTAGTGATGTTAAGTTATCAATTCCTTGCATTCTATTTATTCGTTTTATTTTTGACCCAGGGAATGGAAGCTGTTTGTAATTACTTTCTTACACACAATATATTATCTTAACTATGATTATCTGTTTACTATTTCACCGCTATCCAAAATAGATATTGAAACGGTTACACCTGTTTCACCTATTATCTTTGATAATAGTATATATTTGTTGTACTCAGATGGCGTGTATTTCTTAAATTTAAAAACTTTGTCCTTATAATATTGCGAGTATGTGCGTATATAATCGTCCTTAAAAATTATAAATATAAAATTAGTCTCAAATATTTATATACGAGCATACTCCATTAGATTTGTTAAAACTGAAATAAACATAACTGTATAAGTAAAATTTATCTATATAGTAGCATAATAAGTTTAAATTTATAATATTACTTATTTTTCAATATTCTTTCTAAATAATTATTTAAGTCAGTATTTATTTTAACTAATTTCCAAGATTTTCAATTCTTTTGTTTGCTTAAAATTACAAGCAGAAAGTTTTATCAGTTTTAACACTTCGTTCTAAAAATAAATCTTTGGCTAAAATTTGACCTATTTAAAAATTATAACCAAGACCAATTATAATATTCAGTCAGGCATAAATCTATACAAAAATCTTTACAAATTGCTTGTGACCATTCTCTTGAAAATATATCTTTTAACCATGACGTCAATTAAAACAATAGAGTCTTACCAAGTCCAGATTTAGATATACTTAATATTTTTACTAACTGGATATTTGGTTAAAGGCTAGTTTGAACTAGTCATCTTGTGATGTGGCATGACTCAAAGTAGGAGGTTACTACTGTCAAAAATATAGCATAAAAAGGGGCCCAAATAGCCACCAAAAGCCTCTTCCATCATCTATCATCATCCGTCTTAAGTTTTGCTGTTGCTGTGAACATTGTAACTGCTGCCGAAATTATTTCCAAAGGTCAGAGCTGAAGCTAAGTAAGAAAACTGTTTCTGCTGTTTAGAAAGCTAAATCTTAAAAAAACTACCACCCAAGCTGCCCCAAAGATGACAGTGGGCTAGAGACAAAGAGACAGCCGTTTGCTCTTCCACGGGCGGCTACCGATGTGAGAAAACCTCCACCATGCCCATCACAGTAAGAAAGAAGCTGTACCTGAGAGACCAGAGTTCCTGACCAGAGAAATGGGGAAAGCTGCCACAGAGATAAATTTGCGAAGCTACATCCAGACTAAAACCTAAGAGAAGCCCAGCCTGACTGAATATAGTGAGAAGCACATGGAAACAATGCCTTAAAAGAGACTTTCCGGTAAATCCTTTCTGACAAATATTAAATCTCATAACTAAAACGTATTCTAAATGAAAGCTAGCTAACTAAATCACATAATTAATTATATTTTCTAAATGTTCAATTAAAATGTTTATCTTAAATCTGTTTAAATCTTAGAACACTCTTCAAATTCTTGCTTGATCATTGATCATTAATAATTTTAAGTAGTCGTTGATCATTAATAATTTTAAATAATCCTAAACATCTAGTTTCTATAAAACCATACAAGAAATTCATTTCTAAATTATAAATCTTATTGATTGTTTATGCAATTTATTCTTATGTCATCTATCTATAGTTTTAAGTTCATGTTTATTGATTTATGCTGTGTTTTTATCAGAACGGAGTCTTGTGTGTTAATAAATTATCGGGGGGAGGGGAGTGAGTAATCACTTTTAGTATACCAGAGTATTGCGATATAAAGAATATAGTCAAGACTCCTTTCTGAAATAAAACTAATATTTTGTGCTAGAGTGAATCGGTATTTATAATGCCCGAACAAGTTATTTAAAATCTTTTGCTAAAGTTATTTAAAATGTATATTTAGCGTATATTATTTAAAACGCATCTTTTCTCAAGTTATCTAAAGTGAAAATGTTTTGCTAAAGTTCCTTAAAATGAAAATCTTTTGCTAAAGTTATTTAAATGTATATTTTGCGTATATTATTTAAAACTCATATTTTTGCCCAGATTATTTAAGAATTATATTTGCGTAAGTGATTTAAAATATGTATTTTGCCAGTTATTTGAAAAAGTATATTTTACGCAAGCTATTTAAAATGTAGGTTTGCATTCGCTATTCAAAACATTTTGCATTATTAGTAAGATCTATTTTAATGAATTATTTAAGATGAGTAATTTATTTATAAATCAATAATTTGCGTGAGCTAGTTTATAACTCATATTTTATTATTTAAAAATCAGTTTGATATTAGATCTGGTTATACTACATATAACTAATGTTCTCAGTTCTAAAAAATCTTAAGTTTGCTATAACTTCGAATTAGAGAATAAGTAGCTATGCAGAGAAACCTTAAATCAGATTCTCATTATCGCTTTTATCATATAATTTAATAAGCTCATTTATGAACTGACCAGTGGTAGTAGCACTGAAGAAGCTAAGATTTTGGCGTAATTAATTTATAAAATATTAATTTAGCGTTGCGAATGTATTGCTAATTTGCATAAATATGCACATCTACTTGCTATGTATATAATGGCCCATCTCAAGATTGTTCAACGTCCAGTCACGCCTCGAAAGTTTAGGCAACTGCGACAATTCTTCGTATTTCATCAAGTCACGCCTCGAAAGTTTAGGCAAATGTGACAGTTACTCGTACTTAACGGAACCAAAGCGTTTCCAAAAGGCTCATAAGCCATTCTTCTGTTCACTTAATTAAAAGGCCTCTTCCATTATAGCAAGCAGATCGGTTAGGGAACCGTTTACTAGGTAATAAACCCCATTAAGAATGCATTCGAGTCGCACTTATCTGATACTCTAGTTTCTAACGCACTAGAATCTAACGTTCCACTGCCATCACGTCTCAGTTCAACTTCCCTAGAAAGTAACTTCGGCTTTGATCCGAACTAGAGTCTGATTTAATGTGTTTATCTGTATAACAATTATATATCACGCAAATGTCTCTATAATATGATTTTGAATATATTTATAATATAATTTTAAACTTAGTAATTATAATATAAACTTAAACTTAGTAACAATGATATAAACTTAATATAATCTCTATCATTCATCAATAAATCGATCACTCTAGCTAACTATAACCGATTTCAAATATATAAGACATAGCATGAATTAGAACATGAAAGATGACATAAGCTTATTAAAAAGTCCATTGCTTTGTAATATTATTTTATAACCCTGAGAATCCACTCATTGCTTTGTGATATTATTTTATAACCCTGAGAATCCACTCATTGCTTTGTAATATTATTTTATAACCCTGAGAATCCACTCATTGCTTTGTAATATTGTTTTATAACCCTGAGAATCCACTCATTGCTTTGTAATATTATTTGATAACCTAGAGAATCCACTCAATGCTTTGTAATATTATTTTATAACCCTAGTATCCACTCACCTGCGTGTGAGCTAGCTATACACAACTTACTATGCTTTAGTATTTATTAAATGTTATATTAAATTTATGAAATATAAATTTGTCTCAGTCTCATTACTTGCTCATTATCTTATGAATCACTAGTTAAGTTTTATAATAGAATATGTAATAAGGGGGGAATGTCTCATGTTTTACTGCTTTGCTATTGCTGGAACGTGATCAAAGAGATATCGAGTGTAACCTCTGGCATGTCATTCGCGATGGGTTGACTTGGAAGCACGAGTGAGAGAGTTAAGGTATGATCAGACGTAGGGTATTACTATCCCGACTTGGTCAGCTTTTGGTTCTCTGGCTTGAACTCTCAGTCTGTTGAGCAAATGTACAAACCTGACCGTTACAATATTAGTAGTAAAACATTAAGAATAAATAGGAAAAGTAAAAGCAAGGAAAAGTAGGGGGAAAAAATTAATAAATATATATAAAAAAAAGATAGCTATCATTACTGAGAAGGATTTTTAGATATGGAAAAGTGAAAGGTAGTATAGTTTTCAGCGTCAGATGGCAGATATAATCAGTAGATGAAAAATTACACTTTGTTATGGTATCCAGAAACTACAGAATTATATAAGCATTTTGCATTGCCTCTTAACAATTTGTTACATGTGAGAGATGTTCAGATAATTTACCCTTTTTTAGATATATTTATTCTGTTTGAAGTGTGTATAAAAAGATGGATGTTCTTAAAATATTTTGAAGAATAAAAAAAAAAGAGTTAAATTATTGATATTAATGGTTATATTTATGGAAAAATAGGTACATTAATCTTTAATTAAGTTTTAAATTTATATCTGATTAAAATGATATAATATTATTTGACCTAATTCTTACCAGTTGCCTTGTGAATTTAAAAAATTAAAATTTAGAATATATTTTCCCCCCTTGATTTGGGGATAACTATAGGGTCTACCAAATATGAAGTTTTCTGCCTGAAAGTCTGGCTTATTTATATATAAATTTAAGTAGAGAAGAAGGTGGTTCCATCTTTTTCTTGTATTTCTGGCTTGTGTTTTTGAATTGAGAGTTTCACATGCAGTCATTATTACATCTGATTAGCTGTCACATAAGCATTTTTAAGGTGCAACTGTTGAAGGTTTTAGCCTTTCATGTTATTATTATATCATCTGCTTGTGCTTAATAAATTTAATATATTTACATTTGTTACTATCATTTCTTTAGATTTGAAAATTACTTCGTAGTAAATCGAAAGATCGAAAAATTTCATGTTGTTTATTTATATATAATATTTAGTGAATTAAATGTGAAGGTGTTTTAAGCTTCTCACTCTTAATTCAGAATGCTTGAGTCTGGCTTATTTATTTATAAATTTAAATAAAGAAGAAGGTGGTTCCATCTTTTTTTCTCATATTTCTGGCTTGTATTTTTGAATTGAGAGTTCCGTGTGCAGTCATTATTACATTTTGGAAAATTCAGAATGCTTGAGTCTGGCTTATTTATTTTGGCTGTCACATAAGCATTTTTAAGGCGCATCTGTCGAAGGTTTTAGCCTTTCACGTTACTCAGAACCATAAGTAAAAATTGGTAAAACACATTTCTTAAAACTTATTTTCAAACATATAGGCATATTTCCTTTTAATATTAAGTTATTCCTATCAAAAGCATTATAATCAAATTTAAATCTATAATTAATTTTGTGCAGTATGTTTTCATCTGTGGTAACAATCTGATAAATATATTTGTTGTTATGAACTTCTTCTAACTCATCATTATAAATCTTTAATTTTTTTCTTTTGAGAGAATCTATTGAACATTAGTTTAGTCTTTCTGACATTTACCTTTCATCCGACTTTCTTACTTTTAGCTGATAACTCTTGCAATATTTCCCTAAAGCTCTTCCAGTGCTTTAATTATTGAAAAAATACTTTTAGACTCAAATGCCTTTTTATAATCTACAATTCCAAAACATAATGGCACAGTCATATTTATTTCTTCTTTCTAAAACTTCTGTCAATACTTGGACATGATACACTGTACCAAAATAACTTTTAAATCCAGCTTGTCTTTTTGATTGTTTAAAACCCAAAGTTGGCTATATATGGGATTCATCAAAGAAACATCCAGAAGATATATTAGTCATAATCATATTTTTTGTTTTATTATATAATAGATTACTTAGATCTTAATCATAATAGTTAACTCAATAATTAGATTTGTCAATTTGTCAAACATTTCATTTTGCAACACATTCATGGACTTTGTTCATTTTTAAAAATATTTTCTTCCAGTTATCCTTTTCAATGGAAAAAAACAAACAAACTTATATTTGATAAAAAAAATCTTTGTGCTTTTGACAAACTTCATTCAAAGCATAAATTCAGATAATAAAAAATGTTCTTACAAATAAAATATCAAGTTTTTACAACAAAAAATAGCAATAATCTTATCAACACAGATGATTTCACATCAACTTTCAGTCTAGAAATGTATTTAATATAAAAAAAAAACTTAATTTTCATAAAATCTGTTCATTCAACCAATTTTGTTAAGACATAAAAATATTCTTAGAAATATTAAAAAATCAATTTTTTAATTAAAAAAACAATTATTAATAGTCATTTTCTGTTTAATAATGACACAAATATTTAGCAAGATAATTTTCCTAACAATTATTTATATTCAAACAAATTATATATATACATTACAAGCTCAATAAACAAATATTTAATAATTTTACAAATATAAGTAGGTAGGAAATATAAATTTAAAAAAAAAAAAATTTTTGACTTACTGTAGCAAACATAATCTATATTAAACACATGCTGAAATGTTATTTCCCCCTATGAAGAATTTAATCTCCTTTGAAGAATTCAGTGCTGTTGAAATCTAAGTATAATAGTTGCACCTAAAATTCTAATATGATACATAGTCACCTGTTGAAATTCCTATTAGTCTCTCATTGAAAGCTTTTACCATGAAATGATCATTGAACATAAATAAATGTTTTCTTTTGTTTTTGTTCAGGATTTATGATGTGTTGAAAATATAGAAAATAACTAAGCAATATGTGAACAGAGTAATTTAATAATATTTATTGTCATAAAAAGTAGATATGCTGTTTATAATATGAAAATACATTGATGTAATGTTTATCTTGGCTAACAGAGTATATTAGACATGTTGTCTTTATGCATAGAAATGTTTGTTTTCATCTAAGAAATCATTCAATATTTACTCTAAACTGTTAATATATATGTATATTAGGTAGTAATTATATTAAGTGTATTAAAAGACAGTAATCTATGTCATCTTATAAAATAGATATCTCTTTTATTATGCTTAGATAAAATGTAAACTTTATTTCTATTTAGGTTGCCAAAAGAATTAAAATCATGTGTCATAAAAGAATTTATTCTTTGTCTTAATTCTAAATAATATTGAGAGCATATAAATTTAAAAGTATTGATATTAATTTTCTTATTTTGATTGTAACAAAATATTTTTTGAAGGTTCAATTTATATTTGTATGTAATTTATTATTTTCAAAATATATTATAAAGTTTAATATTCTTATTTTTTTTATATGTCAAAGCGTTGACCGGGAAGCGAACCCGAGCTAGCAGCTTGGAAGGTAGCTATGCTAACCACACGGCCACCAACGCTTGCTTTTTAATATTCTCTCCTTTTTTTAGCTTTTATTTTGATAAGTTTGAATAAAATCCTGCATATAGTCGTATTAGGCATAACTTTTCTATAAAGATGTGGTTTAATATTTTTATAAGTGTTTGATATCTCCTCATAGAATATTAAAACTCTTAGTTTTATATATATAAACAAATTAGCACACAAAATAATTTTATATTAATTCTTTGAACACAAACTTTCAAGCTTTTTTCAGCCATCCATTCTATCTCATACAACCGATACGCATGTCCACACTCATGTGAAAAAGATAAATAATCTCCAATACATGTATTTTGTCCTGAACCAGCACTCATCAGTTTGTCCAGATCATCTTCCACATACATATATAATCAGTGCTTGGTTGATATTAGGATAGCAAATCTTCAAGCTTTAATGGACTTACTCCACCCTCCACCTCTTCAGCATGAAATATCTATATTAGATCTCATTTATTTTTAACATATATGTGGTGTCATGTATATCGGTTGTATGAGATAGAGTGGATGGCTGAAGGGAGCTTGAAAGTCTGGGTTCAAATTCCCTATAATTAGATCTAAATTCCAAGTATATAAATTATACTCTTTTTTTTTTAAATGTCATAGCATCGGCCGGGTGGCGAACCCGCAATCCGGGCAACTGCCTGCAAGTGCTAGGCAGTCGCGCTGACCTCTAAATGTAAATGTAAAATATAGTAAAAGTCTTTACTGTCTGATTTTTGTTTTATATTTCCTAGCTAATAATAGCTGAAGAAGCCCTTGATATAATGGCTACTTTGTTAGCCTACTTTTCTCTTGATTTATAGTTCAAATCCAAAATGGTATTTACACATTGTTTTATTCGTAATTGATTTAAGTTAACCCAGATTGCATCCCAAAATTAATCATCATGTTTATCTAGCTATTTTTAAAAGTAAAAGTAAATAAATATATACATGTGTGTGTCAGTTTTATGTTTTTATTTTATTTTTTCAGAATTATTTTACTTTTTGTTAACTAGAAATAAATATTTATTTCACAGTTGTCTTTTCAAACTCATTTTTCAACTTTGAAAAATGTGAAGTATTTCCCAAGAACTAAATAATTAAGAATCATTAAAAAAGTCATATTGAAAGCTTATATTTATAAGAAATAATAAGCACAACTAAAGTCAAATAGTCTTTTGAGACTAAAGTCAAATTCTTCATTTCTGTAGAGAGGAAAAATCTTTCTTGATGTAGAAACCTTTAAAAAGATCTGTAAGTATTGGAAAAAGTTACTATGACTTTAAAGAATAAATGTCAGATAAATTAGTTTAATCATATACAGGAGAATTCTTTAATATTTTATTTTAAAACTTGGAAATGTAAAAATTATTATTTTTTCAAAAAAAAGAAAGAAAATCTTGTATTTGAATATTCTTTTTAATAATAGCATAATTTTTAAAAAAATCAAGCCTCTCCCTTTACCTATAAATTTGAAAAAACCTGGTCTGAAATAGATTGCCTCACAAAATGAGGCTAGGCTACTGCTTTTTGGAGTTTCCCTTTAGTAATAGAAATATATATAATATCAGTAATGATAACAGTGGTAAAGTAAAAGGAGATAATTGTGCTAATAAAGATAAGTTGACATCAAACATACTCGAAGATTAAGATTGTTATAGATTCTTTCATTGGTTATATTTCACTATAGCTATGTCATCTACTATAAACTTTAATAACGAATATATGTCAGGGGATAATGCTAAATAAAACCTATCCAATATTGTCATCCAATATTCCTAAACTAAGACAGCATTAGATAGATTTATTCAGCACTGTCATCTGACATCCGTTAGTTACAAAAGCTTACAGTAGATGGCCAAAAACTTACATTAGATGGTATATCTGGGGTTAAAGAGAAAAAAAGGAGATATGGCTGAAACAGCAATATATAAGTTAGTGTCATATGAAACTTTTTCCTGAGAAATTAAATTTAATTGTGAACTGATAAATTCCTATAAGTTTTTTTTTTTTTTTGGAAAAGTGGATTTTAAATAAAAAGAGATTGCATGGTATTAGACGTACTATGAGATCTAGCATAGAATTCTTTTTTATATCTAAATATATCAAGTAACGGCTAATAATTTTAAAAGTGGTTGATGCATTGGTACATTGGCTCATTTTGTCAGTATTTGTGCTCTAATATTAGATTGAAAAAGTTTAGAGAAAGACAATTTTTATTACATTAGGCAAAAAAAATATCTTTATAAAGGTATTTGAATATATACATGCTTAAAATGTTGACATCTCATATTATAATTAGGAATTTATAATGTAAAAGAAATCAATATCACAAGAACTCTTAAGTAGTTGTAGATTGCAGGGCAGACCTTAGATAAATATATTGTAATAGTGAAAATGGCTCTAAGATTGTTAATATTTATTCTTTAGATGTAATTGGTCATGTGCTTAGTTGTAGCATTTGTTAAGCACTAAAAGTTTACCTTATATTTGATATGGAGAGAATCAAAGCCAAATAATATGATAAATTATCATGTGTGCTTATATAACAGAGCCAAAAAGATTTTATAATGTTTATCCATGTTTTTAGATTATGAAAGTAATTATGTTCATGTTTTTAACTTTAAGACTGTAACGATAATTTGCAGCAACAAAATAATATAACAATGAAAAATAAGAGCAAAAATGCAGACTCAATGATAAATAAAAATCCAATATTGTTCAGTTAAATGCAGTTTGGAGTATATTCCAATAAATTCATTTTATTTCCTGTAATATATTTAATGAACTAATGTATTGTTATTCTAGCATTTGTTTTTTTTATATCAAAAATGAATTTAAGATTTTAATTCGTAAATATTTTTTTTAGTATTTATTCCCTGCAAGAAATATTTATATTAACACAAATTATTTTAATTTAGTTAAAAGATTAAAAAAAGATTGTTGTTGTTGTTGTCATTTTGCTAACCATTACAAACTAGGATGGAAAATCTGGGGTATTCATGCAAATTCATAATAAATGCTATTTCTAACTTTGTTTTTTTTTATTTTTATGATGATGATCTTTTGAACAGTTCACAGGAAATTTTACAAATCTGACATCAAAATGTAATATAGAATTGATTGTTGAGTTTTTAATTAGAACCAATTAAAAATATAAGTTCATGGATGGTTATCAGTTTAAGAATCTGGTTCTATTTAAATATCTTGATAATTTTTAGATAGACAAGTTTGCTTGAATGTTGGGATCCAGAATAAACACTAACCTATTTGAGCACTTCATTTTGTAATAGAATTATTTCAACTAAATTTGTAATATACAGAAAGATTAGTTTACTAAAGTTATTAACACCATTGAAATATAGACCATCAATTCAATGACATCAAATTTACATATTCATTGTGTTATGTTTAATTTAAAGTTTACATATTAAATCTTATTTAATTATTACAATCAAGGTGTGAAAAGAGGGATTCTGTCTCCAACTTATAATTGATTATGAGTTTAATAACTTTTAAGCCATATTCAATCTGGTTAATAAATTTGTTTCACTCAGAATTTCCAATAATCTTGTAAAGACATATTTATAAATATCAGACAACCAAGAATAGGTGGATTCATTTCTGTTTTTGATCCTTTGTTTAATATTACATTGGACTATGTTTAATTTAAAGTTTATATATTAAATCTTATTTAATTATTACAATCAAGATGTTAAAAGTTGTATTTTGTCTCCAGCCTTCTATAATTGATAAATTTAATAATTCTTAAGTGCCATATTTCATCTGGTTCATAAATTAATTTCACTCTGAATTACCAACAGTATTGACAAATATATGCTTATCAGAGCTCTAAGATTAGGTGATTCATTCTATTTTTGGTCCTTGGTTCAACATTTAGAGTGCTTTTAATTCATAGCCTGGGAAGAGAGTGATTTACTCCATATATATTGTACATATACATACAGTATTCAATTATTTAAAAAAAAAAAAAAAATTTTTTTTATTCTTTTATACATACAGAGATTTATATGTATAGATTTATTATTATGAATAAGCAGTTCTTTTTGTGATTTATTATATAATATTTTTTATTATTAAATAATATGTGTTAAATTTATTTAACTTTCATTTTGTTAAAATAGAGTAAATCAGAAAGGTGTAAAATTGTTAGATTAGGAGATAAAAATTGTACACGTGTGAAACAATGAATAAATCTGTACAAACACAAAGATGCTTTTACACTTATTTCTGATTGCTATAGATGGCCAGCTTTGTTGTTATCTGTATCTTAAAATTATTTTTACAAAAGAGGTGCTTTGATGTAGATAACGATAGCATCAATTTTAAGTCAAACTTGTGAAGCTTTGATTTTTTTTTAAGATAAAGATTTCCAGATGTTTTTTTTTCTTTGATTGAAATTCGCGATATAAACGATTAAAACAATTTTTTTAATCAGTCAGTCTTAAATTTTGTTAAAGAGATGATCAGTCAGTCATAAATTTTTTTTAGAGTGAGGGTCACTCAAATTATTATTATTATTTTGAGACTCAACTCAGTCGGTCCTTCCTTGTTATTATTCTTAAGCAGAAATGTAAGCGAACGCTTTAATTTTTCTTTCCTCACTCTTTGAAAGTTGAAAAAAAGAGAGCAAATGAAATGTGTGTTTATATAAAGCAATTTTCAAGCAATATTAAAGAATAGGAGAGAAATGGAACAAGATTGAATTTATTATAAGCTAGTAATAATTATAAAAATGATATTAACATATTTGGTTATGCATAATAATATGCCTCTGCATTGCTAAACCATTTTTTCTGCTTCCTGATTAATACAGAATGAGTCAAAATCGCTGATCTGTCTATGAAATCATGTATCCAGTAATAACCAACAAAATGATAAATTTTGAAGCCAACCACGCAAGCTATATGGAATGCTTTGTTCCTAGTTCATGTCTTATTAAGAGCTCACTGCCTTCGAACCAAAGGAGAAGGGGAAATAGGAGGAAAAGAAAATTTAAAACAGCTATGTAGAACCAAGTTTGAAGCCATAAATCAAATTTTTGTTGATTTACCTCAATCATCTAAAGTGTCAACAGAAATTATTTTTTTAAAGGAGAGAGACAAGCAAATCCACTGGTACCTACTTATTCAAAGTACTTATAATAACTTTTTTTTTAAATGGTAGAGGGAAGCCAATCAACAGTGAATAATAATGGAACTGAAGAAACAAGCAAAGTCAATTGATTCAGCATTATCTTAAAAGTATCTGCAATAATTTTTTTTTTTTTTTGTTGTTGTTAATGAGCAGAGAAAAGCAGTCTAAAATTCAAATTCAGGACATTAATAAAAAGTAAAAAGTAGACGGGTAAATATGAACTTTCTTTAACCGATTTTATTCTTTTACTTATTAAAAGTAAACCTTAATTTACTGGTCAAAGCAATTTTCTTTTTTGATACAGAAACATTAAAGACTTGTTTATCTATAGTTATTTGCAATATCTCACAACATAGCACAAACATAGTTTAAATCTTTAAACTTAAATTTTTCATTATTTTTTTTATATATTGTAATGTTGAAATGTTGTTTTTTTTTTATTTAATTGTTCTTCAGTTGTTAATGATAATGAGCAACCTATAGATGTATGCATTTATAATGTTTTTTTTTATTTTATTTTATCTTGTTGCATATTAAAAGTTAATATATGTATTTTATTTTCTTTCGCTATAAGGTTGCAAAAGAAAAAGATATTTTTATATATGTAATTTTTGGGTATACATTTTAAACATATATGTTAACATTACCGAATGCGTGAATGTGTAAATGCTTATCCAAACACATTAAAGAATAGGTTATATATGATTAGTTTAAAATGATAAATTAAAAAGTAGGGCATTACATTTGAATGGAAATGAAATGACATATACAAGTTACACCTGAAATTTATTTTATGATATGATAAGTAAGAAAAGTCTTAAATAAGCATTTATAGAATATGTATTTTTTTTCTAATATTGATTTAAGTCAGCTTATTTTGAGATATCAAGAAAAATGACAAACCTATATATTAAGTTTATTCGCTTATACTTATGTAAATTTTTATATTAATAAGCCATTTATTTAATTGTCGATTTGACTTTAAAGGAAAGAAAGAGTAGTAGTGTTAATAAAATATAATTATATATCTTAATTGGTTTCCGAGTTATTATTAAGAATATTGTGTTGTGTTTTTTTTTTTTGTCTTAATTCTATCATTTTAATTCATCATCATTGCTCGCAGTTATTAAGTATTACCATTCATATATATTGAGCAATCACTTGCAAATATTAAGCGTCCGCAAAATAATAGGTAAACTAGAATGTTGATATTTAGGTATTTAAGGATTATGCTTTAGAATGACCAAATTTTGATAATTATAGTTCAACATAGAAAGCTAAAATTGTGTTGTGTCCATGAATTTAGATCATCCTCATCAAAGATGGATATCATGTTATTAGTTAAAATGTTTCAAATAATACTATATAAAAGTTATGATCGCCATCAATCATCATTAATAAATTATAATCATTAAATTTAATGTTTAGCGTAATGAATATATTTTAGTAAATAGGGGTTTATATAAAATTGAATATTATGCAAAGAGATTCATGATGATCAATCATCACCATTAGTATTATTAAATCCCAGTATGAAATATGATAATTTTAATAGATGCCTATAAGTTTATAAAGATGAATTTATTATTGTGAGTTTATTGATAAGCCATGGCTGGTATCATCATCACTATTATAATCATTATTATGATATCACTATTATAATCATTATTACGATATTATTATCATCATCATCATTATTACCTTTATTGTGATAAATAATCTAGTTAAATGGCCATCAATATCAATAATGGTCTTCACATGCTTGTTTGGAAGCCATTAATAGGATTATACATGTCTGTTCATCAATATACGTTAATGAGCTAGCAATGTCTATAAGAATCTTTGATCTATAGTATAAACTGTGGTAATATTGGGATCCTGTAATTTTATTAATATAGATAAAATGTAAGAATGTCATTTTTGTTCAATAGTCATCCAAGTCATGTGTAATAAATATGTACTGAATGAGTTTGAACTCAAGTACACTATAAATCGATACTTATCTAGATTGAAAACAATCTAGTGGTGCTCATGGGAAAACACAATACTTAGCTAAACTGAATAAAGAGTGATACCATCCCTTTCCAACTTCATAATATTAGTTTTATAAAATATATTTTTTTATAAGTTGTCATGAATAGCACCAGTGTGTGCATATGACCATGAATGGTCTTATATATTTGGAAAGAAGGATAGGAAGGATTCTTTGTTAGAAGAACCTAGTATTGGAGATAAGCATAAGGCACTCCAGAAATCTCACAGTGGGTACTTTTATTCAGTTGCTATGTTTAATATTATTTTTATTAGATGACAATGTCCAGTATGTTTTATTGTTCAAATGACTGCCCCAATATATAAATAAATACCAAGAATCTTTAATGCTGATATTTTCTTTGTCTATGCTATGATGAATTGAAATAGCTACAAATTATAATTACAAATACATATCTTTTATATTAATTTAATAATTACAAATACATATTTATATTAATTGATAAATATTGTTACAAATGGCAATTGATAAAAATTGTTACAATATATAAGTAATTAAGTAACAAACAACTATGCAGTAATATTAAATTATATTAATTTAATTTATACCATATATATATGATCTTTAAATGGCAAGCTATATGAAAAATGTAACCAATCTTTGCTGAATATATGTTATAATTAACATGGAAACCAATTGATGTTCCTCAAACATAGCAAACTTTAGTATCAAATTGAATATTAGAAGGCATTTAAACAGAGATTACATTGCTGTTTGATGAAATGTCAATTGTTTTCCATATTGTTGATGACATTGGTTATTACAGTAACATATATCCAGCAGATAATATGTTAATTTTATCAGTAATTATTACTTGAAATATTGTAAAAAAATTATATTAATAACTTAAGATAAATTAACATTATTGATATTACTACATAGTTATGTGGTGCTTAATTAATTAGTTAAATAATTAAATGTTTATTGAAAGGCAGGTTATTTAAAAATGAATTTGATTTAAAGCTCTGCTTTATCTATTAACATCGAGCTGATAAAAAGTGCATTTGGATTAAATTACCATTAAATTATAGTCATAATATTCAGTAATGTTAAATTAAAGATAGCAAAGATGTTTAAATAGATTGTATTACTACATTTAATGGAATTCGTTTCCAGGCAGCTATGATTTCAGTTATGGTAGAAATGTGTCTAACAGAAAGTAATTAAGATTTAAGGTAAATTAACATTATTCAGTAATGTTACATAGTTATGTGGTGTTTAATTAATTAGTTATATAATGGTCTATTGAAAGCCGGGTTATTTAAAAATGAATTTATTTAAAAGCTCTGCTTTGTCATCTAACATTAATCTGATACAAAGGTGACTTGGATTAGATTCCCATTAAATTATAATCATAATAATATTAAACTGAATATAGAAAAGATAATTAAATAGATTGCATTGCTATATTTGGTAGAGTGATCACTAGTTTTCAGGCAGCTGATGACATCAATTATGATAGAAACATATATCTAACAGAAAATAATTGATTTTTTTAAAATCAAATATTGCTCCTTGAAAATTGATTATGAATAATTACATATTTATGAGTGACAGAGATTGGTTAATTTTTTTTCCATCAAATATCATTTGAAAGAGAATAAAAATTGCTATAAATGGCATAATTTGACATTCTTCAATAATGATATACATATATATGTAGTTTATATAAATATGTAAAGTTCACAGTGGTGCAATAATTAGCATATCCATTCAAAGTGTCCATGAGATTGGATAGAAATCTAAGTTCTTGTTTGGAACTGAAAAATAAAAAAGGAGATTTTTCTTATGTTCAAAGTAATTATGATTTATTTTTCAACAACCAACAAAATAATATTTTAATTTGTGAAGTGCAGATAGTTGAAAATTGAAATAAATTGAGATATTGCCAAATCTCTAGTGCTCGTTATAATACTTAGCTGACAGCCAATCTGTCCAAATAACATCCAAACTCAAACACAACAAAGATTTTATGAGAAAAGGGTGGCCACCCTTTTCTTAACTTTTCTTTCTGTTAAAGCTTCAAGCTTTCAAACCTAAATACTTATGACTGGCTTAGATATATAGAAAGAAAAGTTGAGAAAGGATGGCCACCCTTTTCTCGTAAAATCTTTGTTGTGTGTTTGGGTTTGGATGTTATTTGGACAGCTATCCTTGACATCTGATTGGCTGTCAGCTAAGTATTATAATGAGCACTAGAGATTTGGCAGTTTCTCAATTTATTTCAATTAACAACCAACAAAGTATTAATTGGCTACAAATTAGAAAGTAAAGCAGTGTGAAGTTTAAGATCTTACAATCGATATTTGTCTAACTTTCAATAGTATATTATTCACAGTTCTTGCCATCTGATGAGTGTTGGTGTTTTTCATGCTTTTCTTTTTTTCATTGTTTTATTCCTTGGTTACCTAAAGTTAATTATTCACTTTTTGTATCATATCAGAAGCATTTATTCACATGAAGACAACAGGTGACTTCATGTAAAATATCCGTAAGAATTTGAAAAAGAAATAATACTTTGTGAATGTTTTAATATTTTTTATATTGTAGGCCTTCCCTGATTTATATACTCAAGTAGTTTTATCAAACGGAATTAATCTGAATAAAAGTTGTATTTCTTTTTTCTTTTATAAATTTTAGAGTAATTTAGTTCAAAAGATCTGAAATAAATTCAACTAATCAGTAAAACCAGTGGTTTTTGAAAAAATTAAATTAACCATTTCGGTACTTGGGTATTATTCCTGCAACCTAGGATAGTAGGACGACTATTCACATATGCGATAAAACGTGTAATCTTGCGAACGTGAAATAAACACACACTTTTTTCATCTCGAAAAACGTGTTTTTGAACGTGCACAAAACGTGTTTTAAAATGTGTCAACAAAACACAATTTCTTACGTGTCAAAACTTCTTAGTGTCATTTTTTATTTTTTTGGAAATTATTGCGTTTGCTGATTGAAAAATTTGTTTTTTACATTTTAAAGTTGCTTCTTGTTGTTATTTTAATTTTGTTCGATCATTTTTAATTTCATCTTCTGAGTTTTTATTCAATATGATCAAAGTACTGAAAATAACACTTATTTTTTGATTTAGTAACTGAATTAAAATGTTGATTATGTTAATACTCCGTTGTTTCCTTTTATCTGCTAAAAGTGCTACATTTTAAAGTAATTTTTGGATGTACTAATTGAAATAATTCGTTGACAGATGTTTCTTTATTTAAGAATTAAATTAATACGTTAACTTTGTTAATATTGTTGTTGCCTACTTTTATCTGTTCAAAATGTTGCAACTTATAGTTATTTCCCAAGTCTGAAAACCATCTGATCATACTAATACAATCTCCCTAATTGTTTTTTTTTTTTAATTACGAATTGAAGTAAAGCGTTGAGTTTGTTAGTTATGTTTTTTTCCTTTTATTTGCTTTCATATAAAAAACATTTTTACTCCTGCGTACACAGACATGATGACACATTTTTCCACGTTGAATGACATAAGGAACGTTTTTCCTCCTGTCTAAAAACCATCTGATCCAAGTGCTTAAATTAATACTTATTTTTTTATTTAGTAACTGAATTAAAACGTTGACTTTATTAATACTGTTGTTTCTTTGATCTGCTCAAAGTGCTTTAATTTATAGTTATTTCACCAGTCTAACAACTATCTGATCAGAGTGCTACAATGTGTAGTTATTTCTCGAATTACTAATGGAATTAATACGTTCACTTTATATTTATTGCTGTTGTTACTTTTTGATTTGCTCAAAGTGCTGCTGCTTTTACAATTTCCAGTTACTTTTCCAGTCTAAAAAGCATATACTCCAAGTGTTGCAATTTACAATTACTCATTTTTCTAATTACTAATTGAATTAATATGTAGACTTTAGTATTACTGTTGTTGTTTTTTTTTTACTTGCTTTGAGATCAAAAACATTTTTAATTCTGTTTATAAAACAACTCACCAACTGCTGCAATTTCAAGTTATTTTTCCAGTCGAAAAACTAACGATTGGAGTGTTGCAATTTAGAGTTCTTATTCTATTTTTCGTATTCAATTAATACGCTGACTTTTCTACTCAAAGAGTTGCAGGAATTTACTGTTTTGTTTCTTTTTCATTTACTAATTGAATAAATACGTTGACTTTGTTATTATTTTTTGGACAACATTAGTTTCAAAAAATAGGTTGGAGTTGTTTTACATTGCTTGGTAAGATTCCATTTTTTAGCATGTACTGTGCAATCACGTACTCTATAAACATTTCGGGGAAGTAGGAATGGCGGGGGAGGAGGCTGATAATCGCACTTTTTATGTAAGAATTATTTTGTAAACTACAATACTCTATTTTAGACCGTAAGTAGCCTCTTGTTGAATGTTTTGTAATGTGATTTTAAAAACTATTTATACAAATTTCGGTATTTTTCTTGGTTTAAAATCATTCGATTAAATTTAGCGTTCAAGCATCGTCTGCTTATGTTTCTTTCATAGATTTTTTTAAATTTACGTTTAAAAAGATATATTTGTGTTGTGTTAATTTCGTTCAGAAAAATGGATCCAGTATGCCTTCATTACTACAATTTTTTTTTAAACTGATAGAAGAAAATTAGAAAATTTGGTTCTTTGCGTCCATCAAATTTGATTGTTTGCGTCCGTCTACATTGCATAGAAGTACGTGTATATTTCCTATAAAATTAATTTTTGTGTATTTTTCTAAAACTATTGGGTACTATTCTTGCAACCAAGGAAAGAAAGGAAGGCTTTTTATATTCCTATCAAAGCATTGCTAACTTTGTAATGTTTGATGTTGCCAAAATCATAACATTAAAAAGTTAGCAGTGTATTGATACGAATGTGAAAAGTCCTCCTATCTTTCCTTGGTTGCAGAAATAATACCCAAGTACCAAAATTTCAAATCCAAAGTTGGAATTTTCTGTAATGTCAAATTTAAAAATTTCCTGAAGGTTTATGATGATGATATTTTAGATGTGATAATATGTTAGACTATTTTCATAATCTATCATTAAATGTTTAATGTCTAAAAATGGTAAGCATTGTTTAACCGTTTCCAAATACAAACACGTGTTAATCATACTACAGTCGAACATCCTGTTTTTCGTCCAATCACTGCAGTCAAGCAAATTTAAGGCTCAATTAGAGAACCCTGAATGTTGTAGGCCAGCATGATTGATTTTGTGTAATCAACTAACCTGTGTTGTTTTTATTTGGAAAAAATTGAATAATGTTTAAAATTTTCTAGACATTCAACATTTAATGATATAGATGATGGAAATAATCCAATATATTACTATAAATTTAAGAATTGTTATTACATTATCTGTCTTTATATAATTGAACTCATTTTGATTTTATGCTTCTTGTATTAATTCTTTTGTTGAAAAGATATTACTAGTCAAGCGTTGTTAGCCGAGAGGTCATCGCAGCCGCCTTGCAAGCAAGTAGTTGGTTGCAGACGGTTGTGAGTTCGCCTCCCGGCCGATGCTATGACATAGGAAAAAAAAAAAAAGATATTACATGGATGTATTTATAGAAAAATTGAAATTGGATTTTTTTTTTAATCATGCGTCGAAATTTATGAAAGATAAATATGTAATCCTTTTTTACAAATGTTTTTTTATAAATGGAATATATATTTACTTTGTCACTTATTCAATTATGTAATTTGATTTTACTGACATTTTCTGCCTAGAGCTATATAAAAATCTTTTGCTGCAATAATTTTTTCATTTAATTAATTTCTTTTTAAAAAGAATATACAGTTGATCTGTGAGTGCTACGTGTTTCATCTGTTTACTTTCTTTCTTCTTTGTGTGAATTAAATACAATAATTTGTTTGCTTTTATTAAAAAAAAAAACTGATTTAAAAGAAAAAATGCAGTGTCTAGATTTAAAGTTTTCTTCTCACTTTGTACTGCATTGTATAAGGTAGATAGAAAACTGAAAGATGTTTAACCGTGTTATAAATAGGCTATTAAATAAATAAATAGTCAAATAGCTTTCGAACGATGTAGGTGCCAAAATTGGAATCAATACGAGAACCCTAAGTTCCAGTGTGTGACACATTGCCACTGAACCAAAACACACATTTAGTTGCTAGATATATTTTACTGCATTCGTTTTTGAAGTACATAATTTTATAATGTATCTAGCTGCCTGTCTCATTTATGAATATTTAATATGTATATTTAAAAGTATAATAGCTTTTTAAATAATTGTTTTAATGAACCATTTACTTTTTTTTGTACTTGAGTTTGTAATTATATATTTATTAAAATAAAAGAATCTGATTATTTAGGGATCAAGAATTTGGAATGAATTGGGAATTTTATTTAGAAGTTGTTTTTTATGAACCTGGATTCAATAAAAAAAAATTTAAAAATTCAAGGAAAAAAAATTTGGAAAAAAAGTAGGAAAATTATAACTGGTATTAAAATAACAGTTACTAAAACATGAAAAGAACACAGATTTGAATTGAATTCATTTAAAAATATAAAGACATATCTTAAAATAACATGTAAAAGTGGAAGAAAAAAAGAGATCATAGTAGAAAGAATATTAGTTTTTAAAATAATTATATATATATATATATATACATCAGGGATGAAATATCCATGTATTGAACAGAGTGAGTGCTTCCATAGAAAAATTCACTAAAACTTTCAAAATCTTTTTAATTAAAATTTAATTTACTTTCATTTTTTTTTTTACCAACAGTCAAATTATTTTTATATACATAGGGATTGGGAATGAGCTCGACTAACTCATTCACACATTCTCATTGATTATAAGAAGTTCAAACAATGCTAAGATCCAATTAGAAGTTAAAATGTTTAAGAATGTTAAAATGATTTGGAAGATAAAACTATATTGATAATATCTATATTTAAACTAATCACAATCTGATTAGAATCAGCAATTCAAATTCATTATTTATTGAATGGAATTACTGTTGATTTTTTATTTTATTTTACCAACAGTTGAATTGTTTTTATATACATGGGATTGGGAATGAACTCGATTAATTCATTCTCACACTCTTTATTGATTATAAGAAATTCAAACAATGCTAAGATATAATTTATAGTTAAAACTTTTAAAAATGTTAAAAGGATTTGGAAGATAAAAATATATTGATAATATATTCTCTGATTTACCACTAAGAGAGTTTCAGATTTTTTTAGATGTGTGTGATATTAGGTGCTATTACATAAAAATGGTTGTGGCAATTGAAATAAAAACATTATAAAAAAAGTAGTATGCTTCCATTCCTAAAAAAGTTATGCTTCATCACTGATATATATATATATATATATATATATATATATAGAGAGAGAGAGAGAGAGAGAGGAGAATAGTGTTCCACCATCTAGCATTAAATATTGAATGTCTATAAAAATGGGTAATCTTTATTTAAATTTTTTAATTACATTTAGTTTTTAGCAATAGCACACAGGTTAATATATGCACAATGTTTTGACTGTTAAGATTCTCTTCTCTTTTTCAAATGTTGCTGATCTGAATTTTTAGATTTTTGAATATTGGATTTTACAGTAATGGTCTGGCTTAAATGATTAGAGCATTGCCTTAAAGATCAACATTCAAAAGTCTAAAGATCCAAGTTCAATTCCCATGTTATTATTGTCACTGATCAGGTAAGCAACACCTGAAAAAGAGAGAATACTAATTACTATTTAAAATGTTGATTATATGCTAACCTGTGTGCTATTGCTAACAATTGAATGTAATTGGAAAATTTACATAAAGTTTAAAAAATTTCTAAAGCTATCAAATATTTAATATTAGATGATGATGAAAATAGTCCAACATATAAGTGAAATCTATGAGAATACTTTTAAATATAATATTTTTATTAAGAGATGTGCATTTAGGAGAATATATTTAAACAATATGTGTACAATGTTTTACAGTTAAAGGTAGAAAGGGTTATGCAAACTAAGTTTTACATTGCAAAGATATCAGCTATTCTAGTGTTGATTGTATGACTTTGCATTTGTTTTATAAATTTCAATTTATTAAGAAGATGTGTTTCTTTTTACCGCAAAAGCTTTTGTTTTTTATAGATGTCACTGTACTACTTTTTTTTCCTCACAGATTTTATTAAACTTTTCTTTCATTGTTATCCTTTTGTTTTTATTTTTAAAAAATTGGCCAAAATGTTTCTAACATTAGCTAAAGAAAAGGTTTTGTTATGTATTTATTTATATATATTGCTTATAATAACTTCTTTCATATTACACTTAAATGCAAAAAAATTTTTTTAATAAAACTTCTTTATTTTCCTAAAAGTTTCGACTGTCCAGCAGTCTTCATCAGAGCTTTCTCTGCTTTTTTTTTATTTAAAAAAAAAACTGACTGAAAGCACAACTTTTTTTCTCTCTCTCTATTTACATTAAAAAATGATAAAACAACATTTAATATCCACTATATGTCTGTGGCCTACTAAAAAAACTTTCATAAAAGAACAATGGTAGAAAATGCATTATTCACTAAACTTCCCAATTGCAGATAGTGAAAGTTTAAATATTTTTTCACTCTTATTTTATCTCTAATTAAAAATTTCCAGGCATTCCTTTACTGGCAAATATTGCATGATTAGCATTGACTATATGGATAAAAATCCTATATCTGAATAACACCTGGAAAAAAATTAGTTTTACTCATCTAGCATTCAAACTCAAGTCATAGGCTTTAAGGAAGATGCACTATCTCTGTCCTACAAAATTATTTATATATATGCACAGAAAATTACTCATTTTAAACATGTACTTGCTTCATTTATATTCTTCTAGGTAAATTAATTATGCTACATAGTTTGAAAAGAAAGTATGATATTAACAAAAAAAGAAAAAAAAAGAATGAGTCATTTAAAAGAATTTGATGATGATTACCAATAGATTGAAGCAATGTCGCTTTAAACAGATTAGTAATGGTAATAAATAGAATAATTCGGTACTATGAAAATTGAATGTAGAAATGTGCCAATAAAAAAATGTCAGACTTTTAATGAAAGTTATTTATGAAGTGAATATATAATTATAAGAACATTTGAAATCTTAAACTGCATTTCAAAAGATTATAAAAGACCTAGAAAGAAACTATATGTGAGATGGATGAATGAAATAAGGAAGTGAGCTGGGGTGATGTGGTCAATAGAGATTGGAGAAGATGGATTGAACTGGGAAAGATCTTCACCCTACAATGGATTGACAATCATTGAAAACAATGATGATGATTAATTAAAAAAATATTTTATTACTATCTGAATCACTGAAAAATTATTTTTTATAAATGTTTTGTAAAGAATCTACAAAAGAAGAATTATGACGTAAAAGTTGACTTTATATGAGGTTTCAAATAAATTTATTTTTTCAGATTCTTGAGTAAAGCCAGCAGGATTTGATCTTATAGAAGTTTCATCAACAGTCGTTGCATTCATCTGTTTCATAAAATGGAATTTAGCAGCCATTGGCCAACGTGGATGTGGATTAACATAAATCGTGAACCAATTTGGCAGAACTGATGGATTTATTTGTGCCACCAGTAATTCTATCTTCTGATTAGAATCTCTAACATGTTTTTTTATGATATTTTGTTAAGCTGTTTAAAAGAAATCCATATAATAAATAACAAGTAGAATTGTTATTAATATATATTTAAAAATGAGTAATCATATAGTAAATATAATTACTTTAAAAATCAACAACAACAATAAATTCTTATGATGGCATAGATTTGATAGATGGGAGACTAATAGAATTAATGTCAGAAAAATATGCAAAGAGTTAAGCTACTGCTGTTATGTTTTAAAAAATAATGTTGGAATGACAACTCTGTAGATCTTAAAACCTGAAATAAATTTTAAAACGTTTTTATCTTGTCAGACATTATGTGGAGAATTTTTTTTTAGTGTGTGTGTTTCTCTGTGTCTGTGTATATCAGAATATATTTGAATGAGTATATCTTGTCAAAATAAGAGTCATAGATCACATGACCCTATCTCTTAAGCTTGTAAGTTATAAACAATGAGGATTGCCAATTCCTCAACAAGGTTTGTGATAAATGTTTAGCCAGAGCCAGCACTTAAAATATCTCTGTCAGGAACCCCCAAACCCCTGACCATGGTTTTGTGCTTTGGCACTCCTCAGAGAGGTGACAGGATAGGTTCAGACTTTTAGCCAGAGCCAGCACTTAAAATATCTGTCAGGAGCCCCCCCCCCCCAAACTCCTGACTATGGTTTTGTGCTTTGGCACTCCTCAGAGCTTGTTGAGGAATTGGCAATCCTCATTGTTTAGTATATCTTGTTTCTTGTATATTCTAACTTACTATTTAATATTTATTAGATTTAGTTTGTCATTCACATTTATATTGTTTTAAAAATAATAACAATGAAAAGTACATATTTTTGTGTTTTTATTTTTTTTGTAGCTGTAAAAATGAAAAGTATTTGGAAAATCTTCCTGACACAAGTGTTATTATCTGCTTTCATAATGAGGCATGGAGTGTACTCTTGCGAACAGTACACAGTGTGCTTGATAAATCTCCACCACCTCTGCTCAATGAAATCATATTAGTCGATGATTTTTCAGATATGGGTAAGTTGAAAAGTATTTTTTTAGAAAACATTTTAAAGTATGGTGTATTACCAGACAAAAAAAAATGCTTTACACTATGTATGTACAATATAGAGTAAAGAAGATTTTTTCACACAAAGATTTGCTGTAATGATCATCATCAACTTATATTTATTACTTTGAAAAATAAGCAGATATGGCAATCATTTAAAAATGGTGGACATTTTAAGAATGGCAGCCATTTTATAATATATAATGTAATAAATGCTTTTGCCAATGAAAAAAATATCTTGTTTTTACAATAAAATGGCCAGATTAGTATCAATATTTTATTTATTATTATAAATAAAAAAAACTTTCATCACATTCCCTAATAAATTGTGTCATAATAAATTAATTATAAATGCACATTATGTTACACAAAATTTGATTTACATACTTAATTTTCATTTAGTAACTTGGCAACAATAGACTGTTAATCATTTGGGGGGAAATGTCCACTATTATAAATGCCAACATTTCAATTTTAAAAAAAGTAATTAAAAATTTTATTCATTACATAATTTACAATTTTTTTATATCACATTCATAATAAAATGCATCAAAAGAAATTGAAAATTATATATTGTATATTACATTTTATTTACTAACCTAAATGTAATTTAATTGAACTGCAATTTTGTAATTACAACAGAATTGTTTATGTAAGCAATATGACTACTTTATTAGAGAAAATGTGCGATCTCAGTTCACAGCCAAAATACATAAAACTTTTACTCTGCATAATCAAAAGAAAACATAATCCATAAAGTGCACCAAAAATAAATTTTAAAATGATGTTATGATAAGTTGTCTTTTTAAAGCTTCATTTATTTTATTTTAAGTGAATTAATGATTTAGAAAGATATTGATCTCATTATCATGTTAATATATTTATTGTATTTATTAAAATATTTAAACTTTTGCATAGCAATGCACTTATTAATAGTTTACACTAGGGGTGACCAATCTATGGCCAGGATGGCAATGAACATGACCCAACGCAAAATTGCAAATATATTTAAAATATTATGAAATTTAATGTGATAAAATACAATGTCAAATATCTAACTAGTTTTGTTTTCATCTTTTACTTTTATATTAAAATATATTATAAGACATCAGTGATCTTTTATTACTTAGATATGTACATTTTTGTGTTAGTGATTGCAAACTGGGAATCTTGTCAACAATTTTAAAACTCTGAATGGATTCCTGAACAATTAGTAGGATTATTATTTAAGCACTTTTTTGTTTATCTGTGGTGATGGATATCACAAAAATTATACACAGAGCTCTTTTTTTTTTTTTGCTTATCAGCTTTTGGTAATGTTTGTATACTTAATATATAGCAAGTACAACTCTTCTTTTCCCACTGTGGCAGAGAAATGCCAAAAAATTGGACATCCCTGGTTTACATTACATTTACATATAAGATTTTTTTATTGATAATGTGTTTAATTAAACTTTTATTTCTTAATTAATCATGTTCTCACTATTTTAATTTTTTTTAAAATCAATTACTTATATAGTAATAAATTAATTTTTTATTAAACTATTATAATAGTTTATTTTTTATATAACATTTTTGATTTATGTTAAGTTCTGGGTGAAACTGTTGTCTTTGCTGTGATAAATGGTTTTGCATTCAAATGGCTTATAGGCATCTTATTTATTTTGGCCTGCATAAAAAAAGTTTAAGAAATTCCTTTTTTAGATAAGACTGTGCATTTTTTAATGATATTTATGTAATTATTAATTAAAAAATAATATAAAACCAGTTTTATTGATATATATTAAATAGCACATATTTTTTTATATAATTTCTGCTAACATATTTAAAACATTTTATAATGAATATTTATATGTTATTTTAAGTATCATATTTTTACTAATACAATTTATAACAATAAATTATTATTATTATTTATATCATACCATATGAAACAAAAATTGCAGTCCATTATTTTTCAAGAGGCATGATAGATACATAAAATTCTACTAAAAACCTACATTAAATACAATTTAATGACTATTCACTTAAATACTGAACATGTAAAATATAACTTAACTATTATTTTTAAATACTTCTCACATATTATAATTCAAATGTTCTCCATCTGTTATTTAAACATGTGTGAATATATGTATAATTTTAACATATAATAACCACATTCCACTCTTTTTACACTTTGAAACAAAATATATTTATTAATATTACAGTTTCGACTGTTCCTAGCAATCTTTGTCAGATCTTATTATCTACTAAACTGTCTTTACTCCACCATTTTTTATCCCATAAAGTGTATTATAGGATAGAAAACGGTGGAGTAAAGACAGTTTAGTAGATAATAAGATCTGACGAAGATTTCTAGGAACAGTCGAAACTGTAATATTAATAAATATATTTTGCTTCAAAGTGTAAAAAGAGTGGAATGTGGTTATTATATGTTATATATTAGAAAAACAAAAATAAAGAAGGAAAGAGGAAGAGAAGCTATTGAAGATTATATTATAATATATAATTTTACTATCGTAGTAATTACATGTTTAAAAAAGCAGCACAAGTATTAATTATAGTGATTAGATAAGATCACATTAAAAAAAAATAATATCTAATCATTAATTTATTATAAAAATATTTTACAATTATTAATAAAATTAATTGACATCGATTTGCTTAGAACAAATTTTAAGCTTCAATTGACATGTTGCACACACAAAACAAAAAAACCAAAGTTTTCTTTTTAAAGAATGAATAGTGGAATGAGGACATATTAGAGGAATAAAGTTTATTTTTGAGACATTTCTAATTAAAAAAAGAAAAAACTATCAATTATAAGATTTAAAAACCAGAAAGATAAGATGTGATTGTTATTATTTTCAATCAAATAATAAAAATATTATTTGAAATTTTTAAAAAAAACTGAAAAATATCTCACCATAATCACATGCAACAAATGACAATTTAAGAAGCAATGGGTGTGGAAAAAGACATTTTTGTGGCACTAACTTCTAGACCAAAAAAGCAGATGATGACAGCAAAAAAATAGCACATGTGTAAACAAAGGGATCTTTTTTAAAAAATAATATTGCACACAAATGAATGTATTAAATTATAAATGAGTTTATTTTAATCTATTTAATTGCACACTCCATCTTTCTATTTTGAATGAGCCCTAGTGAGGTTTTCATTCATTTTCTTTCACATTTGAATATTTCATTTTTACAATTAAACCTTTTTTCTATATCATGTATTGATAATCGCAAGCATTATTTATTACAAATGTAAGTGTTCCAATGATAGACATTCTAAAAGTTAATATTTGAAAAAAATGAAAAACTTTTACACATAGTTTTTATCTATAACGATGACACTTGGCATCATTCGATATAAATTATCTATTCAAAAAATTGATAGAACAAAATATTAGATATTCGAATTCAATTTTTTTAAATGAAAAACAAATTTAGAGTTAGTTATCATTAAATAAATAAGATATATGTTAAAAGCAAAGATTAAATTTATTGTTATTAAAATTAAAAAAAAAAAAAATTATTTATACTGTTTTGACAAAAGCCCATTTTGGTTTACCCAATGAAAACAGTTTCTGCTTGACGTAATGAAATTTTTAAGAGTTGTCTTCATAAAAGTAAATGTTTTTAAATAAAATATAATTGTTTTTGTTTTTTATTAAAATAAGTATTTTACAAAAACACTGCATAAATAACATTTAATATATAAACAAATTCTTGAAAATTATAATTTTTCTTTAAGAATGCAAATATTTTGATTATTTGCCTTCTGACTAAAACACTTGGGCAATCAGAAATTCTCATTCTTTTATTGACATTAGAGAACATATCTTATAGGCTTTTCAGGCAATTTGGTTAGTGTTAGTAACTAAAGGATCTGTATAATGCTGCCATCTTTAGATTTTTGTTTCAACTAATGATTTTAATATTGTAATGGTGGTAGAATAAAGCTATGCATGGTAATGTAAGGTTACGGATAGGTTTAAAACAATGTATAGAAAATATAATGATCACAGTGTCATTGTAACATCCAAAACAGTAAATACCATGTGGGATCGCTGCTATTGTTTTTCAGACTTAAGTTATTATTTTTTATTTTTACTCAAATTAAGTGAACGTCTAAAACAGCTGAAATTTTTCAAATATTGTTTTAAAACAACTTTTATTTAAAAAAATTTTTCTTAATATTTTGTGTTTAATATTTTTACAGAAGAAAAGAAAGATATAGAATAATAATGAAAAAGTAATGGTTTATAAAAATTAGTAAAAGTTAATTCATTAATAAATGAAAGAGATATGCTTTTTAATATATTTTTATGCCATTTATAGTTGCTTAATATGAAGGAAAAAGATAAATGGCTGTTTTAAATTTTAAAATAAAATAAAATGCAAATAGAATAGATAAATAGATTTTTTTTAATTTTCGCAAATATATAAACAACATACAAGTTATTATTTTAGTACAAGTTAAAATTTACTCATTAACAATAAACTCATTTAAAAAAAGACTATTTAATGAGTGTATTTTTAGAAATCTTCTTTAGTTCATCATTTTGAATAATAAATAATCATAATCAAATCATATATTGCTTGAGAATTAGAAAGAAATTTGAACATCAAATGTGACACAAGTGCAAATTCAAGGTCTTTGAGTTCCATATTGTGCCTTTTATCACTGCATTAAATCACATATGACACTTTGAACTGTATTACAATTTTTTTTTAAAAAAAAAAAATGAAAATCAAACCCTAAATAAAAAAAGCTTTAGTAATTGTAATTTTCTTTTTTTTAATAATAGTAACTGAATAAAGATAAAAATTAAAAAACAATATTTAATTATTAATTTTTGATAAATAGGCAATTTTCTACTCCAGTAAACTCATCCTTCATGAATGAACTCCACATGTTCAAATCTACAGAAACTATAATTGATTATTTCATGCTAGATAAACATCTCTTGTGATATATTGTATTGTCTAATTTTATTTATTAAAAAGTGTTTTTGTTTTCAGTAGCTAAAGAGAAAGAGTTAATTTATTTAAGATTCATATTGAAGCAAAACAATTCTGGAATGAATCACTTTCACTGATGAAGGACTTCCTACATATTTCTGTGTAGTCTAAATAAATATTATGAAATAGCTAGGAAAATCTTTATTGTATGAAAGTGAAGTAAGAAAAGGAAACTTCAATTGTTAAATATGACGATATAAAATTAAATAATGTACAAAGTGTATTGTAAATGTATATCAATAAGATAGCATTTGTTCTTATTGTTATTTTTTAATGACAAATCCATTCTATTAATTCATGATTTGGATGGTGAAATTAAAACAGCTATTTGCAATGTCAGAAGCAGAAAAACTATTGATTCTGATAAAGTTCCTGCAAAGATTTTAAATATGTTGATATGTTTATTTAAAAATTATTGTGATTATTTAGAATTCTATGGGCACATTAAAATAAGTCATTTGATTTTAAGGTTACTTTTATTGCTATAATTTATAAAAGCGAAGAGAATAAAATGGATTCAGTAATTATTTTGGTGGAGACTACCTAATTTATAGTATTTTAACAATTCTATTGGTTAGATTATTTATTAAAAATTCACAGAGTGTATAAAAATGGTATTTGTTATTAGGAAAATACAATATCTATATAATTTATATATTCCTTGAACTTCATCAATGTATTTGATTTAGCTAATTGAATTGGTTGACCACAGAAGGTTAGTCACACTATACAGCATTTTCAGTTTTTTTTTTTTTTGCATAATGATAAAAAGGATTATTATTGTTGGTGGAGAACCTGAAAGATTTGACAAAAACTAATATTAAACTGAAATATCTACTAGATCTAATTTACTTTTCGGTTTTTAAAGGTTTAAAATAAGTTATTGGTGGCTTCACAAACAATCATCAAAATACTAGATTAAGTAGTAGTGATTTAATTTGAACCAGTTGAAAACAAACACAAGAATTTTAATCTTTTGATTATTATAGATTTGCAGAGCAGTAATGATTTTTTGTTTTGTTTTTAAGTCAAATGATGGGTTAAAAAATGTTCCTAATGGTTTTTATATACAACCTCAACACTTTTGTCTTAATAATTAATATCCAAAAGAAATATCACTTGTTTTATCAATCAATAATAGAAGAAATTTTTTTATAATTTTTGATTTTTATAACTTGAGATTATGGCCTAATGTGCGGATGTTGCATTTGATAAATAAAAAGATAAATCAATTCATTATAGGGATATAATTACCTTAAGCTGTTATTCTACCAAATTTATTGTATGAAAATGAGATGCATTGTATTAGTTTAAAAGCACTGGAAACATTGCCCTGTACGGTTTAACCCTTTTCCCGCCTCTTACGAGGCACCTCGTAGACATCTGACATCACTCTAACTCTGCAAGTTTTTATACGAAAATATTCGTTCAATATGTTTTTAAATAGATTTTTAAAAGCTCTATAAGATGGTGCCCTCTTCTGAATTCTTTTACAAGTAAAAAATAAAAAAAAACTGCATTTAAAGCTAAACAAAGAAAGAAGCTTATTGGTGATTGGCTGTCAGCCAGTTCTCAGCCGACAAAGACATTCTGATTGGCTGGAAAAAACAAAGAAGCCGCCTGATCAAAGAAAATAAAGATAAACGCTGAGATTTTCATTTCGAATGTGATTTAAGTATTAAAAAAAGAATAATTTGACAAATTAAAAATAATTTTTAAAAAATAAACTAAAAAAAACAAAATTATTTTCGAAAAATATCGAAGATTTTTGTAAAAATATTGAAGCTGTAGTAAAAAGAAATATTTACTTTTCTATAACGTAAAAGTCGATCTTTTTGTTTATATTATAGCTTTTATGTTGCCGAAATTGAATATTTTAGAATAAATAAATAGCAATTTATTTTTGAAAGAACTTTCGTTCTCTTCATAACCTGAAAAATTAATAATATACTTTTTATAAACGTATCTGAGTTGAATTTAATATTATAGGCGAATATGTTTTAACAATAGGCTTTGTCTTCAGTTTGTGAGTTGGCCAATTAAGAGATTTGATTTTTATCTCATACAACCAATAATAAAATTAGCGGTTAAAAGGTTAATATAGTGATAAAATATCAGATTCCGCAGCATAAGATCCTCAGGATCATCCGGTTAATTTCAGTTCTACTTCTTCTGATGATTGAACGTTTTATGATCTTACCAGCCATTTGATTATTTATTTTATTTTTACTGGAAGAATGCTCCATAATATAACATGAAACATGGTAGCAAGACTTTAGGATTAATTGATATACTCACCATCTTGCTGTTTGAGGAAATTGGGTCTATAGCACTGTAAGAAATATATTTCTTGACTGAACATGTGATCTGCATGCAAAATAACAGATCTATTATTTGAGTTAGACTTTTTTTTTCATGTGTCATAGCATCGGCTGGGAAGCAAACCCGCTAACCCAGGACAACTGCTTGTAAGGCAGCTGTGCTGACCACTCGACCACCAACGCTTCACTTGAGTTAGACTTGTGTATGATTTTTGTAAGAATGACCACTTTCACCAACGCTTGATTTGAGATAGACTTGTGCATGATTTTTGTAAGAATGGCCACTTTCAACAACGCTTAACTTGAGTTAGACATGTGAATTTTTGTACGAATGGTCACTTACAAATAACGTTGATTTTCATTTTGTAAAGAATATGGTTTTAGGATAAATTACAATTAGACAGTATGATTTTTTTTTTAAATTTTGGTAATTATTACAATAAAAAAAAAGGTCTTTTATTTGAATTCAGGCTAAAACTTTTATCCAATTATTTTTACAGCTGTTAAATTTTAAATTATTTTTTTATTATTTAAATTCTATTTGCAAGAAATTGAATTTAACAACTTAAAAAAAAATATTTCCTGTTCCCAATATGATTGATTGTTAATTGGTAAATACTTACTAAAAATGAGGATTGTGAATTGAGCTTTTTAGTGTGATTATTTTTACATTCATCATAATATTGTTTTTATTTAATCAAACAATATTTAATTGTAAATAGTTAAGTTTCAAGTATTTAAAGATCTAATTAAAAGATTTCAATTTTAACTGATAAAAATCTGCTGTTGTTCACTGAAGTCTTACAAATTGATTTCAGATGTATTTTATTAATTTACAGGATGTGTTATCCAAGATGTTTAACACATGTTAATATTTGCTACTTTTGTTAATTAATAAATAGAGTTTTAGAATAAATTTTTGATATAGCTTGGTAAAAAACATTAACAAATTATGTGGAGGCAGAATTAATTAATATTATATCAAATTATAAATATTTTTTTAAATATATATGTGGGTTTATTTATTTACGACAAACTTTGAGAATTATTTTGTACATATTTATATAAAACATTATAATTAAATATTTAATGTTTTAGTCTATATCAAATTAAATCTTGCCTTTAATTATAAAATTATTGATTTACTTTAAATTTTTGTCTTTTTTTTAATGATTACAAAAGACTTGTGAACAACTTAATAAAAAGAAGCTTGTTTTGAATTATAAATTACATCGCATATTACTTTTTTGATTAGTAATATTTATTATTTTTTGAAATAGAACATATATTTTTTGTTTTATATATATATATGCAGTTCTTTATAGATAGAAAATTTTTGTTAACTGAAAATTTTTTGTCTTCTAAATAATATATATGATTATATTTCTAAAGCCTTTTTTTTTCATGTGTCAAAGCGTTGACCGAGAAACAAACCCAGGCCAACTGCTTGGAAGGCAGCTATGCTAACCACAAGGCCACCAATGCTTGATAAAGACTTTATTAAGTACAACCTTCATCATCTTTGTAGATTTGTCCTCATAATATTGAAAAAAAAACACTACTAACTGATAGCATTTGATTAATATTATAAACAGCATGAATCAGAGAATAAGTACAAATTACCGAAAATATATATATACAAAATATAATTGAACATTTTTAATATTGAATAATGCTCATATGGTTCACAAGTTTCATATCAATTTACACAGAAAACTGAAATTGGTTATTGAAATTGTTCTGTATTATCTTTCATGATTGATATCATTTCAGTCTCCACTGTGTGCATTAAGGCCCATGTATTTGTGTGTATATATATATTCTTTGTTCAGTAATTTTTTATGCCTTTAACATATCTTTATTTTATGAATAAAAAATATTTGGATGCTTTGTATTATTATTATATACAAAGATGCATGATACACCATAGGAAAAAGGGCATAATATAATGGAACAAATGTGGGGATAGTAACTCTTGTTAATCCTAGAAAGCTGTTGATATTCTTGTTTTTGTTGTTGAATATCACTAGGATCATCATTCTCATTTTGTCAAAATCCTGTCATTAAAAAAAGTGTGATTATGCTTTAATTTCTTTATGACAAAGAATACACGGAGTATCAGTATTTATGTGTCCACTTTTGAATCTCTAAAAGTGTGTTGTAGAGAGGGATTCTAAGTTTAGTTTTATTAAGTCAAAAATATTTTGGTTTTAGTGGCAAGAATTTAAATTTGCAGCATAGTTATTTGTTGGTGATGTTTAATATTAATTTTGCTTCATAATGGGGAATTGGATAGAGCAGTAATTGCTCTTCCTAGTATTTATGTTTATTTTATGTGAAGCTTTTAAGTAGATTTTAAAAGTTGTTGGCAATATTTTAAGTTTGGGGTGATCAGTCTGAAGGTATAATTTTATGGATGATCCCTAGATCACATCTGGAAGGTCTTAACCACAAAATAAGATTATGTTGTCTTTTTTGTATTCAGAATGTGTATATATTGCATAGCCCTAATCCATTGTGATCAAGTGAATTTTGTAAATGTTTAACTGAGGTGGCTGCTTTACTTTTACCCCAAAGAAGTTTTCTGTAAAGTAAATAAATGTGGTTAGTAAAGGCTTTGGTGTAGAGTATTGTGGGGTGTATTATGCAATTTTTGTCATTTCTAATGTGTTACACAGGGATGTTTTCAAATAAAGTGAAAGATGATTTCTGAAGTTTTCTCTTTTTTATTTATTTTTTAGTGGTATTGCTTAAATGAAAGAGAAAACACAGAAAAGTATTAGGCATCCCTTTGAAGTAATCTTTAAGTCAGATTTGAGTGTATACTTTCTATGCAAATGTTTTTTTTTTAATATTAAAATTTGTATTCATTGGTTTTGAAAGCATCTGAAGAAGCTATGATATTTATTTTTTTTAATTGTAAAAACATTGAGATATCATTCATAAAGGCCATACATGAGATGTTGGTGTTAAGGCTAGGCATATATATTCCTGTTACTTTTTTTTCTACAGTCTTAATTAATGGATTAATATATATGGTGAATAAGAGGGCACTTAGCGGGTTCCTTGAGGGATTGAGCTATGCAGTACAATTGGAGGTGAGTTTTTTTCCATTTAGGATGTGGGGATGAATACCAATGATTTGGGAATGATTGTGCTGGAAATTAGACTTATTAGTACATCAATTGGGATTTTGTCAAATGTGGATTTAATATCCAATTGAATTGTGATTTGACTAATTATAAAACATGCTTGATTGGTTGATGAAACTTTTTTTGCAAATTGCATGTTTGAAATTTGTGGCAAAAAATGTGACTATTTTATTTTGATGTCTGATTCTAGCATCATTATCCCTTGTGGGCACATGGATATTGGACTAAGATTTGTTAGTTTGATCAACTGATTTTTTTAAAAAAATGGAATTAAGGATATTGGTAAAGGCCTTGTACTCTATGTACTTTTTTTTTAAAAGAAGGTTAAGTTTGAAAGATATTAGGTAAAATGGTTTAAATGAACAAATGTACATCTTGGTGTTTAATATATTCCAGGCTTACATGAATTGGATATTTTATTTAGGTTTTATGTGTATGCATTTGGCAAAAAAACAGTTCTTGTCTATTTCAGCTTGACTCTAAAATCAAAAAAGATTGATTCTAGCTTCTACTCACCACAAACTATTTTATTTTGTACCATGAGGGCATCTAGGATTTGAATCAGAAGTGAATGCCCATCTAATATATTGCCTAGACCATGAGTGTGGTTGGCTCCCTAAGTGACTGACATGTGGATTTGTAAACATTTCTTAAAACTGATAATTTAGAGTGAATATTAGTTGTTGAAGGAATAAGGATATCATAAGACCTGAGGGTAAGATCCAGTTTATTATGTAGGATATTATATTTATATAAGTAAATCAAGTTAGACAGGGTCAGCTACAATGTTTTTGGTTTTGTATATATAAATTTCTGAAAGGATTTTTAGGTATGTGATAGGCAAAGAATACTCTGATTGTTTTATTTGTACTTCTGTAAATAAGTAAGGGTAAAACATTTATAATGAAATTTAGAGCATTTAGAGCATATACTCTGTTGATAAAAAAATTATCAACTTTATAAACGATATGATATTATTTAATTATAGATACTAGGTTATTAGAGATCAATAATATATAGTGGATAACAAATCAATTCAGTCATGTATCTTGATGGTAAAGGATTCACAATCTTTTTTAAATCCTCAAGTATACTATCTACAGGCATTTGTATCATCATTGATTAAAAAACCGCATTCAACTCCTTCAAAATATAATATGTAAATGAATACATGTTAACATGTAAAGTCTACTTCAAAGAAATAATATTAATCATTGCCTTCATCCATATACCCATCCCTCTGGTTCAGTGATAATTAATTTTTACCATAAATTCTATGTTTGTTTATTCCTCATATCCATTCATTCTGTTAAGAAATTTTAATAAGCTATATGAAAATTTATTAATAATTGATTAAAAGTATTAGCATTCCCATTAATGAGTGAAGAGGGTCTTTTGCCAATGACTACAATTTGCTCTAATAACTGCACATCCTTATTGACTTAGTATTTTACTCACTCTCATTACATCACCTAAGTAACATGTCACTTCAAAGTTTAAACCTTTTCTGGTCATTCAGTAATAATTGTTGCACTTGATCTTAACTTTAAATAACATAGCAATAATAAATGTAATTATTCCCTGCTCGAGTGATATACTCTAAAAGTCAAAGTTCATCCATCATAGCTTACTTTTGTCTCTTCCAGTGCTCAAACTTTATGTGAATTTTCATATGAATTCCCAATAACAAATCATTCAATTATTATTTTTTAACATATAATTTTTAATATTTGAATACAATTATAATGTATATAGTGAACTTTAGATGTAATTAAAGGGGATTTGAACACAGTCTTTTAAACTCCTTTTTGCTATCCACACCATCTTATATAATTGATATATATATGACCACCGCCATGTGAAAAAGATAAATGATCTGCAATATACATATTTCATGCTAAACCAGCCCTCATCAGTTGTTCCAGGTCATCATTTCCCACTCATATATATATATATATATAGTCAACATTGGTATGAAAACAATATTGGCACCAACAAAAGCTTTAAGCATTCCATCATCAGATTCTTAATAATATGAATGGCTGAAGAGTTGTAGGCTGGAGAAGATTGAAGTCTGTCCATTAAAGTTTGAAGATTTGCTATTTTAATATAAACTAGGCATTGATTATATATTTGTGTGTGGAAGATGATGATCTGAACCAACTAATGCATGCTGATCCAGCACAAAATAGGTATATTGGAGATCATTTATGCTTTTCACATGTAGATGGTTATATGCACCAGTTATATAAGATGGAATGAATACCTGAAGGGAGCTTGAAAGTTTGTGTTCAAATACCCTTTAATTAAAATATAATTCGTAAAATAAAGTTTAGAAAAAAAGCATAAAAATGATTAAAAATATTTTTTTAAAAACATTTCAAAATATTATTGCTTTTTTTATTTGAATTTTTAATAATTTCTTAATGTTTATTTATGCAAGTTATGAGTAAAATTTATAAACGTTTCATCTCCGCCAAATGTAATATATATACAAATACAAAAACTGTATTAAGAGAAAAGCTTTATTAACCTTAACAATACTTAGAGCGTGCTTTCAACTGATAATCAAGACAAATGTAGCAATTCTTGTAATAGAGGTGAGGGAATAAGACTCTGTTGAAAGGTTAAGAAATTAGCATAATGTTTGCATAGTGCTTTAATTATTTAGAGCAAGTCACTTTTTGGAAAGGGGAATCCAGGATTTTTTCCTATTGATGGTATAATTATCCTTGGAAATATGCCAAGCCACCTTCAGTTTTCACTTGGCATCATTGCATTCCAAGCAAATAACGCTGCAACATGAGGACTCGAATCGATGGTCCGAAGTAATGAAATGCTCAAAAAAAAAAAGAATTCAGTGTCTGAATGGGTTTTTGTCCAGTTATACGTGTATTTATGCTGAGTCAATCAGGTGGACAGGTTAGCCCAAGATTGTCTTGTTCTAACTAATTAATGCATTATGCTGTTATTTTTTTTTGCCTTTAAACAGGGTCTTATCGCTCCACTTCTGTCACAAGCATTGCTATGTTTATGTTGTATCACTTGAAAACATGCTAAGTTCTACAATATTGTTAATGTTAATAAAGTTTTGCTCATAATACAGTTATATATATATATATATTCTAACCTTCTAAATAAAATAGTAACTAATATAGTTTAGTTCAAGCTAAGTACATCGATCACTCCTATAGTCAGGCATTCCATTTTTAACCTAATAAAGTATATTCGGTGCCATGCAAACTCACCAATGTGCATCCTCAGCCTAGCTCAGTGATCGGTTAGTTATAAAACAATTTGGCTACAGAGATATGCAGTTAAGATAAAGAAAGAAATTAAAAAATCATAAAATAAATTATCATCAGTAAAATAATATCCTGGGAAGAAAGAGAAATGCACTCATTCCCTAATTAATAATTTAGAATAAAATAACATCCTCTCTTTATCAAAAACACATTCTTTGAGCTATAAGAATTTGCACTTTTCAACAATGATGATAACTTCTCATATTCTTGTTAATGTTTCTAAAAAAAATATCCATTATGTAAATCATTTGCCAATATAATCTGGAAATACTTTTCTTATAGCACAATTGAAAATTAAATTCTTTTATGCCACACCTTAATTGTAATATCAATAATAATAGATCATTTCTCCAGAAAAAGAATAATGATAATAACAATAATAATCTCAGGGTTTCTTTGTTTAATTTAGGAAAATACTATACAGTACTGTGCTGTCATATATGACTGGTATTCTGGTATGCTCTAGGAAACATTCCCTTTACTTCAGAGTTAATGCATCCTCGATTATAATTTAAAGGGATTATAAATATGATCAACAATGACATTAATAATTACATAAAATTTGGAATAATACAGCCTTTCTATCCAGAATCTCAGTCAGAATAATAGAAAGACAAGGGTGCTTTTTATATCCTTCCAACATCTATGACAACACAATAAATTAATTAAAACTCATTAATTCAACAATTTAACTAAATATAACTGGACTCCTATGCAGGTAGGGTTAATAACTTGGAAATAAATTCATTTTTACAATCACATAATGTTTAGTCTGAGGTTTTCAATTCCATAAATAATTATCATTAAAATAAAATGAAATGAAATATTCAAATCTGCGTAAAGTTTGTCTATCTGGTATATTAAGCTTTTGAGAGTTTGAAATGATTTCTGACTCAAGAAAATGTTTTGCAAATATTGTGCAAACACACTTATATTTAGCATATAAAAAATGAATTCACAACGAATATTGACAAGACTATAATTTTTATTACTATCACAGAACTAAAAAAAATATACAAATTTATTAAATAATATCACATTGATACGAAACATAAATCAATATTAATCTGTCTATTGTTCGGGTACAAATTAAAATTATAAATTAATATATGTTGAAGGTCACGCTATTGAACTGGGTTAACTTGCTGAAACATGAATCTGATCTACCACTAATCTTTAAATTTAGTAAACCTTCCATCAATCTTTTACTTTGAGTTATTGACTAACCATTTTTGTTTTATTTATTTATTAATCTTATGATATGAAGTACGCAAAATAACTACATATGATTTGTATACTTTAATAAAATGGGTTCAATACAATCATTTTTTAAAATATTAACTCTATTAATAATAAAGTTAACTAAGTTATGGTTTATAACTAAATAACTTATTACTAGTTATGGGTCATTGATCAGAAGTTCCCCCTCACCATTTCATGCTTAACCTAATGTCCATCTACATTATGATAAATACTTTCATTATAAATGTTTTAATGCACGTTAAGAATATTTCTTAACTTTTAATTAATACTAAATATTGTGTTTGAACATTCCCTCAATAAATAAGTGTTTTAAAATACGCAATTTTAAATTAACTTTCTCCACTGGCTTGCTTGTGAACTACCAGCAAGGCCCTGTAGCACAATACAGATATTGATCTCAATTACTAAGGCCCTACTGATACTAAAGTACATCTTGAGGAACTAACATCAAATCTAATATTTACCCTTGCCTTAACTTTTAAAAGAGCACAATAATCAACACATTCTATGTTGGAACTATCTTTAATTTCACATGAGGAATGCAGAATAACAACTAATGTCTGCAGAGTAAAATACTACACTGAAGTATTTGGTGGTTTCTTGCCTATTACTCAGGCATAAAATGAACATGCACCAAGTATAATCCTTTTTTGGGATTTAAAATACCTTAAGTATACTAAATATTATATCAACTATGGATCATTCTATTTATGAGAATCGATCACATGGTCTATCAAACATACATCACCTTATATCAAAAACTATTCCTCTCATGGAAAAAAATAAAGCATTTCAGGGAGCTCATTCTCATCCCACAAAATAAAATGCATTATGAATATTAAAATATGCTGAGATTAAGCATATACCAATGCTACACTTAGGCAAGATAGTAAAACACTAATAAGAATAAACCTATCTTAAATGTATACTTCAATCAATATCTAAAACCAATGGACATGACAGCATAAAAGTATAATAATTTTAATTCTAATGAAGGAATATTCAAAAGCAATGGGTAGCATATCAGCTTAAACTAAATAAAGTGGATGTGCTATTAACAATAACTGTTACTAAATTACTTAATTAATATAATATAAATTCTGTTCAAACTTTAAACAAGAAATATCTTGTTATAGCATTTTTAAATTTTATTTTTAGAGTTACTTCTAAGAATTTTAAATATTTATTTTACCCGTTAAATAAATATAAAATATTTTTCTTTTAAGTACCTAACATGCACAGTTCATATCTTCAGTTGCATGTAATAAATCATATATTTTATAGATTTTACTTCATATTAAATACAAACTTAACCCAAAATAATTATAGTATGACATACCTTTGTCATTACAAGATCCTTAAATGTTATGTGACAGATATAAACCTTAACCTATAGTGATATTAAAAAAAAAAAAAAAATTTACAAATTAGTTTTTCTAAAAAAAAAAAAAAAAAACATTAAATAAACAAATGAATATTATCTCATTAGCAGAACTATTTTTCTGTGAGCTGTTTGTCCAGGTGAAGAGTTTTCATCCTGTCACATTTGACAAAGCATTGAAAGTAATAAACACATTTTTTTTCTTCCTTTAATGAAAAGTTTTCTTTTATTTAGCAATTCTAATAATAATCATGTAAAGAAAATTATCGTAGAACCGAAGATTAATTCTCACTTGAATTATACTAATAAAATTTGGATCCAAGAAAAGAAAAATGAATATTATAACATAGACGATAAACACATATATTATTTATTGACTACACGTATAATTAGCTAGCTTATGTATTGAGAAAAACACGCACTTTTTCCTGTGGATTAGTATGATAATAACTGCAGTTGACTTATAGAATATATGAAGTTATAAGAATTCCACCTTGCGTATATTATAATATATAATTTAATTTTATTATTGAGTCACTAAAGATATTTAGTTCTCATTCATAATCTTAGAATTTTATTTTCCAATAATAATTTTTCCATTAAGAATGGATGTATATAATTTCACATTTATTTCAAGAGAGTTGTTCTTTTTCTATTTAAAAAAAAACATGCAGATGGATGTATAGCTTAGTATTATTATGATATTAATTTTTTTTCTTTTTAGATAATTCTTAGTGAACAATAACATATTTCAATGTATAAAATGGAATTATTTAGAAATGCAGACGATCTACTTAAAAGAAGCGCAAAAAATGTTACTAGTTTTTTTTTTCTTTTTAAAATTCCTTTTACTTAATTTTCTCCTACACCAAGAAAATATCAATAAAGAATAATAAGTCATTAGATAATTATTTCCCACTTGGAAATTATTTGTTTTCCTTAATTTAGATAAAATAATAAATTGCTTAATATTCTTAGCTAATTTCTTCATTTTTCTTGGTTTTGTTTAAAAACATCTAGAAAGTTTTGAAATAGATAGATTGCATAGAAATTCAAGATATCTTACCAAAAGGTTCAGCAACGCATTGTCAATAGAACTTTCCTTAGATTATACATTTATTTCTGCAAAATTTTTAAAAAAATGTGTTACCAAATTTCAACACTGTTATCTCTTTGAAATGCTGAAGGCTGACTATTAAAAATGGAGTATGAAATTGGTCATTCCTTTAACTCTAGCGACCTTTTCCAAGAAAAAAAAATAATCATTTGATTCTAACATAAACCAAAGAAAAAAACCTATTATAATCATATAGTTTTCAGTATTATTTAAAATGTATTACAAAGTAGTTTAATAATGAAAATAATAAATACATTCAAACCAACAATAATTATCTGTGATTTTAATTACACATAAATTATTTTCTTCAAATGAATTTACCAGAAGTTGATTTTCCTTAGAATAAGATGATCTTAAAGTTATTTCATTGACATTTATGTTTTTCTTTTCTTCTCTACCCATCTAAAAACTAACCACAGTTTATTGTATTTGTTTTACATTATATTAATTTGTTCTAATAACAATATCTTAATCAAATTATTCATGTTCTTTTAAAAACATGATATTGCATTAGAGAATATATTATTTATTCACACAAACCATGTCTAGGTGAATGAATAGCACACTTTACTAACCAATTATTACTATTTTTATTTTATCTTTTTTTTTTTTTTTTAAATAATAGCATTGATTTCCTGCAGAAATAATGCTAAATAAATCCAAGTGCCAAAAGCATTGGGTTACAATTTATATATATTATACAAGTTATATATATACATACACACATAAAATTTCATTCATTTCCTGTTAAGCCCTAATTACCCTTTTATATAAAAATGCTTGTACTAAACCATTGGTTGTGTTGTAGATTTTACTTTCTTGGCTAGTTTGGTTGCGTTTTGGATTTGGGGTAATTTTGATTATTTATTGACTAGTTTAGCTTTATGCTTTAAATATAGAAAAGATCATTTCAACAAAATTAGTCATTCCTAATGAATATTTCTGTAGGGTAATCCTTATTACACCAGTCTCACATAAGAAAGGGACATTGTAGAGGTCCCTACCTTCGCATTTTTAACCACGCAAGCTTTAGGTTTATTGTCTTAGTAAATATTACTTACATAATCAATGTGCATTAAATAAATTTATAATTACAACTTTAAATTATCATAATAGATTAAGATCTTTTTATTGACTCATTATAAATCGAAAGATTTTGTGAGTATTAATATATAATAGGAATTGTGGACTTAATCAGTGAAGTATTGAATGGCATCATGCTCTCAGATCTAACTGCTTCAGCTTCACATATTTATATAGAAAGTATGTTGAAGTAAAGAAGGGTTTCCCTCTTTTCTTCCAATGCATAAGCTTGTGGTTAAGACCTGTAGAGGTCCCTACTATCGCATTTTTACATGCACATGATTTGAGGTTTATTGCCTTAGTAAATATTACAAATAAACTGTGATAACATCAACAAAATACTTCTATTTCAATAATATTTTAATATATATGTATACCTGACTTATTCATATGATTCTTTATTTTCCTATAATTTTGTGGTTTTTTTTCTTTAATTCAAAAGGTAAATTATTGAAAAATCTAGGAATATTGTAATTTCTCTTGCCATGCTAGATCGATAGTTATTATAACATTTTGCAACTACATATGAATCTGTTTTTAGGACACATTTCAAATTATTTTACACAAGATCTTTTGAAAGTATTATCTTTTTTTTAATAATTATATATTAAACAGACATTTCATTCAATAATAAAATATGATTTTCATAACCAATTTATATATATATTTAAAATTAACTATTTCTAGTCTTTTAATATTAGCAATAGCTGGCACGGCCATAAACTGCTATTTTATGCTAATAAAGATTCACATAAAGATTTATGCCATTATCAATAGTATTCTGTCCTATGGATAGGTCCAGAGAGTAGTCACATTATCAATTCATCTTCTTTTCCACTCCTTTCTTCATCACTCAGTTTTTCATTTCCACATAACCCTTTCCACCTCTTATATCAGCCAACAATGTCACTTTTTTCCATCCTTTTTCTTTCTTCCACTCACAATTCCCTCCAAAACATCTTTTATTAAACTATACTTTCTTCTTAATATATGTCCAATCCAGTTTCTTTTTCTAATTTGCTCAATCAATCTTCTATTTTTATTTACTCTTTTCAAAACTTCCATTTGTTATTTTATTCATTCAACTGATTTTTTCCATTCTTCTCCATGTCCACATCTCAAAGGCTTCCAATCTATTCCTAATTTTATTACTCATTGTCTTCATTTCACAACCATACAGTAGTACACCTCACACGTAGCATTTAATTAATCTTTTTTTTTTAAATTCTTTTTTCAAAGATATAGGAACAAAAATACTCAAGTGAAAGTATCATTGACTTTGTAAAACATTGATATAACAGACCTAAATTTGTTAATTAGAATGTATTGAAATATGATATTTCAAAGACATTGTTTTATCTATTATTATTTCAAGATATCTAATATAATTTATTTCTTTTACTTTTGTACATTTATTATCATTATATATAAAGTGGTATTATTGTTGTTATTATAAATGCATTCACATAAATGTACGTGTATTTAAATATTTTTAGCTTTCTTATACTGAGTGAGAACATATTATTATACATTTTTATATATAAATTCATAGAAACTATTCAACACTTAGACAATCCCAATATCAATAACAATTAACCATCTCAATCTGTTGTCAAGGCAACCTCCTTTTAATAATGTGGGATTGTTTAGTATCCACTGGTTTTTATGAATTTATTCATAAACCTATCTAGCCTTGAGCATAATTCCACATATTATATATATTAAATTTCTTTGTTAAAGCAATAATGAAATATGTTTACTTTTTAAAATATAGTATATTGTTTTATTTTGTCATTTTATCTATTATGCTATCAATTAAGTATTAGTGCCTTTCTTGCATAGTGAAACTTTAAATATATATATATAAATTAAAAAAATCATTAAAATCAATCAACACTTAGACAATCCCAATATCAAAGACAATCAATAATCTCAATCCGTTGTCAAGGCAACTTTTGTTTAACAATAAAAATAGAATTCCATCTTTGTTTATGGTCTAATATATTTATATGGATACTAAAGATTGCAATTTGACCATAGCGATGGAAATTATTTATATAAAGTAGTTTAAATAAACCTCCTTAAACAGATAAATATAACTAGTTCTGAATGCAAACTAATAAATAGTCAATTATTACATTACCAACTGCAATTATAACTTTCAAATTGCACCTAACATATTAGTTAAATAATAAGTGTAATAATGTTCAAGGCTAAAGTAATCGTTAGAACCGGTTTACAGTTAGACAACCCCTATATCAAAGATAATCAACAATTTCAATCTGTTGTCAAAAATATATTTTTTGTTTGTATTTTTAAAACATAGAGTAAAATAATGTGAAATTAAAATACAATTTGCTGAATATAAAACAGGACTCTTTGTAAAATTAGCTTTTTTTTATGTATAGGGATGGGGGGCACATTAGTTGCAAGTAGTCCCCATTTTTTAGGCAGAAGAAGAATAAAAATGTTGCATGCAAGAAGATCATAATATCGGGCCAATAATATTTTTTAATAATTGTTATTCTTGAGTTATAAATAATAATACATTATTGTATATTAACCATACTATTTGCTATCAAACATTTATAACTTTATCCTTCTATCTTTCTTATTTCATTGCCACATCCATATAATATTAATATTATTTATGCTCTATTACTTTTACAATGCTATTTACAAACCACTATTGATGGTTTCGATTGCCCCAACAATAGTTCAACCCACTGTTGACGGTTTCAATTGCCTCAGCAATAATTCTGAAGAAGATTGCTGGGGCAATCGAAACTGTCAATAGTGGGTTGTAAAAAGCATTGTAAAAGTAATAAAGAATATAAACGATATTAATATTAAAAAAACATTTGATAGATGTTTATTCTATGCAATTTAAATTCCATCAATATATCTCAGACATAACCCGTTTTTTTTCTCTTTTATTTATTAAAGTCAGTATTGTACTGTAAACAATAATAATCAGAAATACAATTAAAATATGAGTAACATATAAACAATGAAGTATACAGCACAAAATCATCTGTAGTGAATTAAAGCTCAAAAGTGTTGTGTTTTTAATCATCCATAACAACAATATTGTTGTCTTTGCTTAGTACAAAAAAAAAATGAAGACTTCTGCACATTATATTAATTTAAAAAAAAAAAAAACTATTCATGTGGGAGAATATCGTGCTTATCTCTGACCAACTGGAATAAATTGCAGTTTGAGTTGGGGGGTGGGGTATTATTATTATTTGTATGGAATTAGTGTCTTCTAGTTGAAATTACTGAATGTTTTTAGAAAAATCGAAACTTTATTTATATCTTTCCAAATCCATTCAACTGTTATTATATTACAGAGCTTATCATATGTCATAGCATCGGCCGGGACGCGAACCTACAACTGTCTGCAACCAATTACTTGCTTGCAAGGCGGCTGCGATGATCTCTCGGCTAACAACGTTTGACATATTACAGAGTTTAGTATGGAACAGACTTAAAAAGTCAAAAATGTTTATGATCATTCAAAAGAGCGACCCTCCCCCCACGAATTCAGTTTTATTTTAATAATTGGATTAATAGAAAAACAAGCTCAAATTTAGAATCTATATTTAGTTTGTGGATGCAATTATTTTAACATATATTAAGTTAAGGAAAACATAACAACAAAACAATAATGATTGATTGATATGTTATTGTAAATCTGAAAAAGATATTTTTTATAATCAAGTACTGCTGACTGCTATTTCTTTCTGTTATTGAATACACTCAGTAATGATACATATTTATTCACAAGTTGTAAATAAGATTTATAACATTAATAAAAGACAGTTGTTATTAACTGTCCACTGTATTTTAAAAGATACAAACAAATGATGCAAATAGCCCAGCATATAATTGCAAGTAAAATGTTATTACAAATTTTTAAACAGTAACTAACTTTTCACCTAATAGTTCCACCCAGTCAAGTCCTAGTAATCAATGGATCCATTATATTCTAAGATCTAAATGCAATGCTTTCAGATTCAAGGCTCCTCACTGATGAAAATCACAAGCTAGAAACTACTGGGAAAATTGGACTAGTAAGCACTAGATAGGGATTTTAGGCACAAACTTTCTTGCATCCATTGATTACTAAAGCTTGCACTGCTGTGTTAACAGTTTGTGTAAGCATAGGAAATGATTATCTTACGTTGTTTCAGTGATTTCATTATAAACCTTCTGATAGTTAAAGAGCAGCCGAAATATGTAGGAAAAAAATGTAATGATAATGATGTGATGTGGTGTCATTGGATGTTAAAACTTTTACCAATTTGTGATTATATATGATCCAACTATTTTCATATACAGTATTAGACTAGTAAATTGTGGTGTTTTTTTTTTTTTTTTTTGAACTCAGATATATCTGCACAAATTTATACAGATGCTAATACAGAAATCACCTGGTTATAAAAGCATCCATAAATTTAAAAAAATAAACTACATAAATATCAATGACAGAAAACATAAAATGTGAATTGATACATCTTATGACATTCTATCTTGCAAAAAGATAAAAGCCATTTGATTTGACAATTTTCTCATGAGTATTTACTTTTTAATTATATTTCAGATGTTTTTAAACAAACATAAAATAGATCTTTTATAATTAAAACACTTCAAACAATTAAAAGTCTCATTTTCCTCTTTTCTTTGCAAAAACTTTATTTCTTGTATATATATATCCACTTGTTCCAACGTTTCAACTATTTTTAATTTATAATCATTTTCAAGGATCTCCCTTCTCATCAAAAAACTTTCCCTTTTGAAAAAGTATTGACTTACATTCTCTTAAAATTTAGTGAAAAAAAATTGTAGTATCATATTGAACAACTAAACATTATGTTACATATTAACAGAATTTTATTAAATCACAGTATTTAGATTATTAATTTATACATCCTTACTGAAATGTTGTAGTATGGATGGAGAAAGAAATGTTTAAAAAATAAATAGTAGTAATAATTTCCAATGAAATAATTATTTGGCAAACAATATGCAGCAAAATGACTAAAATGTGAAGAAATAATGTATTTGAATAAAAAAAAAACCACATGTGTTTCTTTTGCTATATTGTTACTAAAAGAAAATTATGCCAAAGAACAATATAAAAAAGAATAAAAACTATATGCAATTATAAAAATGCTACAGAAGTGGAGAAATTATTAAATTTATAGCTGTAATGTGTTTTTGTCACCATAATGTTTTTTTTCAAAGGCAAATGTTATACTGTTAATTATTCTGTAGAAAATAAGTATTATTTAATTATATGTGTTTCAAAATTCCTCCAGCAGAATACTTCAATTTTTCATTCATTAGTGAATCTGCATTATAAACCATGACTTATTTATGTTTTGTTTCCAGTCATTACACTCACTGCAGATCATTTTTATCTTTTTTAGAAACAAACAAAATATATCAACATTTAACGTTGTAAAAAATATGGATAATAATATAGTATTATTTCGGGCTTTATTATAAAGATATATCTATATAATGAAGTAGCTTTGGGATTATCATCACCATCAACCATTATCAATCCACTGTAGGATGAAGGTTTCTCCAAGTTCAAACCATCTTTTCTGATCTTTAGCTTCTCTTTTCCACATCATCCATGCACACTTTTTAATTTCATCTATCAATCTCACATGTGGTCCCTTTCTGGGTCTTTTACAATCTCTTGGAATCCAGTTTAAGATTTCAATTGTCTATCTATTATCATCTCTTCTAGAAATATGTCCAGCCCAACTCCACTTCAGTCTTTTAATTTTTTCAGTGAGGTCAATAACACCTGTTTGTTCTCTTATCCATATATTGTGTTTTCGATCTCTTCTTGTTACTCCTAACATGCATCTCACCATACTTCTTTGAGTTATACCATGTATTATTTTTGATGATGCTATTTCATCAAAACATTGGGAAGCAATCAAAAATAATACATGGTGTAACCCAAAAATTACTTCATTTATACCAAATAACCATGAAACATTAAATATAATATATATATATATATTATTTTTACATTAAGAGAAAAAAAATGAAGATATTAATATCAGATTTTATGAAGAACATTGTTAGAAATTCTATTATTCAGTGAGATCAGCAAACTCATCAGGGTATATAATAATTTCATCATTTAATAAGTAGTCATAAAAAATATGGAAGAATAAAAGCTAAAAATTGTGAACCAACCCAAGTGCTTTCTAAAAGTGAATATTTACCTTTTTTGCATTAATGCAAAGTGCACACCATAATTTAAAACTGAATATAAAAGATCACATAAAGAGTAAATTATTAACTGTCACTTCTTATAATTATTTATATAAGTGGGAGGGTTATTGAAAAAATGTTTTATATTATTGTGAAGTATATATATATATATATATATATATATATATATATATATATATATATATATATATTACATGTAAAAAGCATTGCAGTTTAATAGTAAACTGAATTAAGTGTAAAGCATTTTTATACTTATGATAAATTATAATATATAAATAAAACACATGCTCTTCATTATAATTTTTGTTTTATTATATGAACTATTATAAAATAAATAAATAACACTCCAGCACTTTGACTATATTCTTTTATAGTCTTTATCAAGGAATATAGTTGAAACATTGGAGTGTTATTTATTTTACAATAGTTCATATAATAACCAATATTTATAAAGAAGAAGAGCATGGCTCAGTTGGTTAGAGCATTACCTTAAAATTCAATAATCAAGAATCTAAGGACTGAGGTCTGAAATCCCATGCTAGTACTGTCACTGATCAGGCCAGCAACACTCGAAGAGGGGAGAATAATCCCTCTCAAAATGTGCATATACTAACCTGTTTGATGTGCTATTATTAACAGTTGAATGTATTTGGAATATTTAAATAAAGTTAAATTTTTCTAAAGACATTCAGTATATATATTAGATGATGGAAATAGTCCAATATAAAAATACAATTAGAACACCATCATCACAAACCTTCAGGAAAACAAGAAAAGCATATGTTTTGTTTGCATATTAAAATCAATGGGCTATTTTTAAAATAGAAGTCTGTGTTTGTTGGTTATTGATTTAATTTATTTGTGAAGTGCAATATTTATTATTGTTATTATTTAGTATATAAGCAATATTAATATATTTGTTCAACCATTATATATATACACACAGACAAATCTATGAAAATTTTATATGGTATTGATTTTTTTATTAAATGCTTTTATTGAAGTTGGAAAATCAGTTTGTTTATAAACTTTTGATCTTTTTAAAATTAGAAAGAAATTTTAAAATTGAGGTTTTATAAATTTAAATTTAATAGAATTGCTTGAAATTTAATATATTACTAATTAATACCAGGTTAATCCATATGGGATACTAATGTTTTCAGTAGGTCACCTAGTTTTTAGATATGAAACAGAGTGAGGAAATAATGAATATTTGGTAATTTCAAATTTAAACATTTTTTTAGAACTTTCATTTGTTTTAAGTAAGACTTGACAAGAAGGCAGTATAGACATTTTTTAAATTTTCAATTTAATATTTTAAAATCAAGATTTAATAATGTTAAGTTCAATATATTTGGTTGAAATTTTGTACATTTTTAAAAAAATCTCTGTGAAAGTGATAGAACCCATTAATATTTTACATAGGTTGCTTAGTTTTTTAGATATGGAATGGGGGAAGATGTAATATTTTAAGTAATGCTCATGATTTATTTATTCCAATTGTAGGCTTCACTTAAATAATAAGAAAGTTTATAATATAGTTTTGGTAAACTTTATTAAAAAAATTCAAATAAAATGAAAAAATATAAACTAATTTTATACAAAAAAAGTTAGTTACTGATTTGTTATACATACACAATTCAGTATACATACATATGACATTTATATAAAGAAAATACCTATTAACTTATTGCAGAAATATCTAGTAATATATATATATATTCTATAAGTGTGAAGTTGTTTTAAAGTAAAATTACATATAAAAGTGAAGTTCATTTACAATATAGTTTTAGTAAGCATTTTATAAAAAAAAATTCCAATCAAAAGCAAAAATACCAAACACTTCACTTAAAAGAATAGTTCATATTTTAATCACTTATATGCACACATACTAAATATAGTGCATACATAAGGGATATACATTTTAACTTATAACAGAAATATCTAGGGATATATATATCAACTGTAGGTGTCAAGTCAGTTTAAAGTATAATAGTTTTACATTTTTATTTATTGTAGCAATACTAAAAAGTTAAAAATAATAGAGAAATTTTATATATATATATATCGAATGTTTTTATCTATTGTGCACTAAAAAGAGAAAAAATAATTGTTTCTTCAACCACAATTGGTTTTTTTAGATTTAAGTCAAAATAAAAGCATTAGGAGAGGGAATCCAGAAATTAATTAAGTTAATCCCTATTTTTTTATAAGAAGTGATTGACTTAATTAATTTCTGGACCCCGCCCCCCATGCTTTTATTTCAAGTTAAATCTAAAAATCCCAATTATGGTTGGAGAAACAATTATTTTTAGTGCACAAGAAATAAAAGCATTTAATATTAAAAAAACTTATTTATTTTTACAAGTTCTATCTTTACACACACATATATGAAGAATTTCATAGAATAAAGATATTCAAATCATTTCATGTAAAAGACTAAGCAATAATGAATAGTAATAAAATGGAGATGATTAACCAATGAGAAAAAGTTTCTTATTTCACATTGTTTTTTTCTTAATATTGAACTTATAACAATTTGATTATTATTGGTCCATGATTTAAATTTGTTATCAGTAATTACATGTAAATAATTGGACTGATATGTTAATAATCATTCAAATTAAATTTTAGAATTACAAAGGATACATATATTGACAAATACATGGTGAATTGGTAAATACAAGTAATTGAAAGAGAAAACGGGATCATATATTTTTTTAATGTCATTGATATAGTATTTATATTGTGATACTCAATGTATTAATCTGGACTGTCTTAAATAGTATAATTTATATGGAACTGTAAGCATAAATTACTATCAAATCGATCACCTTTACTTATTTCCACATATTATCAATCATCTAGGAAGCTTGAGGATGATAATGATTTTAGATATACACACTTGTCTCGTTTATTTTTTTTATTAAATTCTATTTAATTTTCTTGAGTTTATATTCTTTAATCATTTTTTGTCCAATACAATTTTTTTTTCTATGTTTATATATTTGTTGGAAATGTTGCTTGTTAAATTTATTGGGATTCAGGTAATTGGAAACAATTTCATTTTTTCTCTTGCAAATGGAAATACAGTGAATTTTTTTATTTATTAAATAATAAATCTTTTTATTATTTTTGTTATATTTTTTAAAGAAAGAAGCAGATTTTTTTCATATGTCAAAGCATCAGCTGGCAAGCGAACCCACAAACTCGGGACAACTGCTTGTAAGGCAGCTGTGCTGATCACTCGGCCACCGACGCTTGACAAAGAAGCAGATTTGTTTTTTAAAAAAAGTTGTTACATTTTTATTCATTTAAAAAATTTTATAATAAATCTATCTTTGAATTTAATAAATTCCAGATTCCATAATAACAGTATTAAATGTACTAAACATAACTTATAGCTTATATTAGCTATTTTCACTTTATAGTAGTGATAAAACTTGTGTATTTGATTGGTAGCTCAATTGTGACATAAAACTGAATGAAAATTGATGCCATTATTGTTTAAGTATTAAGATGACTTAATAATTATATTTATGTTCACATTAGATTGTTTGCATGTGAGTATGGAAAAGAAAAAAATTGCACCATAATTAAAAAAAAATTATACCATAATTAAGTTTTGATTACAAAGTTATAATTTTATAAGATTCTATATTTAATTTTGTGACCTATTTTATTTTTATTAAAACAGGATTGGGTGGAATTTTTTACTTGAATTGCAAACAAAAACCATTAAAATATATTTCTGCTCATTTTAATAGCTAGTAATTAATCTTTGATTAATTCCATATTATCTTGGAGTAGCATTACTAGACGTATTTGCCATTTATAGAATATCCATAATGGCATTTGAACAGTCTGTGTTGTGATGCTTGTTGATTATTTTATATCAAATATGTCTTTAGAATAGTAATAAATCTATTAGTTTTTCTTTTTGTTCATAGATGTTAGGAGTAAGCACTGGATAAGAAAACTCCATAGTGCAACGGTCAACTTTTTAAAGAATATAAAGATATTTGGGGAAATAAAAACCAAAAATAATAATTAAATAATTTTAAAAAATTATTTATTTATATTTTTTTTTTTAACAATATTTTTTATTCTTTTTTTGTTTTTATAAATATATTTAATAAATTTTATAAAAATATATTTTTATTTAAAAAAAAAAAAAAAAAAAATAAATTAAAAATAATAAATTAATTATTTTTGTGTTTTTTTTTGGATTGATTAAGAAATAATTTTTTTTTTTTTTTTTTTTAAAAAAAATGTAAAGCAGTATTGATTTTTGTCTGATAAGAGTTTTTGTTGCAAGAGAAACTTTACAAATTATAAAAAATCATTTATGAAGCTGTGTTTCACATTTTTCATAGATACCATAATTATATCTCAAAGATATAAAAATAATATTTTTCATCTATAAAAACATACCTATTTCTTTTATTTACAACTCTTTATTCAAGTCAGCATAAACTCATACTTGAAATATTCTTATAAAAATTGGGCCACATAAAAGTATGTGGACCCATAAAATTGCAATCTGTTGTTAATAATGTTTTTAATTTCTATACTATGGGATTTTTTTTTTTCTCATGTGTCGTAGCATCAGCCGGGAAGCGAACCCGCTAACCCGGGACAACTGCTTGTAAAGCAGCTGTCGCCTATGGAATTATTTATTAAATAACTCAGTAGTCAGCATTTATTTTGTCTATTCATTCATTTATATCTTTATATTGTTTTCATTCTTAATTTAGAACCTCTTTTCTATGTTTAATTCATAACCATCTAATAATTTATCATTTTAATCTTATTTTGAAGTTTGTGATTTTTAATTCTGCTTGATGATACAGAAGACAATGAAATGCTTTTAACAATATATCAAAAGAAACATCTCACTTTTTTTTTTTCAATGTTAGTTATTTTAACTCTTTAAAATAGGATTATGTTATGCATTTGGTCATCATTATCTAATTAGATTTTTAGAAATAATTAATATAGTGATTTCCAAATTTCAAAACAATAATGAGTTTAATTTATAACTGAAGCCAAAGAAGCTATTAGGAATTCAATTTCAAAGCCTAATTAATTCTTTTGATAGAAAATTCGTATTTTATCATAGTCAAACTAATAATAAATGTTAAAACTCAAGAGAGAAGTTTTTTTTTCTTTAAAGAAAAAAGTTATGAAAAAATATATTAATTTAAATTAAAATAATAAATTTATTATAAAAATGTTTTTAATCAATACCGATAACAAACAGTACTGGTATTACTAATAAAAAAATTAAATATATTAAATAACCGTGCATATTTATTATGCATTACATTGAAATCATGAGAATTTAGCTTTTTAACAAATATAATATATTAAATAAGATATTTAAACATAATAGCATGAAAAAAGTTTATAATCAGTTCTGTGGAAAATAGATAAAAAAAAAAAAACCGTCATTCCATCCCTCATCAGAAAAATAGTATATTGCTTGATCACTATTTATTTGGAATCAAATCATCTATAATCTTCTATAATCTATATAAAGTTTCAATTGCTATAATGTGTTGGAAATATAATTTATGAAGTGCACACACTGTGATTATAATGTACTATATATTTGCATTTTTCTTACCAGAAATATATTAAAATCTTAAGATTTTATACATGTATTCCTAATCATAGATTGTAATTTAAATGCAGATACCAATGATAATGTCAGATCATTATTAATCCGTATCACTAGTTACATTTTTGAAGCTCTTGTCTTTTAAAGTCCTTAATCATGTGTTTAGATTTGTAAAGGTCCCTACTGTCATATTTTAGGTGCATAGTCTTAAGGTTATAGCCTTAATACACGTGCAATCATTATTACATCTGATTGACTGTCACATAAGCAATTTAAGGCGCTTCTGTCGAAGGTTTTAGCCTTGCACATTATTATTAGTAATGAGGTTATGTAAATGCTTCCCCATTGTTAAACAAGATAAAATATTTTTAAAATGTGATAAAACAGTGGCTTTTATAAGCAGAGAAAACACTAGGTTTAAACTTAGGGTTCATTTTTAAACAATTCTTGATTAAGATTTTTTTATTGAGTCACCATTTAATAATTGATTATTTAATAACATCTCTATATAATAAAGCTTTTTAATGATGTATTTATGTTGTCAGCTGCATTTTTTAATGTTTGACCAGTCCGGCTTCAACTCAAAACAATTGAAAAATTACTGAAACTATGTGATTATATGATATGTTATTGGAAAGCAGGGAAATTCTTCTCTTCATAGACATCAACCATATTGAAATATGTTAAAAAATATAAAGTCATGATAATTATAAAATGGAATAGATTGCTTTTAACATACTTACAGTATACCCACATATATATATTACATATCAGTATTGTAAAAATCATATACAAACTTAGCAGACAGTTTATAAGTCCTTTCTTTTTTATATATTATGTGTGCTTGTAAATTATAAATAGTTAAACATGTTTCTCTTTAAAAATTTATGCACAAAATTATTTTAAAATCATATTTCTTTAATAATTAAAAAAATCCAGTCGAGACCATAAAATTAAAATATAAAATAAACAGGTAGTTTGCAAATACTATGTGAATATATAAAGTGCAAACAGTTAACGTGTTTCCACTTTGAATATTTATATTTAAATTTATTATTCCAAAATCACTTTTTCAATAGGTAAAAAAATTAAATTGATATATTAAAAATAAAATCCACTGTTAGCAAGGGGTTGAAAGTATTTCCCTATATATACGTATGTGTTTATACATAAAGTAATGGATAAGAAAGACCCATAGGTATGGTCAATATCAGTCATCAGAAAACACCACTAGTTTTACTATCTAGAAGTTCCTGTTTATTTTAATAAATGGTGTTTTTTGTTACCTAATAGAATTAGGCCCCAATAGATGTTCTTTGTATTGATTCCTATAAGAAATTTAAGTTTACTGGCGGTGTTGAACTATAATCCATATAGACTGAGCAAGCATTACCAATATTTCTATATGTCAACTAGATTACAAACATTTATCAGATCCTTGGAAAAATGCAGTGGCAATTATATGTAATGGTACCCTGGATCTTGTATCAAATAATGAGAAAACTCTAAACTAAATAGATTAAAACAGATTTGTATTATAAGTTCAATATTTTTATTATACTATAAGTTAACATAAATATTTTACATATCTTTTGACAAATAACCCCTTTCTTTCTTCATTATTCAATATTTGGAAATTTATATAGTAAAGCAATATGTATCTTTTTGTATAACATCTTAGATCTTTGAATTTTTCTAATAATATATTTAAAAAGACTTATACAAAGTTGTTGGTTATACCTACTAAGACTAAATCATGGATATGGATGCAAATATATTGAATATCAATTTTATCACACAAGAACGCCATATGATTCCATTCAAGTCAATTTATTGTAACACTTCTGTTACCTGGCACACATGATATATAAAGTTGAAAGGAAAATTAGGAATAAGCACAGACAAAAATTTTGTAGATATATTTTTACATTTTTTGGAATAAAATAATTTTAATAAAAGATTAAATAATTTTGAATTTAAAATAAAGGTTTAATTATAAATTAAATATTTAAAAAGATCTAATAAATATTTTCATTGAGTTCTGATTTTGAAATTAAAAACAAGCATGTTAAACTGATAATTGTAAAAATTTATATTATCTATTTTGAAATCTTTTTAATTAATTGAACAAAATTTCTATCTATTAGAAATCTTTTTTTAAGTAAAAACTTGATCATACTTTTGATAAAATTCCAAAAATAATTTTTGATTAAAATTGTTTTTATTCAAGAAAAAATCAGTTTTTAATTAATGTTTTTGTCACTTCAGTTGACTATATAAGAAGAGTTGATAAAAAGAATAGTTTAGTTGGCTAATAATATTTTGTTATAGTTACTTTGCAGTAAATATAGCTGACTAGAAGTTGCTAGCTAGAAGAGTAGTCCAGATCAGGACAGAAAACTAACATGGATCAGATGTAGCTGAAGTCAAGACAGAAAGAGGCTGCTGCTACTGGTTCACTATGCTGGAGTTTAGCTGTACCTTGAGGGAAGACCCAACTTCTTTGTATCCATCTGTAGGTGACATAGTATTAGATTACTGGCCTGATATCTGTCAAATTCTAGACAGAAAGGAACTGATTGAATGCCAACCATACTTGAATTATACTTTTCCTGATGTGACTATAAACCAATTTCATCAAGACTAGCTTACCAAGAAAACCTCAGCTTGCTGAAGAAGTAATTATACATCTGTTAATGTATCTATATGCAGAGAAGCACAAATAAATGTATTTATAGGAAGTTCAGCTGGTAAATAGTGATAGATATATCAAGACTGATATTTTAAAATAATTTCTTTAGTAAAAATGACAGTTTAAAATCTATATATTTAAATTTTAAAATGTTATAATTAAAAGCAACTACACTAGTGATATCTATATAGAAAGAATAATATTTTAAATTTTATTTTAAATCAAAAAAGTCAAGAATCAATTCATTGACAATTATTTTTTTAAAATGAAACAAATAATTTTGCTTGAATTAAAGGAAACTTGCAAAAGTATTATTTTTTTTAAAGAAAAAATGGAAATGATTGAGAGTGACCTGTCAAAAATTGACTATTTTTTAAGAAAAAGGAACTTTTTATGAAAATGTGTTTAATAACTGATTCAAATTATTTTTTATATACCCACATATATGTGAATTTTATCTATATTCAAAATGGAATTATAAAAATTAATGTCATTTATGATTTTGACAAATTCAAATATATTAAATAATGTTATTTTATCACACATCTGTACAATAGTCTAGATGTGTTTTAAGTAAACCTAGCATAAGATGTTTGTACTAATAAAAATATAACATACATTTTAATCATGTATTTTACTTTACGACTATTTAAATATGTTCATAAACTATTAATTAGGCCACATGTCTTGGTGCTGAATGTGTTTTATGTAAACCTATTGGAATATATATGTAAATCACAATGTAATAAATTGAATTTTGTTTTATGTTAGTCCTTAACATATATGTAAATTTTAATCATTTTTATTAGTGTTATTTTATGACGGTTCAAATATGTTTAGAAATTATGATGCCACATATCTGTGTGGGTTATATATCAATGAGTGTCAAATAAACACATGTAAAATTTAATAATTTTATTATTAAATATCAATTCAAATATGTTCATTTCTAAATTATAAAGCATATCTGTGCATATATACATATATATGCATTTTATGTAAACCCATTAAGAAGTATTATAAATCAATGTAATAACTTGAATTTTGTACTTAAAATGTAAATCACAATGTGATAGTGTTTTTAACTGTATATTACTCAAAATCAGAAGGCTTAATTGATATGTGTATAGCCATATTCTAAAGACTTAAATATTATTTTTTATTGTAATTACTAAACTTGTATTTGATTGTTAAAATTATTCTAGAGAACTTAATTCAAATTGTTTTTAAAATATTATATTTGCATCATCTCTTGGTTGAGCTAGATCTCAGCATAACAGTTCATTATAAGGAAGTGGGTGTATATTAGTGTATTGGGCATCCAGTGATGATGATGATATACCATCAGTGATGATGATGATTATCATCATTATCCTGGTTGACATAAAGAGAATATTCTTTAAAGCCTATGCACTACATTTTATTTGAGTTTAGTCTATTAAAAATTAAGTTTATAATTGGCCAGTACACTAATGGTACTAAGTGGCCAGAGCATTGATTATGATCAGCATGTTTTAATGTCCCAGCATTATTGTATTTATTATTATATATCCAGATGGATGAGCACTTAAGTTGGTGCATCCAAATTATGTTTAAATAATTGCCCCAAGCTGGCAAAGGCTAAATAGTTGGCCTGGTCTAAAGTAGATCCATTTCAAATCCAGTCACAAGATTGGCTGTTGATTTATTTGATTGTTGATCATTCATGATGATGGATGGTTTTTACTTAGTTTTAATGCTGATAATTTATGGTTAATTATACTTGTAGTTATTCTAAGGAGTTAACTGGGCTGATCTCAATGAGATCTCATGCTCTTATAATATATAACATTACTTGTATTTTTATGATATTAAACATTACTTTAATATTACATTACTTTAATATCTATATTTCAATAGTAATATCTTACTTGAAATGTATCTTATATTAACCTTCATTATTTGAAATATTTTTCCACCACCCAGGGATGATCCCTTATATTCTCCACCCCGTTATATTATACTAATTATTATTGGTTTTAAATCTTAGCAGTGATACCAATTTCACTAGTAAATCATTATCAGCTAAATAATTATATGAACAAATGTATATGTTAGGAATAAAAAATATTTTAAACTATATATCATGAATAAAAGCATATATGAGGTAGTATTCCTCAAAACCAGAATTTTGTAATAAAAATTGTGTATTTATTTTTAAATGTTACAAATGGAATCTCTTGCAAAGTACTGTCCATTCGATGCAATGCACGAGTCTAAAAGTGTTTTCCCATTTTTAAAGCAGTCCTTAAACTCTTGCAAAGTGATGCCCCTTAAAATGTCTCTATTGGTTTTTTCTTCACCACTTTCAAGTTTACAAAACTTTTTCTTTTGAGGCATTTTTATTTTCAAGGGAATAAAAAAAAGTCATATGTAGCAATATCAGGTGAATAAGATGGGTCATGCTGTTTTTGATTAAAAATTGTTTCACACACAGGGCTTTGTGTGCTAACACATTGTGGTGAGCTTGTACCTCCCCATTTTGTTTTAAATTAGGCCATTTTCATTTTATCTCATCATATAAATATTTCAGAACTTGGAAGACCAGATGTTCGATCATTACAAATGAATTCTGATTGAACAAAACCAATTGCATCAAAACAAAAGACATCAGCATCATCTTAACATTGGACTGTGGTTTGAGATGTAGTGAATCTGAACTCTTCCATTAAATTCACTCATAAACTTGTGATTTCCCCAGAGTAGCTTGTTTCCAAGCTGTTTCAAACTTTACACCCCCTTCCTCTGTCAATTTTTCTAACAGAAACCAAAATTTCATATTGTCCCAATTTTCAGCCATGACAAAAATTGATGAATAAGTGAGTCATACTTAACAAAAAATTTACTATGTGGCATCACAACTTCTGTTGGCATACTGATGCAAAAGGTTCCCCACAAGAGGTATCTAATGGCAGAAACATATACCATAATAGACCTACCCACAAGAGAATGATTTCCGGTTTTTGGTGTTCCTAATCTTAATAATAATTATTTCAAATTCTCATATAAATCTAAAAGACAAGTGCATAAATAATTAACATTCTTGTATGCTGCATTATATATTTTTAAATGTATGAGGTGTGTAAATCTCACGAATGCATTACAGATCTTGTGAAATTATTTCTAAATGTGTAAGCGATGTGAATTATACCAAAATCAAATTCTGATTGAAAGCTTTTAACAAATCCTATTATATTTTAATTAAATTCATAATATAAACATACACACAAACTCTAGCTCCAATAAAAACCAATCAGATTTTAAGCTCTGAATATTTGATCCAATCAAAAATTTCATAAATTTGATGGCATTCCCAGGTTTTAATTTCATATTAATTCATTACTTCTAATTTAGATTATGCTTTAACTTATAACTTAATTAGGAACAATAATAAAATTATAAAAGATTAATATGTCTAATGATGAGCAATCTATGGGGTTAACTATTGATTTAACTGCTAATTTAAAATATAATTATGAAATTATTCTCCCAACTCTGTGTGATTTGGAATCTAAAGAAAAATGAAATAACTCTAATAAAAAAAATGTGTGTATGTTAAAATAATTAAGATTAACAAATAAAGTAAATGTTAATGTTTAAAGAACACACAAATGGCATAATAAAATAGTGAAATAGAAACTCTTTAGGTATAAAAAAGTTCATTGAATTTAAAATCAAGTCCCAAAAGTTTATAAATATACATGATGTAATAGATTAACCTATAATTTTATATGGATAACAGAAGTCAGCACATTCCACATATTTGATAGTAATTTCCAACCATTGTGGAATTATATATATATATATATTATTAAAACCAAAACTGTCTAACACTATACTAGCAAAAATAAAAATGCAAAACCATAAAACAATACAATACTAGATTAAAAACATTATTATTAAATACCACTTTTTTAATAAAATCATGATTATAACCCAATTCTACATATTATAGTCGTGATTTGGATGATAAGAATTTTGTTGGTAAGGATGATGATTATATGTCTTTACCATTTAAAGCATCAATTTATAATTTGGTTTATAGGAATAGTCATTTGTTAGGTGGAATGAAGGTTGCATGGAGGAAAGGTTCTGATTTGAATTCATTACTTAATGGTTCAAAGCAGTCTATTGATAGTAGGTCTATTCCTGGTATTGTTAGTTGTGCTAAATTTTATGTAGGTCAGAGTAAATTTAGCCTTAATGAAAGGGTTAAGGTTCATATAAGTAGGGTTAAACATAGGTATCTTAACTCAGCTTTATATATTCATGAATTGAATACAGGTCATAGAATATTGTTTAACAATGCTTCGGTTATTTTTTTATGAAAAGAATGAGTTAAAAAGAAGAATAAAGGAGACTTTGATGATAAAACTCCTTGATTCTGAGGCTATCAATCTTATGAAGACTTCTTTTGATATTAAGGGAAGGTGGAATTTGTAGTGAATTATGAGAAGGTTTGTTTGTATATATATTGTAAATATCGATAAGTCTATCTATATTTTAAAAATTATCATTTGTTATAAAAAAAAAACCTCTTTGAGTTGATGTTTATATATGAAGTATTATTATTGTTTATGGTTATTAGGTATAGTTATTGTTTGAAGTTATTATTTTATTTATATGTTGATGGTACATCATTATGAATATTTAATTATTATAAATAAATGAAGACATATAAATTGTTGATTATATAAAAAAATTATTTTATTTGCAGTGATTATTAAAAAAATGCAATATTATTATTTATGTATATTTTTAAAGCTGTCAAATAAATTTTCAATTTAATATTTTTTATATATATGCTTGATATTTTTTTTTAATGTTAATTGTTTAAAATAAAACATGTGTAACAATGGTTTTCAAAACAGCATTTGCTAGCATGTGGAACAACAGCAACAACAAAAAAGAAGCCATGATTATTAAGATAGTAATAAAACCAACTGAAGGATAAAAATTTGTTGTATTTTTTTTTTCTTTGAAATTACCATTCTTAAGAATATTGGAATAAGATAGATTTCTATGGTAAATACATAAATCATGACAGGCTAATAGAGATATCGCAGCCAAGGGGCTGCACCGTTTTCTTTCATTTATTCCAAGGCAGTTTAAAAAGAAAAACTAAGCAAATTTCAACACATGAATTTCATCGCGTCTGAAGCCGAAATTTGATATAGCTATCTTGAATCTATAATGGTCAATCTAATAATAATCTGGAGGTAACTAAAATTAATATATTGGATTCAACATTTCAATTTATTTATTTGTTTTTCAAGGAAAGAAATTTTAGAAGGATAAAAATATACATACATCCAAGAATTGACAATTTTCTCTAACGTGATAGTTTCTTCACTTTAACTAGAATGCATTCTAATATTAAACGGATAAAGAAATAAAACAATGGGATAAGTTGACTTTTGAAGGAAAACTAAACAAGTGAACTTTGAAAGGTAGTAAATAATTTTATATGTATAAATGATATATAAATATATTTTTGAGATCGATATTTTTGTTTACTTTTATTTTTCATTATAAAAATATAACGTTTTATAAATATTCAATTCAAGCGTCTTGTTTTCTAACAGCAATAAACGTTTAACAGGTGTCAAAATTAACACTTAAGTAATTTAAAATCTTAAAGTATGGCTTATAAGTTTGGGTTGCATATGAGTTGTTATGTATATTTTAATAAGTAAATTTATATTTGCAAATTTTTATTATAAAAATTTTTTATTATTAATTTATTTATTTTCATTTTTTTTTTTTTTAAACTTCATATAATAATTCTTATGCAGACCAAAACAATAATTTATATATATTTGCTGTATATAATATATTTTTTTTATTTTATTTTTGAATGTTTGAAAAATATAAATATGGATTTGTGTTTATATTAATGCATACTTGTTAAGCACAAATATGTCTTTATCTATTTAATATATATACTTATTGCAAGTATATATGTATATTTATTATTTGGGTTTGTATTTAAAACATTGATATTACCTAAAATTAAACCATAATATAAAATAAAGGATGTACTATTTGTTTTATAAGTAATGCCTTTGTAATTTATTTGAAAGAGTATTAATATTTTATTCTTATTTTTCTTTTAGTGCCAAAGTCATTATGAAATTAATTGAATTCACAATTTAATAGAGGATAACTACATATTTCACTTATTATTTAGTCTTTAAGTTACTTACACATATTATTATTCATTGATATGTTTAGATATACATAAATTTACATAATAGATGTGTATACTGGATTTAATAGAATTCCCTTTGTTTCTGATATATATATTTGATTAGTTAGTTATATCAACCTTGAAAATAAATTATAATGATAGATCTCATTGCTCTGTATGATTTTATATTTATTTCATGTATAGCTAGTTGGAAGGGCATATAAACAATTTATTTAAATATAACTGGGATAATTTTGTCTTTCTTCATTTAAATTATACAATTTATTATATTAGGCTTTCTCAACAATTGGATTCATTTAGATTATATATATTCCATTACGTTTATCATCCAATGTTTGAAGCATTATTTTCTTCTCATATATTGACATTCCATTACATTTGAGGTATAATATGTTTATATGATATATTGTCCATTACATTTGGCACCACAAACTGTTGGTCCCAGTTAACTGATGATTGGTATAATGGAGTAAAAGTATGTTCCATTACATTTGGACGCCACAACGTGGTCAGCATAATATGTTCGTTTAATTATTCATTACATTTGGTGTCCCAAAGTTAGGGGCTTGGTTAACTAATGATTATTGTTGCAAAAGTTCATATGTTTATTTTCATTTGAGATCATATAAAGATACATTCCATTATATTTGGCTTTCCCAATGTTTGGGGCCTTCTTTCTTCGATTTAAATGGAATGCAGCAAGTACATTCCATTACAATATATATATATGTTTTCCTTTAGATTGATTTTCACTTGAGAAGGTCTATTTGTAGTAGATGAAACCATGGTTGTGTAAGGATTTTGGTAAAAATTTTAAAATTTAATCTAGTATTGTATTGTTTTATGGTTTTGCATATATATATTATTGTATGTGTTTATTTAGAGCTCTTATTAGATGAAGTTTAATATAGTGCATCATATTTCGTTATTGAGAAAAGTTATGAAAAGGTCTTATGAATTTGAGTTGCCATTACGCTTTGAATTTGTAGATTATGAAAAGGCATTTGATTTGAGAAAGCTAGATTATCAAAATATAGATTTAGGATACTGTCATATTTTGAAGAATATTTATCAAAATATAACAGCACTGATTGGATTGCAAGATAATACTAGGAAGATGAATACCGAAAAGATTGTTTGCTAATATTATTTATAACTCCAAAACTTATTACAGCAGTTTTATAAGATTTTATGGATTAAAATGGAAAGCTAAATATAAAGATACATGAAGATTATTTAAGGCATCTAGATTTTTCAGATAGTGCGATTGTTTTTGTGAATAATGCTTCAGTGCTTTAAGAAATGCTGCAAGTTCTATTAGAATATGAAAGTAAGAAAATAACACTAAATATAAATATTAAAAAGTCTATAAGGTAAAATATAAATATTAAAAAGTCTATAAAGTAATATCCAATGAATTTTTAGAGTAGAAAAAAATCAAGATTGATAATCATGAATAAAAAGTGAACAATTATAAATACTTTAATCAGATTATATGGAAACATAATGGAAGAAATTAATCATAAAAGCAATCCTGGATGGTGTTTTTGTTGTTGTTGTTAGAAATAGTTTAATATTAATTTATTTATTAATTAATACCATTTGTTATTTATGGATCTCTAACTTGGACATTTCACACAGAAACAAAGTAGAGACATCACTCTTATGAAATATCAAGAATGTATGTTAAAAATAATATAAAGAGATGAAAAGCAAAATACTTGGAATTTGAGAAGAAGCAGATATTATTAACATTGAAAGAATTAAGACACTGACATAGAGTTGGTCTGATCATTGTGCTAGAAGAAATTATAATATAATAGATTGTAAGTTGAAGTTTTACACTAGATCCCAAAAGATTGTAAAAGAGTTAAAAAGATACCATGTTTGGAATGGATGAATAAAATAAGTAAATTTGTTAATGTGATATGGAAAAGAGAACTTGCTGAAATGGCTGAAAATTATGATTATGTTGATTAAACAGTTGTATATTACTAAATGTTTTTTGACATAATAGTCATCTTCCCTCCATGCCCGTGATCTGTGTGCATATATTGGATAGATAACTTTTTTTTTTTCATGTTCTAATTAGGCTTGGATTTTTTTCAGATAAGTAGTCCATAGTTAATTCAGCTAACCATCCATAATTGATTAGTAATTATATATGTTGTTGTCTTTTCTTAGACAAATTGCAATTCAACTGAATTATAAGCGCTATGAATGCTTAGATAAGAAAAGCTTAAGTTTCAATGTTTGTTATAATATTATGCTAAGCCACTTTCGATATCATGGACTGATATCATATTCATAGCAATGAATGGTGGAATATGATGTAAATTTGTACAAAAGAGTTAAATTGCTCACTTTTTCAAGAGGGGGAAGCAGGATTTTTTTTGTTTATAGAGTTAGGATTATTAGTGATGTAATCATTTCTCTCAATGCACATGATACTGGCTGATGTAGGTTCAAGTGCATGGACAAATTTGTTTTGGTACTCCAGAAATTTGGATTTTTGATCTGGATTGATTTTAGCTCTTCTGTAAAGGTACTGATGTTGGGACAATCTTGTTAGTAGGTTGGTGCATGATTCTCCAAAGTATATCATATTATAACCAATATGAGTGCACACAGTTTTGTAAACAGTGGGTCAGGGGTATGTTCAGTAGAAAGTTTGTCTTTGGAATTATTGATCAACCTATTTACTGATGGTGGAGTACAGAGGCTGACATTATATGAATCTAAGCAAGCATATTTTATTAATATATTTGGAAACTTTAGGGATATAAAAGTGATATCCAAGGCTTGTTGACAGATGTTATAGGTATAGTTCTGATCTTGTTATAAAATTTGTTGAGAATGTTAGTGAGTGTTCTATATTTGAAACCATAGACTTGCGGTCTGATTCCAATTTACCTAAGTTCAAATTTCTGTATAGAAATGTTGTGAGACTAGTGTATTTGTGTGTGTAGGGAGTTATGGATTTGGGATGTATAAAATCTGATTTCCATGGGTTTGATTAGCATTTTAAAATTTAATTGCCTTGTCTCTCTTTGGATGTAAACGGGTATCTATCTATTTTTAGCTAGAGAATGAATCATGCATGAAAATTGTCCAGGTCATCATCAATCGGTAATTTGTTTTTGGGAGAGATCTTTGCTCTTCATTGATTATTAAAAGTTGTTTTACCTGTAATATATACTCACAGAAAATATTTTGAGCAGTTATGTAATTGTATATAAGTATGCATGCAAGTTTATGTTTAATATGAATAATCTTCATATATATTTCATTGAATGGAAAAATATTTATATATTTTAATTACGTGTGTGTATATAATATGTATATCAATTTTGCAAATAATATTTAATATCTTTATATATATATTCCTCCCACATTTTATTTTTTAGACAGTAAATTACTGTTACTGTCTGAAATAACTGAAATGAATCCATTTAATAAAAACGTTAAGGTATTTCATTAAAAATGTATCGACTTACATCAAAATAATCCTTAAAGTAAATGATTTAAGTTTTTTAGAGATTAGTAATTTCCTTATTTTCTTCAGAAGTTTCAATTGTCTTGAGAAATTGTTTTGTTTTTTAAATTTTAGATCATACTTCCTTGTATTTATAAATTACAAAATATTTATTTAATTAATTCAAGTTTAAATTGGCTTCTGTACATTTGAAATCTTTCCAAAAAATTCAAACCTTTTTATCTAAATTTAAAATTATTTTATTTTCTCTTGTTAGTTGCCACGTCCTTGAAAACAAATTGTTTTTTTCGCAAATGTGACTTCTTGTTTGTTGTTGGCATATAGCCATTATTAGAAAAACTGACACTTCTGATGATAATCATCTGCTGGAAAGAATAACAAACATCTTTTTTCAAACATTGCAGTATGACGTCATTTTGAATATCAGATAATAGCATTTTAGCCATATCACTTTAAAATTTCTGCATTATGTTTTTAAAAGCTTAAACATTACACATTCACAATATAAATAATTTATAAGTTATGTAAATTATAAACTAATTAATGTTAAAGTAAGTTATGTATTCAAGCATTGGTGGTCGAGAGGTCAGCGGCAGCTGTTTTACAAGTAGTTGTCCCGGGTTAGTGGGTTCACTTCCCGGCTGACGCTATGACACATGAGAAAAAAAAAGTAAGTTATGTATGGTATTTAGGCTATCCATAGGCTCTATAGATGATGAATAATAGTATGGAATGCAGATAAAAAGATCTGCAAACAACAATGTTAAACCAAAAGCACTTTTTGCCACTTTGTAGGATAAGATGGTTATTCATTACAAACAGTTTTTTCTGATCACTTTGTCTTTCTTACAATTTTTATTTATTTATATTAGTGTAGGCTTCTGGCCATCATGACATTCTCGTGTCATCACTCATCTCCCAATACTTAATCTGTACAATGAGATTGTGTATTCGTGCACCCATATTTCATCGTTAAATTATGTGCTCAGCAATTCTGACTCCAAATCTTCACATTTTTTAAATTCACATTCTCAAAAATTAAGAAAACAATGAAAAGGATGGGTTTAATACACCAGAAATTCTTAATGTGATCTTTAGTTGAAATAGGTTGGAACTGGATTTGGGACAAGATTTTCAGCGTAGCAAAATTGTATGATTATTAATTCCCCTGCCTACGTATCTAGAAAATGCTCTTTGAAAGTAGCTTGTTTCACATAGGTTGCCAAGCCTGGAAGATTACTTATTAAAGGAATTGGAAATAGTAATAGTTTTGTAATAGTGTTAAAACAGGAGGTAACTAAGATAAATATAGTAAGATAAATATCATAAATCTATTTTTTTAAGTATAGATACATGGAATGTGCAGATTTTATTTGATACAAAATCTTCAAGATCTGACCAAATGACACCTCCACTGGTTAAAGAGTTGTCAAGATTTATGATGGACATAGCCATTCTTAATAAAACTCATCTTCCAAATAAAGGAAATTTAATAGAACAAGTAGATGGCTACATATTTTTAGGAGTACAGATCAACAAATAAAATAAGAAAACATAGCATTGAACTTCCTGTAAAATCTAATTTCTTATCTTATATTCTCATGAAATCATGCTGCAGCAAGGAAAGGCTATTGGTATTAAAACATGGTGTTTTGCATAATGGGATCAGGGCTCATTTTATTAGTTCATATGCTTTAATATTAAATTCAGAAAATTTTTTTTTATTTGGAAACTTTAATTCACATGTGGGAACAAATGATACACTGTTGCTTAAAGTTGTTGAAAATCATGGGATTGGTGCCATAAATGTTTTTTTTATTTTTTTTTTATTTTTGTATAATTAATGAACTGATTATCACAAATGTTTTTCAGATATAAAAATGGCCATGTAATGATATGGATGGGATGGCTAGTTGATCATAGTCATATACTCAAATTAAAACATATATTCATCATATGAATATAATTAAATGTATTGAGAAGAGGAATTCTGTAACCAGTCAAAGGAATGTATAAGGATTAATAGATTTAATGCCTTCGGATAAAGACTATTATATCAAGTCAGACTTAATATTTCATAAAATGCAAAATGTTGAAATATTAAAATAAGAAGTTTTATATGTGTGTGTTGATTTTAATCTCTCATTCATACCAGTACAATCTAATGTAGAGTGAAGAATGAAGAGTGCTGACTCTTGTTTAGGCACTGGGCTTAAAAGATAAATGCTAAGTAATGTTAAGTGAAAAGAAATAGATACAAAATCATAATAAACTATTTTCCAGTTAAAATTTCTTCTATTCCTGTCTTTTGTGACTATGGCTTGTAATTATTATCGTGGAGAAGTAAAATAAATGCAAACAATGACTTCTACTTAATAAAATAATGATGACAGTTTATTTACATTGCATAAATTGAACATGTGGTGCTCATGTGGATGTTTAAACCAGGTATGATGTTGGGCAATATATGCATTGCACAATTAGAGGGAAATATGTTTGAATTGATTATGTTCGGATTAAGTTAGTAACAGAAATTTAACTTATTACAACTTGTTACTAAAAGTATCAAATCTAAATAACTTGTCCTATTAGAATCTACTCGAGGAGTATTCATAATCTCAATTAATTATAGCAATTTCTTCTAGTTAGTGCTTGTTTTAAAGCATTTGTTCTTTATATCAACAAACATCATGAAGTGATTAATTGAGTATATATGTATATATAAGAGAAAACCTTAAAATAAAATTAAATGCTCTACGACATTAATAAGACACTTAATAATATTACAATGAAATGGTATTTTAGACTTATGCCTTTGGGTTATCCATTATCGTTTCATCATGATTACATCTGGACATACTAGCTCATTTCTAAAAGATTGTATTCAAATGCTGCTGGTGTTTGAGCATCTAGAATATTGACCATCATCACAGGTTAATTTCTGCATGATTCATTTAATATTACAATCTTTAATTTTAACTATTACTACATTTATTTGGGTACTGTGACTAATAAATCTTATAATATCTGTGTTCTAAACTTCTGCAATATGTGTGAAAGAGATTGCTTTCAATGTATAGTCCAATAATTCTTTCAGTAGTATGTTGATATTATGATTTGGTATCCTTAATAAATAGTATTGTTGATTTCATTTATAAAATATTGGCATTGTATCTGAGGTAAATACATATATATATGCTTTAAATTTTGGTAAACACTTTATATAGATCTTTAACGAAATAAGAACGAATCCTTTGAACTCATTGGGAACCATATTTCACTTGTTTAAACCTCCATTTATATTTTGTGGTCTTTAAAGGCAAATGTTAACTTTGTACTTAATAACCCATGCTATATAATTACTTAATTAACAATTCCATGAATATGTACATTACATTTTCTGATTGGCTGTCAGTTATGTATTGTAACGAGCGCTAGAGATTTGGCAGTATCTCAATTTATTTCAATTTTCAACTATCGGCGCTTCACAAATTAAAATATTATTTACATACTTTACTGCTTGTATGTATTCTAAAAACTACTTCGTAGTAAATCATAGGATTTCACGTTGTACGTTTATGATTAATTGTGAAGATATTTAAAGCTTTTATGTATTCTAAAAACTACTTCATAGTAAATCATAGGATTTCACGTTGTACATTTATGATTTAGACTCAATGAGTTAATTGTGAAGATATTTAAAGCTTCAAGCTTTCAAACCTAAGTGCTTATGACTGGCTTAGATATATAGAAAGAAAAGTTGAAAGTGAAGGGTAGCCGCCCTTTTCTCGCAAAATCTTTGTTGTGTGTTTAGGTTTGGATGTCATTTTAGACAGCTACCCTTGTCATCTGATTGGCTGTCAGTTATGTATTGTAACGAGTGCTAGAGATTTGGCAGTATCTCAATTTATTTCAATTTTCTTTTATAGTAAAATATTGAATAGTATAGATTTCCTTTTGGAAGCATACATATAAATGTAAACTAAAAGATAAAAAACTTTTCTTCCTTTTTTTTTTATGTAAAAATTTTTTATGGTTGCCAGCCACCATGCTCGAAGTATACATTTTCATGGATTCTGTTGAGTGATTATTAATACAATAAATAGTCTTTTTATTTTTTAAAAAATTAACTTCAAACATACACGTACCTACATATAAATTTATACCTGCGAAAATACAATATACCAATTATTTATTATGATGTATGGATATGCAATGTTATTTTAATAAAATACTGTTTTCAAAATTCGAAATGTTTTGATTTCTTTTATTGATATTTAATAAATACTAAACCTTAATGTACTTCCTGTTTTCTTTATTTATTATTATTATTTTTAAATAAAAATGAATCACCAGCTTATTCTCAAAGATACAATAAAATAAGTTAAAATCGTTATTTCAATTTCAATATGATTTTTGCTGTTTAATTTCAAGGTTTACAAACTACATTTACGTCACTAATTGTATCAAAAGTAAACGTGCGTGTTTTACCTTTCTTAAAATTATGAATAACTTGCCAGTTTTGATGAATTAAATATTGTATTAATTTCCTAAGGTTAGAGAGGAGAGTAGAATCGCCAATTGCTGTCTCTCTTAGAAACATTCATAATAGATTAGAAAATAAACGACCACATAGAGTTTTGTCAAAGACTGCGTATCAAATATTGAAGTTAAGTAAGATACCATTGATAATTCCAACCATTAATAATAACTCATATCCAATAATGAATTAAAATTCAAATAAAAAGAAATTAAATAATCATATATACAGTATATATACTTGGATATGGTTGGAATATCCATAGATACTACACTGTGTTCAAAACAATCCCTAACAGATTATATTATAGATGAGAGTCATAATGCAATAATTCACATTATATGAGCACTTATAAGTATAGTCTCTTGTACAGCGGCTGGAACTTTGCGTCATCTGCTTTTGGCCACATGGCATACTGTTGCTGTGTATACGCATGGTGAACAGCGCCATCTAGTGGCCAGAAGTTGCGTCATCTGCTTTTGGCCCCCTACTCTGAATATTTCTGCAATTTTTGCGGAAATGACGTCTCTAGCAGTAGCAGGACAGAAAATAAGATAGAACCCTGCATTTAAACTAGGCTTATTCCAATCATACAGGAACTTTTCTGTTTGCTCTTTAGAAATATCTATTATTTATGCAGAATTTCAAAAATTATTAATCACTAAAATTGCAAATTTGGCCATTCAGGACTATCATGTTACTCAAACATAAACTTTTGTTAATGAGTATGTTTTTCTTGTGTTAACTAAAAAGAAGAATCATGCCCCTTTTTTGACAATGAACTCACTATTAGTGTCTTCATTAAGCAGAATAATAATTTGGATGTGGAACGTCTTATTATATAGAGAGATTTAAAAGCATAAATTCAATGGCTGGCAAAAAAATGACCTGAGCAGTTTTAACTGCTAAGGAGGTACATAAAGTTTTTTTTGATAATAGTCACTTTAAATCTATTTTGATGCATTGAAACAACATTTTTATCAGTGGCATCCTTTTATAAGATGACAACAATATTGGAAGGAATATTTTAATCCATCTTTTAAATAATTATTCAAGAATTGAGATGACAAACTTCTAATGGTCTAAACATTTCAACTATGGATTTGGGTTTGGGCTTAGTGAAATAAAAACAGGTCTTTCTTATCATAAAAATGAAAAATTGTAGATTCTAGTTACTTGATGCAGTTTTAAGTAGTTATATGTTACCTTTAAAAATAATGGAATTTTTTAAAGTAATATATGAGCTTGTGAAGTTGTGCCACCTAACTTAAGGATGTTATTTTTATTTTTATTTTTAAAAATAAAGGGAATATATACGATTGAGTAATTATTATAAAATTATCATTCACTACTTTCAACAATTTTGTTGAACAATTTGCTTCCAGTCATTGATGAATGATTACTAGGGACTTAATACAATTTTAGAAAATCAAGATGCAGGGTAGAAGTAGTTTTGAAATAGCAAAATAAATGTCAGGAACAAAAATGTGGATTTTTATATGACTTTTATTAATGTGGTCAAGGTATTTGATTCAATTAATCAAATAATCTATGGAACTATTTTAAATTAATTGATTATCTACTAAAGTAAAACTCTCTTAGTAGTGCCTCTCAAAGCAAGACAGAGTAATCATTGGATGCCAGAAGGCTTGTGCATAAAATCCCTATCTAGTGCCTAGTCATCCAATATCCCCAAACTAGTTTCTGGCTTATGACCTTCATCAGTGAGGAGTCAGATCTGAGAGCCCTACACCTAGATCTTAGGATCTAATGCAACTCCATAGAAGCCACCTTTTATCTCTACTTAACTATAAAACTATGAGAATAAAATTGAAAACACACAAATATTTTCAATCTAAGCTCAGTAGCTTATGGAGTCATATGAGTTTGAACTCAGTTCAGAACCCATATATTTTGGTTTCTTTGGTTCTTTTATAACATGAGCAAGCATGAGAGATAGTGGTCATGTGATGTTTAAAGTAGATTCATATTACGTAACTGCTACATAATGCAATGAAAGGAAATATTATTATTACTGCAGCTGTAAAATCTGGGCCATTAGGAATAAAAACAAATTCACCTGTAATAAATATTTATAGATAGATAATATGCTTATTTATTAATAGAGTTTGTGTTATTATTATTATTATTTTTAAATAATAATCAATATGAGAATAGAATTTTATTGTCTATAATTTCTGCATAAAGCTTTCATTAAAATTTACTATACAGAGAAGCAGCAGACAATATTGTATCAAACTATATGATTTCAGTTATACGCTAACCAAAAAATAAAAATAAAATATGTAAATAAACAAAAAAAAAGTGTAGTCAAATAAATAATAAAAATATTGAAATTTATAAACTTATTAAATTTTACGAAGTCATTTTTTGTCCCTAATAAATTTAATGTTTTTAAATTTTAAACATGAATTTATTTAATCACATTTTCTTCAGGAGTTAAATGGAGTCAGTAGCATAGTTGAAGAGCATATATAAAGAAAAGTTTTTTGCCTTTTTTTTTTCAAAATGTTCTATACTATATATAGTATATACATCTTTAGTAAAATGTATTATAGTGCAGTGAATGATAAATCAAAAAAAATATTGAAGTATTTCCATTAAATGAAGGGGAAAATATTGATTTAATAAGTGAAAGTAAGAGTCAGACATATGTTTCAAAAGAATAAGTCATCAATCAGAGAAATTATGAAAAACAGAAGCAGATTCATGCTGCTGCCACATATGTCTCTGAAATAGCTAAAATTGTAACTAAAGAAAAAGATAATTTTTTGGTTAAAATGGAAAAGGTTTTAAGTTTATGGTCAAATGATATGACATTACAATTGATGGCCTTGCATTGTGTCATAAAATCTTAAGTTTCTATTAATAATTCAGCTGAGAATTCAGATCACACAATTCCAAGCCATTCTCTGCAAATAGCTGTTAGTTGTATAGATTCTGAAACGGTTACACTCTTAAAAACATTAAGCTGCATCTGCCAATAACAAAACTGCCACTACATTTTTATTAGTTAAAAGAAAATATTGATGAAATGTGATGAAACAGAACATGCAATCGGTGTGGTAAATATATATGTAAATGTGCCTTCTTAAATTGTTAGACATACTATATACATTTAAAGCATCTGTTATGTATAAATGCATGTTGAAAAGTACTGTACTATATCTTACAAGACTATAAACAATATTTATTGTATTAGAATCAAACTTTGTCAACAAAACATGAGATTTTATACACTAAACACATTATTAAAAGCCAGTCAACACTTGGACAATCCCAATATTAATAACAATCAACAATTTCAAACTGTTGTCAAGGCAACCTCCTTTTAACAATAAAGGTGGAATCCCACCCTTATCAATAGTCCAATATATTTATATAGACACTAAAGATTGCAACTTGACCCCAGGAATTGAAATTATTGATACAAATAAGTTTAAATAAGCCGCTTTAAACAAGTAAATACAACCTGTTCTAAATGCAGACTAATAAATAATCAATTATTACATTAGAAACTGCAATTATAATTTTCAAATTGCACCCAAAGTATTACTTAAATAATAAGTGTAATAATTCTCATGGCTAAATGGCTGTGTAAGTAATCATTCAAAGCCAGTTAACTCTTAGACAATCCCAATATTAATAACATTGTGCACAAAGGGAGCTTGAAACAAAATATAGCATAATGTGTGGCTCCACTGTATATGAAATTTAATATTGTATACAAGTTACACAACTTGTATTTTTTAAAATATCTATCTGAAAGCAGAATAAGTAACCAAAGTCTACTATAAACATTTGATAAGAACAAATTGTTTTGAATTTGTTTAGTTAACATATGCTTTTTTTTATTTTATGATTACGCAATGAAATTCATAAACAAGTAATGGTTTGTTATTATTATTTCTTTTTTTAATTTTTTTTTAAAAAATAAAATTTTATTTTATTTTTTCTCATGTTTTATAGCATCAGCCGGGAAGTAAAACCGCTAACCCCACCAATGCTTGACTAAATTTATGATGTAAACTTTCTTATAAAGTAATTTTTGAAATCAAAATAAGAACAAATAATTAATTTAATCACATTTACTGTTAATGTTTGATTTATAGCAAAGAAATTACATTAATGCATATAATATTTACTAAGGCAATAAACCTCAAGAATGCGTGCATGAAAATGCGAAAGTAGGGACCTCTACAGGTCTTAACTACAAGCTTATGCTTTGGAAGAAAAGAAAAGTGTAAGCTTGTGGTTAAGAGCTGTAGAGATCCATACCATCGCATTTTCAAGTGCACATTCTTGAGGTTTATTGCCTTAGTAAATATTACTTACGTTCAATGTGCGTTAAATAAATTTATAATTAATGCATATACTTTATAGTGGCAATACGTATAGAGAGTTTTGCCTGTTTTAATATACTGTAAATCATTTGATATTTTTTTTCTCATTTAAACTTTTTTAAACTCGTGTATTATCAATCTTTAAATTTTAATTTGTAGTTTTTAGATACATAATAGAATTATTTTAAAGTAATTATTTATTTATTATGTAAAATCCCAATTTTGTCTGTTATCTGAATGTTTTCCACAATGCTGGTTAATTAATTGCTTTAACAAATTACTTTTTTTTAATTGGTTGCTTTAACAAATTACTTTTTTTTTTAATTGGTTGCTTTAACAAATTATGAAAACAATGATGCCATTACTAAAAAACACTCAGAAAAAAATCAACGCATGTGCTTTTAACTACAGTACAGAGCTGAATAGGTAATAATATTTAAATCATAAAGAAATTGTGACTATAGTGCATAAATTCATGTTTAAAATGTGATCTTTGGTGAGGAAAAAAAATAGATGTTGTAGTATCGTATTTACATTTAGTTTTGGTTAGCATATAATTGAAGGCATATAGTTTGATGCTAATTTCATCATTAATCATGCAGTTTCTCATTATGATATTTTTTCAGACACAAGTCAAAAAATTGAATTTATGTTTTTCGCCCTCTACTGAGAAATTTTGGAAACGTTTTTTTAATTTTAGAGCTTTGAAATTCATGTATATATTTTTTTCTAATATTTTAATTTTGAAAAAAATCAAAAGATGTCAGAATAATTGAATAAGCAGGTCTTCAAAGATTCTTAAACTCTACCATGATTGGTACCTTTTATATATTTGGTGATCTCAAACTTTGCAGGATTACTTTGAAAAAATATTACAATGGTCTAAAAACTTGATTTTGGGGGAACATTATGATTATTTTTGTATAGAAATTGTATGATAATTATTGGAAATCAAAATATATATTATTACATATTTATTTTTTACAAAAAAGTATTTATTTTTAAACATAAAAGCTTATATTCTTCTGAGTAATGTTACTATAGTGATTACAACTGTGGGAAATTCAGTGGTCTAGAAAATGCTGTCACTAAACATTCTGTAATAACATTTAATTATATTGTAAAAATTACTAATAAATTGTAAACTTTTAAAGCATAATTTTATTGATTTACTAATCAGTGACAATAATGCCTTCCTATTTTTAAAATAAACATCAAACAAAGAAATTTTCATTCATTTTGTAAATTGAATTTGTTCCATCTAAAATTTGATGAGGAAACAGCATTTTGTTTTGATTAAAATTTAATTTTTAAAATCCAAAAATAAAATATTTTTAAAAATTTATTGAAGTTCTATCAAATGAGATCAAATTTATTATATTTTGATAAACAATAATGGTTTAATATTAAAGTGAAAGTTGAAAGCATAAAGTAAGTGAGAACAAAAAAATCTGTCAGAATAGAATTAATAGTTGTCTGTAAATGCTGTCAAATTCACATATCAAATATAACAGGTATATTTAAAAATTTTAATTTTAATTTAGAGTTTTAATTGATTATGAGCATTTTATTCAAAGCAAGTAATTCCGCAAAGCAAAAAAAAAAAACCAACATATTACAAAATCAATAGCCTTTCGGGCCAAATTAATTTAGAAGCTTAATTTAATTATGAGCATTTTATTCAAAGCAAATATTTTCACAAAGCAAAAAAAAATTGTTAAAGCAACCAACTAAAAAAGACTATTACAAAAATGATGTCTCTCCAATCGGCTGCATTTTTCACATTTATTTATATAATATTAAAATCTTTTGTTTAATTTATGTTAAATCTTCAATATACTAGTCCATTTGTGTGTGTAGCACAATTGTCCTTAAAGCTGTAAATTGTTAATAAATAAATAAATACAAATGAATCTGCTTAGCACTTTTGAAGGGTCCAGCCTCCATAATCATAGCTTAACTGTTAATGAGGTTAAAGATATGCAAATTTGTGTTGATTATGCTAGACATTCAATTTCCTTGATAAGGCACAGCATGTGTCCTTCCTATTGATTAAATCTTTAAAAAATGTGTTAAAGAAATCAATTTAAAAAAAGAGTAGGCCAAGTATATCTGATATATATGTAATGGGTAATTCTTCACTGATATAGGCATTAAAATTATTAAAAAAATGAACTTTCCATCTAAGTCAGGACTAAGCTATATATAAAACTAATGATATTTATATCTAGAATGTATTAGATTTTAATCTTATTTAGAAACTTACTTACATATTCATTTGGGACTACTAATGCAAAGTGTCATTTTGCATTGGCTTAGCAATCTAGTAAATACAGGGTTGTAAAAAAATGTACTAACAGCATAAAAGTGTAATAACAGAATTTGGTTATTAAGTCAAATAAAGTCTTGATTACATTTACATTCTCTTAATAAATTATTGTTTTGTCTTTTTCACAACTGTGAGTGTGATATTTTGTTTTTGTTATATTGAAATCTAACCTATCTATTTGATTAGAGGTTGTTATACTTGAAAGTAATATATGTCTGATTGCAGTCATTATGTCAATTTTATCATAAAATTATTAAATAAATTACTATGTTGAGGAAAACTTCTTTGTCATTTGTTACTTATAGGTATATGTGGATATTGCAATTTTTTTAGTTTTTTTTCCCCCTTATGTCATAGCGTCGGCCAGGAGGCGAACTTTCAACCGTCTGCAACCAACTACTTGTAACGTAGCTGTGATGACCTCTCGGCTAACAATGCTTGACAGTAATTTTTTTAATTGAAATAAAAATTATTGTTGACTACATTGTTTCAGTTTTAAAGGTCACTTACCTTTGTTCTTTCACCTGCTGAATGTGATGATATTATATTGTAAGGACACACTTATATTAGATTAGGGCATTTAAACTTTTTAAAAAAAATTCAATAGTGAACTTGAACGTATTTTTATGGTAATGGCAAATGCAGTTTATGTTATAAAAACTATTTTAAAGAGACTCTAAAAGAGATAAAATATGCTTTTACTAAGAGGACATATTAAAAGGTGAGAAGGTTGTCTTGACAGCAATGAGAAATATTGATTTCTATCTTTATTGTGAGTGTTTAGGTGTTTACTGGTTGGTTTCTAATTATCCCATTTAGCTTTGAGCATTATTTCACTTATTATTTAAATAATACATGAGCAATTTAAAAGTATTGCAGTTTGTAATGTTATAATTGCTATTTATTAGTCTGCATTACATGGGCATGTTTATTTCATGTTTAAGAAGGTTTATTTAAACTTCATTGTATCAATATTTCATTCTCTGTGGTCAAGTTGCAATCTTTAAGTGTCCATATATATTCAATGGACCATTAGTAAAAGTGGATTTTCATTCTTGCTATTAAAAGGTGAGAAGGTTGCTTTGACAGCAGTGAGAAATATTGATTTCTATCTTTATTGTGAATGTTTAGATGGTTACTAGTTGGTTTCTAATTAAAGATAGAATACAATGAAAACTTATAATTTAGCTAGGCATTAACGTTTTTCAGAAAGTAATTATTGCTATTGAAAAAATTAAAAAATAGTATGACCAGATGCCAAATGAATAGAAATAATATCTGCGAACATATGTGGATTGGTTTACATAGTTATTGTATATCTCATCTTTAACTCTCTTTTTTTTTTTGGAGTTAGAATGTTATATTCTACTATCATTGGTTGCTAATAAATTGGAATTCTATTTGAAATTGTTATTAGAATATATGATTTTATATCTTTCAATATTACTTTTATTGGCAAGACAACACTACCATAACATTTTTTTTTTTTTCAATCTTTCTAAAAACAACTTTATTCGAGTTTTTAAACACTGGGATGGTTAATTGAAAAGTTGTAGATTTTCCCCCAAAAGTAGCTATTTATCTTAGTCGTAACAATATTATGACTAAATTTATAAATTCCTTGTTTAGTCTAGTATCTCTTAATATTAGTTTTCATTGTTAACAGATCTTTAGGGTTTTCGGCAAAAATTTGTCGTTATCTGAATGGAGGAAATAGATGGAGATCATGTGTGTGTGGGTGGAGAGGAAACAAAAAGAAAAAACGATTTACAAAATGTTAATAGATTTCCAAGAATCATTTTATTATTTGTAAAAAAAAAATCTGTTTTGAAATTTGGATTGTTCGAAATTTGGATTGTTTTTCTTTTGTTTTAAAAAGTAAGGGAATGAGGAATGGATAGAACTAGCTATTGTATTATGACTAAATTTGTAAACACTATTATTTTTTACTTTTTTTTTGGTGAACTTTTATTTTTTTTATGTGTCAAAGCATCGATCGGGAAGTGAACTCGCAAACCCGGGCCAACTGCTTGTAAGGCAGCTGTGCTGACCACTCGGCCACCAACGCTTGACGAAAGTCTTATTTTTCTTTGCAGTTTCTAATTAGATTTAAAGAAAAGAGGAAAGGGGGATGTATGGAGGAAATTAATAAATTTTATATGTAATTTAAAACTTCTTACTCTCGGTTTTCATTGACTGGCTTTTTGTTTGCTGTTTGTTTTACTGTGTTCTTTTTTAATCCATTATTTAAACTAATAGGTAAATTTAGTAACAATAGTGAAACATGCATGAATTATCAAGCTGTGCAATGTTAATAGGTAAATTTAGTAACAATAGTGAAACATGCATGAATTATCAAGCTGTGCAATGATTATATATGTTTACATTGCTCAAATTTCTTTAAATTTGGACTGTGACTTACAGTGGTCTACCTAAAAATGTTTCATGTCTGATATTCTGCCCAAACTCATTTTAGGTGATACAATTCATATATATTTACGAGATAAATTCTGGAAAAGAATTAGATAGTACAAAAAAGATTTGCTTTTTCATCCTGAGCTAGTTGTAGAGATGCAAGAAAATTTAAATATGGTCTGTGACTCCAAGATACCACTGTATTCACTAATATACAGTGATAAAATGTTGCTCATAATCTGGATTAAAGTGTATATATGTGCTAGAGAAAATCTCTAGTTTAATAAATGATTAGTAATAATCATTACGTTTTTATCAAAAAGTTGATAACGTAAAACTTGGGAGAGGAGTAAATTGATGCTTGAAAATAAAAATGAGACAATTTGCTATACATAAATGCTCTTCATGTAATAAAGATGTATATGAGAGATGATGACCTGGCCCAACTGATGAGTGCTGGTTCAGCATGAAATTCATCTTGGGGGTTATTTGTTTTTTATTGTATCTTTACTTATATGAAATTATTTATGAAATAATAAAAAAGAATGGAGAAATATGGAAGTTGTTTATCTATAAAAAAAATCTTTACTGTATAGAAAATTTGTACTAAGTTTGTGTTCAAATTATTATGTTTGATTTTGTATTTTCTTTTATTAATAATAATAATATATAAAAAAGTATTATTTTGCACCCACTTATCCAATCTAGAATTTTATCTATGCTGCAAAACATGATTTAAAGATCCAAACAAATATTTTATTAAGAGCGTTAAAAACAATAGCAAACTTCCACTAATGATAATGTAATATTATTTATTTCATCACAGTATCCTGATGAACTTGCTTATATAGAATAGAATTTAATATATTCAAAATAAATTATTATTTTATAAAATAAAACTTTATTAAAAGCAAATTATATACAAATATTAACGTATATACAGGAGAAAAAAATATGTATGTGACTAATATTGTTTTACTTATTCTAATAATCAATCAACTATAACATTACGTCAAGCATTGGTGGTCGAGAGGTCAGCGACAGCTGCTTTACAAGCAGGTGTCCCGGGTTAGCGGGTTCGCTTCCCGGCTGATGCTATGACACATGAGAAGAAGAAAAAACTATAACATTACGACAATTGAAATTATAATTTGTTTAAGAAACTAAAATTTTAGATTGAATGATAAGGTTTACTATATTATTCAGTTATTTTCCAAGATTTCCTCTACAAACATATATAGTAACTAAATCTTCTAATAGGAATAAAAAATCATTTTATTCCTTTTATATCCCAATTGGTACTTTGAGAACTAGTATTAAAAATATTAATTAATGAATAATGCATTTTAATTTTTTTTTTTTAAAAAAAAAAGATAACTAAACTAAATCTCATATTGAATTTTTATTTCCTTTTTTATAGAAGGGGGAAAAAATTAAAGAGGACTTTCCAAATATAAGACACAAAGCTGATAAATGTCTTGGTTGAAAAACATATAAAATGGTGAATAAACAAATTTGTCAGTGTTTCATATTCCTGAACATGGTTGTCACATGATAGTGACACACCAATCCATCATTGTGACAGTCCTGCAAATAATATATGAGTTTAAAAATTTATGGAAGTTTAGTTCAGACACAAGCTAATGCTGATAAAACTATAAATCAAAAAGAAAAAAAGGCCATCAAACAGTAGATGAGTTATGAGCAGAGCATCAAATACTGTTATGTGTTACAAATTTTAAATGAAATAAAAATTATATATAGATTTGGCTAAAGTATTTTTTTTATTGATTTTTTCCTCTTTTCTTTAAGAAGTTAAATATTACTTTTTTTTCTTATTTCAACATATGATTTTTAATAAACGCTTAAAAATCTCAGTTACGTGCTATATTTAAAAAATGCAAGTGCATTCATTCTTAAATCCTCATACATCATTAGAAATACTTATTATTTAACCCTTTATTGATATAGGATAAAAATATTTTAAGAATCCCCCTCCCTCTTTTTTTTTTTTGTACTAATGAAACTGCAATATTAAAAAAATACATTATAAAATTGAGTGAATGTAAGATTTTTTTTGCTAGTATCATTGATGGATTATCACTCAAAACAGGAATTATAATTACTGTACTTTCAAAACTGTAGTAGTGTATAGTGAAAAGTATGTCAGGAAATAAAATATCCCATTAATATAATAATTTAAATAACTTGTAGGATTGGTTTATATACATGGTAATAAGAAATTCACTAATTATTCTATTCAAATATTGAGCTCTAAAGCCAAAATACTTAGATTACTTACTTAAAATTAATCTGGATGCTATGCCGGTCAACTGGTTCCTCAGATATAGAAGATGTAACACCAAAGTCCAATCAATTTGCCACAGCTGTGGCAGGGATGAGGAAACATTTGACCACATGATTAAAACATGCATGGGTCTAGGTAATATACAAAAAATATTTGATAATGCAAAGAAGATTATTACAAAATATTTAATATCAAAGAATGCATCCACAAAAGAGATATTCATACAATCAGGCTAGTAGTTTTCATCACCTATGCTATATGGATTGTTAGGTGTAAGGCACAATACCAACTTCCCAAGCCGCATGAGAACGCACTATTTAATCAAAGAATGAAAAAGATTAAACAACAGACAAAACTCTTGCAACAACATTCATTTTTCAATAGACATGGAAGCTATTTCAGACCTGGCAATAGAGTTAACAATGAAATTAACCTAAATATCTAATCCTGTTTTAACTCAATAATGTTAATCCCATAACTTATCTATTGTTGTAAATTTTCATTATCCATATTTGTAATGTACCATCCATATTTATACTCATCTCATAATTAATATAACATAGGTATTAATTAATTTAATAAATGTTTTTGAGAAATAAGAAATTTTTTCTGCAAATAAATTAAACCAGTAAATTATCAAGAACATATTTAAGTTATTTTATTTACAGTAAAAAGTCTGATTTCATAGGAAATCGTATAATTAAAAGGAAAAGTCATTGTATGCTAGAATGTGAAATATATAAAAGAAGCTTTCGTAAGTTTAAATACTTATTATGAAATATTGATTAAAAATTAAATATAAGCTACTTGAAGATAAAAACATTTTTAATATGTAACAATTATATATGCTTCTACCTAATCATTTAAGAATTTTATTATTTTTTGCAAAGTTGATATAAGTGAAATTAATTTTTATGATTTTAACTCTAATTTCACACTTTTTTTTCTCATGTGTCATAGCCTCAGCCAGGAAGTGAACCCGCTAACTCGGACAACTGCTTGTAAAGCAGCTGTTGCTGACCTCTCGACCAACAATGCTTGACTAAATTGTATCTATAATTGAATGGGAATAACATAAAATGTATTATTATTGCAATAGCACTGTATATTCTATAAAAAGTTTATTGAATTATGATGGCTAGAAGGCAGTTTGTTTATTTAACAATGTGATAAGTTGTTTTGTCTGTTATATATAATTGGTATTGCTATTATTTATCATTATATATTGAGATTTGATCATTTCTTCGTAGAGTTTTGACTCTCAACAGCTACAAGCAGTATCTAATACTACTAGAAATGTTCATAGGCCTTAATTTTAAAGAATTTTATAAATTGAACAGGTGTCCATCTCAGTACCTTTCTATGTGTATCTGTATATGTTTTATGCTACTCTTTGGAGATTTAACGAATGTAGATTTTATTTTTCCATTTTTTGTGACCTATACTTTTTTATATAAATATTATAACTTATTATAAATAATGTTTATATTACATAAAATTTATCTCATTATAATAACTGATTGTTTTTTCCCTAAAAGAAAACAACTGACTTCTCCAAGTCAAAAGCAATATTGGTTGTATTCTAAATGAAATATTTATGGTATATGAGCACAGACTTTTACACGACCCACCACTCTCCACACTATCTCATAACACTGATACACCCGAACACATATATATTAAAAAGATAAATAATCACTAATATACATATTTCATGCTAAAACAGCAATCATCAGTTGGTCCAGATTACCATCTCTACACATATATACTATCAGATATATATTAAGATAGCCAAACCGGACTATCTTAATATATATATCTGAGCACTTATAGTATATATGTGTAGAGATGGTAATCTGGACCAACTGATGATTGCGGGTTATCTTAATATATATCTGAGCACTTATAGTATATATGTGTAGAGATGGTAATCTGGACCAACTGATGATTGCTGGTTTAGCATGAAATATGAATATTGGTGATTATTTATCTTTTCAATATATATGTGTTCAGGTGTGTCAGTGTTATGAGATAGTATGGAGAGTGGTGGGTCGTGTGAAAGTCTGTGCTCATATATCCTATATATTACACATATAGATACAGGTATATAATAATCCTGTGTGTTTCAATTCTAGCTGAAAGTAATTTTATTTCATTTTTTGCATCTATGAGTGTATTTCTTTTACTGTTTTTATACAAATATTATAATACTTATTTAGATATAAGTGCTTGGAGGTGTGAAGTAAGAAAAGCTTAAAAATTATTTACTGGTAAGTGAGATATATAAATTCCTTCAGGGTGAAATAGTTATACATTTAGTGTAATACACTAAGCATGCTTGTAGTACCATGTAAGCAATATCATAATGATGGTGATGCATCTGTAAAGTCTAGAGAATGAGTGTGATATATATAAATAGTGCTTGTAATAAGCAAAATCAAATGTATTTCATTATAATAGCTGATTGTAATTTTACTAAAAAAAAAAAAAAAGCAACCAACTGGTCGTAGTTGGAAGCTTCATTTTTTTGCATGTATGATTATATTTTTTTAACTTTTTTATAAAAATATTTTAATACTTATTGTAAATAATGCTTATAATGAAAAAAAATCAAATTTGGAATCTTAACTACATAGCAAAACTCAACAGTATCAAATATTGCTTTGTAGTGTTTACTTTATAAAGCCACATTGTACCCATTGCAGGTTAAAGTGAATTTAGATTGATCTGCTTTGATTAGTGAAAGGCTGAAACCTTCTCGTGTGTGTCTTCAGAATGCTTATATAACAGCCAATCAAATTTAAAAATAAGCTTTATTTTAAATATCTTAACTGATTTAATTTAACATTCGCTTTTTTAATTTTTGTCACTCAAAAAACATTTCTATATCTAATAGTGTATGCATTGTAAAAACTAGCTGTTTTCCTATTGTAAAAAGTTTATGGAATTAATGTTTATGTTAATAGTTTTTGAGATGTGTTGCTCTATTTATTACATACAATTGCTATTTTAATTATTTATCATTGTAGTCAAGATTTAATTAATGTGTTTGATTAATATTTCAAGTCTCTAACTCTTTGACAATTGAAAGTTGTTCATGAAATATATGTGGAGATAAGAGAGGAAATGATGATTATAAGATGTGAAAGATTGATACGGAGGATTTGTTTAATCTTTATTACTCGATTAGCAGAGTCATTAAAAATATGAAAGGTTTTAACTGGTTACAAATATGTATATATGTTCATGTGAAGATTTTCATGGGTTACAGATATTGATGATATATTTTGCAGATTCACCCATGTATGATTTTGATTATAAATATATCAATGTTTCAGATTAATCACACAAGCCATCAACTGGTTGATGAATAGAATATTATTAAGATGATTGTAAAGGCACTGTAAACACTGGGTTATAACAATGTCAAAATTCCACCAATTAATTATAAAGTTATAAATTTTCTATGTGTATGTTATTTTTTGGTATGACATCCACTATTAACTTTCTTGCAGTGCTCACTAAGTCTTACACTGTCAAATCTCATTCTTTTGATGGATTGGGTAAAATCATTTAAGCGAAAGCAACAAGCGTGTTATTTTCTTTGTCGCCCCCCCCCCTAAAAGTTTTAAATTTTATTTAAAATGGTTTCAAAGTTTAATATTAATGAACATAGTTGTGCAAGTGATAAAATAAAAATTATTTACTTAATTACAAATATATAGGGTATATGAGCACAGACTTTCACATGGAATCACCACTCTCCACACCATCTCATAACACTGATACACTTGAACACATATATGTTGAAAAGATAAATAATCACCAACATACGTATTACATGCTAAACCAGCAATCATCAGTTGGTCCAGATTATCACCTCCACACATATATGCAACAAGTACTCAGATATACTTTAAGATAGCCAATCTTCATACTTTAATGGACAGGCTTCAATCTACTCCACACTCCAACTCTTCAACCGTCCATCCATCCAATTGAAAATCTTATGATGGAATGCTCGAAGGCCACCCTGTCCATTAAAGTGTGAGGTTTAGCTATCTTAATATATATCTGAGCACTTATAGCATATATGTGTAGAGATGGTAATCTGGACCAATTGATGATTGCTGGTTTAGCATGAAATACTTTTATTGGTGATTATTTATTTTTCAATATATGTGTTCACGTGTACCAGTGTTATGAGATGGTGTGGAGAGTGGTGGGTCATGTGAATGTCTGTGCTCATATACCCTATATATTACATATATAGACACAGGTATATTATACGCCTCTGTGTTTCAGTTATTAATTACAAATAATAAATAAGGCATATGGCTTTATTTCTCGAGAGTTCATAAGGAGTTTGAATCCCAGTATCGATCATGAGATCTCTCGACACCAAGTCAGACGCTCTACAAATTGCACAGGATCTTGAAATAATGAAAAGAAAAACATTTTTATTACAAAGTAAAATGTAGTATATATATATATTTTTAGGAAGTTTAAATATGCATTACGTGAGCACATACATATCTTAATATAGGTATTCGCTGCATTATTCTATTTTTTTATTTAAAAAAAAAATGTTTATAATCTTAATTTCTTTATGTTCTGTATATGTTAATTGAAGTTGTAATATCATACGTATATACATATTGAAAAAGATTATGTAAAATCGTGTTCTAAGTATGTGTGTGCATGTATTTGAAGAATGGCGCTCACACTTTGTCAATGCTCTAACTAATACAATTATACTATTAAATTATTCACTGAAACAAGTATATTTTCAGTTTGAAGTTTTGTAGATTGCTCTATTGTGTATCGTAATTAAAATCGCCGTTTTTAAAATAAAGTATTTAATGAGAAGTAAATAGTTTTCAGAAGACAGTGTAAAATAAAATAAAATTAAACATTAAGTACTCAGTAATTGAACACAACTTTTATATTAAAGGTGAAAGTATTAGATTTTGCTACTTGCTACATTTGAAATGTCAGCTGCAGTTCAAATTGTATTAAGTGCTTCCTTTAAAAATGAAGAATAAATAAAGCTTTAAATTCCATTTTCTTAACAATAGTATTTTATATCAACACTTGGATTTTTGCTTTTTAAAAAGTTGAGTTTATAATGTATTTTTTTGATAGAAGTAAAATTCTCGAAGTTGGATTGAAATTTTAAATTAAAAAAAAAGTACCAGATTTGGCAAGACTAATCCATAATTCATAGACTTGAACTCTCGCCTGCCGCATACATCAATGTTCCAGCCACACAGAATATTTTGCTAAGTTTTAAAATCCGATAAATTACCCTGAAACAATTTTAGAAAGTTATATTTCACACACATGTATATAATGCTTTATGAAAACTAATTACTCTTTGAAATTAATATAAAATACAGTATTAATAAAAAATTATTATACAAGAATGGAGACTGGTGAGCAAAAATAACCTAATTATAGATTGGTTGATCGAGAGGTCACGTAACTCCAAAGTAACTTTACTCTTTTATGTAATTGAGAATTAATCCAAGAAGTTCAACACTTTACCATTACACTAAACAGCACAGACATCAAATATATATATATCCAGTATTTTTTTATATATATATTTGGGATATTATTTGTATGTGTTGCAATATATTCCGTTTTATTATTTTAGTAGCAGTGAAGCATTTGATATATAGATTGATGAAATTGATCCCAAACTTGTATTTTTTAAATATATATACATAATATTTAAATACAAATATATTATATATACTTTTAAGCTAGATGTAATTGTACGGGATTTGAACTCAGATGTTCAAGCTATTTTTTGTCATCCACTACACAGGACCAAATTCATGTGAAAAAGATAAATGATCTCCAATATATGCATTTTGTGCTGAGCCAGCATTCATCAGTTGATCCAGATCATCATCTCCCATATAAATATACAATCAATAATTGGTTTATATTAAGATAGCAAATCTTCAACCTTTAATGAAGAGGTTTCAATCTTCTCCACTTCCCAACTCTTCAGTTGTCCATATCATTGAAAATCTGATGATGGCATTCATGTTCAAACCCTTGTTTCTTCTATGTAATTAAATGGGCTTAAGGCCCTGCATATGAAGGGCCAGAATGATTTATGATCAACATGGGTATAACAACAAAATTGGCAAACAAGGGCTTTGAACATGCCATCATCAGATTTTCAATGATATGGACAGCTGAAAAGTTGGAGAGTGGAGATGATTGAAGCCTGTCCATTAAAGTTTGAAGATTTTCTATCTTAATATAAACTGAGCACTGATTATATATATATATGTATGGAGAATGATGATCTAGACTAACTGCTAAGTACTGGTTCAACATGAAATGCATATTGTAATGGTCATAGCTGTACATTCACACAACAAAATACAGAGTTTTAGCAAATCATACCAAGGCTGATTGAAGTGAGGTTGTTGAGATCTCGAATCCAATCTCACCTCAATTAATTTACCAACACTCGGAGATTTACTACCTTATGGATGACATATATGAGGCCACCCTAGTATATTCTTAATTTGTGTGCTGGCATAAGGCAGGAAAAACATGAAACTATGATATAAATTGGCATGACCAAAGTATAACTATATAGGTGTGACTCAACTAACAGACATCATTAAATTTAGATTGTGATTTATAACTATTCAAACAATAACTAATTACTAGTTAATAATCAACTAATGAATAATGAGCATTTAGACATTAGGCAGAGTTATATTTTAAACAAATTTAATAAAAGCAAAATTTAAGTAATAAAACAAAATAAAATAAAACAATTGAATGACATAATTTTGTTTCACTCGAAGGTGATGATGATAGAATAAGTTACAGGATATTTGAATTTATATATTTAGTATTGGGCTTCACTCGCAGGTGATGATGATTAAATAAAGTTACATTTTGTTTAAATTTACAGATTTAAGATTTGATCTCACTCGCAGGTGATGGTGATTAAGTAAAGCTACATTTTGTTTAAATTTAAAGTTACAGGCTGTTTTAATTTACACAATTATTATTTCCTCTCACTCTCAGGTGATGATGATTTATAAATATTATCTCTACAGGGGGGGAGATTCTTTGGTCAACATGGGGGTGACAATATTCTCTTGGGGTGGGGGTGGTCTTTTGTCCTCCCATTTTCAATTTTGAAGGGGGGGGAAGAGTTGGGGGGTGGGGGGTGGGGAGAGTTCATTCCTGTAAAATAAGGTGAGGGGTTTTTTTATTTTATATTATATTTGTGGACTTTTGTGAAAAGGGGGTGGGGAGGGTATAATGAGGATTAATTGTTGGTTGGGGAATTAATATTGATGTTGATTTTTTTTTTTTTTTTTTTTTTGTTTTTTGGGGTGTGGGGGTGTGGTGTGGTGGGGGGGAGGGTGGGGGGGGGGGGGGATAAGTTAAAATCTTCTCTCTCTCCTTAATAAAAAAAAAAAAAAAAAAAATATATTATTTTTTAATATATCAAGTTATATTTTATGAGCTCTATTATTATAGTAATACAGATTTATTTCAAGTTTAGCTCATGATTAGCTATGCCTATTTATGCTATGTATTGACACTTGGATTTGCTTTAGTTAACCAGCAGAAGTGATCATCATCAATTATAATTAATAATTTATTTGATCGTTACACAATTCTCTATATAGAGTATAAGCTTACAAAACCAGATTCAGTTTCAGATCAAAGCTGAAATATAAATTATTATGGAGGGATGAACTGATGGTGGGTAGTAAGACTTCAGATACTAAGGCGTATATAAAACATACCATCTGAGTCTGTGCATTTTGAATGTGCCCTTCCTTATAGGATTTGTTACCCTGTAACCAGTTCCTTTTTTTACCGAGCCCATTACTGTGAAAGTGAAAGAGACCTTTTTAGTCCAGGTGATCAAACAGCTATATCAGGATATGTGGATGCTTCTGATCCAGTCTTAAGTGGAGGTAATGGGATGACCCTCAAAATCAAAACCCATTGTGGAACGAGAGCTGTCCGAACTAAAGATATGGGATGGTCATCAAAACCAGAAGCCCATTCAAGAAATAATACACAGCAATAGGTCAATGTGCATGTACGCTTCTTAAGAACACATTCACCCCGCTGACTACATTAATATATATAAAATTGGAATACAAAACATTAGTTTCCTTCTATAGAACCACCGTAAATCAGTTCATAAATGAGCATTTATAATTTATGCTATTAAAGAAATATAACGAATCTAATTTATTAAGCTATCTATATAGGCATTTATAGATATATAAGGAGGACTACAGCATATTTTGGATAATTATAAGATTAAATTCTAATTCTATGCTGCATTTAGTCACTTCAGCTAAATATTAACCATATAACGCAAACCTATTTTTAATCATTTGTAATCACTAATTATACAACACCTAAACTAAGCTTTATTTACTAGTTTCAGAAGGGAATTTCATTTGTGCACTAATACACAAAATTATCCATATGTGAGAATCTCTAATCATTCCTCACTAGTTAACTTAAATGTGAGTAAACTCCATTCTGAATTAACATAGCACAAACATATAAATAAATAATTGAAAATAATATCAGCATAGACTTAACTAAAAAAAACATATAAAATTATAATTAAGATTTCATGTAAGTGAAATGTTACCACTTTAAGTTCTTCTCTCAGGCATCTTTCCTTGGCATGGTTTGAGGTTGAGCGTGCTGTTACTTGTATTGGGCATTGGGCATTCTATTCTCCATACTATAGACTCCCTCCTCAGGCTCTGGAGAGCAGTCTTTTCCGTACTTAGCCAACCATTTTCATTATTAACAATTTTAGCAATTTGTTTAATCTTAAAATTAATAATAGTTCAGCTTTCTTTACAAAATGGCTGCAATAGCATTTATACTCTTTCATCCCACCTCTCTTTTTACTTTATTCACACGTGTTTTTTTATTAACTACCTGTAACACAGTCAAAACCAAAATCACATGTTTTTCTTTATAGTTCTTAATATTATTTCTTAAATTTCAGATCTGTCTTCCTAATTATTTTACCATATCTTGACAAATTAGTGACTCCTGCTGTTATTGACTTGTTTACTAGCTTTGGTCAATTTAATTTCTTTCACCTTACTTTTTTTTAAATCTATTTTTATTTTTAATTTTATAAGTAGGTCAAAATATAGCAAGATGAATCAATTTTATTATCCCTTTACAAAAAAATCTGAAATTTAGTACCTTTCTAGCAAAGCTTTATTATATATGTGTAACACATAAACAGAATTTAACTATATATGCAGAAATGTAATTTCAAATATTATTTATAAAATTATTTAACAATATTACATTTATAAAATTAATTAAATAAAGAAAACTTATAATGTTAAATCTGTCACACTATTTCTTCTCTGCATATACATATATCTTGGTTACCCAAACATCAAGATTTACCTTTATTTAGTAAACAATAATATATATGTGCGCATATGAGTTGATTTATTATTTATATACATACGCTTTCCACATTGTATGCTATAATATACGCACATAACTATGATTATTAATTTTAAATTTAGTCTGATATATGAGGATTTGGGTATATAGGTATATAAATAAAAGTACTACTATAGCATATAGTAGGTGAAACAGCAGGATAGACCTATCTGACTGTTTCAATATATTGGAGATCATCTATCTTTTTTGCATGTATGTGGTTGTGTGTATCAGTTGTATGAGATGGAGTGAATGACAAAAAGTAGCTTGAAAGTTTGGGTTCAAATCCCTCATAATTATATATATGCTGGTCTCCGTGTATTCATTGCATCTGGTTCTAAATGAGAGTAAGCAATTTTTGATCAGAGAATTTTGAAAAATCAGTTTTAAAATCAGGATAGAATCTAGAAAATATGAATTTTTTTTCATTAGCATATGGATTACAAAATATTTGTAAGTCTTCATTTTTAAACATATTTAATTATATTTTGACATTTTTTTTTTCTGTATTATATTTAAATTTAATAGAATACATCAATCAGTCGGTAAAATGTTTATTCACTACTAAATAAACATCAAATATTAACAAATATTAATGAAATCAATACTCTTACTAATTAAAATAATTAGCCTTTGCTTTAAATTAGAATTATTTCCCATTTACAAAAATTTCTTCATCTTTTTTATATAAATGGAAGGTCCCATACTCGTTTTTACCATTTTCGAGGGAAAATTAAATAAAAAAACATATTTTAACAACAACAACAACAAAAACTAAATCAAATTATTCATTACTATTCAACTATTACTGATATCAACAATTATTTGTAAATGGGAATGTATACACTTATATTATTATGGTTTCATTCTTTTGAGTTCTTTCTTTGTAATTATAATTTTCAGTTTCTTTCTTGTTAGTTTTCCTTCTTGTTTCTTCAAATGCCCAGATTAAAATTAAAATAATAATTTCTAAGGTAGGGGTCCCCAACCTTTTTGCACTTAAGAGCACATTCTATAATGCCAGCCAGGTGGCGGGCACCATTTATTTTTCCAATGTAAATTTATAGTTAGATATTGTTAATAATACACATAATGTACAAAAAAATATTTATTTCAAAAATAAAATTTTAACATATTTATTTCAAAAATAAAATTTTAACATATAATTAATGTTTATATTTTTACGCTGTAAAAGTATAGTATGCCCTACAATTTGATTACAATATAATACAATAATTTATAAGAAATTTTAAAAATTAAATTTATTTGTATCAGATAAATCATTTTTTATCATGTTTGGATAGTGGTGGGCACATGTAAAAAAATGGTCTGCGGGCGTGGGCATAGGGTTGGGGACCCCTGTTCTAAGGTGACTTAACACAAGTAGAATATATTTATTATTGGTATTAAAAGTTTTTCATTAATTTCTTTTATAGCTATTATTTATTTGATTTATATACAAATATCACCATCGGACATCATGTGTATTTGAAGTAGATGTGGAATTATCATTTCTTTCTTGATCTGCTTTCTTTCTTGATTTTTAAATATTCCTTATGGAGTTTCAATTTAAATGTTTCCAAAATACAGTCATGTAATTTTAATTTCAATATGGGCTTAACCATGCAATTTGGTTTGAAGTTTTTCTGATTTCAAAATTCCAGTTAGCTCTAATTTAATTTAAATGCTGATTAATTTGCAATTTTATTTAAAGAATTTTTGGTGGATTTAGACTTAGTCATTGCTGGAAAACATTTGGGAAATGAGGCAAATTGCCACTGGGTCAGATTAACATATTCTTTAGTATACATCTAACAGAATACATTTCAAATTCTGTTCTAGGTTTTGACAGGTCATCCTTCTCCTAGAATACAACATGGCTAATAGATAAACAAAAAATTCACACTCCAGTGATCTTTAACAAAATACACTAGGACCACTACAAACATAGATTTGAACTTGTTATTGTATTTAGAATATACTGAAAAGTATTTTCTTCACTGATAGTTGAACCTTATACTTAGAAAATATCATTAAACAATGTTAGTATTTTTTTTTTACTTATTTGGCTTTGTTATAAAAATTGGAGTCTGTAATCCTATTACTAGATACTGATATCTTCTCTATTCTGATTTGAAGTCAATTAATTCATTTGATAAATTTAACTTTTACACTGTCTTATATAAACTTCTTAAAATTCAACTTCTTTTGTTTACCAAAAATATGTTTTCAAGAGCTCCGAAGCTAATCTATCCACAAGCATAAAATGTTTCCCAAAAAACATTCTGAGTTTTTAAGTTGGTTTTTATATGTTAATTATTTATTGCTTTCTAATTAACATATTGTTTTTTAAGAAATATTTTACAACCAATGTACAAATTATGTGCATGGAAATATTTTATTATTTTTATTTTGTAGTTTGGTTAAATGAATTTTTACAATAAATTCTGAATATCTTTTACTATTTTTCTTGTCAGCCCTATGTTTTTAAAGATGTATCTTCAGTATTTATATTTTCTGATTCTGACTAAATTCTTCTTTATGAGTTAAACTTGTGTGTAGTCAGTCATCGCAACAAGCCCTCTGTCTGTCTGCTATAATAAGAGTGGTCTCTTCAGCAATTTAGCCTTTAAGGACACACATTACAAATATATTTACTTACAATATATGTGTTTTGAACAATTTCAAAAATTGTTTATATAATCTCTTCTTTTTTTTTCAGAATCAAAGTGCTTCTAATATTAAATAAATAAACAGTAGAAATATTCAAGTTTGTCCTTGGTTTTTCTAATCGTAGGTGCACATACTTTTCCATGACATAATTAAGTACTTATTTTGGTGTATCTTTTTATTTTTATGGCAATATATAATATTGAAATTATTCATTAACTTACTATGTTTAACTGCCTTTTTGATATTTGTTTAAGCTAATTTCTATATTATTGCGACCTGATTCTTATATATATATTTACTATAGTTTCTTTACATATATTTTTTTTGGACATAATTAAATAAAAGTGCAAACAAAAGAAAAAATTGTCAATATTAAGAGAAATATTTTATATCTATTAATTATAATGAAACTTGGTTATCTTGAAGTATATTTGAAAATGAAATATAGTTGTTATACAAATGTAATATTGGATTACTTTAATAATCTCTAAAATAGAAGGTAGAAAATAGAACAATGATCAAATATTTTTGTGTATTAGCTGTATGATTTTTGAAGCTGGTTATGAAAATTTTCTAATTACATAACTAATAGAAACAAGATCCCTGCTGTTAATGGAAATTCACCAGTAAGTGAATTAGACCTTTATTTCATACAGAAATACATATAGAAATAGACCTAAATGCTACTACTACTACTACTACTACTACTAATTTATTTAATATACATATCTACAGCATTGTAATGGTAACATAATAATAATAATAATGATGATGATGATGTTTTTCCTAATATTATCCTATAACATAGTTATATTTTATTAACTTTTCATATTTTATTAATACATTTAATTAAACATTTATAAATAAATTTATAAAATGATTTAATTTAAGGACAAACGATATTATCATTTCACAATTTTTTGCTAACCCTGATTTATATGAAGGGAAAATATAAAAAAAAAACCATATACAACTTTTATTATTATGATATAATAAAACATGTTTTCATGAGTGATCATATTTAATAAGCATCGTAGTGGAAACATTTTTACAAAGGCTGTATTATTTTTAAAATAAAAAGAAGCATATTGCTTACATTATATTTTTAACAATATTTCCCTACAATTAATACTTTTAATAAAGATAATATTTATTTACATATGTTTGTTTTCAATATTAAAAGGCACGAAATTACTTCCTATTAATAAATGAAGAATTATTATAGTCCCCTTGTTATTTTAGTTTTAAATGTAAAACAAAGAAATAAAATTAGTTTTGCAAATGAAATTAAGAGAAATTTTTTTTAAATAAAAGATATTTTTTCACCATTAAAAAATATTTTTAATGAATTATTTGTGCAGTTTCTGTATATATATTTGCTGCAATACTATAAAATAGTTTTTATAAATACAGCCTTTATTATATCATAAAGTTTTTTTTTCTCATGTGTCATAGCATCAGCCGGAAAGCGAACCCGCTAACCCGGGACAACTTCTTGTAAAGCAGCTGTCGCTGACCTATCATAAAGCTCATGTATGCCGTAATTTACAATATATATTGTGGTATTTCAGTCATACTTAAAAAAAATTGTTAGTGGATTTTTGGTTGAGATTTTGGTGAGATCAATATATATATGTTTATATTAATTTTGTTTCTGAATTGACGTATTTGGCTTAAAATATTCATCAATGCATTTTGTTTTGTAACTTTTTTTTTTCATCACTAATTTAGTAAAATAAATGATAACTTTTTTATAATAAATATTTTTACTCTCATTAAAGTATAAAATTACTGTCAGATTAAGAATTTATTTTTATTCATAAGATGATAGTGGAATAAAAATTAATTACTTTACAATCTTCTTTTGTTTTATTATTTTTGTTATATTATAATCATTAATGATGTTTGTTACTATTTTTTTCCACAACTTCTTTCTTCTTAGTATCTAATGATTCTCTATTTTCTATTTGGAATTTTATAAAAATAAAAAGTTTTTCTTTTTTTTTTGAAATTCCATTTTAATTATTTTTTAAAGAAACTTAAAGAAATATAATCCATAAAACTTCTTAATCCATCATTTTGTTTTTAAATCTTGTTTTATTTTTAATGAATTTGCATAAATACCCCCCCCCCCGATATTTTTATTATTTTCATGTAGTTATTGTCAAAGTAATCTAAAACATATATAATTGAAAAATTGAAATTAATGAAAAATATACCCTGTACATAAATGTATGTATGACAATAATTAAAAATAAAATAAAATCCACAGTGGCTTTTATTATTATATTGTTGGTTACAGTTTTTTAGACAGTGTTTAAACTGGGGAAAAATTGTTTATAACTCTGCAGAAAATTACTACATAATTGAAAATATAAGCATTATTTAGTCTTTTCCTTTCAATATTTTTTGCATTATTCCCCAGTGGCTGTCAATTTATAGTTCTACATTTCAATTAAGTATTAATACTTATTCTATATTTTAAATAAATGAAATATACTTGATTTATTATAAATATAAGTATACAAATAAATAACATCCTTAAACATAATGTTTGAACTTTTCAAATACAAAAAAAATAAAAATCAATTGAAATATGTATTCATAACAATCTTGTATTGGAAAGGAAAGTATTCATTTATTATTAACACTCGCAAAGCGCATGCACAATTGGCTTGAAAGGCTGATATTTGAATGTTATTAGATGATTATAAAATATTGCTTTTTTCTTTTTATATATATATCAAAGTGTTGGCTGGGAAGTGAACTGGGGACAACTGCTTGGAAGGCAGCTGTGCTAACCACTAGGCCACCAACGCTTGACTATTGCTTTTTAATTATTAGATGATTACCACATGACTGGTAAAAATAATTAATTAACAAAACTTTTATTATTGAACTTCTTTTCTATAACCCATCATAAAGGAATGAAATTCTGTTTTAAAATTACCTTTATAATTATTAAAATGGCACAAACCTGACATGTCTTTTTAAAAAAAATTAAAATAAAGTATAAGTGTAATCATGAATATATATATATATATTTAAATAAATATAATCATAAATATTAAATAAATTGTGGAAAATATACATGAGGGGTCAGAGTGACTTGAGATCAATATGGGCATAACAACAATATTGGCATCAGCATGGGATTTGGGTATTCTATCATCAGATTTTCAATGGTATGGATGGCTGAAGAGTTAGAGATTAAAGTAGATTGAAGCCTGTCCATTAAAGTATAAGGATTTGCTATCTTAATATAAACTGAACACTGATTATATGTATGTGTGGCAGATGATAATCTGGACCAACTGATGAGTGCTGGTTCAGCATGAAATGCATATATCGGTGATTATTTATCTTTTCTACATGTGTGTGGTCATGTCTATCATTAGTATGAGATAGTGTGAATAGTTAAAGGTTGCTTGAAAGTCTGAGTTCAAATCTCAATATTTACAATATATTAATAGTAGATTTACATATTTTTCTCACTGTAAATTAATATAATAAGCATAAGAGATCTTCATGTGATGTAGTCAGTTCATGTGTATTAGTTTCTTTTTACAGTAGTGACATCTTGAGATTTTTTTAAAACTAATAAATCAATATTTATTTATACTGTCAAATGAATGCAAAACCAGCCAAATAATACTACAGATAGCCACAAGAAAGTAAAGTGGGCAATAACAGCGGCACTAACAAAACTGCCTAAGAAACCACAACTCAAAATTATTGAGATAGTAATAATTAAAAGCATTGTGAATTTAAAAGCTTAAAAATGAATCTATTATTTTATTAAGCATTAAAACAATATCAAAAAGTAATAGTTAATAGCTTAAGAATTTAAAATAATGAATTAGGTATTAAATTCATAACTATCTTGATGAAATTTTATTTATTTATGGATTTAAAGTAAGTTGAAAAAAATAATAACATTTAAAGGACAGATGACAATGTTTATTAAAAGAAAGATTTTTTTAATATATATATAATTATTTGTGGATTAGAGAGTTGGATATTTGAGTCATCAGATTATACAGTAAAGTATAGAGAAGTATATGTTGGATTAACAAAATAAAATGAAATGAAATATATGAGTGGAGAAACAATAAGATATCACCATTCATCGAAGAATTAAAAGGCTAACATGAAGCTGGCCTAGAAGAAACAATATTAAGTAAATATCTTAAGTTTAATGTAGTTCAAAAAGAGGTTAAAAGACCTAGAAAAAGATTATCATTATATGGAGGATAAAATAAAATATGTTGCAGTATTGTGGAGAAAGAAAGCAATTCAGAACATTCTACATTCATTCTGTAATACTTGAAAATAATAGATATATATATATAGTCATATATGCACATATATGATATATGTGAGAAACTGATTATTAAATCTATTTTACAGTTCTGAGCATTCACTTTTTAAACAATATTTATTAATAATTAAATCCAATTAAACTAATCTTATTCAGTGAACCATTTTCGTTTCAAAGTAATTCTCTATTAATAAATTATGGCAGGTGTTACTCTTGAGATCGGCTTTTATTATTCTCTTAGTTGTAGATTATTTGGCTTGATTTTTTCCTTTTTTGTTATCATTATGATTTAATAAACCTTTTTTTCCCATAATAATTACATTTGTCTACATATTACAGCTACTTTTGACATAATACTAAAGTTAACTTTATTTTAAGAACTAACATGTTGTTGGTCTCAAGAGGATTTCTATATAAGATTGATTATAACCACTTATATTTCTCACCAGTAAATATAGGAATATGTTTATGTGACAGTTAAATCACAATTTTTTTTTCTTTATACAAACACAAAGTAGTATGTTTTGTTTTTGTTTTAATTTTAAGCACTTTTAAGTCCAAAACATAAAAATAAAATCAGAAGTTCTGTGAGAAATTTGCAAACCAAATCATAAACATCAAATACATCTGCATATATCATATGCTGGATCTTCACTCTGTTTATTTCATATCTTGTAATCTTGTTTTTAACTTTATTTGCAGCATATTTTAATACCTTACCTAATTATAACTGTTCATTATATCCTATTCTTAATCATTTCTCCCAATTAATATAATTAATATTGCACTTTTTTAGATTGTCAGTGAGACAGTTGTTATAGAAATCTTTTTTTTTTACAATATCTGGACTTAAGTTCACCATAAAATACTTTATTATTATTATTATTCATTCATTTTCATGCCCAATCCAATAAGGATATGCTTTTATAATATTTAGATTCAGTAATATCACATCCAGCAAAGTAAGGAACATACCACTTAATCATGTTTTTCATATTTCTTTTGGAAAATACTTAAATGAAAATTTTCTGGTGTTTTTATATTTCATCGATAGAATGGCCCATGTTTTACTTTTGTACAGTAAATTGGATAAATCTATTATTATAAAGCGCTGAAAATCTTGAAATTGTTAGATTGGATGTCAAACTCTGATCATGCGCTATTACTTTAAATATTATAAATTTCCACACACTCACATGTCAGTAAGAGTTAAGTGAATCACTTAAGTTTATTAAACTCTTACTGTGACATGTGAGTGTGCGGAAATTTATATATTTTTAAAGTAATAGCGCATGATCGGAGTTCGACTTCCAATCTAACAATTTTAAATTGAATAAAATAACTTTTTGATAAATTAACTCACATTAATGTCTGTGTTTTACCCTGACATCCAAGCTATTTTTCCACCTTTAAAGCTATAAATATATTTAAATTAATAAGCATGTAATATTTGGTAATTATTAATGTTTTATCATCACTTGATAATGCTTTTATGATTTTTTTTCAGATCATTAGAAATTGTATATTTTTAATGTATAAATTAAAATATTATTTTCAGATAAAACTCAGAAATTGTTATCATTAAAGCATCATATGGAAAATTTTTCTTACACTTACACACTGTTTAAACAGTAGCAAATTTTGCCATACAGTAGTGCCACCTAGTGCAAGCTATACTAATAAGTAGATGCTAAAAGGCATGGAAAGCAATTAAAATGTGCACCTTTCTATCATCTATTGACTACTTTAGCTTGCAATAGGTAGCACTATTGTGTACAGAAATTTGCTACTGTTTAAATTATCATTGTAATCCTTACTAGTATGAATATTTTTGTCAAACAAAGTAAGTAAAAAATGAACAGAAAGTTTATTCATTGGTTTGCTTGAGATCTCAGAAACTCTTAAAGTCTTTATTATCAGATAATGTCATACAGTTTATAAGACAAAAATATATTATGCAAAATATTTACTGTTATTAAAACAGGCAAAACTCTCCACACAGTAGTGCCACTCAGTGCAAGCCAGAGTAATCAATGGATGCTAGAAGGCTTATACATAAAATCCCTATCTAGTGCCTACTCATCCAATATCCCCCAGTCTAGTTTCTAGCTTGTGGCTTTCATCAGTGAGGAGCTTTGGATCTGAGAGCACTGCACCTAGATCTTAGGATCTAATGCAACCCTCCAGCAGCCACCTTTTATCTCTACTTAACTACAAAACTATCAGAATAAAATTGAAAATACAATATTTTCAATTCAAGCTCATTAGCTTTATAGTCATGTAGGTCTGAATTCAGTTCAGTACCCATACATTTTGGTGTCTTTGGTTCTTTAATAACCATAGCCACCACTATCCTATTAGGCAGGATTGGTGTTAAACCAGTAAACATCACATGATCACCATTTCTTATGCTTGCTCATTACTGTTATTAAAACAGGTAAAACTCCCCATAAGTAGTGCCACTCAGTGCAAGCCAGAGTAATCAATGGTTGCCGGGAAGCTTGTGCATAAAATCCCTATATAGTGCCTACTCATCCAATAGCCCCAGACTAGTTTCTAGCTTGTGGCTTTTGTCAGTGAGGAGCTTTGGATCTGAGAGCACTGCACCTAGATCTTAGGTTCTAATGCAACCCTAATTTCTAAATAAATTTCCATTGGAGAAAAATAAAAATATTTTTTTTAGAAATACTGAAAAGAATTATTGTGCAGTGCAATATTGTTGCTTGAATATTGCCTTATCTTATGGGAAATCATGTAATAAAATTCCTATTTTTAGGTAAACTTGTCTCCCATTAGACAGTTTAAATGTTAATAATAGATAACAACTTTAAACACAGTTTTGATAAGTGTTTTTAAAGAGGCAGATATTGTAAGCATGACATCAAGAACTTAAAATAAACAAAAGTGAAATTAATAAGACTAGCTTTTTTAACAAAAGCTGATAATTTGTTAATTGACAGTAGTATTCTTCATTTTGCAATGTCCAATCTTACATTTGTTTAGAAGGACTAGATCTAAACATTTTATTATGAGTAGCTAGCTTTTGTGAATTACATATAATCATTAGATAAATTTGGCTTATTAACCACGCAAATTTTTTGTACTTTTGCCAATTTGAAATTTTTTAAATTTATTTTAAATTTCAGTAAAGATCGTCTTGGAATTGTCAAAATATTGAGCAATAAAATGTACTAAGGGAACTAATGTTTGTACTGGTTTTTCAACAAAGGAACAAACAAGTCTCTATTATTTAATAGATTGACAAAAAAAGAATTATTGATGATTGGTTTAGTTATTTTGAAAGTACTTGCAAACAATCATATCACTATAATACTATGAATATACATGTTCATATTTTTTTTAAAAATGTTTCTATTTTGTAACATTTTAAATGAAAAATTATTTATTGACATAATTAATGATCAATTTTAACACTGAATACATCTTTTTTTAATTAAATGTGTGAAGATTTTGCAACAAAGGACAACAAATAAGTTAATGTTAGTATTAAGAAAGAACACCAGGGTACAAATGCTCAAAATCCAATCATGCTGAAGATAACTGCAAAGATTGGCAGTATGTTTTCAATACTCAGAGTAAAAAATGTGATCCAAAGTTAGAATTTTTTTTTTTTATGAATTATTATTATCTGATGATATTAAAAAGAGAAGACAGTTAAAGTTTTGGAATTCAATTATAATTATAAATACAAGTGAAATAATCAGATGGAAAAGAAAGGTTAGATCTCCCCCCCCCCCATTATTGTAGCCACTGAGTTGTTAAGACTTTTAAAAAGAATATGGAAGACTTATTCTGAAAGCTAGCAAAATGTATTCAGAAGTTAAATAAATAATGGTGGAAAATAGAATGTGCAAAATAACAAGAGATAGATCAGAAACCCTGTAAAGGCATTGTCACTGATAAAATCCTTAACTGCTATTTCTTATGGAAAGTCTTTAAAAACACTAATAGTCATTTTTACCAAAATAACTTTTAATATATAGGGTATATGAGCACAGATTTTTACACGACCCACCACTCTCCACACCATCTCATAACACTGATACACTTGAACACATTTATGTTGAAAAGATAAATAATCACCAATATACGTATTCATGCTAAATCAACAATCATCAGCTGGTCCAGATTACCATCTCTACACCTATATGCCATAAGTGCTCAGATATATATTAAGATAGCCAATCCTCATATTTTAATGGACAGGCTTTAATCCATTCCATACTCCAATTCTTCAACCGTCCATCCAATTGAAAATCTGATGATGGAATGCTCAAAGGCCACCCTGAAGTCGAGATTCTTGTCACACTCATGTTGACCTAAGGTCAATCTGACCCCTCATGTGCAGGACATAATCCATTTAATACATATTTTGATTAAAAATTGATAAAATTGTTATTGTAGAGATCTAAAGACAGATGCTATTAAATTGACAGATATTAAAATTTACTATAATTGAATAAAATATTTAGATTGCCTAGAAAAGTTTTTTAGATGTTAATTTATATAATAAATATTAATACTCATAATATGTTTTAAATGTATATAGGTGAAATTAATAAAATTTTCACAAATAACAACGTTTAGCTTAGTGCTTTCCGAGTATATTTACTATAGTCATTAATCTAGTCATATGAAGAAATCACTTTCTTTTTTATCCTAACTGTAATTTGGCTACATAGATTTAATGATAATTGGATTTTTATGCTAACAAATTCAAGGTCTTAATTTTTAGATTGTTATTATTGTTTAATTTTTGTACATTGAAAATATATAACTTTATTAGAATCAGAACTATATTATAATATGGAAAAGTTCTTTAAGATTTCAACTGTTGGTATAAAGAGCATTCAAATGGACTAGACATTTTTTCAAAACAAAAATTTTGATTTCTACACCCATTTTATTACTATTGCTTCCATTTAGTTTTAGCAGAAGTATCTCCAAGGAATACTGGGGCCAAGGTAAGGCCATTTTACTTTTTAGACCATGCAATGATTATATTAAGCTTGTTGTTTTTATGCATTATAAAACAGATAATCTCTTTTCTGGGCCTGATTTGTATGACAGTTTTTGTTTTTTAATGTACTTTCCACTTTATTATAAATTTATTTAAACGCACATTGATTACATAAGTAATATTTACTAAGGCTGTAACCTCAAGAATGTGCACATAAAAATGCGATAGTAGAGACCTCTACAGGTCTTAACCACAAGCTTATGTTTTCTTCCAATATGTAAGCTTGTGGTTAAGACCTGTAGAGGTCCCTACTATCACATTTTTACATGCACATTCTTGAGGTTACAGCCTTAGTAAATATTATTTCCACTTTATTGTTTTTTGTTTGTGAAAAAATAAGTTGATGTTGTAATCCTTCATGATTAGTATTGTGCACAATTGAGTAGTAATATGATTAGTATTATATTAAGATAAATAACATATTTACAAGATTATGTGTACTTATTAATGCTCATCGGATATAAAAAATAATTCATTGAATGATTGACCAAAAATATGGTACTCGATGGATTAGTCATTATGTTTATTAAACTATGGAAAACAGACAAAAAATGATGAAAAAATTTATATTATTAATGCTTTCAGTAATTTGGTCAATGCCTCTTTTTAAGAAAGGGTCTACTAATGTGCACTTTGTAAAAAAGAGAATTGGTAATCAATAGCCAACGAATCCAGATCTTATTTCACATATGAGGATATTATCTGCTAATAACTTCAGCACCCAAATACTTAAATAATGTTCTAATTTTATATTATGACAAGCACATATAGTTACCTCATGGAAATATTAATTTTGCATTTAAATATTAATTTCTTTCCTACTAAGTCAAATGGGCTAAGTATATCTAACTATTTCTTTGATAAATTAAGGTGCACTAGCATGGAGAATCTACCAAAGCTATTTCTTAATATTTTTCTTTTAATACTCAAATTTGTTAATACCAATACAATTTTAAATGTTTTGTGCTTTGTCAGAAATATGTATTATAGTTTATTCTATTAAAGGTACATCTTTGTATGAATCACAAAGCAATAAACATAACATACTAGGTCACTTATGTATGATTCTTTTGCTGATTATTCAAAATTAGATTTATTGAGCAGTAGTTCATGGGGAAAAGCAGTTCTGCACTTTACTGCCATCTAGTGTAAGCCATATTAATCAGTGATTATCAGATCCAATAAATGAAGAGTTGCTTTTCTCTTACTTATTAAGCTGGATGCTTAGTGTTTTCATATTGCATTGTTTGTAGTGGATATTTCGAATTGTATTTTCAATAGAATAATAAAGAAAAAGACTGCTTAAAAGTAGTCATTATGTTCACAACAAATATTTAGTTTTTATGGCAAATAAGTATCTGTCAAGCATTGGTGGCCTAGAGGTTAGCCTAGCTGCTTTCCAAGCAGTTATCCTGGATTCGCTTCCTAGCCGATGCTTTGACATAAAAAAAGGCTTCTGTGGCTCTATTTAACATATTTTTAAAATAATGTGAAAATCATAGTATTTCTTGATATGTTTCTTATATATATTTGTCAAGTTGTAATAGTATTAGAACAATCCAAAATTTATTTTGAGTTTTGGTACATGATCCTATATTTTATGAATATATAAATATTGCTGATTGAAAATTGATCAGCTTTTACAATGAAGTATAAGTTTTTGCTAACAAAAGTCAATAACCAGTATATAATTACTAAATTGTCCAATAAACTGAGCTATCTTTTTATTTCATTTCTATTATTTTTATTTAAAGTTCTATTTATTATATGCCTTGTTAACATCTGACATTATTCACTATACAACATGTTAACTTCAATGATAGATATGTAATATAAATATAATAGAATAAAACTGGTATAATGTTATAAAATTTACTATACCAATCAATAAATATTAAGTTGATTATTGCTTAAAAATTATATAAATGTTATAAGGTTAGTTTCAGTTTATATATATATAAGAAAGTTTATACGTTATTCCTCTCATAATTCTAAGAAGTTTAAAAGAACATAAAAGAATTAATCTGATTTATCCAGGTTTGGTGGCTATTTGTACAACGTGTGTTCACTTTCCAATGATAAATGCAAACTGAATCAAAGGAAAAGTTGTTTATGGTAACAGTGTAATAAAAGCAATATTACATATTAATCCCCATACAAATAAATAACCAATGGTTTTAATTTTGTCTGTAGCTTATGGAAGAGCAATATTTAATTTTAATAAAAGTATGTGGTTTCTCTTATCATAAATATGTGATGTTGTGAACCTTTTCAATGTACCTGTAGAATCTGCCTTGAAAGTAGAATATGATCTGTGACTCTTTAATAGCAATATTTCAACACAGTACAAAATGAGCACAAAATTCATCTTACTTACAATATTTCAAAACTATTGCAGTTACCAGAAGTTGTTTTTTTAAATTGCTAACTGTGTATCTATTAGTGTATTTAATAACTAATATTGCACAACTTCTATGTCACCATGAAGCCAAAAATGCACATGTGGTTGTTAGGTGTAAAGTTATTTTTTCACTATAGAATCACTTTTATTTACACTGCATGTCATCATACTTGTAGTAGTTAAACATGAAGTTTTGAAATTAATAAAAGTATGTCTTGAATATTAGATTGATCTCTTTTCAGAAATGAAATACTTACACATTTAATGCAATAGTAGAATGGTATTAGTAATTACTGTACATTGTAAGATATTACTTTATTTTGAACTTAACTGATCTGGTAGATTCAATGTGGAATAACAAAGTTATTTTCTCACAGTTAACTCATTTTTAAACAGGCAAAACTCTCCATACAGTAGTGCCACCCTGTGCCAACCAGAGTAATCAATGGATGCCAGAAGGCTTGTGCATAAAATGCCCATCTAGTCCCTACTCATCCAATATTCCCAGACTAGTTTAATAACAGTTATGTTCTAGCATAAGAGATGGTAATCATGTGATGTTTAGTGGTATAACTCATTCTTTTTAGCATTCTCTGCAAATGTAATCATGATTGTATATTTTCTTAATGCAATAAATAGACAGTAAAAATAACAGAAAATAGTGATCTTGTATGATTAGAGAGGTGTCATTTTTATAGAACTTTGTATTATTAGCTAGTGTTTCAGTACTTCATTGGATTGATGGCATTTTATCTATATTTGTCAATAACAATATTATTTTGTATAATTTAGTTAAAAATAATGTTCAATCACCATTTTATTTAAAACATTTTGATGCATGTAATTTTAAATCAAATGTTATGAGTGTTCAAAATTATGATTATATCAACTCAATATTGATAATAATAGAACGTTGTTTTATGTTAAATTTTCAATTTTTACATTTTATTGTACAAAAATCAAACTTATATACTTGTACATGTTATCTGCTTGTTGTAATAAAAATATTTTTTTTTAAAAAAAGTTTTCATGACATTTGTTTGCTGTATCAGTTTTTTGGCTTTTAAAATTTGTTTTATAGATTTTTCTTTTTTTTATAAGAACTTTGCCAAGTCAATTTTTTCCCCACATTTTTTATCAATATCTTTCGAATTTTAACCATTATTATTGTTCATTTTGCTGACAATTGCAAAAAAAATTGATGATTCTTTTTTCCCCCCATTTTTTAAGTATAATTATATTTTTACATGTATGTATATATAGCAAGGATATCTGTCTAAAGGCAGATTGGAGTATCTTGTCTGTAGAGTCACTCTTTTTACATACTTTATCCTAACATCTCAATAACTTAAGTTTCATCATGAACTTTATATCATTAAGAAGCTTATTTATTATAAGTAATATAGAAAAATGAACTGTTTATATATATATTCATGATAAAAATTAATAAATGGAATGAAATGGAATTGAAAATAAACAAAGAAATTGACAAGATCAGATTGTAATATAAGATTTAAATGCATCATCATCAACCATTATTAATCCACTGCAGAATGAAGGTCTCTCCAAGTTCAGTCCATCTCTGATCTTTGGCTGCTCTTCTCCATATCATCCCTGCACTCTTTCTTATTTCATCCATCCATCTCACATGTGGTCTCTTTCTGGGTCTTTTACAATCTCTTGGAATCTGGTGTAAGATTTTAATTGTCCATCTATTATCTCTTCTAGCAATATGTCCAGCCCAACTCCACTTCAGTCTTTTAATTTTTTCAATGTCAGTAACACCTGTTTGTTCTCTTATCCATATATTGCATTTTTGATCTTTTCTTATTTCTCACAACATGCATCTCTCCATACTTATTTGAGTTGTCTGAAGTCTCTGTATTGCTCTTCTAGTAAGGGTCCAAGTCTCATATCCATAAATAAGAACTGGTAAAACCCATTTATTAAAAAACGTTCTTTTTCAAACACATAGGCACATTTCCTTTTAGTATCAAATTATTTCTACCAAAAGCACTCGAACCTAGTTTAATTATATGATTAATTTCATCCATTGTGTTTCCATCTGTATTAATAATTTGACCAAGGTATTTGTAGCTGTTAACTTTTTCTAACTCATCATAATCAATCCTTATTTTCATATGTTGAGAAAATCCATTAAACATTACTTTAGTCTTTTTAACATTTATCTTTAGTCCTACTTTCCTACTTTCTTCTGTTAATTCCTGCAACAGTACCTGCAGCTCTAAAGCATTATTTGCAAAAACAACTACATCATCTGCAAAATCTAAATCACTTAAATAATCTCCATTTACTTTCACTCCTTTAGCTTCCCATTTTAATCCACAAAATACTTCTTGCAGCACTGATGTAAAATGTTTTGGAGATATGGAGTCACCCTGTCTTACACCCTTCTTAATGTTGACTTTCCTAGTATCATTATGTAATCTAATTGTTGCTGTTGCATTTTTATAAATATTCTTTGAAATATTACAATATCCTGGATGATCTATACCTTGATGATCCAATGCTTTAATCACTGAAGAAAGTTTTATAGAATCAGATGTATTTTTATAATCTACAAAGCCAAAGCATAATGGCAACTCATTCATTTGTCCTTTCTATAATTTCTCTCAATACCTGGATATGATCTACTATACTAAAATCCCACTTTTAAATCCATAACAAATAATATATATAATAAATGATAATCTATATATATATTAAATCCCTATTTTCTCTGATTCTAAATGGTACATGTATGTTTAGCCACAAGGCTGTCACATGATCTGTGTGAATGTTTGTCCACAAGGCTGTCACATGTCAAATTCACAACCAATTAAAAAAAAGTAAATAAAAAAATAATAATTTAAATTTGTTTTTATAAATAAATAATTACACCTAACTAAACCATAATTTATATTATGAGCATTTTATACAAAGGAAGTAATTCTACCCTTTATATTTAATAATTCATAATTTTTTATGTGAAGGAAGTAATTCCACCATTAATAATCTGTGTTTACCAAACAATTGTTGTAATGCTGTCAAATTCACTTATCAAATATAACAGGTATATTTAAAAATTTAAATTTATTTTAGTTGTATTAATACCTTTCATTTATTTATATAATATTAAAATATTTTATTTAATTTAGATTTAAATCTTAAATACATTGTACAGGCTTAACACCTGCATTTATATATGTAATATATGCGGGATTCGAACTCAGACTTTCACACAACCCACAACTGCCATCTTATATTGTTGACCCACCTGATCACACACATGTTGAAAAGATAAATAATTACCAATATATGTATTTTGTGCTAAACCAACACTCATTGGTTGGAGTAGTTTGAAGCCTGGCCATTAAAGTATGAAGGCTGTCTTAATATAAAGCTGAGTACTGATTGTATTTATGTGTGGAGCTGGTAATCTGGACCAACTGATGAGTGCTGGTTTAGCATGAAATATGTTTATTGGGGATTATTTATCTTTTCAACATGTGTGTGATCAGGTGGGGCAGCAATATAAGATGGCACTGAGAGTTGTGGGTTGTGTAAAAGTCTGAGTTCAAATCCTGAATATTAAATCTTAAAAAAAAAGTCAAAGCAACCAATTAAAAAAACTATTACAAAAATGACCACCTTCAGGTTGGCTACATATTTTATATTTATGTATATAATATTAAAATCTTTTTAATTTACATTAAATCTCAAAACAATTTGTTTAAGCAGTCAATTATAAAACAAAAACATGGCCTTTGAAGACTGGGTACATCTGGTATTTATAATAATGTCGACACTGATTTTTTCACTAATATGTTAACCTAGATAATCCTGTTAGGCTATTTAAATTAATTAATTAGTAATTTTTTAGGTTTTTTCTTTCTTATTTTCCTTTTATTAGTATACTAAAATTAACAAATTCATTCAGTAATTTCTATGCTCATTCATAGTACTGCTTTTGTCCACTACTATGCTTTAATTTTTTTTATTTCCAGTGACTGTAAAATTTGCCCAATCCTAGTCACAACAAAAGAAGATAATTGCTGATATAATACTTATACCATTTATAGATCAATTTTTTATATTAATTTGAAATCACAGACTTTTGATTGACAAAAAACTATTCGATCTTTCTATCCTATTGATTTATTATAAAATATGTAAATATATAAATTATTAATCTAATTTTCTTCTAAATAAATTAATCTTCATTATTACTGTGTTTATGAATGAATTATGCTAATCACAAAGTTATAAAATATCATTAAATATTTTATATTGTTGGCGTGATATAGCAGCACATAGTCTTGGTATAATTTTTTTACGCTTTTTATTTTTTGCTTTCATCAATCTGCAAGTGATTAAGAAACCTTGATCAATTGCTCCTAATATTAGAATAACTATTCGGAATTTTATTTTTTCAAAAATTATAAATTAGTAATTTAATTTGCAATTAATAATTAATATCAGCAACTGTTATTCTTAAATTAATATAACCCCCCCCCCAGATACACACACACAAAGAAAATTCATAGGATAATGCATTACAGATGAGTTATACAATGAGTATACAAACCAATCTATAATCTATGAATACATCAACATATATCACATATATAGTGTATAATTTACTATTGTACGATGTCTTTTAACTTTTGCAATGAACTTTACTTTTTCAATCCTTCAATACATTGTCTAATCGCAGTTTTCCATTATTCTAATCTTTTTTTTTCTCAGTGATGAAAGTTTATTCATCAAAAGAAAACAGATGCAGTTAAAAAAAGATTTACAAAGAAGTGATTACATGATAAATTCAGGAGCAATATAGTGAAAAGGGGAATGATACGTATGAAACAGGAAAGAGATGTGGAAAGGGTGTGTAGTCCAGGTCAAAAAAAGTCTGGTTGCAAGCGCATGTCCTCATTGAGTGAGCGGCCACATGGGTCACAAACATTTAATTGGATGAGTCCTGTGACAGAGGCTGAGAAGATGGGAGAGGATGCTAGTTGAAAGATTGCCCAGGTGTCTGAGGAGTGGAGGTGGGTCTAGTTTGGTATCTCTGGTTTTGAGAGAGTGAGTTAGGTCCAATAGTTTTTTATTCACTGGGTGTACTCTCTGGTCAAATATAATAGCACATCAGAGCAGCCAGAGTGCATAGATGAGGAAAACTGATAGTCTGATAGCTGCAAAGACCCCTGTTTTGATGGATTCTCGGAGATTGAAGATGTTGTTCCTGTGCAAGGAAAGGCAGGAGTTGACATGTCTCAGTCCAAGCAAAAAGGGACATTCGAGTAGGAAGTGCTGGAGGGTTTCATTGTCGGTTTTACACAGCTGGCATAGGCGAGAGATCTTGGTGAAACCCATACAGTTGACTAAAAATTGATTGGTGGGGAGTGAAGGTTGATTTTGAGGAGGAAATCAAGGAATTTTGCCTCGAGGGACCATCTTTTGAATTTGTGAATTAATTAATTATTGGTAAGTTTGAGGAATGTAGGGGATACAATGGAGGAATCTATGGTCTGATTGAAAACCTCCCAGTACTTTAATTTGCTGCAGATGAAAGGTATACCAAAGCCAGCCTTTTGCAGGATATTGGCAATCAGTGAGGTCCATGATCTGAGCCTACCATTGGGAGGAAGAGTGTCGGGAGTAATGGTGATATGCACAAGATTGGCAGGAAAGTGACCTATGAGCATGAGTATGATATTGTGAATTTTCTGGATCAGAAGAGTGTCAATGGAGTGCAGGCCCATCCCATTGAGGTTTTTAGGAAAATCAAGTTCTTTTTAGGCTGATGGCCACCACTTTTCTGCCCTAGAGAAAATGGGTGCAAAGGGCATTGATTTGGGATATGAAGGAGTGTGTAGGTAGAATGATGGGGAGGTAATATGCTATCTTGGGAAACACTAGAAGAAGATTGAGGAGGGTGACTTTGCCATAAAGGGAAAGGTAGATGCCTGTGATAGTGGTGAGGGTGGATGAAATGTGTTGATACAATGCAATTTGGATCCGAATCCTCGTGTCCTTGTGAGATAACATGAGGAGGAATCCGAGGAAGTTCTGTGGCTTGGTGTTGAATCTTCTCAATGAAAATAAATAATATTACACTTCTTTATTATCATAAAACTAAATTTGCCTGCTCCACAAATTCATATTGAATTCACCATTAAATATGTTTCTCTGTACATATCCAAAGCAATAGGATGTAATTTTTAGAATAGTAATAAATCTATAGTATCCTATCCAACATGCTGGAAAACATAGTAATTAATCTTATGATTTTATCAATAAATTTTTTTGTAATGATTTTATATTACGTCAGTAGGCAAAACTAAATGTTAATTTCAAACAATAAATTGGGTAGAATAACAGATCTGTTTACAATTAATTTAGTTACAATAGTTATATCATGAAATTTTTTTTTCTTTATATTGCTAAATGCAGCAGCTGCAACACATTGAACTCTGGTTTGACTTCAATATCTAAGTTTGTCTTTTTATTTAAAAAATACTTTCAAAATGTTTCTCAATTTCATCGCTGACTGACAAGGAATTTGAGTTTTATGAACATTAATTACTAATCCAAAGTCTTTATATTTCATATTTAGAATATAAAACCCATTCTGTATAAGGGAGGACCCTAAAGTAACCAGAATTTTGTAATAAAAAAAATTTATATTTATTTTTAGTTGTTGTAAATTGAATCACTATAAAAAATATAATCTATTTAATGCAATGCACTGATCTAATCCTATTTGTTACTTTTCAAAGCAGTCCAGAATCACTTGCAAAATTATGCATTTTAATGCATCCACCACCCACCCCTAACTTCTAAGTCTGCAAAAAAAAAAAAAGACATTTTTTTATTCAAGAGATTTGAACAAAATCATATTAAGCGAGATCAAGAAAATACAGCTAATATGTAAGCTGGGTCACACTGAATTTAATTAAAAAGTATTTCACATGCAAAGCTTTGAGAGAAGACACTTTGTTCGGTGAAGCTTGCATTTTTTTTGTCACAAAATGGGATGTTTACATTTTGTTACATCACATAAATGTTGTTGAATGTGCAGATAATATGCCTGACCATTATGAACTAAATCTGAGAGAAAAATGCTGTTTGCATAAAAAAAAATCAGTGTTGTTTTGATTTTGGACTTCACTTGCTAGCTTTTCGCAGTCATGGTGAATTTAACATTTCAATTAAACCATTCATAAATTTGTGCTTTTATGATATCAGCTTGCTTGTAATCTGTTTCAAGCATTACAACAATTTTCCCTGTTATTTTCTATAAACGAAAACAGAATTTCATATTGTTTGAGCTTTTCAACCTTTACAAAAAAATTGAGATACGTGAAGTGCACTTTACAAATAAATGTGTTACATGGTATCACAATTTCACATGGCAATGTCATTTGGAAGATAGATGCAGAAGAGTTCCTGCAAAAAGTATGTAACAGCAGAAGCATATACTACAACAGACAGACAAATCAGAGAATGATTCTGGATATTTTTTTGGGGTTCCCTTTGTGAAATCATCTGTCCAATTGGCAAAGATAAAATAGTTATCAGCAAATTGTAAATCCAAAGCAGTATTGCTGTTAGACATATTTTTATTGAACATCAGTTTTTAAATACCTCTGATTTTCCTCCAGTAATAACAACATTTTTTCTCATTTCATCTTTTTTTTTTTATGATGTTGCTATTTTTATTCAATCTAAATTATCCTATGCAGAGAAAGAGTTGAATCTATTGTGCTAGTATAGAGATGGTGATCATGTGATGTTAAGTTTAAGACCTCATGGTATAGAAGCTAATATGTCAGCCTTCCATATCTATTATCCAAGTTCCATTCCAGATGGAATTAGGATTTTGTTTGATCGATAAAAAAAAATTCTACGTAAATTTAGCATATTTCCCACATATTTAAGCTTCATCAATCCAACATTCCAATATTCTGCTATAAGTTAATGTCTATGCTAAAAAAGAATGTGTTTATAATATGATTCATCTTTAGTATATTATTTACGAGAGAATTATTGAAACTATGTCTGTGACTTATATTAGTGCTTTGTATTTCAAAGCTATCTTAGCACCATTTTAATTCTTATTATCTCAATAGAATATTTTCTTCAGTAATGAAAATTCCTCTTTAATATTAGATTATTATTTTTTTGTTAAAATAAATTAAAATTTATTAGATACAATTGAACATGTTTATCTATACATAGCTATATTCTTTTTACACTGTTGCAAAGCATTCACTCTGTAGAACTTGCTGTGGTCCGAAACTGGGAGCCATTGCCCTCCTTCACTCCTCCAGGAATGAAAATCAAATTTCTAGCAAAATAGCAGTAACTCATGAGGAAAACTTCTGAAACTCAGATTATTATTAGTTTTACACTAAAGATTTAATAAAATTTACAATTTTTTTCTTATGTTATATAAGGTTAATATATAAATTTACCTTTTATATTTTTAAGCTAGATGTAATTATAGGGGATTTGAACTCAGACTTCCAAATTTTCTTTTGTCATCTACTGCATCTTATGTACCACATACTTGTGAAAAAGATAAATGTTCTCAAATATATTGCCAAACCAGCACTCATCAGTTGGTCCAGATCATCTCCCACAGCTAAAGAGTTGGAGAGTGGATAAGACTGAGGCATGTTCCATTAAAATTTGAAGATTTGCTATCTTAATGTAAATCAAACACTGATTATACATATGTGTGGGAAATGATGATCTGGACCATCTGATGAGTGCTGGTTCAGCACGAAATGCATATATTGGAAATCATTTATCTTTTTTGCATGTATGTGCTCATGTATATTAGTTATATAAGTTGGAGTGAATGGCAAAAGGGAGTTTGAAAGTTTGGGTTCAAATCCCCAACAACTAAATTTTGTTTTTATTATTATTATTTTTTCAATATTGACAATTTTTTCATCAGTATTAAGCCAACTGCAAGTGTCCTTGAAATAAGTTAATTTTAAAATAAAAATTATCATTTAAAAAATTGTTTTGATATTTTTGTCATAAGACAAAAATATCAAAAATTTAATGATATATTAAATTAAAAACAAATCCCTGGTTTATTTATATTATAATTTTTGTTTGTATTATTATTATTTTGTTTTAAACGGTTTTTTTTTTTTAGTTAATTTTTTCATTTTTTTTCTCGTGTCATAGCATCGGCCGGGAAGCGAACCCGCTAACCCGGACAACTGCTTGTAAGGCGGCTGTGCTGACCACTCGACTACCAACGCTTGACTAGTTAATATCTTTATTAACAAAAGAATACATTATTTACATTTTTAAAAAAAATAGAATTATTACGTATAATTTCTGATTTGCATACCTAATTTCTTTTTTAATCTTCCTTCATCCTTCTTTACTTAAAGTGTTATAAGATCTTTCGTTTTTAACCATTACTCTTAACTTAATCGAATTTTATTTTCATATATCCTACTTGACCAAATTGTTTTCAATAATTTCTTTGTGAAATATCTTAAGTATCTATTAACAACGTATTTATTTCATTCATTTTCAAGTTTTCTTAATCAGTTGTGCTTTTTGCTATCAAATGTCGCATTACACTTTATTGACCACATCGTTTTTAAAATATTCACCGAAACTATTGCATTACATAGATAAATTTACTATTCTTATTTATCTTTAAATTTATACATGGATTCTGAAATGCTTTTATACTTATTTGTCTAATTGCCTTGTTTCCTCTTTGTCTTTTAAAATATACATATATGTTCCAAATTCATGTATAATCTTCCATATAAGTAAATCATTGTTGGTAGAATGTTGATTAATAATTTGAAAATAAATTTGATTAAGGATGGGGAACATGTGTTTTCTTCAAAACCTTCCCCATTGACCTTCTGACATGAATTTTTACACTGCTTATCTGTCTTTAAAAATATTTATATTTAATAATGATCAACCTAACCTAATTAGGTTTAATCCTTCATACAAACCATTGACCTTCTGACATGAATTTTTACACTGCTTATCTGTCTTTAAAAATATTTATATTTAATAATGATCAACCTAACCTAATTAGGTTTAATCCTTCATACAAGCTTTATATTCTATGGATAAGTTCCTGTAAACTGATCTTTGTATTTCAGTTTTATTAATTATATTTACATATGTTCAGGGTGGTCTCAAGCTTTGTATTACATTAGAGTATGTTTGTGCCTTTATGTATGATATAAAGCCGTTTTGACTAATTGGTAAGTGTAAGATTTGATGATTTCCTCTATTTGGCTTTAAAGTTAATAGATGACCAAGCAATAATAAACTGTTATTAATGATGACCGTAGGGTAATTATTTGGTCATAACCCTCTATTGCTTAAATGCCTTTTTAATCCATCTTTAGACAGAGAAATTTTATTTTAGTAAATTCTAGTGTCATAAAAATTGTATTCATTTATGATAATTATTGGCATTCTACATATTTATAAAATTTTTGATATATTATTATATGGAGCAGTTTATGATTGCTGTCATTGGTATGGATTAAATCTTGTTTGTTATCATAATTATGATCAAATTCTTGCTACTACCCAAATATTATCATTAAGAGTTTTAGAAGGAGAATGGAGGGTACCTCTAATAGAAGAAAAACAATAAAGATTTAAAAGAAAATACTGACTCTTTTTATAAAAATTAGTTAAAAATACAAAGATGAAATTCAGTATAGTCTTTAGAAATTAAACTGAAAGACTGCAAACCTCTCTTATTAGCCAATCAGATGTTATTAATAGCGATCAAATCGTAAATACAAGACAGAGAATTTTAACAAGAAGAGGGCATGTCTTTCTATATATCCAAGCCATCTGAAGTACTTAGATTTGAAAGCGTGAATCTTCAAACATATTCAAATTTAATTCAAATTAAAAGTTCTCTGTCTTGTATTTACGATTAGATCGCTATTAATAACACCTGATTGGCTAATAAGCGCGAGAGGTTTGCAGTCTCTCAGTTTAATTTCAAATACTGTTTGCGCTTTATAAATTAAATATTATTTATATAGTCTTTAGAATAGAATAAGTATAATCTTCAGATAAAAAATATTTTACCTAGTTAGGGGTCAAATTAATATTCAGTTTCTTAGACTTCATGCTTTTATTATTAATATTTTATATAGAATTTAGTTTTGACATGATTTCATAAGAGGATTTAAACAAGAAGTTAATTTTTAACTTATAAGTTTTTCCATCCATTAAAGTTAATTTTAGTTTAATCTTAGACCTATGCTGAACATTATTTTTTTATATTAAGCATTTGAACTTTTGGTTAGACTTAAGCCTAATGACTTATTATTAGTAGTGTCATTATTATCGTTGGCCACTAGAAAACTAGTATGATATTTCATCTTCAACAATGAAAAGAAAGAATAATTATACATTAGAAGTGAGTTTTACAAACTAGTTTATGAACTACAAATACATCCACACATAGTAAACATTAAGTCCATTCGCCTGTTTGTTTGATATTTTAAATGTTGTTTTTTAACTTCTTCTGCAGCAATTTTTTTAAAATAAAGACTTCAATACTATATTTTTTTATAATGAAAGCAATCAACAGGTTATTTCTTTAAAGCTTCCTTGAGATCATTTTTCTAACGTAGCTAGAACACGTTCAGGTTCACTATGCAACATTCTTTTTAGTAAGTCTTATGTTTATTTCACATTGTCCAATTCAATGAAATGATTTTACAGGAGTAGACTCTATATCATCACATCCAGCAAAGTGAAGAACATATTGATTACCTATGATCTTTCCATGTAAAATTTTATGAAGTGTTGTTAAATGAAAATTTTTAAATACTTCTATGTTATATTGATAGGGGTTGAATTCTTACTTCTGTATAACAAATTCACTGAAATAACAGCTCTATATATAATTTAGTTGTGATAATTGTATGAATATACGCTATCTTTTAACTAGTTAAAAACAGTAGCACATTGGAGTGTATATAACACTTCAGCATATTGCTTAATACATAATTTTTAATCAGTAGACACAATGTAAAAAATAGTAAATAATTGTGGAGTTTTTGAAGTTGTTGAGGTAAAATATTAGCTCAACAACCGCAGAATGAATATTTAATCAAGTTATCACTTCATATCCAATGCAATGAAAATTTGCAAAAAATATTACCGGAATATGTTTTTGTAATATTAGCATTTGAATAAACCTCAAAAGATGGTGAACCAATCACGATATGAAAATTAATAGTTAGATATTGGAGAACTCTGGAAAAGACGGGATGGATTAAAAGATTGTTATCTTAAGAATATTAATAGACACAATGAAGTAATATTGTTTTCGGCCCAAGAATAAAAAAGAATTTTACAAGGAACAATTCTGTAAAGAATGTTTTAATATATGTGAAAATTATATCTATGATTTTAATATAAATACAGTTATATAAATCTTTAATATTAATAAAGTAATTATTCACTTTTAAATAATTAGAAATCTTATTATTTTATTGCAATAAATTGAATTCTGTTTAACGAAATGCCTATTCGGGATACTGTAAATTGAATCTTTAAGCAGTTGTTAATAATGCTGTTTTATGTGTCAGTTATCTCTGATGAGATGTCTGACGGTAGTTCGTGGATTATTTTCTACTTGAGAATTTTCGTGTTAAAGGGAAACTATAGTGTCTAAAGAATAAAATTGCTTCAAGCGTCCAAATTATCTCACAGTCTGTGAAATTTTCACATCACTCGTGAGAGTCTTTTAAAAAAAAAATCATAATTATTAATTTTGTAGATAATAACATATATTTCTTTTTAAATGTGTTGATCAACCTTTAGCTAACGAAGAATTTTTAAATGACTTTACTTATTTAAAATCTATCTTTATCTAACAAATTATTTTTTAATCTTTTATATAAATGACTTTGTTAACTACAGTTTTAAATCCTATCTAAAAATTAATAAAATGAATTGTCTTCTAATAGCTTTTCATATTTAATTTAAGCATTATTTAGCGTTTATAAATTAGTTTGATCAAAGGAGAAAAAAATAGAAAGTAAAACGATGTATATGTTTTTTTTTGCATGCGTATGAAAAATGCATTAATACAAATATAAAAAAAATGAATGTTTTATTTTTAAACAAATATTTCATAGTATTACAAAACAGTAATGTTATTTTTACATGCAAGAATTTTTAATTATAAAAGTTAAACTCTATGCATATAATTAACAAAATGTAAAAAAGTAATATTATCGTTGGCATGTATATCCTATATCCTGTTTTTTTCTTATATCCGGGTGAATTGCATTTTTTCGCCCTAATATTTTTTGAACAGCATATTAATTTGCTTAATAAACTTTTAAAACTCTGTGGTTGTAAATTTTTTTAATTATGCTAAGTAGAGCGTAGAAAGTTCTTTTTAATTGGTTACGGCATTTTTTTTTTTTTGGTCAAGTTTCACTTCCTCCCATTCAAATATTTTAAACTCTATACTGTACTTATAATATTAAAATTTAAATCTGGGAAAATCAAATGATTAATGCGAAAAAAGAAGCTTACGGCTTTATTGCTTCAGAGTTCATAAAGAATTTCGAACGTTAGAATCATTCCCGACCCTTCTGATCCCAAGTCGAACGCCAAACCGTTCAAAGTTTTAATGCCTAAATGTCTATTTATTCTTTGGAAAATTAAACATTTTAAAAACTAATTTCAAAATAAAAAAATTTATTCCCAGGACTTGTTTGGTCCAAATCATTTAGTAGGAAAACTCAGTGTTAAAAAATTACAATCTCTATAATATTGTTAGATCAAATAATCAAAGCAGTATCCTGTGTCCATGACTACAGTGTAGAAGCCAAGGCCTATAGATTGCCATTCTAATTAGTTATTTTCTCTGCTCGATTTTTTTATATATTCCTGATCAATAAACAGTTCGATTATTTATTTATTTATCAAGCTGAAAATATTAAACAAGAAACAGTTACTGGTGTAAGTCATACATATATACAAATGACTTTATGGCAAAGTGGTTCACCAACATATCTATCTAATATGCTTGACATGTGCTTGGATTTGGCCTGACAAAACGTGGATGTTGTTTTAATTATATGCAAGTTATTGATTGATAAGTCATTGTCTAGCTTTCTTATCGAAAGAGTAGAATAAAATAAAATAATCACTTGCCATTTGGCTAATTTGATGAATATTGTCTTCGCCATTTTTTCAATAAAAAAACACTCTACTGGGCATTTACTGCTCATATTAAAAAAAATTATAGAACACTAATTAATATATGAGCAATGAAAGCATTCATGGTAATATAAATTTATATGCCATGCTCATATCAGTTATTAATTAATTGGAATAGATTTTCTATAGTAAACTAAATAAACCAAAGTACATATTGAGTCAAAATAATTATGATACTAATACCTGATACCATTAAAAAGAGAAAGACAATGACTTTTATAATTAAAACAAAATGTATTCGATAAAATCTCACAATAATATTAGCATCAGCATGGGATTTGGGTTTTCATCATCAGATTTTCAATGATATGGATGGCTGAAAAGTTGGAGTTTGGAGTGGATTGAAGCCTGTCCATTAAAGTATGAGGGTTTGCTATCTTAATATAAACTGAGCACTGATTATATATATATGTGTGGGAGATGATAATCTGGACCAACTGATGAGTGCTGGTTTAGCATGAAATATGTATATTGGTAATTATTTATCTTTTCTACATCTGTGTTGTCATGCATATCAGTTGTATGAGATAGTGTGGATAATTGAAGGGTGCTTGAAAATCTGAGTTCAAATCCCCTATACTTAAATTCTCATAGTAAATATTACTAATGTTCTTTATTTTAAATATAGTATATATATATATTCTTATATCTTTACACTCACAATCTAAATCAATATAACTTGCTAACTCTGATATTCTTTTCATTAATTTGAGAGTGGACATATAATTGGAAAAAAAATCACACCATCTTTTTTTTGCTGTTAGTCACCCTTTTTCACAATGTTTGTTTTTTATCTAATAAAATAACTAATAAGTAGAACTAAAAGGTTATATAAAATTCTGAAGAAGACTTTAGATAGTAGAAACCACAAACGTAAAAATAAATAAAAAAACATTGGAAATTTAAAGGTGAAAAAAAAAAAGAACTCGTTATTTTAATATACTTTTAAATCTGTTTCAAGTTTTTCAATAATAGGACCACTTCAAGTGCATATTTTAGTTTCCAATATTTAGTACAGTGATATAATAAAATATAATTGTGAATTGACAAGGAAAGCTATAGAAGAGAATAAAAGTGTAAAACAATGTCTTTATATTTGAAGGAAAGTTGTTTTGCAATAAGAAAATATGGAACTATTAATGAAAAGAGAGATAACATCATAGAATTTGTAGAAGAGTTGTATAAAGAATTATATAGCAATAAAAAACAAGAAAAGTAATCATTACAGTTATTACATCTTCTCAATTGTTTAGCATTTGAAATGAAGAAGTTAGACATGCATTTAAATCCATGAAAAATGTAAAAGCTCTGGAAAATAATAGAAAAATTGTCATCAAAATTATATAGTAAATGTCTAAATAATAAAGATATATCAGATGATTGGAAGAATAGAATAGCAACTTTGATATTTAAGAAAAGTGATAAAGAAGATATTAGAAATTGCAGTCTATATATGTTATATTAATTCTATACAAAATATCTACCATATCCAAGCATTGAAAGAAGTTATAGAGAAATCCAGTGAATCAAAGTAGCCATTACGCTTTGGATTTGTAGATTATGGAAAAAACATTTGATTTTAAAAGCATTTCTATAGAGATATAATCATATTATCATATTTTGAAGAATAGCAAAATTAAACCTTAATAACTGGATTGCATGGTGTACTAAGAAGATTAACATTGAAAAGGGTGTATGGCAGAGTATTTCCTTATCTCCAAAACTTTTTATATCTCTTTTAAAAAAAGTACTTGGTGAATTAATATGAGAAAATAAGGAAATAAAGTGAATGGAGATTATTTAAATCATCTAGAATTTTCAGATGATGTGATTGTTTTTCATAATGTTTAGCAGCTTCAAGAAATATTGCAGAAGATATCAGATGAAAGTAAGAAAATAGGGATTTTTCTCAGAAGAAAAAAATAAAGATTGGCAATCATGAATTAGAAGTTAACAGTTACAAATATCTTGGTCAGATTATTAATGCAGATGGAAATATAATGGATGGAATTATGGAATATATCTTATGTATTTTAAAAGAGAGGTTTTTAATAGCTTTGGTTTTCTTTCATTTTTTATTTATGGATCTGAGACTTGGACACTTAACAGAAAGCAATAATATAAAGACTAAAAGAGACTGAAAATTAAGCATATGGTTAACATGTATCACTGACATAAATTTAAAGAATTAATGGAGTAGGATTGGATAAATTGCTATATAAGGTGATAGCAGATAGAGATTGGTGTCTGAAATTTGGTCTCAAGATATTTTAAAAGATATAGAAAGAGACCATATGTGATATGAATAGATGATATAAGGACGTTTGCTCTAATATATTATGAAGAAGAGAGGCTAGAGATTAGAGAAATTACATTAAATTTGGAGAGATCGTCAGCTTGCTGTGGATTGATAATTATTGAAAAATGACAATGACTATGAAAAAAAAATTGTCAATTCGAAATAAAACGATGTTTGACCAATAATGTATGTTTTGTGGAAATATGTTATGAGCTGCTTCTTTTTTATCGTATCAGAATTAATATCTAATTACGTGTATTTTCTAATGTTTCAACCTGATGTTTACCGAGAAATAAATATCATTAGAGATCTCTTTTTAGTTTCAAAGCTAACGTGCATATTGTTTTAAAGATTTTTTTTTTTTTTTTTAAAGTTAAAGCATTGACCGGGAAACCAACCCGGACCAGCTGCTTGGAAGGCAGCTATGCTAACCGGGATTTGGGAAATATTCTATATATGTATGTTCTTTCTGATTACTGAATTTAATAAAAATTGATAATTTAAAAACCGTATTTATTAATAAATATGCATATGACAATAAAAACTTAATACTGGTTACTGTTTTGAAGTTTTTAAACATCTGAAGTTTATCATAAGAAGATTCTATGTTAAGCCTTATTACAGACGTTTGATTGAATGTTTAAATAATAAAAATTGTATTTTCAGCCCACAAGAAAGATACAAAAAATTTATCCCAGCTATTAAAATTAATAAGTTTTTGAAAAACACATTGTGAAACAATAAGGACAACTGATCGCTCCTTACAAATGTTAAATTTTAAACAATGTCATTTGGAAAATAAATAATGATATATACTGTATTTATATGAGTGTGCTCGAATGTGAACAGAATATTACTACTATTCTGGTTGTAATATACTATGGTTTTCTAATAATAATAAAAATAATACATTCTTGTAGATTGTCTATTAATAGCATTATTGGAGAGGGGGATATAATTTTCTGTATAACTTGCAACAGGAAAATGTATTGAAAAATCTGTCATATATAAAATTAATTCATAAATGACAAAAATCTTCACATGATGATATTTAGATGAATAGGTCTGGACATTTTAAACATTTGCGTGTTTATTTGTAATGCGATAAAACTTATATTTATTTGCAATTTCCTACGTTTAAAAACAAACAAACATAGTCATCTTTAAATGGTGATGTGATGTATGTAATATGGCAACTCCTTTATTGTAGTCAGGAATCTCAGCCACTATGCCCGGAGAAACCTGTTGGCCACATTCCCTTTCCATTCCCCACCCTATGTTTTTCCCATATTCTTCTGTATCATTCTCCATCCCATTTCCACAACACCATCTTTGTCTACTCTATTTATGTCTAAATCCCCCTTATCTTTTTCCAAACCCAGCATAAAAACAAAGAATCCACTTTCTATATAATCACTTTGTTTATATTTATTCTCCCACAATTTCAGTATTTGTACTCTTTCCGCTTGTAAGCATTTACATTCAATTAGCATATGCCTAATATTTTCCATGCCTTCCTTATATAACTTGCATGTGTATATTTCCTTGCTGTTAACGATCCTGTTTGAGTCTTAAACAGTAAACTACTTTCCTTGTTATTACTGAAAATTAAATCACACCCAATATTCTGTTTACTTTTATATATATTTAAACTCTTTTATGCTCCACACTAGTTCTCCATCTCTCCAGCTCCCTATTTTTTATTAATACATGTATTCTTCTATCCCGTTCTTTGCCACTATAACACTCAACAATCATCTTAACACAATCATTCCACCTTTTGTACAAGCATACTTACATAAAATCTTTATCCAAATCTTCTGCATACCATACTAAACTTACCCACAATCTGTTTCTATTTACTCTATAATATGCCTTCACTATGTCTATAAAGACTATATATGGTATGTCCACACACACACATATAGCACCATTATGTGGGAAGATGCATCTTTGTACAAGATAAATTTTAGCACCACTTCCTCCTAAAATCTATAAATTAAAAGAAATGTTTTCTCAGTGCTTTCACAAGAAAAACTTGAAAATATGACTTTAGACATTTAACATGTCTGGTAAATATCTTAAGATATTTTATTCACATGTTTCTATAAAATAAATCCAACGATTCAAACACATGCTAAAATAAAAAATTAACATTTACAGAAATAATTTTTGAAACAATAATTAAATAATACCTTATAACAAAAAAATTATATAGGAAATTTGAAATTTAAATTTTTTTCTTTCTAAAGTTTTCATATTATTTTTTAAACTAAAGATCAGCTTTTCAAGCTAATTCACATGCGCTTTATGAATCTTAATAATAAATGAATACTTTCACTTCCAACACAAGATAAAGTCTTTACAAAAGAATACAATGAATCCACCTATTCTTTCAACTCAAATGCTTAAGTATGGGCAAATCTTAAGCACTGGAAATGAAAGTGTGAAGATAAACCAATCACTTTAAATTACTTTTTACTATGTCTGAATGAATGATGCCAGCGAAATTTTCTAGAATTTACAATACGTCATTCTTAAATGAAACTAAACATATTATTTTTTGAAAAATCCTGAAAAATTGTTAGTAGAGATAGAAAATATCTATAAATAAAATAATTATTTAAATATCTTAAGTGATCATATTTAAAAGAACTCACACCACCACACATACTCATGAAAACATTGCATCACCCCTTTCACCTCAAATTGGCCTGATATTATATAAGAATTAATTGTATCAGTGATATGAGATAGAGTGGTGAGTGGTGGGTCATGTGAAAGTCTGTGCTTATATACCTATATATTACATATTTTGATACAGGTATATAATAAGCCTGTATTTCAGTAATTAACCTGCTTAATAAAAATGTTATCTGCAGCCGGAATATAATTCTCTTATTTTCATTGCTCTTTCTAAAGTACAATAGATGTAAAAATTGATGCAAAAGATCAATTTTATTAATAATAATATTAATAATATTATTATTAATATTAATAATAGTTCTTGTTTGTTTGAAAACTCATCAAAATCCCTCATCCAACTTATTCTTGTTTTCTATTAATAAAGTTATATGCCCTCAATAATAAAATGTTTATACTATTACTTAATTTTTTATGTGCATATTATTCTATAATTAGTAACTATAATTTATTTATATATATATATAATCCAATATTTTAAATTTTCATTGTTTATTGATGCAATTTTTATATTTCATTAAAACCACCAAATTAGGTCAACTTTGAATAACATGGCATATTAAAAATATTTGTTTTAAAAATCCATTATAGACTTTTAATTCAGAACCTCTCACAAATAACATGTTTACATTTTCAATAGCCTCACTTGTTTTTTTTTTCAATAATAAAATATTTACACTACTTTATTATTTATTTAAGCTTATTAAAACCTAAGTTGTATTATGTATGTTATACTTTATTATATAGTTGACAATTAGAGTTTAACCAGACTTTATTTAATGCAATGGTTGCTAGTCATGGTTAAAAACATGACAATTTGGCATCGACTTCTGACTGTTCAAATCCCGTCACTTTTAATGGTACGGTTAAAGTTTGACCGTCGTTTGAAAATTTAGAAAAAGTTCCGTAAGATACTGCCCTCTCTTGAATTATTTTACAAGTAAAAAATCAATAAAACATCATCAAAACTTTTAACAAAAGAAATGGGTGGTCTCTTTTTGAATTTTATTGGCTGTTACATTTCGACACAAAGAAAATAAAATGTCAGTAACTCAAAAGTTACGATTTGTTTTGTTTCATTACGAAAATGATAAACGAATGTTTTAGACTATTTTAAACATATTTTTTGACAAATTACAAATTATTTTGATAAAATATGCTAAAAATAAAATTATTTTAGAAAAATAGTTAAGATTTTAACAAAAATTACAAAAATTATTTGCTTTTTCTGCAATGTAAACAAATCATGTTGTCATCCCAAACGTTTTTGTTGGTCAAAAATATTGTTTTACATTTCCCCGCTCACAAATAATTTGACAATTATAAAGAGAAATTCATTTTTGAAAAAACTTTCGTTCACTTTCATAATCTGACAAATTATTAATATACTTTTTTGAAACTAAAGTGAATATAATATTAAAAGATGAATATATTTTGATGATTGAATTTGTATTTTGACACTTCACTTTGTGAATTGACCAATTAAAATGTTAGGCTTTTACCTCACTCAGCCAATAAAATAATCAGCAATAAAGAGGTTAAGAGAAGAAATTTTTAATTTTCATACTAAGATTATTTATTCAATAAATTTTTGTGAAACCATTAAAACTCCTTGCATTTTATTTTGTTTATTTATAGATTATGTTGGATAAATATAAAAAAATAATCAAACACTTGATTTGTGGTACTTTTTTTTAGATTTTGTTAGTAATGCATTCATTCATGCAGGCATTTTATTATAATCAAAAGAATTGCATTAAATAATATCATTATCATGAAATTTGTTAAGAATTAAATATTTTGATGTGCAATAATATCTTTTTAAAAATTATGTTTTTTATTCATTCTGTTTTCCTTAGATTTGGACCATAATGTGAGTTATGGATCAATTATGAGTTTTTAGCTAGAAACAAACACGTGTCCATATTCCATGAAAAGTTGTTTAGTAAAACATGTAAAAAGATAATATGGCACTAAAAAAAAAAAATATGTTTATTAAAAATAGGAAAAGCTATTTAATAAAATGTATATTATTACTATTAAAAATATTTCACACAAGACAGGAATGGAATCAGTCCTAGGATCCCACATTCCAAATCTGGACACTTTATCACTATTCTAAACTGAATAACACATGAGCTGTGTAAAATATTATTGATAAAGGTAATTTCATCACATGCAAAATTACTGTAATTATGAGGTAATATTTTAAATATAGATTTTATTTTTCAATAAATTATTAATAATAATGTGATAATTTTTATATAAATTGGGATATTTAAATAAAAGTGATTGAGAAATGTAAATATTTTCATTTACATATAAATTTTATTCATTATAGCTACAAAAACATATCAACCTGTTCAGTTTTGTGCAATGATAGAATATATATGTAATATATTTTGAGGCTCAAAAAACTGTCACAACAAGTCTAAGTAAAGAAATATTCCTCTTATATTTAAATAAAAAATATTTACAATCAGAAAATGTTTCTAACAATAAAATGATTCAGAAATCTGAACATTTTCATATAAGTTTTATTAATTATCATGACAAAATGGTGTTCTGATCAATTTAATGCTATAATAAGAGTATATATGCGGTATATTTTAGTTCAAAGCTTGAATAGTTGTCACAATAAGTTTAATTAAGTAAAGACTCATATTTTAAGAAAAAATATTTACATTCAGAATGTATTTTTAACAAAGAAGTGATTTCAAAATGTAAACATTTTCATTTACATATGTTTTATTAATTATTTTGGTGTCTTGACACCCCTGTGAAGTGTCTTTGTACCCCAGACTTCCTGCACACTTGCACGTAGTGGCCCTGCATGCACACACACACAAAGTAATTCAAAAGAGTAAATATTTTTCATATATAAACTTGTTGCATCATTTACATTTTTATCAATTTTTCTGTATTTTTCATGTGATTTTTTTCACCCTTGAAACCACTGACAATGAAATAATTATTATTCCCTCCACTCCTCCTTCTATTCTATTATTCATTGCATTGTAATTTATTGCATTTGTTGTTGACAAATCACTAATATTTTTTGGCAAGGATAGTTTTTTTTTTTTTATATGTCAAAGCATTGACCAGGAAGCAAACCCGGGCCAGCTGCTTGGAAGAAACTATGCTAACTGCTAGGCCACCAATGCTTGACAAGGATACTTTTTTAAGTTGAAATTATATACATAACTTTTTGTGCTCCATCTCTTTTAGTGAAGAATTAAAAACTGTTGTCAAGAGCAATATTTTATCAAGATAGTAGTAGGAGCTCAATTTAAAATTTTAGTTCATTGCAAGCACTTCAGTATGTACTCACATCATATTGATTCGCTATATTTTTATTTCTGTTGTTGACTTAAAAAAAGTAATTAATACAAAAACCATCACTCTTTACCCTTTTTTTTTTTGAACTAAGTGGAGTCTTGGAAACACTTTTAATCAAGAATACCCTTTCAATAATGAGTTGAGTACTTATTAATTTATTTTAAGCTTTATACCTCAACTTAAAGCATTACTTTCATGTTACCCCAGTTTTTTTATATTTTATTCCTGTTATTGTGTTGTTTCTGTTAAATTATATTATTAAATACTTTTACACCTTTACCCCACTTAGTGATTGGATACTTAGTGATATTTCACAATAGCAATCATCATCAATTTGTACCCACTACTACAATTTACAATCGATTATTCACTATAATGATCGGGAAAAAATTTTTTTTAATTTTTTTTGGCAACCATCTTGAATTTTGTGTCACTGATGACATCAGAGAATAGGTATTTTAAATTCATTTTACCCAAAAGCAAAAGTACATTACTGCAATACATATACAGGTAATGACTTTGCTGTAATTGTATAGCACATACAATGTTTTATTCATAAACCACAATGTTAGTGCTGCATTCAGTATTTTGATTATAAAACATATAAACTTAAAATATCTATAATTACTGAATCTATAATACTGTATACATATAAGTGTTGAGTGTCTTTAGAAAAATTAAACTTTGTTCAAATATAATGGACAGTACTTCGATTATTTAAATAAAGTTTGATTTTTCTAGACATTCAACACTTATATTAGATAATGAAAACAATACAACTAAAATACCATCATCACAAACTTTCAGGAAAACACTAAATGCTAATATTAAATTGTGTGTGTGTGTTCATTCATTACATACACCCAAGTGGTTTCAAATCAAAAGAAAAACATTTTAAAATGAGAATGTTGAATTAGAAAAAAATTTAAAAAGAAAAACAGATTGCATTTAAAATAAGTGTTAATGAATAATCTTTCTATATGAACGGGGAGTGGGGAGGCACTATTACATTAGTAAAAATATACAGTAAGAAAAATAAACTTAGCGTATGTTTTAGAAAATTAGAACAGTTAGATTTTTTTCTTTTAAAATAAGTTGAATTTTTTTTTTTTAAAGTTGACTGATTTACGATATGCATTAAGCCTTTTGTTACTCTGGAGTACAGTAATTAGTCTTTATGATCAATTAAATAATTTATAATTAAACATTGTTTTTTAATTTGAATAATTTCATATAAGTAATGAACATAAATGTACAGTACTGTAATAAAAATTTTTTAAAAATGCACTTCAGTATGGATTTTTTTTTCATTACTATGAAAAACTTCTGCGGAAGAATATGAAACTCTTAAATTCAAATTTAGTTTTACTTTTTTTTTTGCTATACTATATTTTTTAAACAGTGAAAATATACATTTTTTTCCTAGTGATATAAAACTTTTCTTTTAGATACCGTAGTTAGTCATCATTGCCATGAAAAAATCAAGAAAATCTTTGAGCTTGGAAACCAATGTGGATATTTTATGTCGACTGGAACTGACCAATTTTTTTCCCATAGACCCTCATTATAAATACGTATTCTGTATACAATATTCTTGCTTAACAATGAGTTTTGGAGGACCAATTACCATTGCTAAGTGGGGTAAAGGTGTATATTAACTTGTCTGTATGTCTGTATTTTTATATTTTTTAAAGTTTTAACAATGAAAAAAAATTGTTCCCATTTAGAACTTAAACTCATATTCGTACACTTCCCAAGAACACTTCTTAACAATTGAGCCAATGAAAATATTACATTTGTAGATTAAAATTTTGTTAATATTGATTTAACTTATAATTAATTAAAAAGCCAATACATATTTTTATATAGTAGATGATTATATATTTAAATTTACAATTCATTTGTTAGAGAGTCTATTTTTTATTTTCACACATCTTAGTGTTAAATTATACTTTTTTTCAGATTTTTTTGTAATTTTAATCATTTTTAAAAATAATATGTAAATATAACTAAAAAGTAGAAAATAATACATTAAAATGTTTTTTTTTTAAATAATGCTTTTTTGTAAATAACCAACTAAAAGATAGAAAAATAACAAAATAATCCTCTCTTGGTTCATTTGTCATTCTTGGGAAATATCAGAGATCTTAAGAATCTAGGCTTGTTATAAAATAATTGGAAATTGTAAACATATTGTCATTTTATAGAAGCATTTAAAAATCAAAAATGCCTCAAATGCTCTTATGAAATAATAATATTCCTGCAATTTTCAATTGTTTTATAACAAGTTTAGATTCTTAAGACCTCTGATATTTTTCAAGAATGGAAAATTAACTGAGAGGTGGATTACTTTGTTATTTTTCTACTTTTTAGTCAGTTATTTACATAAAAGCATTATTTTTTATTTTATTAAACAAAAGTAGGGGGGAAAAATGGTGAATTTGAAATTTTGCTGAACTCGGTCAAGTCTCATAAATATTGACAAGGATAAAAGTTTTCAAGGAATAGAGCTATATATGCTTTTATATTCTCCTAAATAGTAGAAGTGCTTTAATTTTTTTGAAAAAAATCTAATTTGAGGCATAAAGTTTACACAAAATAAATATCAATTAAATTTTTTTTTCATTATAGAATGAGTTTACATTTTTTTAAGATTTATAATATTTTAAACTATGATCTTAAATACCTTATTTCTTTTTTGTCATTTGTAAAATTAAAGTCGAAATTGTTACAGAACATAAATATAAAAAAAAATTGCAAATACCATAGTGTAATATTTTATTTAATTTGTTTAAAAATTATATATATTTACATTAAGCACTGTGATTTTAAAATTATTTATACACAGATACCACATTTGCAAATAAGTGTGAAATGTTTTGAATTATAAAATCTGAGTTATACTTTATAAGAATTTCAGCAAGTAATTATTAAATCATTATCTATTATTTTTAGTGAGTTTCCTGTATTATTATGCAGGCTTTTCAAAAACAATGGATTGAGGTTTCACTGTATTAAAAAGTAATCCATGATACTGCAAATTGAGTACAATAATTCTTGGAGTGAAATATGTTAAAGATATAAACATATAATGGTATATACCATGTGTTGTTTTGCTCATATCATATTAATGGTTAGATTCCATTCTATTTTTTTTCAATAAATGTTACTGCAGCTCATGAATGTTTTGGTGAACATAATTGGAAAGTTTATTGCAGTTAATTCTGATTCTCTACGACTGCTTGGTGAAAGCAGTACTTTTGTGTTTACTAACCTGTTTTCTTTAATCAGAGAAAGTTCCACATTCTGTAGAACTGTATTGACTAATGTATTGTTCTTACAGGTGCTGTATAAACATTATTGAGTTATTGTTCTCCAAAAATGGATAAAATTGAAATACCATATATCGAATATCAAAAAATATTTATTGCTGAAAGTTGAAATAGATTTTTTATTACTTCGGAGAAAAAAAAAATAGCAGTAAAGATTATTAACATTTTTTCCTGCTTCTTCTTACTAAATCTTCACAACAGTCAACTGTATACCATATAGTTAATCAAACCTAAACACTTAATAAGATCAGTGTTAATAAGAAACTCAGAAACATTATATAAAAATTAAATGAAGTTTTTTTGTAAGCCTTTAGACATCATCTTTTTTTTCACCCTGTTTATGCTCAATGGTTTTTAATTTGCATTTTTTTCTAAATGCAATCTAGTGTACTGATACACATTTATATTATAACTCAAATACTCAATCACTAGATAAGGATTTTATATGCAAACCTTCTGGCATCTCTTGATTACTATGGCTTGCACTGGGTGGCACTACTGTATGCCGAATTTGCTACTGTTTTTTAGTGTTCTTAATTTGGCTTTCATTTACTGTAAAATCATTGGCATATTGTGATAAAACTCCAAGTGTTTTCCTATTTTTCAACTTATCTACCGCAAATTGGATTTCTCAATATTGTACTCCTAAAACACTTCATATTTGAATCTTAGACTTTACAAATAAGTCCTAATTGTACCTTTTAATTAAAATTTTCACTACCCTCAACTTTTCTGATTGAATGAGAGTCCAATTGTTGGGAGGGGCCCCAGAGGCCTAAATCCTGGTTCTTTTGAGGGGGAAGGCTTGGATGAGAGTGCTGTGGGGATCATTACCAATGTTGATTTTCTCATTCACAAGAAAGAAAAAAAAGCTAGTCATAGCAGTTTTTTAACGCCTATTGCAATTCAACTCGACATATCAGAGGCGTTCGACTGTCAACATTTTCAAACTTCTTGCTCTATTAAGTGAAATCAATATTTCCTCTCAAATTATCCAGATCATAGAAAATCTGCTTAACAATAGACAAATTCACATCACCCTGAATGGATGCTATACTAATGGTTTCCAACCTGATATTTCCATTCCACAAGGTTCCCCACTCAGCGCCCTGCTGTTCATCTGTTATTTAAACCCGCTTCTAAAAAACATTGAAAATTCTTTCCCAGGAATATTCATACCCAGAATTAAGAGATCGCTCAAGGTATTCGCATATATGGATGATATCTTAGTTGTCCTTCCATCCCAAAAATTCCTACCAAAGCTTTACCAAATAATTGACAATTTCTCGTTGTCATCTCATCTTAAATTCAACCCCAGGAAATCCTCTGCGTGGAAAATTCTTTCAGGAAAAACAATAACCTCAAGATTTCTCGCCAAGCCACAAGATTTTTTAGGGTTTCCTATTTACCTTTCTCAATCGTCAATGTCAAGACAGATACAAAATACTCTAATAGAGTCTACATCTAAAATAATTCAAACTCTCTCAAAAGTTTATTTGTCATTACAAGGAAAGGTGGCACTTCTCAACATGAAGGTCATGTCGAGAATTGCATACTATCTGCCGATCATTACCATTTCAAAAGCTTTTTCCAAAAAGATTAATAGCTTATGCTCCAAGCTTTTCTGGAAAAACAGCACCACATCAATTAATATGTCCAAAATGCAAGTACATCATAAATTCAATGGGATGTCCTTCCACTCCATTGATGCAATTTTTTTTCAAAAATCTTTTACATTAATTATTAACCTGATGAAAAAACATGAATCAATAACTTTCAGTGAACCAATTCAGCCTACAGACCGTCCTCCGCCTAGTAAAATGTGCTGGCTTGATCAACTGCTCTTGACACTTAACCAGCATTTAACTATAGATCAAAAATTACCATCTGGGAGGCGTACAATATAATTAATCCGAATTATCCCACAATTACTCCAAATCTTGGCATCACCAACTACAAATTAACAACAATTTTTAAATTTCTCACTCTTGAGCCTAAGTACCTTAATCTCATTATTAAAATAAACTTAGAAGCCATGCCCACAAATAAATTCCTTCATTTCAAAAGATTTTACAATAAGATAGACCCTATTTGTCAAATATGTAAAAGGCAAGAAGAGTCATTCAACCATATAATCTACTCATGCCCTGGACTCAGTAAAATAAATTTAGCCATATACCAAATCTTAAAGGTGAATCATGTCTATAAGGGAAGCCTTACAAACTAAACAGTTTCCTATTATTAGACTTTCCATCTTTATTGTACATGCTATATGGAATGTTAGATGTAGGCTATTGTTCACAGTGCCTGTCCCGGATCCAGTCAGTCTTTTTATGAACACTATTAGGAAAGTAAAAAACAGAGATTTTTATCATTGCATCAAAATTCTTGTATAATGAAACATGGAAGTTAATTGATGTACCGGATCCATCGAATCAGTAGTAGCTAAGCAAAAGATGAATAATAGATTCAATTTGCATTAATGATGATAGGTGAATGGTAAAACTACATTAGTTTACTATTATTTATCAGAAGATAATCAATATACAAATGGTCCCAGACTGTTGAAGATATGTAAAACATAATTTTTTTCTATTTTTTATAAGCATGTAAACATTATTTTTCATAAATAAAAGATTTTGAGATTATTGCAAAGTAAGCTGCAGTTTGACTAATGAATTTAATTGCAAGTGATTCACCTTATTTAAATTTATTATTTCTAATGTTCTTACCTCCAAGTGTTTTCCTATTCTCAACTTATCCATCACAAATTGGATTTCTCAATATCGTACTCCTAAAATGCTACTCATATTTAAACTCTAGACTTTACAAATAATTCCTAATTGTAACATTCATTTGTCTTTAATGACTAAGCTTCTAGTGGATTGATGCTTTGAGTTTCCACGGGTTGATCAATTTCTGGATATGCTATGGACAAAAAAATTCAGTGTCTCATTTCAAATCTCCATATTACACTATGTAAATCAATATTTACCTTGTAAAACATTTTATACTCAATAAAGTCTCTTTTATAAAAAACAAAAACATAATCATATACTCATATATTTTTATCATTATTTTTCAAGCATGAATCACCAATGTTTTTCAATAAAACAAAAATCTGGTATCAGTTTCAATCATAATGTGCAACACTTTTTTGCAATAGCTAACATACTGCATGAAAAAATTGGCAAATCACATTAGAGGTTCAGAAATAATTTAATTTGCCTTGAATAATTGACAACTGTCCATGCTATTATTTATACTACTACTATAATGGAGTCAATTTATTTTGATAGTCATAGTACAATTGCGTGGTGCATGATGATTGGAGCTGGCAGCTATTAAGATTTATTTCCATCTAATTCAGGCTGCTTTAATCTATTTATTAAATAGTTTCAATAATGTTGATGAACTTCGTATTTGTTGTAAGAAATAATTATAAATGTATTCATTATTGAAAATTATTGATATATCTTTTGATTACTGATAGTCTATTTTTGTCTGTATATATTTGTACATATGTAATTGCGTATTTGTCTTTTTATTTTTTTTAAATTCAATATCACATAATTATAACTATACTTTACTCAGAACTGAGCTGTAAAGGTATTATAGTGAATGATGTAAACATGAATACAGCTACTCTCATTTTTTAAATGACATATAAACCCACTATTTCTGTTGAATTGCATTTTATATATATATGTAAGGCAAGATAAAATGGTCTACTGCTCCAACACCCTATTATAAAGGAATAGTAAAGACAGCATAAGTTATCAGGCTTGCCAATTTCTGGAATAATAAGCTTTCCATTCTTTTTTTATCTTTAGCTAAGAATAACTAGATACCCATTTACCAATCAGTATTGGATGTTTATTTAGGTTGTCAGTGGGCCAGTTACGTGAAAGAAAAATCACAAAACTTATGAGAATCTGAAAAAAAATTCAAATTTTATTAGGCTTTTATATATACACGTACAGACAAATTCAGATATGACACAAATATAAAATCATAAATATAATTATCTTGAAGTATACGTTCGAGTCAATACTAACTTTCTAATTTTTTTCAGAATTTTGTTTTTTAATTTTTACTGCTTTGTTTATTAGTTTATAAGAACTATATTTAAAATATTTTACATACCAATATAGTATATATAATTAAGCTAGATGTAATTAGAGGATATTTCAACCCAGACTTTTCAAGCACTCTTCATTCACTCTTATATAACTGATACACGTGACCACATACATATGGAAAAGATAAATGATCTTCAATATCCGTATTTCGTGCTGAAACAGCACTCCTCACTTGGTCCAGATCATCATCTCCCACATATATATATAATCAGTGCTAAATTTGCTAAACCAGCACTCATCAGTTGGTCCAGACCATTATTTTCTACATATATATATATAATCAGTGCTATGTTTATATTAAGATAACAAATTTTCAAATTCCAATGGACAAGCTTCTTAATATAAACTGATCACTGGTTACATATATATGTGTGGGAGATGATAATTTGGACCAGGTGATGTGTACTTGTTCAGTGTGAAATACGTATATTGGAGATCATTTATCTTTTCCTTATGTAGGTAGTTGTGTGTATTAGTTGTATAACATAGAGTGACTAAAGGATGCTTAAATCTGGGTTCAAATCCACTTTAATTATATTTAAAATATTAAAAAAAGACAGATTTCTCAAGCAGTAGTAAATTTTTATCAAGTCTTTTGTAAAATATCAGAGATTTAAAGAATGTAATAATTTCCAAATTGAAACTAAAAGCTTGTTTTTGAAATTGGAAAAGCAGAAAATTAGCACTGCAGATCTTTTCATAATGCTATATGTTGAATTCTTAATCCGAAGTCAGGTTAAGATTTCTTTGTAATGGATAAAGATGAGAATTATAGTGATCATTGTGAAAATTTTCTGTTATTTGTTATATTTTTAGTACAATTTATTCTAGCATTTTCTAATTATAATTATCTAATTATAATTAAACTACGTTCTATGAAAAAAACATTTTATGTCACTAAGAAATTTATATATTCATCTTTCAATATTTTCGATCAGCGTCTTGTAATAAATTTTGAATACTTTATAATGTAAATATTAAAATATACTGTATATGAATATAAAATTATTTCTATAAGTTTTTTATATGATATATATAAGTAAAATTATATAGTGTTCATAGATTATTTATGAGATGCGTAATTGAGATGAAATATCAAATTACAAAAAAAAAAAAAAAACATAATTAAAAATTATTTTATTTCCACCAAAAAAACAGGGGGATATAAATATACCTAAAGACATAAAAAACAAAACCAGAGTAAAAAAAAGTGTGGGATTGTATGAATAAAACAGTTATGTTAAAGTTACATATTTTATTATTTTTACAAAATAACGAAAAAGGGTATTTTAAAATTTATTCATGTAGTTACAACGTAAAGAACTTTTAATAAAAATTACCCAAAATAAATATCAAAAACACTTACCAGACCCATGTATATTTACAGATAATAAAAGTTTTCAAGTGTTGGCAGAAATGTCAGGAAGGATTAGGATTGATAAGTTTAATTCTATTAAAAAACTAAGGAATTGGAGTTTGAGTGAGATGGTATTAAAACGAAATCACCCTTTAGGAAACACAAAGTAAATAAATTACAATTGTAGCTTATATTATAGAGGAAAACATTCTTTATGTTTCTAGCTAGTACATTTAATGATGGAGGGTAAGAATAGCAAATATGTTCGGGGTTTAATTTGTCATCATTCTATTTTGCATCATTCTATGCCAAATCTATCTTCTGATACTTTTCTATATTCATTTTTCTACTATAAATTATATCAAAAATTGTTTTATAGAACTGAAATATATTTTCAAATGAAAAATCACTAGAAAAAACTTTACTGTTCACAATTTCTATACTTATTCCTAGGATTGAATTAAGAAGAATTTACTCTTAACAAGATCCCAAGACTGTCATTAAGTAATGTAGAGAATGAATTGAAAATATTTAAAGCATAACTGATTTTGAAGAAGACAATGATTGTGATATTATGATCAGCAACTGACTTTAAAATGTATAATGAAGATTAAAATAATTGGTGGTTGATCAATGGGAAAGAATCAAAAATATTTATCATAGATTAACACAGGCCTTAGTTGCTTTAAAAAAAATCTGTAAAAGATTTCTAGATGCCTGAACATATCTTTAAAAATTCAAATCTGGATTGTTTGCTCTATTTGTGTTATACATGAACTCTATATGAATATGAAACAAATAAGAAAATTGTTGGTACTTTTGAGCTGTGGTGCTGGAGTAAAAATTCATAATCTGTAATCAAATTAAAAGAAACGGATATATGATCATATAAGAATTGAACTCCTCTTGAGACACAAATGATTAACTTAAAAATTATTCTATTTTGGTCATTTTATGAAAGGATCTAATTAATTAAAGTTGTATATAATGCTGGAAACATTAGTAGTGAAAAAAGATGTTGAATAGAAATGAGATGGACCAATTATAAGTTCAGTAATAAATATGCCTTTAAGCAGTTTGCAAAATTAAGCAGATAATAAATCATTCTAGCAAAGATATTATTCATATCATCACTTGATATGCCTTTAAGCAGTTTGCAAAATTAAGCAGATAATAAATCATTCTAGCAAAGATATTATTCATATTATCACTTGGAGTCCGTATCAACTTGACCACTTAATAATCTCTGACCCCCCCCCATATGTCATAGCATCAGCCGGGAGGCGAACTCGCAACAACCGTCTACAACCAATTGCTTGCTTGCAAGGCGGCTGCGCTGACCTCTCGGCTAACAACGCTTGACAATCTCTGATTTTATTACTTAGGGTTTAATTTTTGATGAAGATTAAGTTGAAAACAAGAATTATCGGTCATTATAATTAATGAATTCATTATACTTCATTTAGCATCTTTTTAATAATCTCTTTGTGAAACGTTTTTATCAGCATATATTGTCTTCATATTAACATGTATAGGTGGGTGTGCATGCTCCCCTATGTGTGAGTGTTAAATAATAACAGCATTTTTTTTTAATTAAAAGCATTACTATTAAATATGAAAAATATTGTATAATAAAGTTTTTTTTTAAAAACAAATTACAATATGAGATTTCATGTATGGATAAATTTGTTTTGAATTTTTTTAATTGGGTGGAGGAGAAAATTATTAAACATTAAATCTTTTGTTATGCTGTATAAATAAATTCAAGCTTCCTGTTTAACCTTTATCATTGTAGTGGAAGTATCAATGATCGTAGGGTGGAATTTTGATTTAATCCTTTGTGTGTAAATGATTTACATTAAAATGTCAAATAGTTGTTCATATCAATTAATTAATACAAAATAATTTCAAATATAGAAATATTCAATGTCAAAGAGTTTTAATTTTAGAAACGAGCAATAAATTTATCAATAATTTAAACGTTTTATATATATTGGTTACAAATCGGTATACAGTTTCAAACTTTAATACCTTTTCAAATTAATGTAAAAATAATTAAATGCTTAGTTGCATTAGGAGGTGGTGTAATGTTCAAGCAATAAATTTGGCAGGTTGAGTTTGGATCCCCAAAACCTTTAGTTTTCCAGTCTGTCATTTTTTACTCATGTGCTAAATTGCCCAAGATCAAGTTGAAGGATATTGTGAACTCTATTTAAAATAAAACAAACTTTTATGTGACAAGAAGGAAAGTGATTAAGATTTATTTCGGTGACATAATTTATCTTATTTTTAGGTGGTAATCATATTTGTAATGCTAAATGTGTTATGCCCAATTGTATAATAACAGTGTACCATTGTAATCTCTTTGGCCCACTGCTGCAGGCAACAGAATGTGGTCTCTGCACATTTGGGCCCATAAGATTTGATATAGTAACTTAATAAAGGTTACTTTGAAACATAAATTAATTCTGTAAATGATATTTCAAAAAAGATGTTCTTTAACACAACACAGCAATATGTGTATATTTAATAAAAAATTACATATTTAAAATATTTAAACAGTAAAATTGAGTAGTTAATTTCTTGGGGAACCATGTGATATTTAAGTATCTTAAGTAAAATGTTGTGTTTTAACCCTTAAACAATTTGATATTATTTATTGCTCCACCTGATGGGACTTTTTGAAAATGCCCAACCTTTTATTTCTGTATAAAATCTTTATTTTATACTAGAACCCAATAAATTGGATTTGTTTGTAATGTAATTTTATAAATGAACAATGTTCTAAAAAATCACATTTGACCTTTTTTAAATATTTAAAAACTGATTTGTAAATAAGAACAATAGTCATAAACTTCATCAACTAAGTTAGTGTAAGCACTCTTTTAGAACATGAATGAATTATATTTTAATGTGAATGAACAAAGATGGATTTATCATAAATTTATCAATTGCTGCTTTAAAATCTGATATTTACTTTATAATTATTAAAATATGGAAAAAATTCTAATTCTGAGTCAATTTTGTCAGATGATGTGTGATGTGTCATCAAGAAGGAAAGAATGCTTTAAAATACATATTTATTTCGAAAACAATAATCTGAACAATTAAATTTTTCTGAGTGTTATAAGATACTGATCTCTTCAGATTTTTTTTCAATTAAAAAATCAATAAAATCAGTATCGCCAAATTAACGATATTTTTAAAAAATCCTACATTAATATGAGTTATGATAGCTGTAAAATTGTGTTTTAAATCTGCAGAACTATCAAGTTTTTTCTGAGGGAAATACCTAATGATTCTAGATGCATTATGAGAGTGATTAAGTTAATCCAGGAACTTTAGCTTTTAAGATTATCACTTTATGCATGACCGTTCACACTGAAAATTTTTATATATGGCTTTAATTCACCCTAAAAACACTAATTTTTACATTATTATAGCAAATTTATGGTCATTTTAAAGAGAAAAATGTATTGTATGATGCTGCCATCTCTAGAATTATTTTATAAGTAAAAACAATAATATTTAAATTTAAAGCTATAACAGTGAGAGAAGGTGGGCTTTCCAAGAAGCTGATTGGTTGTTTTTCATTTTCAACAAATGGTTGTTTCTCATTTTCAACAAAAGGGAGTGCTTGACAACAATTTTGACAGTTCTAAGTTCTTTGTTTTGATTTTCAAAATGAAAATGTATGTTTTACAGTATTTTTTTTACATATTTACTATGATTTTCATAAAATATATGTGAAAATATAATTATTTTAGAAGAATAATTCAGAATTTAGTAAAAAATATTTGCTTTTAGATTAAAGTAAATTGAAAAAGAAATCAATGACATAGGTTGCATTTTGTAATAGGTTGCAAAGCGTGTGTTTTATTTTTTCTGCTATAGATTATTTTTATCAATTATAAATAGAAATTTATTTTTGAAAAAACTTTCATTTACTTTAATCATGTGACAAATTATTAATTTGCTTTTTACAAACTAAATTATAACAAATATAATATTAAAAGACAAATATATTTTTACTGCTGATTCTGTAATTGACCAATCAAAAGTTTAGAACTTATATTAATTCAATTGGTCAATAAAATATTTTTCAGTTAAGCATGGTCAAATATTAATATGAGTTAGGATAGCTGTAAAATTGTGTTTTAAATTTGCAGAACTATCAAGTTTTTTCTAAGAATTAAATACCTAATGATTCTAAATGCATTATGAGAGTGATTAAGTTAATCCAGGAACTTTAGCTTTTAAGACTATTACTTTACATAATAAACTTTCTTCTGCTGATAATAAATACAAGAAGGATATCTTTTCTTTTCTGTGTTTGCATTGTTAAGTTGTTTTTCAAATTTAACAACAAGACAAATAAATAGAAACTGTTATATAGAGAGTTCGCAAAACAAACTCTTAACAAGCTTTGAGAATACCCTCAACCCCAGACTCTATATATAACTTTGTAAACATGAGCTTTATTAACATTAGGTCATGTGACATCTGACTTGATTTTTTTTTTATCAAATAAAAACTGTATAAATATTACATTTATTTATTGTTTCATTTATAAAATACTTTTGTTAGTCTTCATTAATGCATGCATTTGGTGGGTGTATCTATCACTGGCAATCCACCATTGTTTTTTAAAATATTTATTAATAATTATTTAGTTTTCAATTAGATAGCTGACCTTTCATTCTTATTAACATTCTCAATCTTTATTATTTTCTAAAAATATGTTTGCTATTAGCAATAAAATACATTTTGATATAAAAAAAATTGGAAGAATAATATATTAATGTTTTAAATTACTTTATTTTTACAATCCCAATGCAATAAAAAATGAAATTCTGTTATTTATATATTAAAGAATTTGGTGTTATGATTTCTTATACATCAATAATAATTCAGCAATGTTGTGGAAGTTACAGCATTTAAAAAAAGTAATGCATGCTAAATATTTAATAATTCACAGAAATATTTTTATAATATTAAATACAAGTATATTACATATTCTTTTAAACTACATGTAATTATAGGGGTTTTGAACCCAGACTATCAACCTCCCTTTTGTCAGCCACTCCATCTTATACAACTGATACACATGACCACATTCACATGAAAAAGATAATGATTTCCAGTATATATGTTCATTCTGAATGAGCACTCATCAGTTAGTCCAGATCAACATCTTCCACATATATATATAATCAGTGGTCAGTTTGTATTAAGATAGCAAATCTCAAACTTCAATGGACAAGCTTCAATCTTCTCCATTCTCCAATTTTTCAGCCATCCATATGGGCTTATGGTTCTGCTTATGAATGGTCAGAATGACTTATAGTCAACATGAGTATGACAACAAAATTGGCAAACAAGGGCTTTCAACATGTCATTATCTAATTTTCAATGATATGGATGGCTGAAGAATTGGAGAGTGTAGAATATTGAAGCCTGTCCATTAAAGTTTGAAGATTTTCTATCTTAATATAAACTGAGTACTGATTATATATGTGTGCTGGAGATGTTGATCTGGATCAACTGATGAGTGCTGATTTAGCACAAAATATGCTATTGAAGAGCATTTAATTTTTTCACATGTATGTGGTTTTGTGTATTAGTTGTATAGGATGGAGTGGATGACAAAAGGTAAATATTTTATATAAATATATTCCATTTTTATATGTTTATTTTTGTTTGATCTTAATTTATAACAATATTAGATAATGAATTTAACCATTTGAAAGTTTTATTACATACTCTTACCTTTTTCCCTAGAATTTTGCACATAACGTTAGAATTCATTATAATTAGCACACAACTGTTCACTGTAGTCGTTTTTTTAAAGTAGCATTTATTTAAAAACTAGTAGGCTTAGTTTATTTTACCTGTTTAAATATTACTGTTTTATTATATATTATAAAATAATTTGCACACTATGAAAAATATTAATTTAAAAAAATGTCATCCGTATAGTGTTATATAAATGCATATTCATGATACAATATATATCTATATTTTATTGTGTATTCATACTTCCAATTCTGAGACCATTTTAAACCTGTTTCTATCATTTTTGTTAATTGTTAAATATATATCTAAAAAAAAATACAAAGTTTATTCTCTACTTACTTACAAATAAATGTTTGATTACTTCTCAATAAATATATTAAGACTGTTTTAATAATGCTTAATGGTAACCGATTTGTTTACTATAAAGTATTTATGATATATTTCATATAATTTTCAGTCTTAGGTATTCTATGAAAACCTTTTGTTAAGTAATATTTATGAAGGTTATTCCTATCTTGGATTGGCTGACCTCATGTTCTATCTGTAAAGTGTATGGCCTTCAATATATGGTTCAAAATGACTAATCTCTCACTCGAAATTTTAATGTTAAATTAATACAGACAGGAACGTTGGAAGTGCTCTTCAATTGTAATGTAAGATAGAGCTCTACAGATTAAATGTCTAAATATGTGTTTAATCATTATCTACATATTCGTAAATTAAGCAAACTTATTTTATGTGTTTAAATTGACTAATATCATATATGTGATATATATGATCAGACTAATGTAAATGGGCCATAACTATGATTTGCTGGATTGGGAAATTATATGTTATCAATTTCTGGTGATACTTAATATCTTAATGTAATTATTATGAAACTAATTGGTTATTCTATGTCTACAAGTGTATCTTGATTTTGTTAACTGGTCTCCATTGAGATTGAAATGTAAAGATCCTTTTTTTTTTTGTAAATGATTTGTATGGATTGTGAATAAATCTTCCTTTTGAAAGATAAATGTTTGATTACTTAATAAAGTGCATCAAAAAATAAATTAGAAAAATGACATTATGTTGTTTTTTTATTATTATTCAATAAGTTCATGATTACGATGGAATATCAACGTCATTTCAATCAGTATCAAATACCATATTTGATCAAATGGTTACAATTTTCAATTAAAAAAGAACACGATTTTTATACACCTTATTTACATACAAGTTCTTGTTTTTATTTAATAATATGTCTACTTAAATTATTCATTCATCAATTATCATTGGTTTTTAATATTCGCCCTTTTTCTAAAAAAATAAATAAATAGGATATTCAAAATTTATGGTATATTTTGAATTTATTGTATATTTTTTGCTATTATAATTGCTTAATTTTTTTGGTAAGGCTTTGATTTAAAATCAGTTTTTGAGAAATTTTTATTTAGGTTTTAACATTAAAAAAAAAAAAGTTTGAGTTATGAAATTGTCATAGAGTATATTTTTATAATTAATGTAAGAAGTAGTGGAGATGAGATAATTGATTTTGATTTATTTTAATTGTGCATTTATTAATATTCATTAAATATGTATTAATCTTAATTATGACTATTTAATATTCATTTATCATTAACGATTGTTTTTGATAAAGTCAGTTATAAAGATTATTTTGACTATATAGTGTGGGTTTTGTTATATAAATTGCAAGATAATGGGTTCAAAGTATTTTATATAAGAATAGTTGTTTAGAAAAAAAGAAATAGGCTATTTTATTTATCCAGTACTGTATATGTTTTAAACATTCATTTGAAGCAATTCAACAAAATGTTCTAACAAAGCTTTATTCTCCGAATGTTCTCTAGTGCGTGAAACTTATTTACTAGTAGTGATTTATTTTAAACTGACTCTATTGTCACCGAAGCTCAAAGGAAACGAAAAATAATTATTTATACAATATCAATGCCGCAAAATATAAAATACTCAGAAAATACTGAACTAATAATCAAATTTGTTTAACTTTTTAAAAATGCACTTTTAAAAACTCTAATTTAAATGATTTTGAAATTGGATGGGGGGAGAAGATTGAAGTCTGACCATTAAAGTATGAAGATTTGCTATCTTAATATAAACTGACCGCTGATTATATATATATGTGGGAGATGATGATCTGGACCAACTAATAAATGCTGGTTCAGCATAAAATACGAGTATTGGATATTATTTACCTTTTTTCACATGTATGTGGTCATGTGTATCGGTTGTATAAAATAGAGTGGATAGCTGTAGGGAGCTTGAAAATCTCAGTTCAAATCTCTTCTAAATTAAATTATATACCAAATAAAACACCATGTGCTTTTCATTGATTATTTTAAACGTTTACTGCTTTAATAGCTGCAATTCTTATTATTTATATATTTCAGAGACATCTATTGTAAGCTTGAATAATTAGTAGACATTGGGAGTGTGGATATAACACTATTACCTATCCTCCATTGATTACACAAACTATATATGGCTCTGGAATAAATTACTGATTTATAAATGGTAATTTTAAAAAAATTGAATAGTTTGTGATTCAAGGTTATATGAAGTTTAAGCATCTGAAGGAAGAGAGACAAATAGTGATCTGTAAACTTTTAGGTTTTCAATATGTCTCTCCACCAATGTACTAATTAGTAATATTTGAAGGGTTGTTGGTTTTTCCCTTGCCTTTTTTTTTTTTTTAAAAACTCTTCATTTTTTAAAGTGTGGTTTTAAGAAAAATCGGGTTTTTACACATGACAGAGTTTTTTATAAAGAAGGGGATCCTCCTTTTTTCTTTTTTTTTTTGTCTGGCCCTCCTTTTTTTTGCTTCCTTTTTATGTGTGTGTGGGTTTTATTTTATTATGCCCCTCTTCCTTTTTTTTTTTTTTTTTAATTTTTTTTTTTTTTTTTTTTTTTTTTTTTTTTTTTGGGGGGTGGGTTTTTTTTTTTGGGTGGGCAATGTACTAAAATATACAGAGCATATATAGATAATAAGAAAAGTTTAAATGGTTTTCAAATACTCACTGCCAGAAGAAAGGATAATTCAGTATATTTGCCAACTGCTGACTGATATTTTTACTTATTATTCTTATTTATTCTCCAGTTAAAAATAATTAAATACCCATTGACTGACCTTTAATTGGATGGCTAGCTGGATTGGCTGTGACATAATTATGTGGTATAAAAATATGCATTTCAAAGAAAGTCTGACAATATAATTTAAATTCAATTTTATTTTTTGTATAAAAAATTTTACCCCTTCTATCATCAACAATATGTTGGTGTGACTATGCTCAGAATATTTTATTTTTGGCTATTTGTGATGCTCATTTTACAGTTTTGTATTCATTTCATGGAAAAAAGGGAACTAAAATATACTTTGATTGATATTAGTTTTAACTAAAATACCTAGAAATAAAACATTTTGACTTTATGAGAAAATATTTAATACATATATGTGACTTTTTTTAGAAATATACATAATTTTTCACTTATTTATTTTTGTAAAATTAAATTAAATATTTGTTTTATATAAGAATGTTATTAAACATTTCATTTTTATTAGAAAATATTTCTTTTTAACAGAAAATTAAGCAGGTGAAAATTTATTAATAACAAACAAAAAGGTAACTATTGTTAAATAATAAATACTTACTATTATAATAGTAATAGATGATACTTCCAATAATCTAGATTATTATTGTTTGTTGATTTTGTAATTATAAATGGAATTTTAAATTTATTTAACGCACATTGATTACATAAGTAATATTTACTAAGACAATAAACCTAAAGCATGTGTGGTTGAAAATGCAAAGATAGCAACCTCTACAGGTCTTAACCAAAAGCTTACATATTGGAAGAAAAGAGGGGAATTTTAATAATTTATAATAAAAAAATTGTTGTTCAAACATATAGTCTTTTATCTGAATATTTATTTCACTTTGTTTTTTTGTTTTTTCTATTCACAAAGTTGATATATTATTTTTAAGATTACCTTTCATTTTTGAATTGATGATTTTAATAATTTTTTTCCAAAATATGAATATAAAGAATAAGCTTTTATTTGTTAAAAAATTAAGCAAGATAAATAGTCGCAAGCTGCAAATGTATAGCTAATGAAAAAGTTAACCCTTTTCCCGCCTCTTACGAGGCTCCTCGTTGACATCTGATGTCACTCTAACTCTGCCAGTTCTTATGCTAAAATATTCGTTTGACAGGTATTGAATAGGCTTTTAAAAGTTCTGTAAGATGGTGCCCTCTTCCAAATTATTTTACAAGTAAAAAATAAAAAAAAACGCATTTAAACCTAAACAAAGAAAGAACATTAGTTGTGATTGTTTGTTAGCATGCTCAGAAAAAGAATTCTGATTGGCTGGAAAGAACAAAGAAACTGCTGATCAAAGAAAATAAAGAAAACGCTGAGATTTTCATTTCGAATATGATTTAAAGTATTATAAAAGAATATTTTGGAAATTAAAATTATTTTGAGAGAATAAAAAAAAAAATTATTTTAAAAATATTGAAGATTTTAGTAAAAATATTTAAGATTTAGTAAAAGAAATATTATTTCTATAAAAAAGTGTTTTGTTTATTTAGTTTATGTTGAAAAAAAAAAATAAGAATGATACTGTTATATTTGTATGACAAAAAGCTGATTATATATGAATAACTTTAACATAATGACATTACACTTATCATTAATTAACAAGTATCATTGATGAAATCATAGTGCAGTGATATAAAATTACATCACTACATTAATCACATCTTTCTTTTTTTAAGACTTATATAATTACTGGATTGGGAAAAAATAATACATTGTTTTAACTATGATCTTTTTAAAAAGAAACAACTTCATTCATTTGGTATTACTCCCATTAATTATTAATTTTTATACACTCATAATCTAAACATGTTTATATTATTTTAGTCATTTAATTTATTTTATAAAATCATTTTCCATATATTAATTAAAAATAATTATCTAATTCATCTTATACAACTGATACACATGACCACATGCATGTGAAAAAGATAAATGGTCTCCAATATACATATTTCATACCGAACCAGCATTCATCAGTTGGTCCAGATCACCATCTCCAACACCTATACAATCACAGCTCAGTTTATATTAAGATAGTAGATCTTCAAACTTTAATGGACAAGCTTCAATTTTCTCCATTCTCCAACTCTTCAGCCAACCATATTATTGAAAATTTGATGATGAAAAACTCAAAGCCCTAGATGATGCCAATATTATTGTCATACCCATGTTGACTTTAAGTCAATCTGACCCCTTACACATAGGACTTTAATATGTCCATTTAATTATACAGAAGACAGATGGGCAGAATACAGGCTGAATATGTAAAATTTAAATACATATATATTGTCTATACTAAACTTAATATAATTAAGACACTATACATAAATTTAAATATTACATAAGTTTAGTATATATACATGTTTTTAAATATTACATATTCAGCCTGTATCCTACCCATACCTCTTCTGCATCATTAAATGGACATATTAAGATCCTATGTGTAAGGGATCAGATTCACTTAAGATCAACATGGGTATACAATAATATTGGCCCCATTAAGGGTTTCATGCCTTTCATCCTCAGATTTTCAATGATATGGATGGAAGAGTTGAAGTGTGGAGAAGATTGAAGCTTGTTCATTAAAGTTTGAAGATTTGCTGTCTTAATATAAACTGAGTACTGATTGTATATATATGTTGGAGATAATGATCTGAACCAAATGATGAGTGCTCGTTCAGCATGAAATATGTTTATTGGAGATCATTTATCTTTTTCACATATATGTGGTCATGTGTATTAGATGTATAAGATGGATTAGATAGCTGTGGGGAGTTTGAAAGTCTGACTTCAAGTCCATTATAATTATTAATTAGACAGATAAAATATACATTGTATACTGAAATATGTTATTTGCATGAAATTAAAAAGAACATTTTTTAAAAATAGAATTTTTTTATTTTTTTTTTACTTAAGTTTAAATAATAAAATTAAACATGATAACTTAAACGCAAACAAACATGTAAATTAATTTTAGAATTATCTGTCATCAAATTTTTAATCAATTAAAAAAATAAAATACTTGTGTGTGTTTTTTTTTTTTTTTTTGCTTACAGTAGGTTTTTTATCGTTCATGTTACATCCCATGGAGTTTGTGGTATTTTTATAAAATGTTTTTATTTTTGTGAGTAATAATTAGAGTAATAACTGTGTAAACTGATAAATTATTTTTAAAAAATAAATATTTTAGAAATCATTTCATTAAAGGAGAAGAAAAGAGGGCTAATTTCACATTTAACAACAACAATAACAACAAAAAAACTTTTTTAAAGTCTAATATCATATAAAGAATATGGTGATTGTTTAGGAGGTCATGTGACATTTGAGCACCAAATTGATAGATTGAATAAAATAATTTCAGTTAATTGATTCAATTGATTTTTTCTATTTAATCAACCAAGTAATGATCATGAATCTTTCATTCTTTAGTTTGCTATCCTATCATTCTAGTAATCTGCACAGAATTAATCTAAGGCCTTAATAAGAGACCTCCATAATATGTGTCACTATGTAAGCTGCAGAACAATTTTACATGATATAACTTGCAACTTGGAAAATTTTCATCACACTAAACAATATAAAGTTTGAACATCTTGGAGAAATTTCTTTACCTGGTGTAAGTTTGAAACTTGGATATGGAATCCGTTAAATTTCAGTAAAGTGTTGTATGAATGAACAAATCTGTTGATTTAAATGTAAATTTAGATAATAGCAGGGGAAAAAAAGATATAATTTTAATACAATAGAATTCATTGGCCAGTGCGCGCTATTTCTATAGTGACACGAAGCACAGCATGTATGCCTAATAACGGCTAATATGAACAGAACTGTTCTAGAGGCTATAAGTTGGCGCCGCGTAAATGGCATATTTCTGTGCTTTTGCAACCAACAATGCGCCAAGCGGATGCATTACATGTGGTCAGAAACACTTCCATAATAGATTAACATAATAAATGTATATATTTCTAAAAATTAAATTACAGCTCTTAGTTGTGCATATGGAAACTAAATAAAAAATAATAGTTGTTATTTTCCAAGAAATTTGCTTATATTTTTCTGCTGATTTTGATTAGTTTCATCAATATGGTTTCATGGAAAACCATTTCATGGGAAGATAGTTGTTTTTTTTTCCCCATATGTCATAGCATCGGCCGGCCCGCGAATCCACAACCGTCTACAACCAACTACTTGCTTGCAAGGCGGCTGCGATGACCTCTCGGCTAACAACGCTTGACAATGTAGTTGTTTTGTTTTGTGAAGATTGTAGTTTGTATCAAAGTATAAATATAGTATTTTTACTATTTAATTAATCTTATTACAGTTTTCAATTTTTATAATATTTATTAACATGAAATTGAAGTCGGCATATTTTTTTCCAAGTCCACAGCCCGGATTTTTATTTTATGCATACTCATATTATATATTAAAAATTAATGTAATGTAAAGTAGGGTTATAATTACTCTTTTAAGTATGATTTTTATTATGATACACAAAACTTAATGATAATTCAAATATATTTTTATATCAATGTGGTAAATAATATCCCATCTTTGGTCTGATGAGTTTCACATTTGATTAATGCTCAATGGTATCCGCATCACGGATGACTAAAATATTTTTTTTTCTATACTTTATTATTATTATTATTATTATTACTTGTTTAAATTATTTATATCTTATATATATATGTAATGAAGTATTTGTTTTGTAAACGATAGCTTTTTTAAATACATTTTTTTTTTATATATTTATAAAAAAAAAAAGATTACAATATATATATTTAAAATTTATATTTTAGTTTCATTTATCTTAGAACGTTCACAGTAAACACAATTATTGCTGAAACATTCAATAAACTTTAAAATCTAAATACAACCTCCCTAATAATTAAAAGATGTTACTGACTGCAGATGTTGATATAATTATTGAAATAAAATCCTTGCCGGTGTGTGCTGTGCGTTCATTTCATCTGACAGCATATGGTTCTTATTAAAGAAAGATTTAATAATCAGTTCACAAAAATGTCTCTTATGCAAAGCTTTAAATAGATTTTTTATTTTCTCTAAAAAAAGTTTGAAAAAAAAAAAAAATAGTATCCAAGTGAATTAAGAAAATTATTTATTAAAAGTAAATTTTTTTAAAAAAATGTTAATTATTAAAACATTATAATTTTTATAAATTATAAAAGTACGATAATCTAAAACTTCTCCATCACATTGGTGGGTACTATTTGTTTCTTTAACCGAAAAGAATTACATACAAAAAAAAAAAATCAAAATAATATGTTTAAATAAAATATTTAAAACGTATAGTTTTAACTGATTAAAAATAATAATAAAGTGCGCCTTTATGAATTGCATTAAAATATGTAGATATGTTAGTATATACATACACACAAGTATATTATGAGCAATTGTCATTTCTCAAACATTATTACTCCACTGGAGGATAAAGATCAAGTTTAATTAATATATTTCAATCAATTTTATTCAAAGAGCAAAACAACCGATACTCATTTACATAATACACATTAAAATAATAATAATTTTAAAAAACCCTTACCATTGAATAAAATAATATAAAGGTACGGGGAAAGGAAAAATAATTGGGAAGAAAGACGTGACAGATGGTTTGGACCGTGAGGTCAGAAATTGTATTTTAGTTTTAAAGGTTTTGTAAAATTGATAGAAATTAAGATGAAGGATATTGTTATTTATAGCATATTTATTCTATGTGCTGATTTTATGAAATATAGGAGAAAACCTAAGAGCATATAAAAAGAATTAGATTTAGAGTCTATGTGATCTCTTAGAATCTGTAACGTCTCTTCTTTATGTTATTTCAGTAATCTTGCTTATCATGTCTATTTCTTACATGGTTTCTTTATATAGTTTTTTTTAATAACTTCTTTAGATCTTAGGTTTAAATATCATTTTTTTATTATTTATTATCATCTTTTTCATCAACCTGGCTAGCCCAGTTCTATTTCAACCATTTAATTCTGTCAATGATGATATATATAAACTATATGTTTTACTTTTCTTAAAGCATATTAATAATGGACTGGATCATGGAAGGTGGAATGTGAGGCAGTTTATGGGATATTAAATAATGAATTTAAAATGTAAAAACAATGGCAAATGAAATATGCAAAAACCAGAGCATAACCAGAATTTTCAAGACTGGGTAAATGCTCAAAGGATGTGAGAAAATAAAAATGTCTTAGATTAAAAAACGATTATGGTTGGAATAAAGAATATCATATATATTATTATCAACGTTCAATCATTATATTACAAGGAAGTTTTAAATAAAGAAAGAAAAACAGTGATTGTGAAAGAGAGAAATTGGTGATATGAAATTTTAGGTTGAGGAAAATGAGACATTAAGAGAAATATTTATGGAAGAAATGGAAGAATATGCGAACTAAGGAGAAATTAATTTGGAGTGATAAAATGTAATGATGAAAAAATATTAAATTGATTACTAGATTGATAAATACTATTTTTATGGAAAGAAATTATTCCACAAAAGATGTCTTTGATGTCAATCTTTAAAGAATGAGACTGATGTAAAAATGTGAACTATAAAAGGAATATAGGTTAGCAATATGAATTATTATGATATTGAGAAGAATTGCAACAAAAAAAAACCTATTTAGAGAAATGGGTGTCTTGAAATATCTGAATGGAGTCATTTTACAATGGAAAAGTTGTGTATGAATCATATATTTATAATTGGATTATTGATTGGAAAAGATAGAAGCTAGACATAAACTGATGTATATTATGTTTACTGACTAGAAGAAAGGTTCTCATAGGGTTTCGTGGAAAGTGCTATAGAAAGCAGTGAAAATTGTAAGGACTAATAATTTATTAATTATTGTAATTATGGATATAAATATATGAACTAAATTGATATCAAATTAAAAAATGTTAGAAATTCAAAGAATGAAGGACTTTTGTGGTGATATTGTATTTTGTCAACCTTTTTGAAAACTATATTGATATGACTTTAAAAAAAAATGTGAAAACATGGGAATAAAATTATTTAATGAAAAATATTTATTCACTTTATAAATTATAGATAACCAAGTGATTATACTATAGCATTTGAAATAAGGAATGCTGAGTTTATTATGAAAAAACTTATGGAGGAATACATCTAGTGGGCATTAAATATCTATTTTGAAAACATAGTGTATTTAAGAAAATGTTTAATTATTTATGAAAGTTGACAGTTTTTAATATTTGTCATTAGTCAGTGGGGAAAAAAAAAGCATAATAAAAAAAAGAGATAATTTAAAAAAAAAAAAAAAACAGCAACTGAATTTTATGGAATAAAAGTATATTGATAAAATTGAAAATGGGTAGTACAGAGTATATTATTATATGATGCACAAATGAGATCAGTAACAAAAATTGTTGGTAATGGAAATGAATTATTGAAGAAGATTAGCAAAAAGTGGAGAGAAAAAATGTTCAGTAACTGAATTAAGGAGATTGATTAAACAATATTGTTATATTAAAATGATGAATAAGAAGAGAATAACAGAAATGATGACTGAAAGAAAAATGGAGAGGAATAAAATAACACCAAGACCAAAAAATGATGGAGGGGGGAGTAAATAGCATAGGATGGATCAAAGGCAGAAGGTATGGAATAAGAAATATAGAAACAGGAAACAGAAAGCATTTGACAGGTTGCTTTCAAGCGAGGAAGTCTTGAAGATTTTTCTTTATTTCTAACACATATATCTTCTTACTTGGTTATATGATCTTGTTTTCTGTTCCTCTTCTAATAAGATTTTAAGGCTCAGATTCATAAGTAAGTACTATTAATACATATTTATTTTCAAAATTTTTGCAAGCATGTAGCATTTTTTAATGTTATTTTTTATCAAAAGTACACCATACAAATTTAATTTTAGAATAAATTTTGTGCATTTTATTTATATTTTCCACAGACATTTCCTGTGTATTACTCTTTATATAAATATTTTCCTAAAGCATTAATTTTTTATTTTATCATTTAAACCTTATTTTTCACTTATATTTTTTCAGAACCTCTGCATGTTCAATCTTAGTTTTCTGATATCATTTTTGTTTCCAAACAAATTCTCATTGCTGTAACCCCCCTCCCCTTCTCTTTCACAAAATCTTACAAGACTCGGTTTGACTTTGCTTTAATGTGTATCTTCCAAACATTTAATATTATATCTAACTCCAAGGAATGAAAGTTTAATGATTGCAATCTCATTTTAGGTTTTGTCACTATTTATACTATCCTTTAAATAACTTCTCCAACTTACTCTATAATTTCTTGTTTAATTGTCACTTTTAATCTTTTATATTAATTTTATACTGGCTTTAGTTTTAATTGCAATAATTTTAATCCCAAACTTCTAAAAATTCAATTAACTTTTTTGAATTCTATTAAGCTCATCCTTCTTATCATAAGCATGGCTACATCATCAGTACATTGGATTCCAATGAACTGTTTCTACTGTTGATTTCATACTTATCAAAAACACTCAGTAAATGTCTCATTTAAAATTACCAAATAAATTATTATAAGAAGGTATGCTTAATTGTGATACATGATATAACAAAATATGGATTGAATTTTCTATTTTTTATGAAGAAACAATTATTAAAAATAAAAAGAGACTACTATTGATGGACTATCTATAAAATATATAATTATATATAAACAATATCATAATGCATATCACTAGCTGAAATAGATAGAAAACATTCAAATCACCACTCATGATGACGTGATGTGATATGGCTACTCCTTTATAAAAGTCAAGATTCTCTCAGCCAATATGTCCAAGAAAAATCTGTTAGCCACCTTACCTTACCTTCTCTTTCCATTCCTCACCCAAAGTTGTTCTCATATCCTTCTCTATCCCATTTTCACATTGTTATCTTTGTTTACTCCATAGCCTTTGAATCTAGATTCCCTTAATTTTTTCCAACTCCAGTATAAAGATCAATAACTCCTTTTCTGTATAAATATGATGATAAGATATTTCAGCAAACCCTCTGTTTGAAATACAGAATTTATATTTGTTCACAGAGATCATTGTTGAGATATCATAACATCAATAGCATATATGAATGTATATTAAGGATATACAGAGTTTCTAAAAAAAGTGGTAAGAAAATTATGGTTATAGGGCATATGAATGGGAGCATATTGAAGAAATAGATGACTTAGATAACGAATGGGTGGCTTCTGAAATTTTTTTGTCAGAGAATGAATTTGAACATTGGAAATATATCAAATATTTATTAGGGGCAATACACATGGTCTAGAAATAATATGTTTTACACAATAGATTATATATTAGTAGATAAATAGAGAGACTGTGTAATAGTAATCATACTTTCTTTATAATAGAAATGGTTAGTAATATAATAGGAAATAATAAAAATAAAAAGAATAGTGAAAGATATGGATGGAGTGTCTATGATAAGAATAAGTTAGAATATAAAATAAAAGAAGAAATTATGGAAGCGTTTGTTGGGAATGAATATAATGATTGGTGTAGTGAAGTAGGAAAAGTGACAAATAGGATTTTAGGTGAGAGTATTCAGAAGAATAAAAGTAATAGAAAAGTGAGAATTATTAAAAGTATAAAAGAGAGTGAAAAATCATGTAGAGAATATAGATGTGCTATTAAGAACAAATAAAGTGAAAAGGATGTTAATATTCAATGAGGAAACTATTTAAAGAAAAAGAAGTTGCCTAAAATAGATAATTATAGAGAGAGAATGAGATTAAATAGTAAATTATTAGAAGATATTAATAAAAGTGGAAGTGATGGGATTAAAAAATTTTGAAAATATATTAAAAGAAGGCATGTAGGGGAAAGAGAAATAGTATTATTAAATGATAAGAAGAAAGAGTGTAGTTCTAGAGAAGAATTAGAGTCAATCTTAAATAAATATGTATTGGAAATAGAAAAGATGTTAGATGTGGATAGAATGATAACAAACATAAAGACATATAATAATGGAAATATTGGATTTATAAAAATGAATTGAATGAGGCAGGGAAGAAATTGAAAAGTGGAAAGGCAAGAGGTTTAGATGGATGGGCAGTAAAAATGGTGATGAATTTGGGAAATAGGGCAAAATTAAATCTATTATCATAATTTAATAAGATGACACTGAAGACAGAATTCCCAGATAGCTGGAATAATACAAGAGTGAAGCTATTATTTAAAGGAAAGGGTAAAAAACACAGAAAAATAAATAATTATAAACCAATAGTGGTATCATCAGTGTTATATAAAGCCTTTTCACATATGGTGGCTGGAAGGGTGGCAAAAGGGATGGAAGAAAATAATATTGTGGGAGAAATGTAAGGAGATTTTAAAAAGGATAGGCATATAGAAAATAGTTTATTTGTAGTCACACAACTTATAGAAATGAGTAGGAATAACAGGAAGACAATTATATATAGTCTTTATCGATATAGAAAAGATATATAAGAGCAAATAGAAATAGATTATGGATAAATTTAGTAAATTTGGGAATGAGTGGAGCTTTAAAGGATCTTATTAAGAGAATATATGAAATAATTACTATACACATCAATTAAGAAGTATAGAATCAAGAGTTAAAAATGAAGTGGGACTAAGGCAAGGGTACTCTCTGTCACCTATTTTGTTTTTGTTATATTTGAGAGAAAATGGAAGGGGCAATAGAAAGTTTAGGATAAGAGGTAGAGATACCATGAGTAGATGACAAGGGATTCTATACATTATTAGGTCTTTTAACTTTATTTTGCTATAAATGATCTTCCAGCAAGTAAACTTTTAACATTCTAAATTTATTACAAGAAGTTCTAACTGGGCCAACTGAAAAATGTTGGTTTATCCAGAAAGGTGTGTTGGTAGCATTTTCCTTTTTTTTTCTTCAGACATCTTCATATGTTTGAATCATATCTAGAAAGATGAAAGTTTTAAAGTATATCTAAAATATTACACTTGGGAGTAAAAAGAGAGTAAAGTTAAATTAATGTTATCTAGTAGTTGTATTAGTAAAAATAGATATATTAATCTTCAATTAAGTTTAAAGTTAATGTTTGGGATAAAAATGATGTAATATCTCTAGCCTGTACTTGAGTATTAAAGCTAGAAAATTGAGCATATATTAGACCTACTGTAACTGTTCGCATTCATATCAATCCGCTGATGACTTTGTAAACTTGTGATCTGACCAAAATAATGTGTACACGGATCTTGTACATGACTTTCTTCAGCAAAAAAAAAAAAAGAACGTGTATAAGGATCTTATACATAGTATTTTGACAAGAATTACAAAGTTATCAGGAGGTTGATATGAATGTCAACAGGCGCAATAGATCTAATACATGCTCTGTGTTGCAGAACTAAAAATAAGTAAAAGTAAAAAAATAGTAAAACTTATAACATTAACATAAAACTTTTAAGAATGGCATTTAAAATAAATGTGACTTTCATAAATATGTACAACTTTTTTTTTTCCATATGTCATAGCATCGACCGGGAGATGAACTCACAACCGTCTGCAACCAACTACTTGCTTGCAAGGCAACTGCGCTGACCTCTCGGCTAACAATGCTTGACAAATATATACAACTTTGAACATTAACAAACAACTTTTAAGAATATTTAAAATAAAATTTCAACATTAACAAGTTTCAAATATGTACGGCTTTCAAAATTAACAAAAAAAAAAAAATGTGACTTAAAAAAAAGATGTGACTTTAAAAAACTAACAACTTCTAAGAATGACATTTAAAATAAAAAATAAAATGTGATATTACAATAATAATCAAAAAAAGTAGTTTAAATATACACCAAAAAAACAGTAAATGATTTTGATTTTCAAGTAATTTGGATAAAAATACATTAACTATACTTCTACAACACTTACCATGTAATATATAACAGGAATTTATGTGTATTTTTTATGTGTTAAAACCAAACTTTTGATATTTAGTATTACCATAGAAAAAAAAGAGCTGCAGTAAAAATTTTTACTCCAAAAGTGAAATCACATGATTGCAAAGTATGCTGGGATTTTTATAAAACTTTTAATAAACATTGTTTTTTTATAATGAAATTAAACCGAAAACTACTAAAAAAAATGCTGTCTTGCTATCCCACATTGGTACTTTGTCCTGTCTTCAATTTTCATAATAAAACATTCATCTCTTTCCCTACATAAACCACAAAACATCCACATCCCCTTGCAAATGTGCCGATTGTAGTGTTGCAACCTCGGACATATCAATGCCATTGCTTGTCACTGATGGCAGGATGCCTTGTTGTTGGAAATAGAGTACTGCATCCATTTCTGTACTTGGTAATTTCCAAAATGAAAAATAACTGAAAATGTTGAACTATTATAAAAAACAAAAATCACATTGAAAAAAAAAAATCTTGTTGATAAAAAAAATCCACGTTTTCTCGTATACTTGCAAGGTTTATTTTTTTTCAATCTGACATCATCATGACATTACACATTTGTTATGGGTGTGAAGGCCTCCTATATTCTCCACATTGCAGCTTTAATACTCAAGTACCTTCTAGCCAAAAAAATGTTTTGTGAAGCTAATTAATATATTTATCTAAATACACTGTCAAAAGAGTGAGAGTAAGGAGTTTGGCACTTGTTAATTGAGTTTAGTAATTTACTGTCGATAAATATTAACCTTTCAGTAGGGATCAATGCAGCAATGCATCAAAAGCTTTGGATTGCTCTAAATCGGTTATTTTTCGAGCTGTGATGACGTATTTATACACGTTGGAAACTTTAGAAAAAGTTCCATAAGATGCTGCCATCTCTTGTATTATTTTACAAGTAAAAAATCAATATTAGGAGGGTTTTAAGTTGAACAAAAGAGGAAGGCCAATGCTGATTGGTCGGATAATCTGTTCTCAATCTATTCTCAATTTTTATTGGCTGATGATTTCAATAAATATGTTTTCACCGCTGAAAATAAAAGTATATGTTTTAGAGTGTTTTTTTTATTATTTTTCTTACATATTATAGATTATCTGCTGAAAATATAGTTATTTTACGAAAGTAGTAAGGTTTTATTAAAAAATTATATACTTTACGCGATTGTAAATTGAAAATTTTACTAAAAAATTCTTTAAAAATTCGTAACGGTAAATCTGGGAGGGATATAAATGACGTTTACTTTGCTTGTAATTTGTTTGTAATGTTTTTTTTTATTTTTCCGCTTTTGAATATTTCTATAAAATACAAATAAAAATATATTTTTGAAATAACTTTCGTTTACTTTCCTAACATTACAAATAATTAATGTGCTTTTTGAAAACGAAACTAAAATTAATATATGTTAAAAGATGAAAATATTTCAATCAAAGAGTTTGTCACTTGACCAATTAAAACTTTCAGAGTTTTACCTCTTTTGGCCAATAATGAAGTAAACTGCAGAAAGGTTAAACAAACTGGTTCAACTCAAGAGTACTGATTTAGCAAGAAATGCATATTGGTAGTTATTTGTCTTTTGTTAGATGTTTTATTTTATATATGTAATGTGTCTGGAAAGATAAATGCTTTAAACTATTTTCTGATATATATTAAATCAAAGCTTTTTTTTTTTTTTTGTAATTTTTCTTTTTCATAACTTTTAACCATTTTTTTTAAACTTTATCAAATTCATACCTTAATTATTACTAAGCTTTTTTATATCACACTTTTAACTTTTTAATAATTATATTTTTTTTAGTATTTTCTTTACCATTCACTGCTACCTTGTTTTCCTCTTTCTCTCATAATTACTGCCTATGGTTGCTGCTTTTTAGATATATATTTTTAAACAATTTGGTTTAATTCTGTCATTTGGCTATGTAACTACAATTGCTTTTATACAACAGAAATTCGAATAATTAAAAATTTTCACATCAGCCAATTCATTAAAAAATTTACTTTATAAATACAATATAATTTTTGAATATAATCACTTACTATATATAACACTCAAATTAAAAAGAAGTGATGAAGCTATTAGAAAATAAAAAAAATTATAGATTCAATTTTTATATAAATAATAGCATTAAAAATAACTAAGTTTAAAGAAAGAAAAAGTTTTGCATCTTTTATTTAATATGATCGAGTCAAGCATTGGTGGTCGAGAGGTCAGCGACGGCTGCTTTACAAGCATTTTGTCCCGGGTTAGCGGGTTCGCTTCCCGGCTGATGCTATGACACATGAGAAGAAAAAAAAGACAGATAGTAGGGGGAGCTGATTCAAAAAGATTTTATGTCCTTTAAATCTCATGGGATATTCTCTGTGTCTTTAAATTGTTTGAAAAAATATTAATTCTATATAGGGGTATATAAGGCAAAGGTAAAGTATGATCTTCACTATTACTGAGACTACCTTGTATTTTGGTGAGGTGGTTTTTGATAAGATTATTTATTAACCCTTAACCAAATGATATGATTTTATATTCGAGCTAAAAATAGCTGTTTGCTCATTTACTGATTAATAATTGATTGGCAAACTAGATGGACTATGAATTAATTAATTACTTGATTCCTATTATCATGGGCAAGTAGATATCAAAACACCTTACTTATTAATTCCTTCCATATATATATTACCTAAATTAAACATTTCATTGATTTAAAAATATATTTATGTATATTTATTTAGCTTATGTGAATTAATTTATATAAATTAATTTTTAAAATAAGTGTAAGTAAACATTTCATAAAGTTTCCCCCCCTTTTTGAATACAATCTCTTTAATTGCTTTCTGAGACATGGTTATCTCAGAATGCAAAGACCATATGCTTCTAAAAAGTTTTACTTTTATTTTTTTCTGATAATTGTGTGGAAAAATTTAATTAAATTGTCTTTTGCAGCTTTTTAAAAAGATAATATTTATCTTTAAATTTTATTTATCATTTGTTAGACATTCTACATTTATTAATTTAATTTATGAAGTACAGACTATGCTATATTTATTTAAAGTTAGTAGCCACATGGGAGAAGATAATTTTTTTTTTTTAAGTGTCATAGCATCGGCCGCGACGCGAACCCGCAACCCGGGTAACTGCCTGCAAGTGCAAAGCAGTCGCGCTGACCTCTCGACCACCAATGCAAGACATGGAGAAGATAATTACTGCGTATTACGTGTAAATCTAGTATAATTTATTTCAAAAGAGATTAATCATTATTAATATAATTAAAAAATGTTAAAAATACATATATTAGATATGTAATTTAATACACTGCACAGGCTTACACACACCTGCTCATATATACTGTAATATATAAGCGATTCGAACTCAGACTTTCACACGACCTCAACTCTCCATGCCATCTCATATTGCTGACCCACCTGATCACACACATGTTGAAAAGATAAATAATCACCAATATACATATTTCATGCTAAACCAGCAATCATCAGTTGGTCCAGATTACTATCTCCACCCATATATACAATCAGTGCTCAGTTTTATCTCCAGTACATGAGGGATCAGAATGACTAACGTCAACATGGGTAGGATGACAACCTTGGCACTACATTCCATCATCATATTTTCAATGAAATGGATGGCTGAAGAGTTGTGGGTTGAAATAGTTTGAAGCCTGTCCATTAAAGCATGAAGATTGGCTATCTTAATATAAAGCTGAGCACTGATTGTACATATGTGTGGAGATAATAATCTGGGCCAAGTGATGATTGCTGGTTTAGCATGAAATACTTATATTGGTGATTATTTATCTTTTCAACATGTGTGTGATCAGGTGGGTCAGCAATATGAGATGGCATGGAGAGTTGAGTTGGTGTGAAAGTCTGAATTCGAATCCCTTATATATATTAGATGTGGAGATTTTATTATGAAACAAATAAATGCCATTTGTTTTATATTAAAGATATTTTTTAATGGTAAATTTTTAGCAAATGTAGTTCAATCAGGTATGAATTGATAAAAAAAATTGAGACAATTCATTCATTTCTCAAAAATTTAACACATGAAGAAGATACGTTCATGTCCACGCGCAGTAATTTTTTTTTCTGTACTGATGCACTGACTATTAGCCTACGTTCGACATACGTGTTTACCCCGATTCTTGACTCTGGAGCAATCTGCTGATATTGCATGCGACGAATGCATAGTTTTCTCCAATATGTCACATACCCTTCATTTAACATGGATGCTTTTCTCCGTCTTTTTATGTTTTATGAGAGTAAACTTTTCATTTTTATTTATTTTATTATCTATAAGGCATTATAGGTACGTTAGGTTTGTTAAATAAAACTATTTTATTATTATATAATAAATTTATATTATATTATATACTTTATTATTTAAACTATATTGTTAAATTTATTTTTTTATTTGATTTATGGCACAAATTATTTCGATTTAATTAAAAACACACAGATGAAAAAAATATGCAATACAGTTAGTAATAATTAGAGGGAGCATTGATTATAAGATATTATCAGGCAAAATTAGTCCATTGAGAAGCAATTTGTCATATTATATTAATCACACAAAAAACAATAAATCATTATATAATCAAACTTTATTTATTGTATTCCAGTGCCATACAAGCTTGAAAAATCATTAAATACAAAATGTCATTATTTAAATTCATATCCAGTGCTATTCTATTCATATATGGGTTGTTTTGAAATGCAAATTACAATTGATATTATTAGCATATCATAATTTAAATAATTTCTCCCTATTATAAATATATTTAATAAGATAAATTTTATAGCCAAAATATTTATAAATGCAAACCAGTTTTCCCACAATGCATAATTTCTTCTCAATTTGTTTCAATGCTTTATTATGCCTAGTTTATATTTTAAAGTTAACGTTTTTCATTCTTCCTCACATCTCAAGAACTTTAAAATGTTCTATTCTTTTTTCTATTTCTCCATGAATTCATTCATAAGGTCAGTCACTTCAATAAAGCAACACATTTTACAGAAGAAAAGAATTTACTTGAATTAGTAAATGGATATATGTTTTTCGAAGAACAACTGATCAAATAAAAGGAAATTATTAAAGATTGGAATTACTATGAGATTTAACTTGGTATCTTTTATTCTTGGAATTTCTAATGTATCAGAGACTTATATACATGTTGATAAAAACAGAAAATTATGACTCTAATTAATGGATATAGAGTCAGGTTTGGCTATATGAGCCTGCATTAGCTGTTGATATTGATTTTTTTTTTTTTTCATAATGCATGAATTAATTTTGATGAAGCCTTCGTTCGTTTAGGCAGAAAATTCAGTGTGAACAAACTTTGACACATTCACCTTTAAAACTATGGTATCTTACTATTCTTGCTATATTTTAAGAAGCAAATATAAAATGAGTCAAAATTACATGAATACTTTTTTGCAAAGACTTTTGAATACATTATAGGTTAATATGCTTTAAGATGAAAATGATAGTGTCATAAATAGGTTTTATCTCCAACATTGATAAGAAATTTTATGTTCCATCGTTAGAAGCAACTATAACTCATAATACATTTTGAAGATTTTGTTATAATGGAATTAAGTTTGTTCTTAGATTCAGTAAAAAAAAAAAAACGTGACTGTTACATCTACAGTAATTGCATTATATTAGTAATTTGATTGAAGGCAAGTTCGTGACAGCCCTTCCTTAGTTGACAAAATCAAAATTAACATGAAACTTTATAAATAACTGGCAAAATTTAAGAATGATTAATGGCAGATGGCTTTGAAATAATATATAACTTGAAAAATACTATCAAAATAATATAATGAAGGTCAATATTTTTTCATAATGATGTTATTTTAAATTTTATTATCTGCTAAACTAGATTCCATTAGAAAAGAGAAAAAGAGGGTATCCAAAAAGGTTTTGGAAAAGGGAGTAGATAGAGGAATTAGAGAAGCAGAAATTTGTGGAAAGATTTGTGGATAAACAAAGAGGCATAGTGATTGGGAATCAGAAGTCATCATAGATTGATAGAGACCGAAGTCATCATAAAATGTTATAGACTGATAAAAAAAAAATGATGTAAGGGGTGTTTTGAATAATGATGCAACAACAGAGATGACTATATTTATACCCATCCTCTTGACTCATTTAAATTTTACTAAAACATATCTGATTTTGTTTTTATCAAATTAACTTTATAAGTATTATATTTTTAACGGATACTTCCTAATAATTGTTTTTTAGTAAAGTAAAAATAATCGTATTTATTTAAATTATAGCTATACCCTTCAAATATAATGAAAATCAAATATATTTATATTTTTTTATGCATTACATGTCATTACCCCCCCCCCCCTCAGTATTCACATTCACATTTTTTCCCTCACGCATCACAATCTTACATTTCTAATAAGTATACTTAACTCATATATTCCACAAATAAATATATTCATTGAATATATATATATATTAATGGTTTCTAATATATAATACATTTTAACCGAGATAGGTTTTTTCAGTCATCCGTAGTTCCCCAAACTCCGCCTACCTTTTATTAATTTTATGTACGTCGCACAAATTTATCTTACAAGTTCACTATTTTCAAGAAACTTTTCAATAAATACCAAATTAATCATTAATCACATTTCTTTTATTAAATTACTTTTTTGTAAACAAATTTTCTGTAAAAAAAAAATTATCATTATGCATCTAAAAAAATGTTAGCCTGATAAATGTGTGTGTACATACATAATTTATATACAGAGAATGAGAAATTTGGAATTAAAACATTTTTAATGTTAAATTATTTCTCTTGAGAAAAAAAAAAAAAGCCCATCTGTTCCCTTTCTTAATACAGTGTCTGATTTATCCTTAATGCACTGTAAATGGAGCATCGAAGAGAGTTGGAAACGCAATGACCTCACACAATCATTACTAAATTATTGACCTCAAGTTCTAACCTTTAGAATTTTCTTTTTTTCAAGAATAATTAAAATAAAAATAAATGACTTTTGTAAAAGACATTATACAAATTGTTTTATATTTGTTGATTTCTGTGTTTAATAAAATATTTTTTTTCTCTTTTAAACTTTTTATCTTTTTAACGAAAAGATAATGAACTTACTTGGGAAGTGGTTATAAAAGCTGAAAGAATTTTATGGTTTGTTGCAAATAATGTATATCTAAGAGTTTCTAATGCTGTTCCATGTTCTTTATGATCAGGTGGTTGTCGAACATCAGCTTAGTCTGCAATAAGCACGTTCTGCAGAGAAAGTTTTTAAGAAAATCATTACTTGGAATATAGATCTAGAAATCAATGAAAACCAACAATCGAAGAATTCGCACCCTTATTTATCACTATATAATAGTCCGTCTATCATTTAATGCCGTTTGAAGTATATATAATTCAGCTTTTTATAAGCCTTTGTCGATAATATGCATGTGAATTTTATTTGAGAACATATTTAACTTCTAAATCAGCATTTAAACGAACTTTTTAAATATACTTGAAAACTTTTTTCCATCGCACTCACTTCAAGCACGCGAATGAAGTGCGTGTGGTGGAATAGAGTATAACTAATATATTACAAATGAGAAAAAAGAGGATGGAGGTGAATTAATAATATCAAGTGGTAGTGTTTAATAAGAAGAAATGTAATGCTTTTTACTTAATCTTAAAAGTTTATATCTGGATTAAAATAATGTGAGCTTTTGTCTAATAAATAATTAACAATGAACTCATTTATATATTATCTGAAAAGGATTCTGTCAAAGATGTGCTTGCAAGAAATTTGTCATTTGTAGATTAAATTGTAGTAATTAAATGAACTTAAATATGCTTTTTAATTGATCTAAAGATATAGCAGTTTAATCTAACTAATGGTAATAACCTATTAGAACGTAGTATTAATAAACTAGGCTTTGGAATATATAGGGTATATGAACACGACTTTCACATGACCCACCACTCTCCACACTATCTCATAACACTGATACACTTGAACATATATATGCTGAAAAGATAAATAATGACCATATTCGTATTTCATGCTAAACCAGCAAGTGCTCAGAAATATATTAAGATAGTCAATCCTCATACTTTAATGGCCTATCTTAATATATATTTGAGCACTTATAGCATATATGTATAGAGATGGTAATCTGGACCAACTGATTATTGCTGGTTTAGCATGAAATACGTATATTGATCATTATTTATCTTTTCAGCATATAAGTGTTCAAGTGTATCAGTATTATGAGATAGTGTGGAGAGTGGTGGGCCATGTGAAAGTCTGTGCTCACATACCCTATATATATATACACAGGTATATAATAAGCCTGTGTGTTTCAGTTAGGCTTTGGAATGAAAAAGTAATTGTTTGTGTGTATATATATAAATATAATCTATTCATTCTCTAAATTGACAAAATTTGTGCTTAATTTGGAATCTACCTATATATTAACATATGCTCTTGATGCCAATTTGTGATTTATCACCCCAACTTTTTTCCATCTGAGTGTTTGCTAGATAAAAGTAAAATACTATCTACTCCTTTACCATATTTAATTTAATAACTGAAACACAGGCTTATTATATACCTGTGTCTATATATGTAATATAGGGTATATGAGCACAGACTTTCAGATGACCCATCACTCTCCACTCTATCTAATAACACTGATACCCTCAAGCACATATATGCTGAAAAGATAAATAATCACCAATATCCGTATTTCATGCTAAACCAGCAATCATCAGTTGGTCCAGATTATCATCTCCCACACATATATACTATAAGTGCTCAGATATATATTAAGATAGACAATCCTCATACTTTAATGGACAGGCTCCAATCTACTACACACTCGAACTCTTCAACCGTCCATCAAATTGAAAATCTGAAGATGGAATGCTCGAAGGCCACCCTGAGGCTGAGATTCTTGTCACACCCATGTTGACCTAAGGTCAATCTGAACCCCACATGTACAGGACATAATCCATTTAATATTTAATATTTAATTTGTAATTGTTTATGAACTTAGGACTTAATGTACTACTCTAATAGATATAACTAATGAGCAGCTAGGATATATTTATTATATTCTTATATGTAATTCTAAAGCAGTATGTAACTTTGCTTTTACTGACTGTTTTTTATATATGTAAATAGAGGGATTTGAACTCAGGAAATCCTAAGTCAATTTATCCTCCACTCTCTCTCAAGCAACCAATACACTTTACCACACACATGCGAAAAAGATACATAATCTCCAGTATATGTGTTCCGTGCAGAACCAGCACTCATCAGTTGGGTCACATCATAATCCCCCACCCATATATTCAATTAGTGTCCGACTTTTATAAAGATAGCAATTCTTCAAACTTTAATGGACAGGCTTCAATCTTCTCACCTTTCCAATTATTCAACCATTCAAATCATTGAAAATCGACGATAGAATGCTCAAAGCCTTTGTTGGATTTCATATTATAATCATACCCATGTAGACATTATGCAAAATTACACATTGATATTGTCAATTAATAAAATTACAGCATTACGATTAATTTCAGTGTATTATTTACACTGATGCATATTTACATTTTTAAAAAAATAAATAAATGTAATGTAAATCTAACGTTATCCTATTGACAGTACAACAGCGACTTGAAAATATATAATTCAGCCTCTTAGCTCATTTATAGGTAGAATATGTTTTTATTCTGTAGTTTTTTTTTCATTGTTATTTTAAATACAAAAGTTCAAATATATTTTTATGATTATTCTTTGTGTAATAAAAAATCTAAAATAACATGATGTTTGAATATTAAGAATATGGAATGAGTACTTAAGTTACAATTTTTTTTTATTTAACTAAGTTTTTTTTTACAGTCACTAGAGAGCAATTGACCTGTGAAGCATTAATTCTTAACTCTAGCCCAAACTGCATAAGATCTCTAGATGCCATAATATCTAACTCATAACAAAAGAATGAAGAAAAATTTAATTCTCATTCCTGAATTGAATATGCATTTTTAATATTTACATATCTTTGAATACAATAGTAATAACGTATATAAGAACTTATAAATACTTATTATCTTTCAAGAAACAATAAATTAAATGTTTTATAATAAAACTTCAGTAGCAAATGCATGTTAAATTTAATTATGTTTCAAATAACTCTATAAAGAAAATGCAGAACAAATAAAAAAGAAAATTTTTGTATTTCGATAATTAAAGTTCCTAGACATCTGAAGATAAAGTTTTTTCTTTCTCGTTTCTTAGGTGTTATTTTCTAGGGTGTTAAATACAAAAGTGAGGTCAGAGAGAAGAAATGACTGAAAGTCCTTCTCACCCCACCCCCCAGAAAGCTATATACCCTTACCATATAGTGAGCAGTTTAATTGTGAAATCTCAGAATCTAGCTTTCATAAAGAAATTAGTTCTTTTAATAACTTTTGGATGGCATTACATATGAATTTTGAATAACGTAACATTTTCAGAAGTCTGAATTATTTTTAATAAGAATTATTTAAGATTTATATATATATTTTAAAAAATAACTACCATTTTTATTTTTGATATTTCTCAATTAAATCTATAACTTAAATAGCATATCTTTTAAAGGAAAATATATTAAAATAGCTTCTCTTTCATTAACTTTAATATTATTTAAATTAATAAGCTCTAAAATCTTAACCTTTTAAACAAGTTATTTTGTTAAAAATATAATTGAATTTTCACTTTAAAATTTGCATGCATATCGTTTTCCTTGCATACTCTTTTTAAAAATGTATTTCTTTAAAGTTATTAAAGTGAAAATTCATACTCATATTTTGGAAGTCATCTATTGAGGTAGCTTCTGTGGAAAACAGTTTGATTTTCTTGCTTAAGTTATTTAAGTCATTAATGATAGCTATAGGTCCTTTTCTATTTCTTGAATGATGAGATATAAGAGCTTCGAGTATCCTGATCATAGAGAATCATGCTTCTTCTGGAGGTTTATTTAAGATATTAATTTTATTAAAATAAATGTACGCCTCTGAGGAGATGGCTTCAGTCATGTTAGCTTTGGTAATCATTCTGATAGTGTTGTTTTGCACAACTGGTGGCTTACCCGTAGCAATACCAAGCAAAACAGAGTGCCTTGGCTGAATACATCTCTATAAAAAGAACCAGAGTCTTCTTTACTCAACAACACTGCTGAACCAGGAGCTATCTTAGGTGGGTGCTAGGAGTAAAGAAGAAAAACCAGATGCCTTCAGTCATAATAATTAATGGCAATAGTATAGTACGCTTACCACTGCTCAAGGAAATTGCTGATTACTTCAAATGTAAGTTGCAGAGTGGGAATGCTCAAGTAGATTCCAACTGGAAAGAAACAGCTCTTCAAGAAGAGCATGACATTACAGAACATAGCCTTCAACAGAAACTCCTATCAATGACTAAACAACATACATCCAGCCTCCATGGCATCCTGAAATTTCTTTTGGCATACCTGAGCAACTTTTCAATTTCCGTCTTACATAAAATGGCTAACCACCTAGCAGAGATGAAAAGAAATATTTCTCACCTATATCCCATAGCCCTGGTTCCTTTTCTAAAGAAGAATAGTGACCCTCAAGTTCTCAACAATATATGACTGATATTCATGACTCCATTATTAATTAAGATATTGGAATTGGTAATCAAAGATAGAATCCAAGATAAGATCTTACAACAAATCTCCATCTTTTCATTATGCCAAGAAAGGCTCCTCTACAGTAATGGCAATAAGCCAAGACTGCTAATTGATTACATCAGATTACATAGAAAACATTCACCAGTAGCTGTACAGCTAGACATTATGGGCGCCTTCGACTCAGTAAAAGTAAATAAACTCCTACAAATTCTCAACGATCACCAATCCCTAAACCTACTATACAAATAATAGAGAACCTACTATGTAATAGGGAGATCTCAATTTCGCTAGATGGCAAACTATCACAGTCTTTTGAACCTGATATCTCTATTCCACAGAGCTCGCCAATAAGTGCCTGCTGTTCACAGCATACATTGATTCTCTCTTAAAGCTAATTGAAAACCAGCTTCCTGGCATTTACTTACCAAGACTATGCAAAAGTATTAACACTATAGCTTATATGGATGATGTGCTAGTTTTTCTGCCATCTCCTAAGCACCTCACTCATCTCTTCTCTATGTTACAGCAGTTTGCAGAAAATTCAGGACTTCATATTAATCCGGCAAAATTAGCAATCTGGTGGATCAGAACTGGTAAAAAAACTCAAGACAAAATTCACTGCTAATCCACAGAGGTTCTTGGGATTATCAATCTCCAAATCAATAACTGAAATGTTGAGAGAAATCCAGAAAGACATAATAACATCTTTGGACAGGCTTACTAATCAGCTAGCAAAAGTCTGTCTTTCACTGCAAAGAAAGGTTTCACTGCTGAACATGAAGATCATGGCAAAAATAAATTATTATTTTCCAATCATCAAAGTAACCAGCTTCTTTATAAACAAAATCAATACCTTAGCAGCTAGATTGTTCTGGGGAAAGAAAGTTGCAGCAATTAGCATTAAAAAGATGCAGCAACAAAGAAAATATGGTGGGATGTCTTTTCACTCGATCCAGGTGATACAATTTCAAAAAGCCTTTAACTTAGTATACACTTTAATCAAATCATTTGGATACCAGACAATTATGCAGCCAGTAATTCCTACAGATAGACCACCACCTTCCACTAAATATTTCTTGGATGTAATACTTGACCTAATTAAAAATTGTAAGGATATAAACAACAGCACATTTAGCAGCAAGATCACTATCTGGGAGGCCTATACAATAATAAACACACCAGTCAACCTCTTTCAAGGAAAACTGAGCCTCTCAAACCAGTAAATAATGAGAATGTTTAAATATTGGTACCTGGAACCAAAGTACCTTGATTTCTTCATCAAAATAAACTTGCAATCAGTAAATACAATTCCTGGCTATCAAACATGAGATTTCTAAGTTTGACCCTTGCTGCCCTCTCTGTCATCAAGGTGATGAGTCATTTGAGTATCTAATACATACTTGTTCAGGCCTTTGGATTTCTAAAAGATGGATCTATCAAAGTGTCAAAGTTGACTATTATTTAATTACATTGCTAAAGAACTCCATTAAAACCAAAATTTTTGCTATAATTAGACTCTCTATATACCTAATATATACACTCTGGACAATTAAGTGTAAAAAAAATATTCAACAACTCTGACTTTCAATAAGAAAATTATTTGAAGGCCAAACTAATAAAACTAAAGAAAAGAGATGGACTGCTTGCTCCAAGAACAATACACGAGGATACGTGGAACCTATTCAAGATTAGCGACCAGTGACTAAACAAGCTTCACTAAATAATTACACTACTTCACAAGATTAAAGAACAATTAAATAACTAAAAATACTCCACTGTAATTATAACATGTACAAAATGTTAAAAATATCCTACTAATCCTAAATAAATAGATTTTTGAAATAAAATTCATACTCATATTTTCACTGATGTTTATAGGTATATGTGTGCTTATATGTATTTAAAATGTATGTATGTGAGTATTTGATATACTTTACATTCTAGGAAGGGTGTTGTTTATGATTTCACATTCATATCTAAAGAATTCAGCTAAATTTACTTTCAGTTAATTTTTTTCTTTAGTTTGTTAGTTTAGTTTAAAACCCTTTTGTGACTGAACAAAACATTCACCATCAATGAGAAAGGAAATCTTTAAATTGTAAAACTATTTTCTATTGAAATATGTATGTTTTTTCACTTAATACTTTCATCAATTCTTACATTATATATATTTCAATATATATATTATTACAATAATTGTATACGTATGTGCAATAATATCTTTTATATATTTAATACAAATATAGTTTAACCAAATTAGAAATTATATGTTTCAGTAGTCATAATTTAATGAGAATGAATGAACAAAAATGATTATAAGAAAGGTTGATTCAAAGGAAAGGGATGTTGTCAAGAAAATTCTATATTTAATCATATAATCCTTTATTTTTCAAATTATATTTAAATTTATTTAATTTTTTTAAGGATAGAATTATTACATTACATAACTCATTAAAATAAATTGTATCATTAATATTATATTGCTTTTAGATTTAGTTTAATTAAATTAAAGTTTGATTTTAAAAAAATTAACATAATTTAAAAAATAAAGTTATATGATTAACTATAATTATATTTGAATAAAGTATGTAAAAGATATTCATATATATAATTTGATAGTTTAATACATTTATGTCTTTTGTATATTTTACAGCTGGTTTACTGTTGAAAACTTTAAGCATAAAAAAAAAATCATGAAAATAGGCGTTTAAGCAAATAAAAAGTAGCTGCTAATGCATAAATATATTCATTAGTCTTAGCTTTGAATCCTAGTACTCACTGTGAAAGAAAATGTCAGAACTCACTGTAAAAAATGGGAATATTGTAGCACTACCCCATCTATAGTCCAATGGTTTTTTTTTCAAGTGTACAATAGATGGCTCTGGTGTACAAAGAAGAGAACTGATTATACAAAAAGTGGGTTAATATAGGGTATATGAGCACAGACTTTCACACCACCCACCACTCTCCACTCTATCCAATAACACTGATACACCTAAACAAATATATGCTGAAAAAATAAATAATCACCAATATACGTATTTCATGCTAAACCAGCAATCATCAGTTGGTCCAGACTATCATCTTTACACACATATATAGTATAAGTGCTCAGATATATATTAAGATAGACAATCCTCATAGTTTAATGGATTGTCTATCTTAATATATATTTGAGCACTTATACTATATATGTGTGTAAAGATGATAGTCTGGACCAACTGATGATTACTGGTTTAGCATAAAATACGTATATTGGTGATTATTTATCTTTTCAGCATATATTTGTTTAGGTGTATCAGTGTTATTGAATAGAGTGGAGAGTGGTGGGTGGTGTGAAAGTCTGTGCTCATATACCCTATATTACATATATATATAGACACAGGTATATAACAAGCCTGTGCTTCAGTTATTAAAAAGTGGGTTATTGATTTTTATGCTGGGTTTGGGAAAAGATAAGGGAATTTAGATATAAAGGCCATAGAGTTGACAAAGATTATGTTGTGGAAATGGGATGGAGCAGATTATGGGAAAACTTAGGGTGGAGAATGGAAAGGGAAAGTAAAGTGGCTAACAGGTTTTTCTGGGCATAGGTGCTGAGAGATTCCTGACTCCGTTTAAGAAGTCACAATGCATCATATCACATCATTGATCTATTCAATCATTATTACATTTTATTTTGCAATAGGTATTGAACATGATATTCTTAATTTTAATTACAAATGATTTTTACAGTTGCCACCTACTATTGATGATGGTAATCAAGTCCTTTTTATTATTTAACCACAATGCTGTTTTTAAAAGACTATTCAGAACCATAATTATATAAAAGTAATTCTTCTAACCATGAGATTAGAATTATATTTTTAAAAAAATCTTTTATTCATAAATTCATTTCATTAATTTAAAAAAAAAAAAACTTGAATGAGTTTTTATAATAAGAAAAATATTTTAAAATTGTAGTATTTGAAAGAAAACAATTATAATAAAATACTACTAAACATCACATGATCACCACACAACTGTTATTAAACAGGCAAAACTCTCCACACAGTAGTGCCACCCTGTGCCAACCAGGTCCAAGGCTCCTCACTGATGAAAGCCACAAGCCAGAAACTAGTCTGGGGATATTGGATGAGTAGGCACTAGATGGGGATTTTATGCATAAGCCTCTGGCATCATTGATTACTCTGGTTGGCACAGGGTGGCACAACTGTGTGGAGGGTTTTTCCTGTATAATAAAATACATTGGTTTATTATAACCAATAAGTAAAAAGAAAAATAGAAAAAGAAATGAATCATTTATATAAACTCTTATATTGATCGACTCTTTTTATTTATTTATTTATTTAAAGTTGTCTTTAGCAAGAAGTTGTAGAATCAAATTGAATGTGTTAAATTTAAATATAGTTGTATGTATTTTCTGGGGGGGGGGGATAATTCTATATTATATAAGTTAATCTCTAAATATTTTTTGAATGAATGTCTCAGTAAATGTGATGATTGGAGAAATAAGCTGTAAAATAAATACCTTAATCCAAAATAAGTAAACAAATGTTATTGTAAATTTAATATTAATGTGATTATTTTTATAATGTTTGCTTATTTTATTTTATTTTTTCATTGTTTTTTTTTAGCAATCAAATGGATTTTCAGAACCTTTAACTTTTATATGAATAGCATAAAGAAAAAAAATTGATATTGATTTATAGAAACATTGTTTATTTCTTTTATAAAAGAGTCTTGGGACTATTTTATATTAATCAAGTAGTAAGCAATTACAAGGGAATTTGCTCAAAGGCAGATTCAGGAATTAATCGTTCAATTAATGCAATCAGGTTTTATATAGGGTATATGAGCACAGACTTTCACATGACCCATCACTCACCACTATCTCATATCACTGATACACTTGAACACATATATGTCGAAAAGATAAATAATCATCAGTTGGTCCAGATTATCATCTCTACACATATATGCAATAAGTGCTCAGATATATATTAAGATAGTCAATCTTCATACTTTAATGGACAGGCTTCAATCCACTCCACACTCCAACTCTTCAACTGTCCGTCCAATTGAATCAGGTTTTGTTAAAATTATTTACACTACTTAATCAAGAATCAATCCCAGAACTTCTTATTATACCCTTCTTTTACTGTCCTAAATCACACACACTTATAATTTAATACTTACTTATTCATTTAAGGTTTAGTTTTTTTCCCTTTTTATTTTAATTCACTATAAATGCATTTAAATGAATTGTTCATACAGTTATGTTTTTTTTTTTTTAATATTAAGGTACTTTGGGATTAGCACTGCTATGACTAATTGTTTACCATAATTATTCTACCTTTACAACTTATTATAGCACTTTAGGTTTTTATAATAATTTTGCTGTCAGTATTTGCAATGACATAATACCATATCTTTTTCTACTGGAGTGTGTGTGTGTGTTTGTGACAGCAAGAGATTGTCATACTTGTGATTATTATGAAAATCTTATTCTAATTTAGTAAATTATTCTGGCACTTTAGGTTTTCATAATAATCGCAAGTATGACATTCTCTTGCCGCTGCAAACACACACACATTCCACTAGAGAAAAAGATGTGGTATTCTGCCCTTTCATATTGGCAGCAAAATTATTATAAAAACCTAAAGTTCTAGAATAATTGGCAAAGTTACAATAATTATGGCTGAACAATTACATCATGACAGCACCTGTCCCAAAGTACCAATATTAATTTTAGATCAAAATAATAAAACTAAAAGTTTAAGTTGGTCTTTTGTTGGAAATGGATAGTTTTATTGTAAGGGAACATATGACTTTTTATAGCATATAGTGCACCTTTTTTAATCACCCTAAGAATTGATAAACAGCAGACTGTTTTTTCAATGAATATGTTACCTTCTGATACGATCATTTCACTTCATTTTTACCTAAGAATTCTTTTCATAGTTTTTCTAGTTTTTTATCAATTTCCAAAAGAATTCAGAATTCTGATGATTGAGGTTTTTTTACTATACTTTTTATTTCTTCAAATTATAAATCAACTTTAGACTTTTTTTATTAGTAGTACATTTTAGCGAATCACATATACAACTCTCACATTTATTTTATTTCTTCATAATTTAAAACAATATTTATAATTTTGAGGTTCTTTAATTGATGTCTCTTAATAGTAAATATCATTTTTTCACATTTGTGACTATCATATGTATGCATAAATACATAGTTGTCTCTTTAGTTAAGATGTGTGTGTATATATATTACATTAGATAATAATCATGTATATTTAAGTTATTCACTAATTTTTTGTCAAATTTATAATTTTAGATATATAGGAAATACATTAGCACACCCGATCTTCATTATTAGTTATTGCAAATCAACCATTTGCTACTATGCAATTATATTAATAGATTATTTTAACGTCATATATTATTCAATAGTAAGTTCTTGCATTTATAGGTGTATTATGCAATATTGAAACTCTTGCAAGATTTATACAAAATAAAAAAGAGGAATATAGGACACTTAATTATAGCAATCGTAGTGGATTATTTATAGACTTTGTTAATTTTTTTTCTATATGAAAATTATTGTTGCTATCGAATATAATAAAATTTCTTAATCTTTTAGTAAATAAACAAAACAAAAAATAATTACATGGTTTATTTCTTAGAAATTTTTTGATGTTCAAGCACTTAAATGGCAGATAGGGTAGAGTTTTATTAATTAGTCATACTGAGGGTGGAGTTAGATGGGAATTAATATAGGAGCTTGTTTGCTCTTTAACTTGTGACTGTATCATGATACTAAGACAAATAAATCTTTTAATAGATGATTTGTTTTGGAAAGTGTCATATGAAGTTTGGTGAAGTGCAGAATCTTATGTTCGCAATCTCTGAATGGTGACTGGTTGTTTTACTTCAGGTATTTGAATTTCTTATGGTATTTGAATTTCTTATGAAATCCCGAGCAATAAACTATTCACTTATTTGTTTAATTATTAAAAATTATTGCACAAATATTAATTTAATAATTTTTTAATGTGTTAAAAAGATGTTACTGAATTTAAAAAAATGAACTTATGATAATGCCTATTGACTTGCAAATATAAAATTCCATTATTTTATTATTTAAAGTATTTTTTTATTATTATAAAAAGTCATTCAATTTATTTTTTATCTCATGGTTAGAAGAATCATCTTTACATGAAATATGGAGCATTAATTATTATTACATCAATTAATTAATATTACATACATGTCTAAAAAACATGTTTTATGGTTTGGAATAGTCTTAGAAAATATGTTTCAAAGATAAACATTATCTGTCTTAGAGAGTTACAAGAGTTTTACATAGCTTAGATTGCTGTGTTTACATGGGCAGTCTGTAGTTGTGGGTTTACATATACAAAATTTGATTTATTGGTTTACACAGGATTTCAGGAATTTTTACATACTGATTAGTTACAAAGGTTTTGCATAGCTTGGATTGCTGTGGTTACATGGACAATCTGAAAATGTAGGTTTACATATGTAAAAGTTGATTTATTGATTTATATAAGATTACAAGAATTTTTATATGCTGTCTATTAGTTACAAGGGTTTTACATAGCTTGGATTGCCATGCTTATATCGGCAATCTGTAGTTGTAGGTCTACATATATAAAAGTTATTTTATTGATTTACACAAGATTACATAAATTTTGCATGCTCTGGACTGTAGTTTTATATGGTTGAGTTGTCTGGGTAACATAGGTGAGGAATTAGAATTTCCATGGTTAGTGTGGTAATTGTCTGTGCGGTTCACACTGATATGAGAGGAATGTGTTATTTTTGATTTTTTAGAGTGCTGGATCTTCTTTCAGTGACCAGGTTTTCCTCTTGGTTTCATTAGCAATGTGGATTGGGGAAGGTGTTGGTGTGGATAGAAGACACGGTGGGATTGCTTTCATAATTGGTACAATTCCACCATGCCTGCTTTCTGATGCATTTAAATAAATGAGTGTTCCAGAGGGGGGAGGGTGACAGTTATGTTAGAATCGGTTGGAATTGGAGTTTGTGGTAGGTTGGTTAGACTTTTGGATATATCTGGGAGTTAAAAGTAGAGGTTGAATAAAGCTTTTGATAAGATTTAAGCATGAGATCCAGATGTTCTGATTTCCAGAAGAGACTACCAGTACAGTTATGTAAGAACTGGTTGCTATCATTGAGTTGGAGTTTGTCATAGGTTAGTTTCAGACTCTGGGTCAGACTGTGTTAGAGGTAGAGGCTGAGTGAGGCTTTTGATGTGATTTAACTGTGAATTCATGGTTAGAGGGTCCAGACATAAGGAGATGGTAATTTTGGATAGGTAGTTAGGCTTGGCATTGCTATTGGAAATGACTTAGGTTTTTTGAAATTATCTAGTAACTTGATGATAGTTGAAGATTTGAATGAAAAATTTAACCCATAATTGGAAATAAGTTATCAACTGATTGGAAATTGAAAAAGATATATAAAGTTAGTTTTTTTTCTTCTTGCTAGTTTAAAGTTTTCACTTTTTTATAAGTATAAACAGTCATAGCTTGTTAACTTGGTGAGCAAGTGAATTAATTGCTGGGAACTTGAAATCGAATTTTTTATTACTAAACAAAGATCAGAGTTTGCTGCAATAACACTAAAAATAAACATATGCTGACTGACCTTTGAACTTTGAAACTCTGTGCTGGTATTATTCGTGATAGATACTGGTCATCAGGTGGCCTTTTTTTTAAAATTATCGTTAGATAACTCTTAATTGGAAGTTTGAATAAAAAATGTAACTCAAAATTGTAAAGAAGAAATCAGTTGATTAAAGATATATTATTATCTTGTCTTAGACTAAGGTTTTGAATTTTTTTAAGCATAAAAACCAGAGCTTGTTAACTAGTTTGTGAGCAAGTGAATTGCTTACTGGGAAATTTGTAATTGGAATTTTTTTTTCTCCAACAAAGATCGGAACGATATTTTATTGTTGAGTTTCACAACCTGCTCCAGAAAGAAATTTTCAAACGGAACCAACTATTTCTGAATCAAAGATATTTAGTCAAAATAGAAATGAATCGACCCAGAATTGCATATGGGTTAGCTCACAATTATGTTAACTTTGGAGAACTCGATCTACAAAGGCTATTATCCAAATATGGATTTATCACCAGCTTTAAATATCTAAATGAAAAAAGAGCAGACATGGAACTTCCCTCAAACAATGCTGCATTCACGATCAAATTACACAAAGGATACACTCCTCCTGAAATTCCATCCACACTAGAGGAAAAAAAATGTCCACTCTACATTTCCATCATGGAGTGCAACCACAATGCTTTAGCTGTGGAGATCACACTCACCTATTTAAAGCATGCCCAAAGAAAATATGTGAGATATGCAACAACAACAAAACAAGAAACCACAAATGTAACACATCCACTCAAAATTCACCATATTCACATCATTCCAGTTATAATAGCAATGCTCATCAAATAGAGCACGTAACAAATGAAACACAAATGGATGTAGTCTACATGAACGAACAGGAAGTTTTAGGAAAAACCCAGCTCAATCTTCAAGACAACAGTGTTGTGACACAACACATTGAAAACAATCATATATCTCAGCACCCACCTAAAGTTATTGCCGCAACTAACTCCAAAGAGGAACCACAACCTCAAAACACTGCATACAAGGAACATCCAACAAATCTTGCCTCTCAAACAACTGACATGGAATTAACCATCTCATAAAACAAAAGAAAGTCGCTTGAATCTTCAAGCTCAAATCTGGATGAAACAAGTAATTCCATGGCAGACTCAGATATAAAACCAAACCATATACAGAACGTGTAAAATAAAGCGTCTCATCTGAGAAGAAAAAAAGAAAAGAAAACCAAAACAATAGAAACACAATCCAATCAAGATAGCAGTTTAATGGAACCTACAACAATCGCAAACACTCAAATGAACACTACCTCCAAAGTAAATGAGCTCAAAAAAACAAAGAGCAGTAAGTCCAGGCACACAGAATCAGAACATAAAATCTCATAAAATGGATGAGCTGACAGTTCACGCTGAACATCATCACACTAATGAATAAACCAAGTAACACTAACAAAATCTCATCAAATCAGTTATGCTACTAAAAATAGAAGGTATAAATGTCAGGGGCCTCAATTCCCTTGACCGGGTATGGGAAGTCAAGAGATGGCTGGAGAAAATGAATTTACACATTGCGTGCTTCTCTGAAACCAAGCTACATCTGCAGTCAAACCCCAACATAGGTCAATTAATGCAACAATATGGATTTTTTCATTATGTGCCTTCCATCTCTGCACCATCTGGTGTTGCTTTCCTTGTAAATAAGAATCTCCCTCTCAACAAATTTAAATTATTATATCTCAACAAAGAACTAGTGATTGCCAACCTATCCATCGGTAACTACTCTATCAATATAATATATCTATATATCAAAAATGATCCCACCATTGCCCTCTCAGTGATTTACAAGATCAACTCCCTTCTTTCATCTGATGCCTCTCCGATCATTTTCTTTGGAGATTACAACATGAGCTACGATAAGTTCAACTCTAAATACCTGCACCTGATCAACAGAGTAGTTCTGTGTGGAGAGGGTTTCTTTCCTCCTGAGTCCTTCTCCTTTTATACACTTAAAAAAGATCATTAATAGACCTGTTGTATTACACTCCTGAGCTTCACTATAACCTAGATGCCAAACTGCAATTTGTACCCTTCTCAGATCACCTAGCTTTACTAATCAACCTCCAATTAGACCTCTCCATAGCAATACACCCAAACCATTTGTGCACAATACGGTTATTAAATAAAACCAACACTCCCAAGTGGATTTTTTCAGAGGCATACATTCTTCTAAATAAAATAAATGTTTTTACCCTACCACCACTTCAAGCTTGGTCATCGCTGGTTGGAATACTGAGCACACTAATAGATTTCCACACAAGAAAGACCAAAGGTCCCAATCAGCAGTTAAAGAACCTAGAATCCATCAGTAATAGACTCAGCTCTCTTTCATCTACAGACACCAGCATTCAGTATATTATGGAACTAAAAACACAATACCATGAGAAGCAGAAGGTCCTAGCAGACTATATATCCATTAAAAGATCCAAAATCTTCTTATCTAATTGTCAAAACTGGAAACGTAGCTATATCAGGTGGGCACTTGGTGCTGCAAAATGGTCCACTTCTACCATGATTGGAACTAATCAGAATTTATACAGTGGTCCTGAAATGCTCAAAAAAATACATGACCACTTCACTAACAAACTACAGAACAATAATTATGCAACTGCTAAAACCTGGAAAGCATCAAGTGATATCCTTGAGCACAATATCACAGAGAATCACATAATTGCAAAACTGCAGTCATATCCAGAAAGCACACATCCTGGACTTCATAGAATTCCCAGATTTGTGCTTCTTCATCTCAGCCAGGTTACAGGTCCCATTGTGCATAGGGTGATTGATGTACTATCAGGAGACTTTCGGAACATCCCAGACATATACCCAGTCACTTTAGTCCCATTTTTAAAAAAACCAAGAAAATCCTTCCAGTCTGTTAAACCTTCACCCCATCTCCATGATACCTCTTTTAATCAAGACGATCGAGTCACTAGTGAAGGACAGAATTCAAGACCATCTCTATTTTTACATTTCCAAATACCAATTTGCTCGGAAAGGTGCCTCCATACTAGATGCTGTGCAATGCTTCATGCTCATCACTGAATATATTAGGCTGCGCAGAAAGACAAAACCACTAGTGATTCAACTTGATTTTGCATCAGCATTCGATTCAGTTATCCCATCAATATTACTACAAACACTAAAAGAATATCAAGTTCCTGAAGTGTACACAAACATACTAGGAAACCTGCTCTATAATCACTCATGCTTTACCACAATAGATGGGTGGTTGTCTGACAGAATCAGACCTCATCTGTCAGTTCCTCAAGGATCCCTATTGGCTACACTCTGTTTTACCACATATATTAACCCTCTCCTTACTGAAATTGAACGCAAAGTTCCAGGTATCTACGTTCATGCATTGAAACACCAGGTACATCACATCTCTTATGTTGATGATGTATCAATCTTCCTACCAGAACAAAAACATCTTCAGACTCTTCTGCATATCATTGAAAAACACTCTAAAAAACTAAACCTGCATATCAACTATAACAAATCTTCCATGTGGAAGATCACATCAGAGAAAATAATCCCATCCATTTTTACATCTCGACTCAAAAGTTCTTGAGTTTCCCCATTTTCAAGTCGAGGTTGGCCATGTCAAAAGAGATACAAAATGCTATCCTTGAGAAAACCTGTAGCATCGTAACCTCTCTTTCCAGGGTTACTCTGTCATTGACTGGAAAAGCTGCAGTACTGAACATGCTAATTTTTCCCAGATTGAACTACTTTCTTCCCATGATAAAGCTTACCAAAACTTTTGAAACTGCATTAAACTCACAATGTTCCAGGCTCTTATGGAAAGGCAAAGTAGTTGCTATAAGTATATCAAAAGCACACATGCCCAAAGATCTGAATGGGTTACATCTTCATTCCGTCTCCACACTTTACCTACAAAAAGCAAATGATGTCATGAGGACAATATATCATGAGCACCCCGATCAGAACACATTCATACCAGTAACACCAATGGATACACCTCCACCATTCTGCAGCAAAGGGTTGTCAGATTTATGGATACACATAACAGGGACAATAAGTGGAAATTTACAAATTTATATACCCAAACCTTACTCCCTCTCTGAACTCTCTGGGGCTAAACAATAAACTTCTAATTCTCAGATCTAAAAAATGGTTTTTGGAATCCAAACATATAGATTTTCTCCTGAAAATAAACCTCTCCTCCCTACCCACAAGTCACTTTCTGGTCTATAGGAGAGGTTTTGCCAACCTCAACTCACAGTTTCAGCTTTGCTCAACAGCTGAAGAAACCATTACTCATCTCCTACATGACTGCCCATTTTTTACCCCACTCAGAACTCTCATCCACCAAAAAGTTTCAATAGACTATAGAAACACACTTTGCATTTAAAACGCCATCAAGACAAGCATATTTTTGACCATCAGAACATCCATTTTCCTCACTTTTGCAGTCTGGCTCACCAGATGCAAGTACATCTTTGGACAGGCAGATAACAATGTCAGCCATACCTTCTTAAAACAATTAAGAAGCGCTCATGATAGAGACCGGCTTCTTGCACCAGACTGGCTACACATTGAATCCTGGGCTAGTGTAGACCTAGTCTAGAAAGAATTTGCAACCCAAGATCTTCAGTTACCAGCATCAGGCCATTTTTCAAATTTAATTAGCAGAAGACTCGAGTCCAAAGATTGATTTGTCATTGTATTCTTTTTTGATTTAGTTAATAAAATTCTTTTTTGAAAAAAAAAAAAACAAAGATCGGAACTTGCTACAATAGAATTAAAAATAAGCTTAGGTTTGACTAAACTTTAGATTTTGAAACTTTGTGCTAGTAATATTGGCAGGAAGCATTTGGTCAAGTGATGGCTTTGTCTCCATATTGTTTTCTAAATTATCGTTAGGCAACTTGATTTTAATTTTTAATTTTTAATTAAAAATGTAACATAAAATTATTAATTAATTATTAACTCATTGAAAAAGGTATATTGGGATATGGTTTTTACTGTGCCAGGCTTAGGTTTTAAGTACTTTTGGAGCATGGAAAACTAGAGCTCTTTAACTTGGTAGTTAACAAATGGTAGTCTTAGAAAATATTGTGGTCACAATTGATTACCATCATTAATAATATGTGGTAATTCAAAAATTATTTTAATTAAAATTAAGAATTTCATGTTCTATAGCTAGAGCAAAATGAAATATATTAATAAATGAATAGATCAGTTTTCCTTATCCTATTTTAGATTCATCTACTGTATATCAGAAAAAAAAAACATTGAACCACAGATAGTATAGTACTGTAATATTCCCACTCTCAGACTTGTTTCTGACACTTTCTTTCATCATTCATTACTAGGATGTATTTATGCATTTAGCAAACAACTTTTGCTTGTTTATACTGGTCAAAATATTCATAAAAAAGATCGAGAACCCAAGTTTAATTCTTTTACATTAGTATATAGATCTAATACCTGATCAGTTTTTCTGTTTTAGAGAACTCGGTTTTATACCAAAGGCAAACATCTTTTATCTTTTGATTAAGAAGATTAATATCAATAACATCAAATGAATTTCTATGCATGTGTTTCCAAGAGCAGTTCTCTTTGCCCTACTCTAGAGATATCTATTGTCCTTGAGTAATCAATGAATACCATTATGGTATACAGAGGTGTATAGTTGGCATAAAATTGACATCTGTAACATAAATAGAACTGACCTGATATCAGATATAAACAACTATGCAAACAAATTAGTTTGGATTCAAAACTTTGTTGTTTTTTTAATTCAAGCTGTTAACCTAGACAGTATGAAGGAATAAAAAATGGCTACTAGATGCATAAGTACATTAGTTACAGATTTGAATCATAGTTCTCACTGATGAAGGCAAAAGACAAAAACTGGCCTGAGAATAGGAAATTATAGTATTTTACCATTTGATGTACATTGATTTCTCACTTTTTGTAATATATGGTTTTAGAGTAGGCTGGAAGGAAGGGTGTTAATGAGTTACCTATGAGAAAGTCATGTAATTATATTTGTATTAATAAAAAAATAATAATAACATTGAATATATAGTTTGACTTAAATTAATTATGAAATATTTTAAAGAAATTAATTTTAAAGCATTAAGTACAGATTTAAAAAGGAAAAAAAAAAATCAAAGAATAGATCAGATACCTTAGTTAAAGAAATGTCATCAATAATATTTTCTTTGTCAAAGATTCATTGAAATAGGCAAGACTCCCTTTGAATGGAAATATATTGAGTTTTATTATCTTTCTAAATGCTTCTTACAAAGATCTCTGAGAAATGAATTAGAAGCATTTCTCTAAAGTTAAAAAGAAGCTTCTGAACCAGAAATAAGATTTAGATTATTTGATGTCATTGTCAGAAAAAAAATTAAAACTTAATAATGGTTAGAAAATCGTACTTCAAAGTTGAAATTATTTCTTTTATAGTTTAAAAAAAAGTTAAGTTCTTTTTTTTTTAACAATGTTTAAAGTAGTCTTTGTTAATCTTGTATATAAAAAAAAAAAACTTATTTAATTGTTATACAAATGTTATTTATAAAAGAAGATCCAAACCTTTAAATGTTTAGACCACGCTAGGTACTTATGCACAGGCACTTGAGGTACTAGCCCGAGTCCTTGCAGATGTAGGAGTCTTTCAGAAGTTAAATTAGAATAATAATAAAAAAATAAGATTTTATAAATTTTATTTTCAATGAGAATCTCATAACTTACAAGCAGTTTGCATTGACATTAATATGTATATGTCTGGCTGCCAAGGATAAGATTTGACTCTATTAAAAAAAGTTTAGTTCCTGTCAAGCATTGGTGAGAGGTCAACGACAGCTGCTTTACAAGAAGTTGTCCCGGGTTAGCGGGTTCGCTTCCCGGCTGATGCTATGACACATGAGAAAAAAAAAGTTTAGTTCCTCTTCACATATATTATGAAAATTTATAACTGTATATCTTCTGTGATATATATAAACATAAAATGTTAAAATGAAAATATTTATTGATGTATATTAAATATACTATACTTTTCAAACACCAAAAATAATAATAGAAGTTTGAAATTCTTAAAAATGTGAAAAATGAAATTTGGGATAAACTTCTCACATTTCTTGCTGTCATTACGTTATATTTCAAAATGAATTCAACTTTAAGTGACAGCAAACATAAATTAAATAATTATATTTGAGTTATTGTAGTCCTAAATGTGCGTGTGTATTGTGGGTTTTTTTTTTTTTTGGAGGAGAGGGGGAGGATATTGGATGAGCTATTTTTACTAGTAAAAAAAAAGATAAATATATCAGTAGGGGAAAGGGACATATAAGTATTTCATTTTTAAAAAAACAATTTACGTATATTTATCAATCAGAAATTTTAATGAGAATTGATAAAAATTATTTAGGATATTGGTGTTTACTTGATCATTTTCAATCCTTCGTCGAAAAACTTTTGTTTCACTAATGATGAATTGTTGTTTACAAATTAAGTTTGATAATTTATTAAAGTATCTTCTTTCTTTTATCTTTAAGTTTTGACTAATGATTATTTAATATTTTACAGATATTTTTACATCAATTTTATATTTAATTATATTATCTGAAATTAAAAATTGTATTTATCTATTTTCTCTGCGATTAGTTATTCTAACAGAATTTTTTTTTTACTGTAAATGTATATAAAAAAACTATAACTCCACTGAATTATAGTATATTAAAATAAATATATAAAGAAAATATTCGAAACATTAAATATGATTTTAATAGATGTTCACTGATCAACTTTCTTGTCAAAGGCAACCGAATTCATATATATATAAATTTAATGTCATAAATTTAATGTCATCATCAGATTTAATGCCATCGTCAGATTTTAATGGTATGGATGGCTGAAGAGTTGGAGGTTGGGGTAGATTGAAACCTGTCCATTCAATTATGAAGATTTTCTATCTTAATATTAGCTGAGCACTGATTATATATGTGTGTGAAAGATGATGATCTGGACCAACTGGTGAGTGCTGGTTCAGCACGAAATACGTTATTAGTGATTATTTATATTTTTTACAGTGTGTGGTCATGTGTATCAATGGTATAAGATAGTGAGGATATTTGAAAAGTACTTGAAAGCTGTGTTCAAATTCTGTATATTTTGTTATAAATTAATAAATATATTTTCCCTAATTCTGTTAGCTGTTGAAACTTCAAGTAAAGCTCCGATTTCTTATTATATATACACATAAAGACATGTATATAAAATAAAAGTATGGTAAAACAACTTTGTCTACTGCAAGTCAAATACCTTTTCAGATCTTAAATATTGCCATTGATGAATAATAGTGAAGGATAATAAATTGCTAGTCAGAATAATTGACTGTCAAATACATTCTTTTATGTTTGTTTTCTTGTTTTATTTCTAATTTATAATATCTAAATACCCATGTAACAACTACTAGCTGGTTTGATTGGTTTAGCTATGAGGTGTATACCTTGAAAAAGCCCTCTAAACTTGCTTAGTAATGTGCGTATATCTGAAAAAAATCCATGTTTCATCTAAATTTGAATGAGAGTTGTGAATGTGGCATTAAGTTTTCTTTGAAAATGTTTTCAATGTGGCATTAAATCTGCTTAATATATATATAATTAACAACACAGTTTCAAAGAAAACAAAAGTGTTGTGATAATTTATCCAAGTGATTTGTTTACATCGTTATTAGAAAATATTCATAAATGAATATAATTAAAAAGTAAAGATAGAAAGACAAAACATAAAATCTTAAACTTCAATTTGGAATAACAACAATCTTTGAATTACAAATATGTATAATTAAATCATATGCTGATGCTTTTGTTTAACATTTTGCAATGCTATCTTTTAATTTCTACAATCATGATCTTTACTTTTTAAAAAACACCAACAACTTGACTAATTGCTATTATTTGTTGTATCTTATTTTCAACCATATGGTTCTTAGTAAAAGAAGTCAATATTGAGTTCTCTATAGTGTCTGGTCTTTATAATAAAATGAAGTCTGAAAGCTATTCTCATTATTATTTCTTCAATAAGCGATCTTTTATAAAATGTCTTCTAATACACATTCACCTCACATAACAACAAAGTCATGCTTTTATAATAATATGGTCTTATGATCTTGCCATCACATTTTTAGACACTAAAGCATCTTCAAATGGAAATTTTCCAGTGGCTTTTATTTTACATTAATGCTTTGCATTACTAATAGTGCTAGATCAAGGGTGTGTAGCATAATATCAGAGTGGATGAATTCATGGACTAAAGATCCTGAATCAATTGCAAGCTGAGGAAAGTAAAAATTAATAATTTCAATATGGTCAGAACTATTACACTCACCATTTAGGTGCTCAAAAATCATGTCATTTTTTACATAATAATGATATTAACCAATGGTAATTAGTATAGTGATAGAAGCTGGGGTCTAAGATCTTTGAATTGGTTGCAGTTTTGACATTTCTGATGCTCGATCTTCTTATGAACTCCCAAGCAGTAAAGCCAGTTGATTATTTTTTCCATATGTCATAGTATTGGCCGGGGGCAAACCCGCAGCAAACGTCTGCAATCAACTGCTTGCTTGCAAGGTGTCTACTCTGACCTCTCAGCGAACAATGCTTGACAAAGCCAGTTGATTATTTATTTACTAGTCAATTACTTAGAAATATAATTGTGAGTGCAGTAATGAAAATTAAACAGGCAAAACTCTCCATACAGTAGTGCCACTCAATGGCAACCAGAGTAATCACTGGAATCCAGAAGGCTTGTGTATAAAATCCCCATCTAGTGCCTACTCATCCAATATCCCCACTGAGTGGCACTACTGTATGGAGAGTTTTGCCTGTTTAATAACATTTATGTCCTATCATAAGAAATAGTGATCATGTGATGTTTAGTGATGAAAATTAGTTGAGATATGTAAATGTTCCATTGTTCTACCATGCTATAAATTCAGAAGACAAGATTTTATAAGAGAAAAAAGTCATGTAAAAATTAAAAGTCCATACTACAGAAAACAAAAAGATTTTACAAAAATGAAAACAACATTAATTAATCAATATAACTGCCATGTAAAAACAAGAAACTGTTTTGAATCATTTTGATGGAGTAATCTTGACTAATATATGAGAAACTTGACGTTCTCTCTATAACGTAATAAAGTATTAATAATTTTTTTTTTTATATAGTTGAACAACATATATTTTCAAGTAATGTTATGTGTCATACATTTAGTTTTATATATATATTTGTCATACATTTAGTTTTTTGTTATTTTTTAAAACAGATTTAATATGTATTTTTAAAATCAACCAGCTGTAAAATGAATAAAGTTTTAAATTGTTTAGTGTATTTATTTATTTTAGCAAACGTTTTTTGTCTTTTATATTTAAGTTTTTTATTAATTAAATATTAAATAGACTAAAATATTTTAAACAGCTTAGAATTTTTGTAGATTCGCTATTTTATGATAAATAGATGGATATTGGATGACCCAGAATTGTTTGTATACTAGTTAAGATTTGAAATACCAGGCACTCTTAAACCTGGAGCCTAATTGTAAATATAGAGGATTTGAACTCAGACTTTCAAACCTCTTCACCATTCACACTATCTATGTATTTAAATGGATACTATCCTATGTATTGGAATGACTTCAGGTCAACATGGGCATGACAGTAATACTGGCATCGGCATGGGATTTGGGAATTCTATCATCAGATTTTCAATGGTATGGTTGGTTGAAGAGTTGGAGGTTGGAGTAGGTTAAAGCCTGTCCATTAAAGTGTAAGGATTTGCTGTCTTAATATAAACTGAGCACTGATTATATATATGTATGGTAGATGATAATCTGGACCAACTGATAAGTCCTGGTTTAGCACAAAATACATATATTGGTGATTATTTATCTTTTCTTCATTGTGTGGTCATGTGTATCAGTAGTATTAGAGGGTGTGGATGGTGAAGAGGCTTGAAAATCTGAGTTCAAATCCCCTATATTTATATACTAGTTGTAATTTAATTTATTTTTCATGAATATTTGTCAGTAATGTATTTCTAATTTTTTAATTGAAGGCAGACTAAGATGTCTAGGTATTAGAGATTTTGATTTATCATCATCATCATTAATTATCTGCCAAAAGAAAGGTTTCATGCATTAAGATGAAACTCGTCTTGCACTACATTTTAATTATACATACCATCTTTACTTTTTCAATTCATAAATCAAATTCTTTATTTAATTTTCCACAAATATATTTTACATGTCTTTTGTAATTCCCTTACCTCATATTTGCAATTCAATTTCTGACATCATAATTTTTACAATATATATATATTCTTTAAGACTTTTATGTTTCTAATCATATACTTCAATTTATCTTTTTCTTCTTTTCCAAATGCACATCTCTAACCTCTGATTTCCCCCCTAATTCGTCATACCTATATTTTATATAAATTGGGACTCTAAAGAAAATATTATTTCCTTTCTGAAATTTAATTTCGATAATTTTCAGCAATTTAGTTTTATTAAATTCCAATTTCTTCTTTATTGATTTCATCAATATCCTAATTATTTAAAAACTCTAAATTACAGATGTGTCTAAGATAGCAGAATATGTATGTTCCAATGATCAACTGGAATAATACAAAAATATTGAATAGAGAAGAAAAGGTACAAAGAAGAAAATTTAAAGAAGCTACTCACATGACAATGGCAAAAAAATCCCATAAGTCAACCCAGTGTAACTATACATAATGTATGGAAAACACTAATCAACTTTGCTCATAGGAAAAAGTGGAGAAATCAGGAGGAACCTCATAGATAAGTATATGAAATTACTACAGCCTGTTGCCTTTGGCAGGATGGCTCAGTTGGTTAGAGCATTACATTAAAATTCAAAACTCAAGAATCTAAGGACCCAGGTTCGAATCCCTTCTAGTATTGTCACTGGTCAGGCCAGCAACATCGTTGTGCATATACTAACCTGTTTGATGTGCTATTACTAACAGTTGAATGATTTGAAATATTTAAATAAAGTTAAGTTAAATTTTTCTAAAGACTTTCAATACATATATTAGATGATGGAGATAGTCCAATATAAAAATACAACTAGAACACCATCATCACAAACCTTCAGGAAAACACTAATCAACTGTAAGTTTTGTTTAATACTACTTAAGCATTTTGCGAAGTTCATTCTTATTATTTTTATATAATCAGCAAGAGTTGTAAAGTTAACATCCTGCAATGCTAACTCTTATCATGTAAATAGGTTGTATTTGATAACTATGTGTATATTGAAAAATAAGAAGATATACAACTTTTCAACATAATGCACATTCTTTTTATCTGCTTTTTGCAAAATCTTACAGATATTTTCTGGTACATATAAATATAATAGAATATCTTTCATTTTAGTGTATAATTTTTTTTTCTTCTTTTAAATAAATAGAATAATTCAATTTAATTTTTCTAATATCTTTCCAAGATCGATGAAATAAATATTGACAAAAAAAATAATCAAATAATCATATAAGAATTAATTTAATTTCTCTATGTACTTTTTAAGCTAATTTTCAGTTATTATGTAAATAGATAAAGTACCAATAAAAAATTTAAATTGCAAACTGAAATTGTGCCATCTACTATTATTAGATAGTTTGATTCCAGTTTGCAGTATTAAAACCTCGGGATAATTCTCTTATTCATCAATATTTACATCTAAAAGTCCATAAAACTTTTTAATTATATATAAGTAGAAATATATTTATAATAAACACTTATTTACCATGCATTAAAAAGCAAAAAAATAATTGTTTCGTCAACCACAATTGGGATTTTTAGATTTAACTTGAAATAAAAGTGTGTGGGCCCAGAAATAACTTACTTAATTTTTGACCCCCTTTCCCTGTGTTTTTATTTCAAGTTAAATTTAAAAATCCCAATTGTGGTTGAAGAAACAATTATTTTTTTGTTTTTTAGTACAAGATAAATAAAAGCATATATTATATATATATAATTATTTCTATTTATTTTTATAAATGTCAAACCAGATTGTACTTTAAATTGATTTGATGCTAATAGTTTATATATATCACTAGATATTTTTATAATTAGTTAAAATGTATATTCATGCATATATCCTATTTAGTATCTGTCCATAATTCTATATGTGCATAATAAATTATTAAGTAACTTAAAATATGAAGACATTTTTTCTGGTGAAGTGTTCAACATTCTTTTTTTTTTTCTAAAAAATGCTTACCAAAATTATATAATAAATGAACTTTATTTCATATGTATGACTTTAAACTGATTTGTCACTTATAGTTTATATATATCAATATTTTTGCACTATTTCTTACTTATATATCAGATTTGGTATGTGTATCTTATTATACATGTGTATAATAAATCATTAAGCAACTTAAAATATGAATCCATCTTTCTGTTAAAAAGTGTTTGAAATCTTTTTATTTTATTTGAAAAATGGATTTTTTTTAAAAATGCTTAACAAAACTATACTGTAAACTAACTTTATTTTATTAAACTCTTTTATTTAACTTACAATCTCTAGATGTTTGTTTGTACAATGTAATTTTGAGTCTCTGATAGATGTTTGTTTGTGTGTTTCAAATAAAGGCTTTCAGTGAAGTTAGAATAAAAATTAAAATTAATAATTAATATATTCAAATACAATATAATTTGGTACATTTCTTTGAAATCACTAGGAATGCAATATGGCCCTATAATATTTTAGATAGGTGATTTAGTTTTCTAAATCTGGACTGGGCAGAGAAAATGTCAAATATTTTGATATCAAATTTAAAAGTTATTTTTAGAATTTCAATATAGTTTGAGTAAAGCACGCTAGAGTTGTAATATATATATATAGATTTTTTTGGTTTCAACTAAAAGCTTGAGGAAATTGATAATGTTTTAAAATTAATCTTTAATAAATTTAAATTCAATATAATTAGTTGAAATTTGGGACATTAAGTAGAAAATACTGCTAAAGAAATATGACAAAGATTTCAGGTAGTGACCTACTTTTTTAAATCTGGACCACTGCATGAAAGGAATTTTGAATATTTTAATATCAAATTTAAAAGTTATTCTTAAAATTTCTATATATTTTAAGTAATGCACACAATTTTTTTGTTTCAATTGAAGGCTTGATTTAAGTTAAAGTAAAATAAAGTTAGTTTACAATTTAGTTTTGTTAAACTTTTTTTTAAAAAAAATCTAATTTTTAAATAGGACCATATCACATTGCTAGGGATTTCAAAGAAATGTATTACATTTCAACAAATTATATTGAATTTAAAAATATTAAACCTTGATTTTAAAATTTTATTCTAACTTCATTAAAAGCCTATAATTGAAACAAACACACAGATTCTAAGTTAAATAAAAGTGTTTAATAATAATAACTCTTCACAGAAAGTCTTATTTATTTGTAAAAATATTTTGGAAGTTGTGATATTTCCAGTTTTCATACTTACAAAGTATTAAGGCCTGACTTACTTTTCTTTTTATGCAAAGTGGTACATAAAGTAAAGTGAATTCTACTTCTGGTTTAAAAGTGGCCCAAATGAATATTATTACTAGATGGTGTGGTTTAGTTCGCAATGTCAGTTTTTAATTGGTAGTTCATCTGATTATCTTACAAATAGTATAAATGGAAATTCATTAAATTATCAATATTTTCATCTAAATTTTATGAAATTCTTCTAATTTTTCACATGATTTTCTTTCAAAGTCTTTAATAATTTAAATGAGATCTCACTAATTTTTTGCACTGTGTCATGTCATGTTTTAATCTCATTAAAACTTATACATCTTTCTTCATTAAATTCATTTTATCATTATATTACATTGCAATTTTCTTTTCATTTTAATTGAGTTATTAATAATCTGCTGCCTTTATCTTCAATTATTGTTTTATTTATGTGATTCTTATTTTTTCAATATTTTTTTTATTTTTTTAAATATTTATTAAACTCATTATTTTTGTAATTTTTATTTTCTTCATGTATTTTACATATTATTTCATAAACAGGCTGTCTATACATTTTTTTTATCTTTTATAAATTTCCCATTTTCACTTTTGTCATTGTTCTACTTTTTATTCATCTCATTGCTATCCAAAATATTTTTGCTCTCTTATTTTTTTTGCAATATACTGTTTTTATAACACCATCTTGTTGATCTATTTTCATATTTAAATTAATTTTTTTATCAGACAGTTTTTAACTAATTGCATTATCCCCCCCCCCATTTATTACTGGCCTTTCATTTTGTCTAAGCCTTTTCTGTTGTTTTTTAAAAGATAATTCCTACCATGTTATGGCTGCAAACACACTTAAATTTACTATATTTGTATCAAATATAATTTAATTGCAATCTAGTTTCATTATGATAATCTTTTTATCTGTAAATTCCTTTTTAAAATTTTTGACTTTACAAAAATTTGTCAAATTTTCATTTTTATTCTATTACTTTATCACTTCTTCCTGTATTCTCACTGCATTCCAATCCGCAGTTGTCATCAGACAACTATTTTTGTACTATTTTTCAATTTTTCATTTATAATTTATACTTTTTAATTATCATGATCATTAATTAGCATATGTATCTAAATAATTATCGGATTCTTTAGAACTGCTTAAATTTAATAACCAGTAATTTGATTTTTACAAGAATCGTACTCATAAAACTATCCTTTGTTTTTATACATATACTATCTATGCTATTATGTCTATTATTATCTACAAAATGACATATTTTTTATCATTTTCTTCATCTTTTTAATCACAAGTCATCCATTTTATTTTACAAAATCCTGCAATATCTAATTATTATTTTCCAATTTCCAACAGTATATTTATTTTATTTTTGTTTCTCCATAGTTTTTATATTTGAAATATCTGTTCTTACAAGTGTTTTTTATAATTTCAAATTATTGAGATATTCTTACATAATTGGATTAATGTGCTCAATCTTGAGCATTCATGACGCTCTTTATTCTCAATTTCATCTATAATCCCAGTTTTACAACAAAAATCTAATAATATTTGGTTTCACCCATACTTTTAATTTATCTGTTCTTAGATATTTAATAATGAAAAAAAGTAACTATTTCAAATTAAATATACGTTAATTAACTATATGTATAATAATTTACTATTTACATGCTCTTTTTTTTTAAAAAAAAAAAACAATCTTGTTAATTAAACACATAAACATTAAAATAAAATTTTGGAAAAAGTCAGTTAATTTTATTTAAATAAATATAATTGTAAATTAATGATCAGGCTAATGCACATGCATTTTAAAGGAGTTTAAACTATACGTAAATGAATACTCTCATTCTCAAACACAAGATAAAAGTCTTTATGAAAAGATAGAATGAATCCATCTATCTTTTCAACCCAAACATTTAAGATTGGCCCATACTTAAACATTTGGATTGAAAAGATAGATGGATTCATTCTATTTTTTCATAAAGACTTTACCTTGTGTTTGAGAATAAGAGTATTCATTTACATATAGTTTAAAATCTTTAAAGCGCATGAGCATTAGCCTGATCACTAATTTACAATTACAATTTATAAATAAATACCTTATTAAATAAATATATTAATTAGTAACAAATGTTAGAAAAAAAGCCATAATAAGTTACAACCATTATCAAATATTTGCTTCACTTTTAACCCTCTTGTCTTCATTAAAATACTAAAGTTGTCATATATATATATAGTGTAAGCTATGGATCCCACCACATAATATAAGTATCAGCATTGGTGGTTTGCTTTTTCTTTTAAGACTTTACTCAATTTATTCTAGCTTCTTATATTTCATAGTCATTATTGAAATAGTTAAAGCTTTACTTCATTAGTATATAAAATCCATAATATATATATATGCTTTGCACACAGATAATGAAGCTGATAACAGTAAATGAAATAAATGATATTCTACAATTTAGTAGGCTGAGCCCTTTCTAGAGGATTCATACTCCCATATTCATAGCTACTGGAATGTTGAGAATCATCATTAACTACCACTTATGAATGAGTTTGATCATTCTATTTCCAGAAGAAAAAGCAAATATACAAAAAAAAAAGTCTAAGAATAAAAGTTTAAAGAAAATGTCTGTAAAAATCAATATATCGATCATACATATTTCCTTGCTGATCCTTTAGTCTTGATATCTTATGATGCATCCACCTTTTTTTTTCTGAAAGACTTCAAGATCTTGCTAACTGCAATGATTCATGATTTTCTATTCACATCCATATCTTCCTAATGAAAACCCACTATTGCACACATTGTGATAATCTTTAAACATAAATTGTTCATGAAATTCTTACTTGATTTTATTATAAAATAGTTTTTAGAAAATATGATGCCATTATAATATCACATTTAATTTAATTATATTTTAAAAATTGTAAGCATTCTTAAGGATTTTTTACAATATGTTTATTTTACAATAAAAAGCACTTATATCATGCTTCATACAATAAATTTTGTAGAAAAACAACTTTGCCTTCATATCTAAAATGCTATCAATTTAAAATTATTCTCATTCACAATCTGATAAACAACAATGATAAAAGTTTTTGAAAAATGTTTTCCCATTACTAACTGATAAAAAGTGAGTTTTTTTTAAATTAAATTACTAAACCAAAATCTTTATTGTTTACATTAAGAACATTCTATAGATCATCCTTTGAATTAACAATAATAATACAATCAATCATCATATTATATATCTACTAGATGATCGATTTGTTTAAAAATGAAGTGACTTGACGTCACTCTAAATCAATCACTTTTCGTACTACGATTACGATTTTGGGCTCTTTTTAAAGATTAAAAAAAGTTCTGTAAGATGCTGCCCTCTCTTGAATTATTTTACAAGTAAAAATCAACAAAAATGGCCTTATACATCTAACAAAGAAAAAAATAATGCCCCTTTTTAAATCTGATTGGCTATTAAATTTTGACAACAAAGAAAATGGCTGCTAAAAAGTAAAGAGTTACGATCTGTTTTTGTTTCATTTTGAAAATGATAAATGAATGTTTTAGACCATTTTAACAGTATTTTTTGACAAATTATAAATTATTTTGATAAAATATGCTAAAAATAAAATTATTTTGGAAAAATAGTTAAGACTTTAACAAAAATTATTTGCTTTTGCTGCAACTAAAATTGGCAAAGAAAATCACGTCATTAGCAAAACATTTGGATTGGTGAGTAAGATTTCATTTTACATTTTCCGCTAGCGAAAATTTATATAATTATATAATAACAATTTATTTTTGAAAAAACCTTCGTTCATTTTCATAACCTGACAAATTATTAATATACTTTTTACAAACAAAACTAAAGTGAATATAATATTAAAAGATGAATATATTTTGATGTTTGAGTTTGTGAATTGACCAAATTGATGTTTGAGTTTGTGAATTGACCAATTAAAAGTTTCGACTTTTACCTGATTCAGCCAATAAAATAATCAGCGCTCAAAAGGCTAGATAAGAATATAAAGTTTTAATTTTTGCTTTTAATCAGTTCAAGTTAAAAATGTCGTCAACCAACATCACATCTTGATATCTACCTATGAAATCCGCAAATAAATTGTCCTAAACATTATTGTCATAAAAATTAAAAACAAGATAAAACTTATATTTATTTGTTTATCATCAATTCTAGAAGCAATAATGCTTCTTTTGTACCATTATGAGAAGGTGTGCAGAATAGCTAAATTTCAATGGGTGAAGTAACTAATTTCACTCATTATCATAAACTTTCTTGATTAGCCATGTTAAATGATTTGACAAAATCAAGAATAGCAATACATAAATCATGCCTTTGTCATGGCAATTAAAAAACTATTATATTTATTTGTTTATCATCAATTTTACCTTGATTAACTATGTCAAATGCCTTGACAAAATCAGGAAAAGCAATACATAATTATACCTGTCATGATATTTTCTTGTATTTGCTTGGCAACAAATATTAGACATATAATGTTTTTGATTCTCTAAAATCCATATTAGATCTCTTATAATGATGTATTTATGACTGGAAGCTATTTATTTAATAAAATTCTTGAACTATATTCAATACAATAATATTTTATTATTATAGCTTTTATATCTTTATTTTATAAATTGCAACAATAGAAACATCCTGAAGATCGAATGGTGCAACTTCATATTTAAAATTATAAAAATCTGTTTTAACTTTATTAAGCTGGATATTTTAATCCATTATCAAATCATTAGCTGTGATGGATTTACCATTTAAAAAAATCATCAGAATTATTATACCTTTATTTACAAGTTGATTAAAATACTCCTTCTATCGGTCAAAAAGTGCGTTATAATTGTATTATTTATTTAAATAGTCATTATCAGTAATCAATTAATATCAATTTATAATCATTATATATATATAATAATAAAGTATTTTATGCTACATTGTGTTTAATTATGATACTTTATTTGTATTTGCTGCACATGTATGTGTGTGTTTGTGTGCATGTGTGGTATTAGAAAATATGACTTCAATGTTTTAGTGATAGAAATTTATTACGAAGGCATTAAAATACATGGTAATTTGTAAACTAAATTTTATATTACAAGCACATAATATTTTTGTAAAATCACTAAAATTTGGAATATAGAAAAACAAATTAAGTGAAAAACAAAATAGAAATATTAAGAAGCTGATCATAATTATCACATATAAGTAGATAAAAAAATATACAATAGGAATATGAGATATGAAAAGGTTTACAGGCAGTGTTTGAATACCATTTACGCAGATCAAGTGTTATGGCATGTTGTTTTTTTTTTTTTTCATGTCAAATGCGTTGACCGGAAAGCGAACCCGGCTCAGCTGCTTGAAAGGCAGCTATGTTAACCGCTAGCCCACCAACGCTTGACTGTTATGGCACCTTTGTGTTGTCTTTTTGTCTAAAATATGAAAAACTATCTTTAAACTAAGCTCATTCATACGCATTTATAATACATGGCCTAGTAAGTTTATCTATTTATCTGTCAATAGTTTTGGTAATTAGATCCAATTGAGAATTTGTCTATTAGTTTTAAAATGACAAATTAATCCAAGACCCTGAAAATATAATTATACTTGTTGATCCCAATGCTCCACTGAAGATATCTAAAATGATCGCATTAATATACAAAATAATTCTAAATTTATTGCGTTATAATTTGTTACTAAATCAATATTGAAACTAACCGTTAAGCATTTTCAATAATGTTTTTTACTTTAATTTCTTTTGTCATTACTATTATTATTATTATTTAATTGAATAAGAACAAAACCAACGAATTGTGTGGATGAGCAATTAATTGCTCATCTAAACTTTTCTTCTAAAGGTAAAGATTTAAAAAAATGCACATGATTAATTCAGCCAAGGAATGAAATTTGAATGAATTTTTGCTTGGTTTCATTTTAATAAGAATAATAAAAGGACCAGCAGCCGTCGAATTTTTTATTAACTTTAAAAAAAAAAAAATGTTGCGGTCTATTAAAAAAAAACTCTCTTGATCTTAAATCAATTTTTTTTTCATATGTCAAAGCATCGTCCGGGAAGCGAATCCGCAAAAACTGTCTGCAAGCTGCGATGACCTCGTGGTTACCAACGCTAGCATGTTAGTTATGATTCTGCTTTAACATTTTGTTCTGAAAATGTTTAAAATATTGTTTAAATGCTAATGGGATTATATTTATTTTATCATATTTATTGTAATCTTCGTTTTCTGTTTTGACATTTTAGCTATGTGGTGTATTTTTGGCTTCTCCTTAAACGAACTCAAGAATATCTCCAACAATTATGCCCAGATAAACCTGTTAGCCACTTTATTTTCCATTCCCCACTCTAAGTCTTCCCATATTCTGCCCCACCCCATTTCCACAACATAATCTTTGTCAACTCTGTGACCTTTATATCTAAATCCCCCTTATCTTTTCGCAAACCCAGCATAAAAACCAATAACTCACTTTCTGTATAAATCACTTTGTTTATATCTATTCTTCCATAACTTCATTATCTGTACCCTTTCTGCTTTCAAACTATGTGAAGTTGTATAATGCAGCGCCATCTATTAAAATTTTATAAGAACTGCAATATGCTTCAGCGATGGAATGATAAATAAATAAAAAATCTCAATTTGATCTCCCAATCAAGTAATTATACAAATATCTCGTAATTAAAACTGACATTTGTTGAAATTAAACACATGTAGTTTATGTCAAAATCAATCCTATACTTAAAATAATTACAACTCACCTATCATCATCATCATCATCAACAACCATTATCAATCCACTGCAGGATGAAGGTCTCTCCAAGTTTAATCCATCTTCTCCGATCTTTAGCTTCTCTTTTCCACAACACCCCTGCACATTTGCTTATTTCATCCATCCATCTCACATGTGGTCTCTTTCTGGGTCTTTTACAATCTCTTGGAATCCAGTTTAAAATTTCAATTGTCCATCTATTATCATTTCTTCTAGCAATATGTCCAGCCCAACTCCATTTCAATCTTTTAATTTTTTCAATAAGGTCAGTAACACCTGTTTGTTGTTTTACCCATACATTGCATTTTCGATCTCTTCTTGTTACTCCCAACATACATCTCTCCATATTCCTTTGAGTGGTCTGAAGTCTCTGTATTGCTCTTCTATTAAGTGTCCAAGTCTCAGATCCCTAAGTAAGAACTGGTAAAACACATTTATTAAAAACCATTCTTTTCAAACACATAGGCATATTTCCTTTTAGTATCAAGTTATTTCTACCAAAAGCACTCCAACCAAGTTTAATTCTATGATTAATTTCCTCCATTATGTTTCCATCTGTATTAATAATCTGACCTAGGTATTTGTAACTGTTAAGTTCTTCTAATTCTTTATAATCAATCTTTATTTTCATATTTTGAGCAAATCGATTAAACATTACTTTAGTCTTTTTAACATTTATCTTTAGTCCTACTTTTCTACTTTCATCTGCTAACTCCTGCAACATTTCCTGCAGCTCTGAAGCATTATTTGCAAAAACAACTACATCATCTGCAAAATCTAAATGACTTAAATACTTTCCATTTACTTTCATTCCTTTAGTTTCCCATTTTAATCCACAAAATACTTCTTGCAGCACTGCTGTAAAAAGTTTTGGAGATATGGTCACCTTGCCTTACACCTTTCTCAATGTTGATTTTTCCAGTATCATTATGTAATCTAATTGTTGCTGTTGCATTTTTATAAATATTCTTTAAAATATGACAATATCCTGGATCTATACCTTGATGATCCAATGCTTTAATCACTGAAGAAATGTGTATAGAATCGAATGCCTTTTCATAATCTACAAATCCAAAACATAATGACAACTCATATTCATTTGTCCTTTCTATGACTTCTCTCAATACCTGGATATGATCTATTGTACTAAAACCACTTTTAAATCCAGCTTGTTCTCTTGGTTGGTGGAAATCCAAAGTTCTCTGTAGACGAGTTGTAATTATATTGGTAAAAATTTTATATAAAACTGATAAAAGGCTGATAGGTCTGTAATTTCTAATATCTTCTTTATCACCTTTTTTAAATATTAATATTATTACTGCAATCTTCCGGTACATCTTTATCATTTAGACATTTGGTATATAACTTTGCTAAAATTGTTTCTATTTCTTCACCTCCTTCTTTTAATATATCAATTATAATTCCATCATTTCCTGGAGCCTTTCCTTTCTTCATACATTTAATTGCATGTCTCACTTCTTCATTTAAAATTCTGGGCAATTCGGAAGATGTAATAGATATAGGAGGTACTTGTTCTTTATTACTATATAATTCTTGATAAAAATCTTCTACCAATTTCATGATGTCATCTCTCTTTTTAGTAATAATTCCATCTTTTTTTCTTATTGCAGATATAAATTTCCTACTAATACCAAAATGTTATTTAACATTCTTGAGACTTTTATTTTCTTCTACAGCTTTCCTTGCTATTTCACAGTTATACTTTCTTATATCATTTTCAACTCTTTTCCGTACCATTTTACAAAATTCGAGATATTCAATTCTTTTTAATACATCATTTTTGTATATCTTCATATTCCTTCTTTTCTTCATAAATTATCTAGTCTCAGTAGAAATTTTATTAGTCAATTGCTGCTTTTTTCTACCAGCTATCTTTGTTGCAGTTTTTAAAAGTGTATCAGTTATTTTCATATTAATTTCATTCAAATCTGAATCATGTTCAAAATCTCCTAACACTCTGAAACCTATTTGTAAGTTCTAATTTAAATTCATTAGAATGTTTCTGAAGATTAGGAATATCAACTGTAAATATTGTTTTTCTCAATAATTTTTGTCTCTCTAGTTTTACATTAACACGTAACTTATTAACACGTAACTTACACCTTACTAATCGATGATCACTTCCTGTGTTAAATTTATTAAGAACATTACAATTTTGAAATATGTATTTCCTGTTAGTCAAAATATAATCCAATTCTGCTGTACCTTCATTTGGATGCTTCCATGTCCATTTCCTTTTAACATTTTTCTCAAAAAATGAATTCATAATATAAAGTTTTTCTTTTTCTGCAAACTCCACAAGTCTATGTCCTCTCTCATTTCTATTACCATAACCAAAATTACCTACAGCAATTTCATCTTTCATTTGTCTACCAATTCTAGCATTAAAGTCTCCCATAACAATTTTAAAATGTTGTTTACTCTGATCAAAAGCCTTTTGTACATCCATATAAAAATCTTCTACTACTTCATCACTATGAGAACTTGTTAGGGCATAAACCTGAATTATCTGCATTTGGTATCTGCTATTAAGTTGTATAACTAATCTTGCAACTCTGCCCGATACACCATCAATCTCCACAATATTGTTATTCCACTTTTTATTTATAATGAATCCTACTCCACTTGTATTTCCAATATGTGTGCCTTTATGATAGAGTATATGTCCACTTTTTAAATCAATTGTTTCTTCACCTTTTCTTCTAACTTAAATGTCCCATTTAATATAAGACAATTCTTCTTCTAATTCTTGCAATCTTCCTTCACTTGAAAGTGATCTGCAGTTATAAGTATCTAAATAAAAAGTCATCATCAAATGGCAGCCTGGGTACACAATCAGGGAATTCTTAGCACCCTCCACCTTCGGCCACCAACCGCTGCCTTGGTTGGTGACTTTACAGCCTCCTGGGAATAAGGGCCATGCTTTATTTTTGTCTGTCATAATTGTATATATGTATTGGAAAAATATTTATCATTTACACAAACATTCATTCTGCCTTATCAGGCACTGAGAAGAAAGACCATGGTGTTTCTTGATCTTAAACTCAGAGGTAAAAAGCCAATAAACTCACCACACTGGCTAATGCATGTTGGTGAGCAGCCCATCCATGTTCGTGTACTATATGAATAATCACATAGTAATAACAGCTGCAATGACAAGAACGTATGGAGTGAGACATTAGGAATTTGCCCTGCTCGGTTCCTTTAAGGCCTCCAAGAGGAATCAAAGGGTCTCCTTTCAGTTAATAGCAAACTCCTTTCTGCAGCCCAACTCACCTATATCTTCTTTTATTTTTAACAATCAACATCTTAGAATGTTTTTTACTGAATAATATCCAAATTTGTTTACTTGAGCCAAACTTGTAAGCAACATGATTTAATTTCCTTGGGAAGTTATAATTTTCCCAATAATTTAGATTATGTTTAGTAAATTTAAATGCATGAAGTCTATTGTGAATTTTATATATTATTATTGAAAAATTTATTAGAGCATATATAGGAGAAGAATGCAAAAAACTTAGCAGAAAGCACTTGTGTGATCCGTGCATTGTTCTAATATTGATATAATGAGTATTATTGTACCAGAAATTAAAATATATATTATATAGAAAATATTAATGAATATGTGCTCATGTTTTGTAGTTATTAAATGTACTTTCATGTAGGTGGTAATATCGTTAGTAGAAAAAAAAAAAGAAATCAAAATAAAAAGCTCTTTAGTGTACGTGAAAGCTAATGCATAATACTATTATTGAAAACAATCTATATTATATGTGAGTGATTAATTACTTTATGCATAGTTATGCTAATATTTTTATTAAATATTAAAATATTTAAAAATTAATATGAAATATTATACTAATATTTATGGCATGCCTCAGTACTCATATATGATAAACTATCTTGTAGGTTATGTTTCTGATAGCATTCTTTTAACAGTGCCATTAAATGTGTAAAACATTATTTTAAAGACTAAAATATAAATGTAGTCAAGCGTTTGTTAGCCGAGAGGTCATCGCGGCTGCCTTGCAAGTAAATGGTTGGTTGCAGACGGTTGTGGGTTCACGTCCTGGCCGATGCTATGACATATGAGAAAATATATATATATAAATGTAGAGATAATAGAATCTGGTGAAAAAGTTTTTGATGCCATTTCAAATCATTGATAATCGAAAATTTTATTTGAAAATGTTTGTCCATTATAAACAGGTTCATTTTGAAAACAGTATAGGTGGTTAATATATCAATTCTAAGAAAAAGATGACATATTAAATCTAGATCTATATTTTTATAAAATAATTCACTTGAAATCTATGTTATTTTTAAAAATAAGTTTACTTTATTGGTTTATATATATTATTTTATTTTAATAATTTATGTTTTAAATAAATAATTGAGAAACATTTTTTTTTTTTGTTTTTAAGCAAAGAATATATCCCTTCCAGATACTTTTATCTTTCATGCAAACATTTATTTTCGTTGTTTTTATGAAGATTTTGTTTACTAAAGTTTTACTATTGTCTTTGTGTTATTTTCCTCCCAATTTTCCTAATCCCTATGAAAAATACATTTACATAGTTTTTTTATGCTATTTATTTCAGCATTTTATATATAACTAACTTTAATACTATTTATATTCATTTATTCTTATTATATTTTAATTTTACAACCTGGGATTTGTGTACAGTGATACATTAGTTAGAGTAGCTAAACATGAATATATAGTCTTCTGTTTACCCATAAGATTGTTCTTTTAACAAAATCACAATTAAAGATTGCCATCTTTATTTAATCTTTAAATATGTACATAGTGTCTTTTTCACAAAAGGTTTTTTTTTTTTTTTTTGCAACAAGTAACATTTACTAAATATTGCAGAGAGTACATAAGAATGAAGTATAATGAGATTTTTTAACTTAATTTTATGAAATAAGCAAAATAAAATGCTTTTAACATTTTCATATCATATTCATGGCAATAATATAATAATTTAAATCCTAGAGATCAAACTATTCTCAAAGTTCCAATGTTGACTTATTTGTACATTGTTGGATTATTGTTTAATGTTGTTACTTAAATTATCAATATATCTTGTTTTTTTAATGTTGTATTTACTACACTTCAAGCAGTTGCTAAATAAAATAGACCCAATTTGTCATGCCTGCTCTAGAGGAGAGGAGACCTTTAATCATCTGGTAAATATATGTCCAGGCTATAACAGTATTAGAAGTGTTATCTCTCAACACTGCATTATAGCAGTGGATAAAATCCTGGACATCAGGGGTTGTCTCTTCTCTGGTGACTTTACAGTTATCAGGTTATCTATCTTCCTGACATACGCTTTTGGTACACAAGATGCAGGACAAAGTTCACATAACCAACACCAGATCCCAATGCTATATTTTTCGACAAGCTCAAAGTTCTTCAGAACAAGGACAAGATATTATCCTCTAGATTCTTATTTATGAATACATGGAGCCTACTAGTATGGCCCACAGACTCTAGATGAATTTTGGACCTGATATATCCACATCGTAATATATCGTAAATGAAGTAGTCTATGATGCAACATGCCGGATTCTACTAGAGAGGCATTGATTTCACACTACATGTATTCCAGCTGATACATTAGCATTATTGGGCCAACCTCAAAAGGGGTGGTCAATACCAACAAAATGGAATGCTATCTACTTATACATCAACCTGCTAGTGCAGAGATGGCTCTGCCATACATCTACCAGACCTAGGACTTCCACATTATCAAGCCAGTCTTGATGGAAAAAGCCAGTGCCAGCAATGGATGAGCCAACATTAACAAAGTGTATTTATTATTCATCTGTACAATTTTATTATGTCAATAAATATATATTTTAAAATACAAATATTATTAAAATTAAACACGTGATCTATATTTTTATTTTATAGTTGAGCTAAAAGCTGAAATTCTTTTAAGATAAAGTTTCACATTATTATATAAAGTATGGTTTTTAATATTTGCATGTAAATCGGCTCTATTTTTTAACAAGCATTGGTGGCTTAGTGGTTAGCATAGCTGCCTTCCAAGCAGCTGGCCCGGGTTTGCTTCACGGTCAACGCATTTGACATATGAAAAAAAAAATTGGCTCTATATATTAGGATTCTTGTACTGAATATAATGTAAAAAAAAAAATGGAGACAAATTATGGGTCACCAAAATACACTTTTAAATGACAGTGTAAAGAAAACTGCATCAGTTAAAGTGGAAATTAAAACAATTTGGGTTGAAGAAAGGCGTAATGCATCATATGCAAAAAAAAAAAAAAAAAAAACACTTTAAATAATTTGAATATCATACATAGTATTAAAGTAAGTAGCATTTTAGATAAATGAGGGATTATAATATAGATGCCATAAATGAAAATATAAAAAGTAAAAATACGAAAGCTAAGAGGTATTGGAGTAGAAGAGAATGATGACAAGAGATGTGGTGATTCTATTAGAAGACATAATTTTTAAGTATGTGGAAAAAACATATATTAGAGATTTGTGTATTTATAGTTTAATATTTTTATTACTAAAAATATTCACACTTTTAGCCCCCCCCCCTCCAATTAATGAATAAAAAAACTGATGGATTTGATGTTTTCATATATTTCTTGTTAATTTTAAAATATAGAAATTATAAAAAGTGTAATAAATAATATATCTTATAACATGGAAAATATTTTGAGTAAATTTTAAATTTGAGCATAATTTTATATTTCAGTGACTGTTTAAAAAATGCAATTGTGTGATTTCTCAAAGGGTTTCAAATACCCACTAGATTAGAGAATATAAATACATAAATCAAGCTAAAAATCTTATAAATGACTATGATGAGAATATTGATTGGGTCTATATTTCAATCTAGAATTAATCACCTTTTATTAAGTTAAGAAGGAGCAAATGAAATATTTTAAAATCTTAAGAATAAAGAATAAAAATTTACTAGCTTGAATTTTAAATCATTTTTATTCAGAGAACTGAATTTTTACTCTGAATAATTTTGGGGTGTATAACTATCCATTTATAGATTTAAATTATTTATAATTTTTTTAAAAATATATGATACAATTGTATTAGTCTTGGAATTTAAATGTTATATATCAGAAATCCATGTATTATTGCTTTCCCTTGATAATCTGGACCAACTGATGATTGCTGGTTTAGCATGAAATACGTATATTGGTGATTATTTATCTTTTCAACATATATGTGTTCAAGTGTATCAGTGTTATGATATGGAGTGGAGAGTGGTGGGTCGTGTGAAAATCTGTGCTCATATACCCTATATATTACATATATAAACACAGGTATATAATAAGCCTGTGTGTTTCAGTTAGTACAGAAATATAAATGCATCAACATATATATTTTTTACGGATAAAACTAAATAAAAAGTTTGTAAGGAGTATCTTTTAAAAAGTTATTATTAAGTTTTCTACGTTTTTTTTTTTTTAAATTAATCTGAGTTTAAAGAAATTAAAATGAATGGTATTTGATTAAACAGACTCAAGCATGATGACTGCATTAACTAAAACTGAGAGAATAGAACTCTTGGAGGCATTAGTGGTTAAAAATCAATGCTCATCCAGACAAACTACTGAACTTTGTGAAGGATTGTGGCTCCATCCCATTTACCCCTCAAAAATTTTGTGAGAATGACTTCTGCAGTAAATTTATTTTGTTGTGGGTTTATTTTTTTAAGTGTCATAGCATCGGCCAGGACGCGAACCCGCAATCCGGATAACTGCCTGCAAGTGCAAGGCAGTCGCGCTGACCTCTCGACCACCAATGCAAGATGGAGTATGCGAATGATGAGATTACATTCATCATTTATCTAAACACTCTAGATGCAGGTAAATCATCTTTGTGTTACTTTTAATAATTGTGAAAAGCAATCTTATCAGTTGGACTATATTTTTTTTTTAAATATGATAATGGTACTGATTTGGAGGTTATATTAGGTTAAACTTTTGTTTCACTAACTACTCTGTAAGTATTCATTAAGCTATATATTGTTTGGGGGATAATATAATCCATGGTTCAAACCATGTTTCTATATAGCACTTTTTTCTCCAAGTTACTTCAACAATTTGTGCAGTCCATGCAAATAAATCCCAAAACATGAGAATAATATTGCACTTTTCCATGGACAAGAGATTAATTCTGAAGTTTTGAATCATTTAATTTGTAAGATAAAATTAACTAACAACTTTGGTTTATTTTTGTTTACTACCATTCTTCTAACTTCAGTTCACTTTTTCTTCTTTTTTTTATTAACATCTTAATTGATGATACATATCTGAACATAAGTAACTAAGCTTCAGAAGATACAAAGATCATGAATAGACTTAAGTTGTTGTTGCAACAATTATACAACTTTTAGCCATATTAGAAAAGTACTTCGAAATCAATATAACTTACAAATTATTCTAAAAATGAAGAAATGACACAAAATTTTTGAATAAATTTGCTATTGTTGTTCTAATAATATTTAAAGAATGACAAATGTATCTGTCATACTTTATGTTTTTGGATACGAAAATATCAATAACGGCTGTATTAATAATATTAAAAATATATTTTAGAAATTACTTTTGGATTAAAAAAATATGTTAATTAAAATATTTTAATTTTAATAATTCATATGTGATTATTTATTACTAGAGCCTATATCTTGGAATTCAGATTATAAGAACAAACTGACACAAAGCAAAATTTATCTGCTTATTCTTCTATCTCAAGATTACTTATAGTTAATTGTGTAACTCTCTTATTGGAAGCAATAAAAAAATTCAAAGAAGTGAATACAAAATTAAACATACATATTTCTATATAATATTGCCTTTTTAAGCCAATAAAACAGGCAAAACTCTCTATACATATTGCCACTCAGTGCAAGCCAGAGTAATCAATGGATGCCAGAAGGCTTGTGCATAAAATCCCTATCTAGTGCCTACTCATCCAATATCCCCAGACTAGTTTCTGGCTTGTGGCCTTCATCAGTGAAGATCCTTACATCTAGATGCAGTGCTCTCAGATCCATGGCTCCTCACTGATGAAGGCCACAAGCCAGAAACTAGTCTGGGGATATTGTATGACTAGGCACTAGATGGGGATTTTATGCACAAGCCTTCTGGCATCCATTGATTACTCTGGCTTGCCCTGAGTGGTAATATGTATAGAGAGTTTTGCCTGTTTTAATATTGCCTTTTTGTGGTAATATTATTTTTTATTAAAATAAATTTAATGCAAAAGAAAATTATGTCTATTTGGAACTTAAGCTGTTTATAAGTGGATGACAAAATTTCTGTACCGCCCCTATTTTCCACATAAATTATATTTTTTCTTACATTTGAACAGATTTATTGTTCATAGAAGTCATGATACCCATATTTTACTGGGAATCAAAACAATAAAAAAAGTTGTTCCACATCCAGTTTATCAAATACTAAACTTTTTATTATTAAAATTATAGTTTCACTGTATAGGTTTAAAATCATTTAATGTTTTATTATACAAATAAATGTGTTCATATTTGTATATGAAATAAGATTTATCTCCAAAGAGTACTGCCAATCATTCAGTAAAAAATACTTGAATGTTTACATGTCATTAACTGATAGTCATAAAAAAGGGGGTCATTATAACTCCAAAAATAGAAACAAAAAAAAAAAATAAAGAAATAAAAATTAATTGTGGATACTTGTGGTGACTACACAAATCAATCAGTAATTTCAAAAATGCATCTTGAATCATTATTTTGTTTATTAGATATTACATGATGTTAATAATTTTTATTGGTTATTCATTAGACTAGAGATTATCCACTTAATGAATAATATTTCTGTCGTGTAATTTTTACTACACCACCCTCACACAAGGTACAGTTTTTATTCACGTTTAACACCTTATGGTGGAGTATAGTCATAATCATATGACCAAAGATATGGAAAAGATTTATGATCTCCGAGATGCATATTTTACACTGTATCAGTACTCATCAGTTGGCCAGATCACAATCTCTTACACATATCTTTGTCATTGTTCAGTATATATAGATATCCAATTACTAAATTTTAATTAATACGTGTCAAACTTTAATACCCTCACAAATTTGACACAAACCACTTCATGAAAGTATATTAATAATTTTTATTAATCATTCATTAGACTAGAGATTATCCAGTTAACGAATAACATTTTTGTAGTGTAATTTTTACTACACCACTCTCACACAAGATAGGGATTGGTACCCTGTGTAATAATGGTATAGTGAAAATTAAACTACTGAAATATTACTACTTAATGTTGTCTTTAACATTTTCTATATAATTTTTTCTTCTAAAAAATGAATGCAATACTTTCCTGAACTACAGCTTTCATTATTTTTTATTCTGAGCCATGTTCCCCAATCATTAGTCATTAATGACTTTTTAATGTCAATGTCCAAGTTCATTATAATATGTGTATCTATTTAGAATATCTTTTACAATTTATTTAAATCACAAATCTAATCCAATAACAATGTGTTGTTGCAAGAATAGAGTCAATAGAATCACTAGGATTTATAATTTCACCATCAGATGTTTAGAATATTAAATATATTGTGAATTAGAATTTTTCTATTGTTCCATATAATAAAGTTTTTAGAACAATAGCCTTTTAGTATAGTTGAAATAATTATATCATTCATGAAATAAAGTGTCTTTAACTTGTTAAATGCAGTATCAGCAAATAGAAGTACTTTGATGCTGACATCTTCACTAATAAGATACCAAGACTTTTAAATGGTTCATATTTCACACGATGAATATCATACATGCTAAAAGTTGCAGACTTTTTTCTATCATTAGATGATAAAGTATAGAATCTATTTGAACATCAAGTATTACTAAATCAATGTTTTTGCAAATTACATTCAAAATATTCTGTCATTTGTTTGCACTGGCAAGGTTAGTGCAATCATCAGAATAATGTGAATCTAAAAGCTAAGAAGTTTTTTTTTATTTTTGCCTTTAAAACTTTACCATTAAACCTGTGCCATATCTTGATGCCTGCTTCATGAAACCATTTATAACCTATTCCAAGGATCACTGGCATAACTGTTTTTATTTCAATTGCCCCAGAATTTCCACATTTAATAATAACATTTCATTTTGTACTATTATATATGTTTTATAAAGAGCTCGCAAATAAGCTCTTAACAAGCTTTGCAGAATATCCTCAATCCAAGACTTGTTTCTGCTAACATTTGTAATGCAAGCTAGTTTAAATTAGGTCATGTGACATCTGACTTGATTTATTTGTAATTTTATTTTTTGCTATTAAGGCTTTGGCTATTTCATATTGCTAAAGCTATTAATATATGGTGTATCTAAACTTAGTTCAGTCTCATATGGCTATTTAAGTTAGATAGTTGGATTGGAAGACATATGAATGTCTAAAAATTTCAGATTTTATACTTAATAGTTATCCATTAGATAAAGTGCTGGGCTTGTCCTAGTATTTTTAGTCTAATGCTTGAATATCCTGGCACCTCACTGATGAAGCCAGTAGCAGAAACCAGTCTAGGGTTGAGGATATTCTGCAAAGTTTGTTAAGAGCTTATTTGTGAGCTCTTTATAAAACATTTTAATACAAGCTTGTTTAAATTAGATCATGTGACATCTGACTTCATTTATTTGTAAGACTGTTATATAAAAACTATACATTATAAACAAATTTTAATGAATAATCATCTAATTTGTAACATTTCTACAAATATATTCAAATATCTTAATCCAAATTAATAAAAAGCTATTTGAAAATGGCATTTGGCTCTCGACATTTTTTGAATTTTCTTGGCAATAAAAAGCATGTTTGTAGACCTTTTCATTCTCTGGTAATTCATTCATCTATGGCAGGACACACTGTTCAATATGATTTTTATAAATACTTGTAGTATATTAGATGATATTGATATTTCATTATAATTCTCGAGGTTACAGCTTCGGTAAATATTACTTACGTAATCAGTGTGCATTTAATAAATTTATAATTATAATTATTTTTATAGATTATAATAATAAAACATCTTTAAAATGAGAATCACAATTTTGTGTAGTCAAATATTCCTAAAAGATTTCAAAAAACTTTATGCTAACACATTATTATCACACATTGAAATTTCTATAACTTTTTGCTTTTGAGATTATAAAAAGATATGTTTGAACTTCATCAAATTGGATGTTTTTATCCAAATATAAATGCATTGCTAGAATGGATACATTATTAAAAGCAGTTACCTGAATTCAAAAGATAGACAAAATACTATCTCTATCTGTTTAAATTATAAGGAAACATTATTTAAATGAATAATATCAGTTTTAATGTTTTTATTGCTTTCAGTGCATCAAAAAACAAAAGGTCTAAAGTGACTACTGATAACAAATCACAATCCATGTTTTTTTTTTAAAATTCCTATGTTTAATGTATTATTCTGTCAAATAAAAGATGCAGCATGTTAGATTTTAGTTAAGTCACAAATAATGCAATCATTATTAGAGAATCTGCTCAGATTTTTCATTTTAATCAATCCAAGAACAAACTTATTCATATCTATTCTTTTTAAGATTCATTTTTATGTCTCTGTACTGTATCAAGCTTGTGTACCCAAATTTAAAAATTTTGGTATTTTTTCAGCTATTGAAATTTAGCTTCAGTAACTGATGCGTCTAATAAATGAATATCAAATTTCTTACTAATATGGCTGTGATTGAACCTATGTTATTGCAGTTATATTTTTAACCTTGGAATATATTAATCTGCAATCTGTTGAACAATGTTTAGTTGAAAAATGCATTTATTATTAACTTATTATACTTTCTGGTGTCTAACTCTAATATGGTACATAAGATACTATTGTTTTGGATGTGAATGCATTTATATTTTTTGTAATGTTTTTTATTATTATTTTGCCAAAACAAAATGTTAGCACTTACACAATACAATTACTTACAAAGACGTTGACTATAATTTATCACTAATGCCAACACTCACTAAACTATTCAGAAATAAAAGTTGGTATTTGAATTATTTTGATATAAATGACTCCAATTTCTTCTGAACTTTTTGAATTCAATGTTGGAGCATAAGCACTGATAAACGGAAAAAAGACGACACTGCGATATAAGCATAGGTGATTAACCTATGCTTTTGATATATCTATTGATGAGTGATTGCAAGCCAATTAATACCAAGAGCATATGTCTGTATGTTATGTTTTCCCTCCACATGATTGCATATAAATCACTAATAAAAATTAATTACAGATATGCAAAATTAAGATAATTCAAAGTTGTGGTTAGTTTAAAATGAGATACTGACTCTTTTGTATGATGTGTAGAATTAAATTTGTACAAATGCTTTATCATTTGAATTATCAGGCTTATAATAAAATCAAGTCCTGAATTAAACACAGATAATAGATGTAGGTTTATATTATAAAAAGCTCTAAGCATAGGTGATTCACCTATGCTTTTAATACACCTATTAATGAGTGAGTGCAAGGTAATTAATATAATAGCACATGCCTGAATGTTCTAGTTCCCCCCACTTAATTGCATATAAATTGCTAATAAAAATTAATAACAAATTAAATTTGTACCTCTTTGAATTATTGTTAATATTTTAGAAATTCCACAATATATATATATATATAGGTTTAGTTCCTATCACATCAATTGCTTTGTGATACCTTTGCTCTCCCTAAAAAAAAGTTATAGACAATATCTTGTTCAGTTAAACTTCCTTCATCTGGGAGAATATTTTTGCTAAAAACATCTATATCAATTTTAAGCACTGTATATGTTTAGGCATTGAAGAATTATTATAAGAAAAATCAACACTCTTTTTGTGTATCTTGAAATACTTACCTTTAATAATGCAACTAGTTTTTATCAATTTGAGAAAATAATACTGTCAAGTGGGTAATTTTTCCAAATTTTGTGAATCATGCCCTTTTAGATTACTTTTTCATAGGTCAGTTATTTGTGACTATTAAAGGATCCTTAAAAATAGATTGACAAAACATACAATAATTATTTGAATAAAACTCTTGTCCAAAATCCAGTTTTAATGTGATTCATTGTTGATTGTACTGCCTCTTAGAGATAACAATAAAAGAAGGCTAATACTGTTTTAGTATTGCTTTCTAAATGACAGGTATTTTGCATATGTATTTTTCATATCGTATTCACGAAAAGAAAAAAAGAGAGAAATGGGAGGCATTTTGCATGCAAATAAAGATTGGAAAAGTTATGTGCAAATACATAATTTTAAAAAAAGAACTGATAACATTAGAGATTTAATAATAACTGTGTTTTATAACAATCTAAATAATTAAAAACAATAAGAGAAAAAAGAAATAATAAGAGAAAGAGTAAAATAGTAGGAAAAAAAGATTATTGGAAACGGAGTTTGACATAATCAGGCATCGATGTTAGTCCTCATATTTGAAGATCATTCTTTCACTACTTATTAATCCAAGCAGTAGCCTGAGTTTAACACCTCGGAACACAAGATTTTGTTATTGTCAATTGCTTAACCATTTTTTTTTTTGTAAGCATATATTTGTATTTTTTTTAAAAAAATGAGAAAACTTATTTTCTTATTTTTACTTTTGCATTTTATTACAGCTTTAAAAAAATCAGTAGCACCCAAAAATGTGAAACCATATAAAAATAATACTTAAAATTATACATATCTTGTAAGAACAAATTTTTTCTTTATATATGTGTGTGTGATTATATATAACTATTAAAAAAACCCTGCAATTTCTTATTTAACGATGATGGTAAGAAAAGAAAAATGATTAAAATGTACAGCAAGTTCTCAAATTAAAATACTATTTATCTTTAGCAACACATATCTAACTTTTATTAGCATTCTTTTCAGTAGTAAGACATATATATATAATTCCTAAATGTTTGCTCATAATGCTGTCATGTGATATTCAAGTCAAACATTTCTTTGTTAGAGGGCGTATTTTTCAAGGAAAAAATATTTATTTGTTCCACCATTAATAAACTGAAATTTTTTTTACAAAGCATTTTATGCAAAGGAAATAATTTGTTAAAGCAACTGATTTAAAAAAAAAAAAACTGGAAAACGACAGCCTTTCTATACGCTGGGTACATTTCTGGATTCTAAAAAAGTATGATATGGAATAAAACTTTTTGAAGGAAAAAATGCTTGGAAAAAACTCAGTACATGTGCTTTTAAAGTGTAGTATTTAAATCTTGAAGAAAATAAAATTACAGTACATAAATTTATGTTTGAAATGTGATATTTAGTGAGGGTGAAAAATAAACTGCTATGGTACCATATTTACATTTAGTTTTGGTTAGTGTACAATTAAAGTCATGTACTTTGATATTGTTTGCTGTCTCCACAATAATACCATGTATGACTGAAATTTGTTAAAGTAATTTATTAAAACAAACTATTGAAAAAATAATGATCTTTCCATAGGCTTGGCACATATGCTGGTATATATAGAGAGTTAATAAACAGACAGGCAGCAAATATAAAAATCACCGAATTGTGGGAAGGTTAACCTTTGAAAGTGTTAGTTCACAAAGACTATGAAGATAATCAAAAGTGCTTCTAAGTGGATAAAGTTTTTTAAAGTTGTACTTTACATATATTTGGTTACTGTATTTATTAATATACTATTACAAGATTACATATGAAGAAATACAGAAATCGAAAAAGAATATGATTACATATATATATGTTGCTGTTATAGTAATTGGTAAATAGAATTTAAACCGGGAAGCATGTTATAATGTGATCATTATTTTGTTAAATTTAAGTGCCTTCATAGCCCTGTATGATTTACGGCAGCAGTAGATAGGTGGGTTCTGAAACTCAAGATTTATAGAAAATCGTTTCAGCTTTATAACTTATTGTTCCCATATTTCTTATGAACTCCCAAACAATAAGTCATTTGAGTATTTTTTTCCCTGTGTAGTTTATTGAAGTGGTAGAATGGCAATGTCTGAAACTCTAAGTCTATGGATCATAGGATAGCTTGGTAACTTCTGTTCACAAATGTCTTATAAATTCCTGAGCAATAAACTGATCAATTATTTTGTTTTATAAGATTTGGTGCAATGCAGATTAGGGACTCTAAAATTTAAGTCCCATGACTTGAAGTTACAACTCTATCACTTTCTGTTCTCAAAACTTCTTATGAACTCCTAATCAATAAACCATTCAATTATTTTTTGCCCTGTATGGGTTTATTATAATGTAGGCCCTGGAGTTCATGGTCCATAGATTGAGGCTTCACCTCTGTCACTTCTAGTACTTGATCTGTTTTATGAATTCTAGAGTATCAAACCATTCAATAAACCATTCAATTATATTTATTATTTACAGTTTTCATGTCCTGTGAGCTTTGGCGCAATTGATAGACCATCGGACTTGGGATTGTGATGTTCCAGGATCGATTCTGGTGCTCAATCTTCTTATGAACTCCTGAGAAATAAAGCCATATATCTCTTCTTTTTTTTTACAGTTTTCAAAATATTAAGTATTTGTGATTTAGGTTATTTATTCTTTAAAAAATTTAAATGTATAAGATTTATGTCTAATGAATGTATCTATTCAATATATTTATATTTAAATACAGAAAAATTTTGTCACAATAAAGCTTTTTTCCCCCATATGTCAAAGCATCGCAAAGCGAACCCGTGACAACTGCTTGCTTGCAAGGCAGCTGCGCTGACCCCTCGGCTACCAACGCTTGACTCACACAATAAAGCATTTATAGTAACAAAACATCTTTTTTGAAATAATACTTAAAATTTTTTTAATGTATTTGGTATAGCAAACGTTTATTGGTTTTAATTTTCATTTTTTCAATAATCATTTGATTATAAAAATAGTTGGAGATATTGGGAAGGTAGGCGGGAGGATCCAGCATTCATTTAAAAATTTTGACGCCAATATAAAATTAAATGTAAGAATAATTTGAAATTATTGTGCAATGATGTATATTTGTTTTCATTTTTTCCTACATATTAAAAAAAGTCATTTGTCAGATTTTGTTATATTATTTTGAAATTTAAAGAACGCTTACCTTAAAATTTCACTTGTATTGCTTTCGAAATTAAATATATTCAGAAGAAGCCAAGACTGTGTCATTTTTTTCTGTCAGCATCAATTTCTAATATCTAAAAGAAGTAATTAATGTTAGGAGAAAAATAACATGTATTAACCCTAGTCAGCTCTAGAAAATGGTTATTTTCTTTTAAAAAAAAATCTAGGCTTTATATAATTAATTTAATGAGGAAACATGCCTTCAGCATAGTGTGACCCAGAAAATTATTTGACAATATAATCTTAGATATTAACTTATTTTATGACATTTATTAAATATCTATTGACTGTATTAAATTACAGTTAACTTATCAATATTTATTTCTTGTTAACTTTAATAAGGAATTTCTTATTATATTTTTAAATATGCTACTCCTTTTTTTTTTTTTCAATATGTATATTCATTTATGTGAGTGTATATATATGCTGTGAATACGTGTACCATATTTTGTGGAACTCAGACAACTTTCACTTGGAAGTTAATTGGAGATAATATATGCATGTGTAATCAATCTGTTTTAAAATATTTTTCTAGCTTCCTAAATAAAATTTACTATTCTATTAATTATAGGGTATATGAGCACAGACTTTCACACAACCCACCACTCTCCACTCTATCTCATAACACTGATACACTTGAACACATATATGTCGAAAAGATAAATAATCACCAATATATATATTTCATTCTAAACCAGTATTTCAGTTATTACATAGTAGAGATGTCTGCCCATCTCTTGCATATGTATTAAATGGATTATGTCCTGTACATGAGGGGTCAGATTGACTTTAGGTTAACATAGGTGTGACGAGAATCTTGGCCTCAGGGTGGCTTTTGAGCATTCCATCATCAGATTTTCAATTGGATGGACAGTTGAAGAGTTGGAGTGTGGAATGGATTGAAGCCTGACCATTAAAATATGAAGATTGGCTATCTTAATATATATCTGAGCACTTATAGCATATATGTGTAGAGGTGATAATCTGGGCCATCTGATGAATGCTGGTTTAGAATGAAATATGTATATTGGTGATTATTTATCTTTTTGACATATATGTATTCAAATGTATCAGTGTTACGAGATAAAGTGGAGAGTGGTGGGTTGTGTGAAAGTCTGTGCTCATATACCCTATATATTACGTATAATGATACAGGTATATAATAAGCCTGTATTTCAGTTATGACATAGCAGAGATGTCTTGCCCATGGCTTGCATATGTATTGAATGGATTATGTCTTGTACGTGAGGGGTCACATTGACTTTAGGTCAACATAGATGTGATGAGAATCTTGGCCTCAGGGTGGCTTTTGAGCATTCCATCATCAGATTTTCAATTGGATGGACAGTTGGAGTGTGGAATGGATTGAAGCCTGACTATTAAAATATGAAGATTGGCTATCTTAATATATATCTGAGCACTTATTGCATATATGTGTAGAGTTAATAATCTGGACCAACTGATGAATGCTGGTTTAGAATGAAATATGTATATTGGTGATTATTTATCTTTTCGACATATATGTGTTCAAATGTATCAGTGTTACAAGATAAAGTGGAAAGTGATGGGTTGTGTGAAAGTCTGTGCTCATATACCCTATATATTACATATATTGATACAGGTATATAATAAGCCTGTATTTCAGTTATGACATAGTAGAGATGTCTTTCCCATCCCTTGCATATGTTTTGAATGGATTAAGTCTTATACATGAGGGGTCACATTGACTTTAGGTCAACATAGGTGTGATGAGAATCTTGGCCTCAGGGTGGCTTTTGAGTGTTCCATTATCAGATTTTCAATTGGATGAACAGTTGAAGAGTTGGAGTGTGGAGTGGATTGAAGTCTGACCATTAAAGTATGAAGATTGGCTATCTTAATATCTATCTGAGCACTTATTGCATATATGTGTAGAGATGATAATCTGGACCAACTGGTGAATGCTGATTTAGCATGAAATATGTATATTGTTGATTATTTATCTTTTTGACATATATGTGTTCAAGTGTATCAGTGTTATGAGATAGAGTGGAGAATGGTGGGTTGTGTGAAAGTCAGTGCACTCATATACCCTATATATTACATATATTGATACAAGTATATAATACTGTATTTCAGTTATTCTATTAATTGTAACTATAGGGGATTTGAACTCAAACTTTCAAACCACTTTACTGATTATATATATGTATGGGAGATGGTAATCTGGACCAATTGATGAGTGCTGTTTTAGCACAAAATATGTATATTGGTGATTATTTATCTTTTCTACATGTGTGTGGTTTAGTATGAGATAGTGTGACTAGTGATGTGGCTTGAAAGTCTGAGTTCAAATCCCCTATATTTACACTTAGGCTCCAGGTTTAAGAGTGCCTGGTATTTCAAATCTTACTTTATTAATTAAAAGGGACTTTGTAACAATAATAATTAATTTTGAAAGCAATTCAATATTTAGAATTTTAGACTATTTCTTTGAAAAATGTAAAGATGACTTCTAGATATATAAGTACATTAATCCCAACTTTGAATTCTATGTTCTAACTAAATCCGGAATCTAATCTGTAAATGTAGATAGGGATAGCACTACCATATGGCAATTGTTGATTGCTCAAGTTTACAGTAGATGATTGAAGAGAACGACTATTGGTAACATTTTTAATGATCTGAAAAAGTCATACGATGGTTTGTTGCTACTCATTTATATTTCTTGGCAACAAAACATAAACCATCTTCTGTGCATATATATACATGCATTCCAATTATGCATAGGATCATTAGTACCATGTGATCAAAGTATCATGTTGCCTAGTTATTCATACTCTTTCTTTGAACAGAGAATGGAATATATATCATGCAATATATATAGAGGGAATTTGTTAAATAAGGGTAGTCGCTACTGCATTGACATTGGGGGTGGGGGGATTAAAATTAAATAAATTTTGTTTGCTTATGTTTTGCTACAATAATATTTTTGAAATTTTTTTTAAAAAAAATGGGGGGAATAAACAATCAGCTTTAGTTTTAGTCCTAATTATTTAGGAATTAATCTAAAACAGTAGATACCATTAATAGTCAAAATAAGAGTCATAGATCACATGACCTTATCTCTTAAGCTTGTAAGTTATAAACAATGAGGATTGCCAATTCCTCTACAAGCTTTGTGATAAATGCTTAGCCAGAGCCAGCACTTAAAATTTCTCAGTCAAGAACCCCTCCCCAAACCCTTGACCATGGTTTTGTGCTTTGGCACTCATTACTGTTTAATTTTTCTGTAAGTAATGTTTTGCTTAATAGTAAGGTTGTTAAATTTGTCAAGTATATAAATGTTGGATTTTTATCCAATTTGGTTATTTTTAATCCGAATTATGTCCTACATGGTTCAGTGCAGAGTAGGGTAACAGAACGATCAATGGATCATGGTCTCTAATGCTTGGATTTTTATGAACAGACAAGCAATAAACCATGTGATTTTTTAAAAAAAATCCAAATCAAAAAAGTTATTGATGTATGAGTTTGTACTGTACATTTTTTTTTTTCATATGTCATAGAATCAGCCGGGAGGCGAACCCGCAACAACCGTCTGCAAACAACTGCTTGTTTGCAAGGCGGCTGCGCTGACCTCTCGGCTAACTACACATGACATTGTACTGTAAATTAACATTGAGTTCTAAGGGTATAAGTTATGAATTTAAAAAAAAATCTCAACTTAATCAATTAAATGAAATTTATCTCTTTGTTCAGCTAATCATTTTGAGCTTTATACCATTTAATGTCATAAACTATTTCCCATAATTTTATTTATATCTTTTAAAAACTAAAGATATAACAAGAATTAAAATGTAAAATGCTTAAATATTATAGTCTCTAGAATTATAATTAAATTATAGTTAAAAGAATAATGACATAATATTTTTAAGAAAATTAAAATTTTAAAAAATAGGCACTTTATGTGTCTCTAAAGCAGAGAGCGTCTTATATTTGATTAAATAACTTTAAAAGTTCTGCACGTATTTTACTCTCCATTTTTTTAAAAAAAAATAAAAAACCCTGTCATTTACACTTTTATTGATATATTCTAAAATTATATTACACACAAATTCAAGTTTATGATATCTAATTTACGTGAAATAACGGTTTGATAAAATCCCTATGAGTATATTTTGAATCTGTCTTAAGAATTCTTGGCTATTTTTGATTGATTGAGATATTACTATTTTAAGTTCAAATGATTTTCATTTAAATCTCATGATACTTTTCCTTCGCTTGTAGTGATCTTCCTGAATTAATTATAACCAAAAAGAGACTCGAAGAAAAACAGTAGTATTTTATAGTAGATTTTAGTATATAAATTATTTATTTTCATAAAGCTGTACTGTAATTTTTAGAAAAATACATTTAAAAGTATTTTTTATTATTTTTTTTGAAAGCTTTTTTTTAAAAAAAAGAAGAAATATATATATTCTACATTTTAAAAACTACAATTGTAAATCAATAATTTTTTAATAATACCTTCCAGTATTGAATTTAAAAAAAAAAAACTGTTATATAACAGTTTACAGAAATATATGTAAAAGACAAGGCTTCTAGTACAACGGTAACTTACCCATCTATTATACTTTGTAAGCCTGTGTTCAAATGTCTGACCAAATAAACTTGACCAGGGGCTGTTGGAAAGCTACACCGTTGGCTATTTTAAAGGCTGTTTAATTTATCTTTAGTCTATAACTGATACTGTTTTAGGTATCCAGGGTGATAAGTTTTATAAATCTTCTTTAAGTCCTAGTTACATGGAATGTGTGAAACTTTTCTTGATACAAACATTTCAAGACCTGAACTGAAGACGGCATTTGGGCAACTAAAGAACTATCAAGATTTAAAATTGATATAACCCCTCTTAGAAAAATGCATCTTTCAAATAAGCTACAAGTTTTTTTTTTTTTTTTTGGAAGGTAGATAAATTAACACAGTATTGGATTTTCTGTAAAATTTAATTTAGTATTTTTTATTTTTGGAATTCTGCAACGAATCAATAAAAAAGTAATCGTATTAAAACTTGACCTTCACAATGGAATGTGTGTTTATTTTATTATTGCATATGCTCCAACATTAGATTCAGAGAAGTCAGAAATTTAAATAAAGCTTTTATTTTTTTGCTCGACAATATCCTAACAACTATGTTAAAGGATTGAATTTTTTTCTTGGAGGCTTTAATGTGTAAGTTGGTACAAACACACTGCTGTAAGCTTAAATCGTCTGCAGCTATTAATTTTTTTGCATAATTTGTGTATTAACACAATCATTTTGTTTAGACTTGTGCATAAACAAAATGATTGTAATAATCAATCCATGATTTTTTAATTATTATAAAGCACCGATATTCAAGACTATGACACTCAATAGATTATATTATAGTTAGCACTCAAGCTAGAGAAATTCGTATTATATAAAGCACTTACAAGTACTACTGATTGTTAACAAAAAGGGGGGGGGTCTAACTTAATCAACTGACGAGTGCTGGTTTAGCACGAAATACGTACATTGGTGATTATTTATCTTTTCAACATGTGTGTGATCAGGTGGGTCAGCAATATAAGATGGCACTGAGAGTTGTGGGTCTTGTGAAAGTCTGAGTTCGAATCCTGCATATATTACATATATAAATGCAGGTGTTAAGCCTGTACAATATATTAAGTATTATAAAAAAGTAAAATAAAAAAAGATAGTTTATTATATGGATCATAAATTATTATATTTCTTAGTTTAAATGATAGTTACCTTAAAAATTAAGTTTTATTCCAATTTTTATTTTTTAATAGTTATTAAACACTAAAATTGCTAATTTGTCATTTAGAATCATCATGTTATTGAGGGTGGAATTCTTTAAATTAGTATAAATACATATATTCTTGGATTCAGTTTTAAAAAAACAATCATAATTGATTCTCTGACAATGATCTTCTTATTAGTGTCTTGATTAAAAGGAATTTTGTGTTTGGTAGAATAATAAATAGAGTGTGAAGTTTTACAGTCAATATAAAAATTTTAACAAATGAATAAAAAATAATTATAACTTTTAAATATCTAATTGCAAAGCTCAAATAACTGCCTCTCATTGAGTTAAGTAGCATCAAAAACAAATAAAAAGATAGTTTCATACTATTCTATCTTTGGGCTCTGTTGCTATACAATGCTTAGTTTTCAACTTGGTTTTTGAATTAGGTATTGTATTTTTATACAATACCAAGCCACTTGATCGCGTTATTTACAGTTTAAAACAAATAAATATAACGTTACCTGACCGGCCTTTCTTTATTGTCAATTTCTGGTATTATATTTATAAAAAAAGTCTAAATTAATTTATCTACTTATTTTTTATTGGAAACAAACAATTTGCTTTTTGTTTTTGCTTTTAAAAACACGCTTTTATTTTAATAACCTTACCGTGCTGGACTTTTTTTTATCTTTATTGTCCGATTTCAGGTATTATTTTGAGATTACAACACAAAAACAAAAAATACATGTATCAATTAATTGCTGTAATTATTTTTGATTAAAAACAAACAAGTTCTTTTGGACAACAACTTGTGAAAAACAGCATCGGCAAGCACATCAATGTGCGGGGAGGGGGAATGAAGGTTTAGCCACTCGTACCAAACACATTGACTTGAAACAACAACTTGTGAAATATGGAAGGGTCAGGGAGGGGTAATATGTCAGTGCATAGCACTTGAATGTGCACGGAGGGGGGGGGGATGATGGTTTTTCCAATCCAAAGGATCATCCAAAAGATGCAGTAGTCTAAGCAAACTAACCTTATGATTTCCAAAACTAGCTGCAATCTCAGCCCTTTTATTGGTCTCGTATGTGTTCTTCTGCAAACATGAATTTTCGCATGAGTTCTGTGCAATAGGGCTTGTCCCTACCTTTTTCCAATTGTTAAAAACCTTGCAAGTTGGGTATGGAAGCACGATGATGGGCTTAAAATTATTACTATGTAATACTACATCAGGTAGGGTGTAAGATCATTACTTGGAGTGTACATTTCAACAGTTATGGCCAGTTGATTTCTTTACACCCTCACATGACATGGTAGCGATCTGTGAAGTGTGCACATTTGCATAATTTTGCGAAGCACATCAGCGGGCCATAATATTGATGTGCAACTACATTTAGGCCTGCAATGGTTAATATGAACAGAACTGTTCTACAGGCCATATGTTTGGCCATGTAAACAGCATCTTTATGTGTTTTTGCACATAAAAAGCACCATCAAATGGGTGGTATTGTCTAAAAATAGAGTACCTTGAATTATACAGTGAATTTTGTCTATTATTTTAATTTATGTACAGACTAAAACCCAATCAATCAAAGAGACAAATTCATGCTAAAACTTTTTGACTTTCTTGCTACTTGATTTTTTTTAAAAAAAATTTAAAAATCAATATTTTAAAACTATATGAGTTTACAAATTAAAAAAATAATAATTATGAAATATCTCAATCGATGGCTGTACAAATGTAATTAAAAAAATACAATTGTCTTTTTTCAGAATTTCTTTGACTGAAGGCCTTGGTGATGTTCTGCATAACTAGCATTGGTTATTAAATTCATTACTTTGGATGCAGTTTAAAGCCTAGTTTTGTTTGTTTTACTCTGGAATAAATTATTTTGGTGACAAATTCACATTTTTTGATTCTTATGAATTTATTATTTCATGTTAGTAATAAATTTAATATTTGTTATCCAACAATTAGTTGTCATTTATAATTTGAGATCTCGGCTTCATTTCTATTTAAAATTTTCATGTTTTTGTATACTTTTTAGCACAAACTTGATTGATTAGAAAAATAGAATAGAAACCTCAAGCTGATTGTTTCAAATACAGATTGTGGTATGAAGTTACAGTTATTCTTATAATCTTGATGATGATCTTATGCTGTAATGATTAGTACGTCAGTCTGCCATCCCTTTGTCCTAGTATTTAAATACAAGTAGAACTTGGAATTTATTTTACATAACATTTTCTGGAATATCTAGGACTTTTTTCATGTATGAAACTATAACTAACTAATCCAGCCATCCATCTATTAGTTGGTGCTGGATGATATAACTTCCTAAAAACTTTTATTGAGGAGAATGGAACAAACCTATTAATTATATCTTGGCTATTTACTGATTTAAGGAATACTGGAAAGATTCTGCAAAGTCTTTTGAGTCTTTAATCTTTATGAATTGATGAGTAAAATTAAAATATATTTTAAAAAATTTACACCTTTCTTAAACACTTTATCAATACTTTTATTTTTATCAAACTAACAGTTTTGACTTTTCTGGAGTCATCGTCAACTCTGATGATGACTGCAGGACAGTTAAAACTGTTACTTTGATATAAATAAAAGTATTGATAAAGTGTTTCTATTGGCAAGAGCTCTGATGATGACTGCAGGACAGTTTAATATAAATAAAAGTATTGATAAAGTGTTTAAGAAAGATGCAAATGGTATATGTTAAAGTAGAAATCAATACATAGGAAAAGAAGAAGTAGAAAATTTAAAAAATCTAAAAAACTATTTACTATATTGAAATCAATGTCATCTCAATTTAATAATTCAGTCTTATAGACTGTAAATTAATAGGGATGGTGAACCCCAAAATACTATTGCCAAATTCTTCCTGTGAAATATTTTTTGTGTTTTTTATCATCTTTCAACTAACAGCAGCAAAAAAAATATTTTAAAACAACTACATCAGCTTCTTTACTTTTGTCTTTTATTTATTAGGTCAAGTTCTTTATCCAACTTCATTGTTGTAAAGAAAATTATAGACATCAATATATATATATACTTTCATTTGTAAAAACCTATGAATTGGATATTAGTAAGCTTTCAGTTCGTTATTCAACAAAAATTTTCAAAGCCGGGTTTCATTTTTTTTAATAAAACTATTATTTTTATTCTAATTCATTTTTAAGTTTTCATTTCAACACATAATAAACATCATTAAGGGTTAACTAATGTAAATTTAAGTTCATAAAACGATTTCTTAGTATACTTCTAGCATGGAGAAAGGTGTCATTAGCTACATGTATGTATTTTATAAATGAAAGGGTTTTATGATGTGTATTAGTTAAAGAAACCATTGCATTGCTGTGAGTTATTTAAAAACCTTCTTTTATTATATAAATATTTTATTCTGTAATTCTAAATATTACATTATCACTATCTTCCATGCTTGCTCATAACTGTTGTTATAATAGGTTGCTGGAGGGTTGCATTAGATCCTAAGATCTAGGTGCAGTGCTCTCAGATCCAAAGTTCCTCACTGAAGAAGGCCATAAGCCAGAAACTAGTTTGGGGATATTGGATGAGTAGGCACTAGATAGAGATGTTATGCACAAGCCTTCTGGCATCCATTGATTACTCTGTCTTGCTTAGAGTGGCACTACTGCATGGAGAGAGTTTTGCCTATTATAATTCTAAATATTTAATTCTCTTTTATTTAATTAATGTACTTCTTATAAACTCTTTATAATCTATTATGAAAAGGTAAAAGTTGAAATTCAAGACTTCTATAATGCATTAAGCATACTTTCAGCAAACCACTGCCAGAATTATTGTTTCTGTATTAATTTAGCAGCTGAAAATTATGTTTATGTATGGATGTAATTTGTTATGTAAATGAGGCTTAATATGCAAATGTGGTATTTAAATGTTTCATTTTTTTTTTGACCATGAAAAGCATTTCTGTTGAATGCATTTGGATTCTTTGCAATTCTCCAAGTCTCATAATATTTATTTTTCTATTTTCTCTTTTGGCACAAATCATTCTCACATTAGTGGGACTGAAAGTATGATCATAGTAAGCTTATGATCAAGGAAAATCGGTTTATATTCATTATTCTATTTGCTTTGTTGTATAAGTATGTATGCTGAGCAATCCTCATAAACCTATTCATCTGAGATTTACTGTAATATTCAGAACTACAAGATGTGGCACTGCATGTAATTTTGTAAATAACTTGAAGGGTGTGTTCCATTGGTATTTTATTTTTTGAATTATTTAATGTTGTTTAGTGATGAAAGTGATCTAAAGCTAATTCTATAAGTTGCCAGCACATATATTTCTTAGTTGTTGTTTTTTTTTGCAATTCTAGGGACATATGGATGGCTTATACATGCTTTTGGTGCATTATTTGTAATTTTATTCTTATTTAAATTAATGTAAAATTTTCTGATCGTTCTTGTTAGCATGTTTCAAGACTTAGGAGATCGTTGATATAAGTATCAATATTGTTTTTTCTATCAGCCTCATACCTGCATAATTCAAAAGATAAAATGCCAGTGGAGTATATCCCTCAAGTTGTTTACAAAATTATAAACAGTTCCCCAACTTGCAGTTCTGTGTATAACAGTGAATCTTGGGCAAATAGATCTGTGAGGATTGACCAGTACACTACAGCAGAGTAGAACAGAATAATAAATATAAATCGATTTTCCTTGATCACAAGCTTACTATACATCATACTTTCAATACCATTAATGTAATTAAAACAGGCAAAACTCTTTATACTGTAGTACCACTCAGTGCAAGCCAGAGTAATCAATGGGTACCAGAAGGCTTGTGCATATAATCCCCATCTAGTGCTTACTCATCCAATATCCCCAGACTAGTTTCTGGCTTGTGACCTTCATCAGTGAGGAGCCTTGGATCTGAGAGCACTAATTGCCCCTAATGTAGGGACAATTTGTGTTGAAAGAGATGATATAAAAAGAAACTATAAGGAGACTTGGGCAATTGCAAAGGATCCAAATGCAATCATCAGAAAGGATTCCTGCATTTCATTTAAATGCTGCATTTATATATTAAGCCTCATTTACATAATAAATTACTTCTGCATAATTTCCAATTGTTAAATTAATATTGCACTATGACTTTGGCATTGATCTGCCAAAAGTATGCTTAGTACTATAAAAGTCTTGCATTTCAACTTTTACTTTTCGTAATACTCGATTACGAGTTTATAAGAAATATTTTATCCACAATTGTTTGTCTACTTTTGTATTCTGTTGTTATATATTTTTAACTTTCATAAGTTCTATATTTATTTATACTATCTTTTTTTTTTTGTAATTTCCATTCATAAGAAATCATATTAATATAAATCGTTATGTGCAGATGACAACTTTTATCTTAATGATGTTTAATTTAATATATATATAAACAAGGCAAAACTCTCCATACAGTAGTGCCACCCTGTGTCAATCAGAGTAATCAATGGATGCAGGAAAGTTTGTGCATAAAATTTCTATCTAGTGCCTACTCATCCAATATCCCCAGACTAGACCCTAAGATCTAGGTGCAGTACTCTCAGATCCAATGCTCCTCACTGACAAAGGCCACAAGCCAGAAACTAGTCTGGGGATATTGGATGAGTAGGCACTAAATAGAGATTTTATGCACAAGCCTTCTGGCATCCATTGATTACTCTGGTTGGCACAGGGTGGCACTACTGTATGGAGAGTTTTGCCTTGTTTAATAACACGTATGTGCTAGTATAAGAGATTGTGATCATGTGACGTTTAATATATATATTATTCACATTGCACAATGTAATAGAATTATCATACATAAACTAAGTAAAAAGTTTAAATAATGTTCTCACATCTCTTGATAAAAAAAAAAAACCCGCATTATTAAAGTTATAAGAATTGACTGGATGAGTGCACTGCCAATAAAAGAAATTGCTAAAATAATTTAAATGAAGTTCATGACGCGAGCGTATTATAGAAATACTTTATTGGATTTTCAAAATTAAATTTGTTTAAACATATTAATTTAAAAATAAAGTATTTTAAAAATGTTTATTTGCGTTTCATATATATGCGTATACATACCCAGTCACATATATAAGGAATATTTATATATATCGTTTGAAAAACAATAATTATGATTTATTTTTTCTCTAAAAACTCTAATGTTTTTCACCTATCGACTCTTTCTGTCTTTTAAAAAAAATAAATAAGAAAGAAAATGAGTTGATTTTCCCCATACTCCAATTTATCCTAAAAAGTCATGGTGAGAAAATATTCTAAGATTTCCAGATTTTCATTTAAAAAGTTTTTTTTTTTACTTGATGAATGATTGATACTAAAAAATCCCACTGAGAAAGTGTGAAATATAATTTAGAATAAAAAATAGAAGATGATTGAATACATCAGTATATACATTACCATGCATTTAAATATTTTCTGAGCCTTACTTTTACCCTATATAGGATCCAGTAAATAAATGTTTTCGATATTAATCTTTCTAACCAAGAAATAGAAACGGTCTACAGTTATTATAGAACTGAGGTCTCTAAATATATTGAAACAGACAGATCGAAGAATCGATCTTAGTTTCATGGTTGTCATTTAAGAACGGTAATTCTAAACCACTATTTACCCGCAATGAGACTTTTTCTATTCCAAGCCACATAAATTTTAAGTTATTTATTTTGTGTATGTTTAAAAAGAATTTAATGCAAAGAGTATGAGTATAAATGTCACAAATCATGATGAATAATATCCGTGTGTGTGTGGATTTATATTAGCTCAATTTAAAAGTTTCAATTGCGGGGATATTTTCTTTAAATTTTAATTTTGCAAATTATACAAAGTCATTTAAAAATGCTGATCAAAAGTCACATTCCTTTGATTAGTATTTGTAATCAAAATCTTACTTGTACAAAATGTATACAATAATTAATTTGTACTTTGATAAATTAAGATAATGAATTTATATTTTGTATTCACGAATTCCGATGTAATTGTTTTGTCAATTTAGAATCATGTATTAAATTTAAAAATAAATGAAAACCGAACAATGGAAATGAGAAACGTAATCTCTTATCAAGAAAGGCAAATGCTATTGTATAGTCAAAAATTAGATATTGCTGGAGGCCGTAAAATCAAAGGAGGCGGAGTCATGAACAAAAACTGGGCAGAAAGGTCAACCGTAGCCATCTTAGATATAAGAAAGGACTCTAACTTTTGACTTGGCTGTGCTTAGATCGTCTCAAGCTACAGCAAAGTAGTTGTTCCAGAGAAATCACTTCAACCGTTATTAAGAAGTTGCCCGGTAAACTGCAATAATGATGGGCTAAATCCAAGAAGCTGATTCCTGTCCTGCCAAGTTAAATCTTTCGTACCGCTGATCTGTAATGTTTTCCGTGCTTCCAGTCTTCCAAATTCCAACATTTAAATTAACCATGCCGTTCTAAGAATTCAAAATGCGCGCCTACGTTCTTCATACATATCACCGCAAGAAGAAAAGCCGGACGAAGAAAGAATGGTAACTTTTGTTACATAAACTTTTTAACTTTCCTCTCAGTAATAATTTTAAATTTAATCTGTTAACCTAATTAATTGCATGTAAATTTCTTGTTTTCCATTTGAAAATGTTACACAAAAATCTGTCAGTAAATTTCTTCTCTAATATTTCTGTGCTCTAGTCTTTAGATGATAATTATTAATATTTGTACCTACTAATAATCCATTTGTGAATACATTTATATTTTACTATTACTTATTTTACAAACAAAACGATGCCAATAATAATATTTCTCAACTCTAATTAAAGTCAGTAAAGTTTATCTCATAATATTTATTAGATTCATTTTAAAAGTAATTTTCTTTTATCGAACTAAAAATTGTTTCATTTATGTTGAGTTGAGAAATATTCAAGTATTTTTATTGTCTCTTTTACTTTGTCATGATATTATAATCTACACTCCAAATCTCAAATACTTAAAATAGTCTAAAATTTTATTATATTTTTTTTATATATATTATTACGGAGTAATAATAATAAGTGAATATTTTATTGCTATTATTACCTTCCGAACAATCTGGGGAGTTATGGGTTTCAGAGTGAAATTAATTAATTGTTACTTTTGCGATCGTTTGATTTCGCCCTGTTATTATTGAATAGTTATATCAGGCTGTTGCGTAGAACATGTTACGGATAGATAAAATGGTTTATATACTTTCGTTTTAAAATCCACTTCCGATCACTCTTCCTCGATGTTACGATGGCAATGCCTTTACCTTCGCCTAAGTTGGCGTCTCGTTTTACTACCATATGGAGAGAAAGAAATTCTTCTCCAGGTAATTTCTTGGATCACCGGGGTTCGAAAATGATCCCGGCTGGTTGTAGTGTCTCGGATCTACTTGGGGGCATTAAGACTTGTCAAAGTACAAGCCGCCTGGTATTCCGTTCATGCACCGCAAGTTATTATTAGTGTACCTTAGTCCTTGCAACCATCAGTACATCAGTATTATATATTATATTTTTATATAAAACCGCCTCCCATTTATCCGTATACGCAATGGTTTGAATCTATTAAATAAAACAACTTAATATAAGCTAGTAGTTAAATATTTTAAGTGCTCCAATTACTCTGATTCTCATATCAACCTGTACAACCATTTAAACACATAAATATTGGCATGAGTTTGTTAATCAGTACAAACCGATTATTGATGACTAGCAGCAATTTATTATAAAATACATATGAGAGTTTTACCGTATCTGTAAATAATATTATTCAGTGCTTTCAATAATTTATTAAAAATTTATCTAACCTAATTTTGTCTCTCTTGCATTACTACTTTCGACATCTAGTCAATCACCTGCTGTCTGTATCGACAACTTAAATATATATACATTAAATTATTAGCCGTACCAATATCCCGACTATAAGGTATCTATGAAATAGCTGATTGTAGGTAATTTAGTCTGTGTTTTTCGATGAGCTAGTAAAGGGAAAACCCCGTACCGTTGTGATATTGTCATCGGTGGGTCATGCCAGGGTTGGGTTTGAATTTAGTTTGCATTTTGGAATTTATTCCTAGATGTGGACTGGGTTTGAATTCGGATTACTGTGTGTGATGAAGCATGGTGATTTTTTTACCGGTACAATATAAAAATTGATCAGTTATAAAATTTGTATAATTATGTGAGTTAGCCTAGGTTCAAACCCGTTTTTCTTTTTAAAACTTTGAATTATTAATTTTAATAAAATACAAAAGAGGTAAAAGATGGTTTACAGATGCACAAGTGCATTAGTTTCAGCTTTGAATTCTAACCTTCACTGATGAAAGCAAAAGACAGAAACCAGTCTGGAGATGATAATCTTATAACACTATACCATTTGGTTTCTACTGATTACTCAAGTTTACACTAGATAGCTCTAGAGCAGAATTAAGATAATTGCTCTTGAGGGCATTTTATTGTAGGTATTTATTTCTATCTTGTTTATATATTAGGGTTCAAATCTGAGCCAGTTAAATATTGAAAGATTTTCTAAATTTCTATCCAGATTAAGATTTTTGGTACCTCGGGTAATTATACAATATTGATTGCTAAATTGGAATCTAGTTATTCTTAGCTAAAGGATAAAACAAGAATGTAAAAATGTTTAAATTATCATCACTCAAAAATTTTCCAGCATGCTGAGCAATGTCTTCTCATTCATTGTTTCTCTATCTATGGATTGTTAGAGAAGCTGATTTCCTGCACCTAAACTATGTTTTACCACTATATTCTACTTAATACTAAATTTATTTATATTACTCAGAGATTGTTTGGGTAATACTTTATTTATCCCCAAATAAAAAATAATAATAATCATTGAAAGAATTAAAAGATTAAAATAATGTTGGATTGGAGATATTGCTAGAAGTGATAGTAGATGGATTGTTAAAATTTTTAATGGATTTCATGAAATTATAAAAGATCTAGAAAGAGACCGCATATGAGATTGATAGATGAGGTAAAGGAGCTGGGTGATATGGAGAAAAGAAGCTATAGATTGAAGATGGACTGACATTGGAGAGATCTTCATCCACTTCAATTGTTGAAAATGATGAGGATGATGAATAATTATTGGTAGTTGAAAAATAATAATATTAACTCTGTTTATCAGATGGCTAAAACCCACAGTGTTATTCTTGCAAACAAAGAGGACATGTTACTGCACAATGTCCAAACTGACAGAACTTAATCAGAGATCAAGACCCACATATACAAAAACAACAAAAATTCCAACACTGAAAAGCAAACCATTGAAAAGGTAGGCATTGTCAAGGATAGCAGTGCACAAATGACTCAAAGAAATAATAACAGCAAAAAAAAAAAAGCAGAGGCACCAAGCTTAGACTTAATAGACTTGTTCACAGATACCAAAACTATGAATATGATCAAAAACAAAATGGAGACCAAAAAAATAATAACAAGTAAAACAAGTGTATGTATGCCTTAATTTGATTGCAGAACAAATATAAACACACAACATATTATTATCAATAAGACAGATGTAGAAATTATGGATTTACTTCTATCTCCAAGAAGCCCTAGTACAATAATGCAATTTAATAAATCCACCCAGAAAGTACAAGAAAGCCTGAGAGACTTACCAGAAAGAAGCTAACAAAAAAAAATAAAGACAGATGATGATAAACCTAATTCACCAATCATTGATAATACAAATGAAGAATCAAGTTTAATGGAAATACAAACTTATTTGAAAACAGTTTAATAACCACAATATCACAAAATGAAGAAGCACAAAACTCACAAACACAACACAAAAACCAAAACAGAAGAATGACACAAAAGCAAACAAAATAGATAAAAACAAAATAGGGATAAAACAAGTCATTGAAAATATACACTGTAAAGCTCCAAAGGAACCATAACAAAAAATACACACTAATACCAATTACACTGTTAGTGAAAATTAAAATATTAGCTCTAAATGTTAGAGGCATTAATTCAATAGGAAAAATATATCAGTTTAATAAATGGATTAGCATAATACAACCACAAATATAAGGGCTGCTAGAAACAAAAATCTATAACAGATCACAAATTAAAACAGCCCATATCTTTATAACAAAGGTTTTTCCACATACTCCATGGACACATCATCTCCTTATGTGGACATATGCCTTACTCATAGCCTCAAACTGCAGCTTTTCAATCTTTAAAATTGTTTACATGGACTTGCATCTTCTAATAACTACATCCAAGCATCAAATTACCACACCCACCATTATCTTTGTGTACATACCCTCAGGCCCCAACATAATTGCATGTATAATTCTCATAATAAACTCTCCAACCAGCCACAACTCAACAACATTAATGAGTGATTTTAACTTATGTTAAACAAAATTCAATACAAAATGGCTACATCAAATAAACCTGCCACTCATGAGTGCTCAGGGTTTTATTGATGCAGATTCAGTATCATTCTGTAATCGACTTTATGTCACACTTATTGATCTAGCCAATACTTCATCACCTAATCAACTTCCAATTCAATCCAAGCCCATTTTCAGACCAACCATCGCAATAAATTTATCAGAGCTCAAAATAACATTTATTCATCTAGAAAAAACAACCAGGCTCCTACTCCCAACAACCACTACTGAATTCCTATTTTCAGAGACTTATATCATGCTAAATAAAACTAAAGATATGCCACAAGACCTAATTCAAAAGCACCAATCATTCATTAACATACTATCCTCAACATTCAGCACATGAAAAGGTACTCAACCCCATCCTCCCATTTAATGGGATTAGCAGATGATCTCTACAAGGGAATCACCATCACCAACCCATGCACAACACCCATTAAAACATATTGAAACTAATACAGATGTATCACAATACATGTAAACAATTAAAGGAATATCTTGTCACAAAAAAAGAAAAATATACCTCATACAACTACATACATGAACCCGCTCATATATTTGCTGGACACTGGGGCAACAACCAGAAAAGTACCCATGACAATTGAGATAAGAGACATTGTCTACACAGAACACAACATGCTGGACCACATATACCAGAATTTCAAGCAAAAACTACAAACTCAGACAATACACACCAACTACTGATCAGTTTGGAATAGCTGAAACAAATATTCCATTTTGGATACAACAATTTGCCAAAAAAACATGAAAAAATTCCCAACTGTTGCCATCCTGCAACCAACAGCCTACCAGCATTTGTATTTTCATATTTGAGACAATTTACCACAAAGTATCTTTGCAATCTTTCTAACTTCCCATCACAAAAAATATACAATATTAGAGGACTATATCCAATAGCAATAGTCCCATTTAACAAAAAAATGGAAGCCATATCAAATCTGGGTAACCTTTGACCCATCTTTGTGAGTCTGTTGGACATCAAAATATTGGGAAAAGATGAAATAGAAGATAAAATAGAAGCATACATATTGCCCTGATATCAAATATGCAGTATGCAAAGAAGAGATCCCCCCCCCATGGACTACACTTGTATTTAAAATGATACAATGTGTAATGCAACAAAATAAAAAGTATGTCCCAATTGCATTTCAACTAGATATAGTGGTAACATTTGATTCCATAACAATAGATGTCTTAATGAACATCCTTGCTAATACAGCAGTTCCACTTACTCTACTATACATCATCAATCTAATACTCAACCAAAAGATAAACCTCACACTTATTGGGAGAAACAGAACATCATTTACTCCCACACAATCAATTTCACAAGGATCCCCACTCAGCTCACTGCTGCTTATCCTATACATAAATCTATTCCTAAAACAGATTGAAAATGAGTTGCCAAGAATATTAATACCACAACCTTCCCAATGTATTTCATGCATCGCATACATAGATGATGTAACAGTGTTTCTGACATCACACAATGAAATACCAGTATTGAAAAGAATACTACAGAATTATACAGCCACACACACAAAGTATTCATCCTCAGCAAAAAATCAGCATTGTTCATTTCCACTAACAAATCACACTCACAATTATGTCAAGGAAACCATACCTCATTTCTCTGATTCCCATTTTATCTGGGAGTCTATGGGATGTGACAAACACTGCAAAATAAACTCAAACAGAAAGCAAACAACATAGTCGCATTGTTATCAAATGCATACTTATTTCTAAACTAAAAAGTGCACCTATTTAACGTACTCAATAGCAAATTACTATGGAGTAGGAAAACCATAGTCATTTCCATCAAACAACTGAGTCAATCAACTATATACAATGATCTGGGACTCCACACAATATAAGTATTCAACATGCAAAAAAAACAAACAATAAATCTACTGGCAAAAATCCCTGCAAGGTTTCAGCAACTTCAATGTCTCCTTGACGTAATCTCGGCAGATGGTCCATGCTTCCACATATGGATATCTTGTATCATTAGCACACTCAGCACAGATTAATGTTGGAACTACAATGCTTACATTTGATAACAAGTATACATATTGGCAGATATATGAGCTGATCAACTCAGACACAAATAATCATAATTTTAGTCCAATTCTGGAAGCAAACAACAAGAAACTCCTTAAAAACTTCAGAAAAGGGTCAATGGAACCAAAGTTTTTCAACTTCTTGATCAAGCTAAACCTATTTGCACTACCAACATCCTATTTCTTATGCCATTGCCACCTTTGTAGATCAATTCTGCAACTTATGGCATGATGCTGAAGAAACACAACAAATATTTTACAATTGTACAGCACTAAATACTACACAGAACAACATGCTGAATCAATGTAGAACAAGATGAACTAACTATACAGCAGCTAACAGATTTGAACACAAGATGGCAGTCCCTATAACACAAGCAGCAATCTTAGCTCTCTATGCTTTTTGGTGCCTATGGTGTATATTCAGCCTGAGCAATAGCATCAGATGATATCCAGCAACATTTTAGTACAAACTACAACAAATAAAAAAGAGACACAAAGATTGCAGATTGAGTATCTTTGCGCCATCTGGTCACTATTAAAATTACAAGCTAACTTATAAGAGCATGTAACTACTAGCTGTTATATAAACACAGCCTATTCAATCAAAACCAATAATGAACAAAAGACAGTGTAAAATGTTGATACTCTTATAAATAAAGCAGTATGACAATATATGTTTCATCTATTTTACCTTGTAGCTTCATCTATGCTAGTTTTAAACCCTTTGAGGACATGAATATAAGCATTAACACAGTTATATATATATATATATATGTAAATAAACAACTGTAATATCATCGGTTTATATATATACTACAGCATGAATATCTTATTTAAAATTTAAATCTTTTAAATTATAGATTTAATTTTATTAAAAAGAAGTCAATTTGTTATTTTATATTGGAAATTGCACGTGTATGTATGAAATCCACATATCACTATGATACATATATAATGGAATGTTATTTTAAAGTTTTTAATAATTCTTAATTTTAAATTAAAGTTGTAGTAAACAAAAATCACACCACCACGTATCTGTATCAATATAGTGTGTGACCAAGGTTTTTAAAACTTATTTTTTTACAATAATATTTTCTAAAATACATTTTATAAATAACAAAGATTCACTGGGCTAACCAGACTTTTGGGAATTTAGGCATCCCAAGTTAAATTAAAAGTACTTGGTTTAAAATTTAAATAAAAGTTAAATCAATTTTATAAATTAAAAATAAGATAGTAAACAAGTGCTAATGGAGTTACCAGCTATAAATCTATCTTGTTGACAAAATAATATAGGATTTGAAAATCATATAAATACTGTAATTTTTTGACACTCTAAAGCTTACTCTGTAAATTTTGAAAAGTGTTGCTACCAGAATTCATGTCCATTTTACTTTGAAATGGTGGGATTGGAGGGCATAAATTTGCCATTTTTCCTATGGTAAAGATGGTGATCTCGAACCCTATCCTATATGCCATAATGATCTGTAACTATCATCATCCAGATTGGAGATTTCCAGCAACTGCCTGCTGTAAAAAGAAGACATCCTAGACCAGGGGTCGGCAACCTATGGCACCAGTGCCATACTTGGCACGCCAATGGTTATCAATGGCACTCGGAATAAATTGAAATAATAAAAAATATATTTTAATTTCAGCATCTTTTTTTGTTGTTGTTGTTTTTACATTCAACATTGAATTTATGATTAAATCATTATTTACCAGAAAATAATACACTTGACTTCATTTGAAAGATATTTTTGTTTGCAAGTGAAAAAAAATTCTACATATTCACATTTTACTTCTGATAAAATTAAAAAATGAGATGTAATCCAAATAAAAAGCTTATTATGTTATCAATTTTAGAAAGCTACTTTCGGTAATTGAATGGTAAATAATCGACGCTCATTGGTGGCACTTCTTTCAAAAAGGAGATTCTCATGGCATAGTGACTGAGAGATTCCCAAAGTGTCTCACAAAAGACAAAAAAACATGATATTCGCTCTTTTCAAGACTCTTGGACAAATGAATATGAATTTGTACAGCAAAAAGATTGTGCTGTGTGTATATTATGCTGTGAAAGTATTGTAGGTCGTACCTCAAGTGTACAAAGACATTATCAAACTAAACATGTGTTCATGTTTAAAAATTCAGAGAGAAAAGAGAAGCTATAAAAAGAGCTGTTTCTGCCGTTAAGAAACAAACTAATTATTTTAGACAAATAATTGGAACCCAAAATAAAGCCACCCAATTGTTCATTGTGTGGCTTTGAAAGGCAAACCTTTCACAGATGGACAGTTCCTCAAAGAAACGTTTTTGAAAAATGCTAACATCTTATTCAGTGATCTACCATATAATAAACAAATGATACTGTCTCGGATTCAAGAAATACCAGCTTCTGCGAGATCAGTTCAAAAAAGAATAATTGACATGACCAAAGATGTAACAACAAAAGAGAAAAACAGTTTACAGCAAGCTGTTGCATTCAGTGTTGCTGTTGATGAAAGCACTGATGTAAATGATGTGGCACACCTAGCAATAGTTGCATGATATTGTGACAACAACCATATTTATGAAGGATTGTGTTGCTTGATTCCTCTTACTGGTACAACAAAGGGACATGATATTTTCACTGCATTTTTCATTTATTTTGAAAATCAGAAAATCAACATAAATAAAATATTTAGTGTTACTACTGATGCTAATCATGCAATGGTCAGAAAGAAAAAGGGATTTGTTAAACTTCTTGAAAATCATATTAAACATCGAATATTGAGTTTCCATTGCATTATACACCAGGAAAATTTTGTTGCAAAAATTTCATCACAATGCTTGAATTCTGTAATGGACACTGTCATTAAAATAATTAATTTCATACTTTCTCATTCTTCATTAACACATAGACAATTTAAATCCCTTTTGCAAGAAATGAATAGTACATATATAGACCTCCCTCTATACAGCAATGTTTGTTGGATTAGTTAAGGTAATGTCTTGAAAAGGTTTGTATCATGTCTGAAAGAAATCAAGATGTTTCTTGATGAAAAAGAACAACATTATCCAGAAATAAATGATGAAGGCTGTTTATGCAAATTGATGTTTCTGACGATATAATTAAATACCTGAACTTGCATTTGCAAGGGAAGGATCAAACAGTAATAGAACTTTTTGAATATTGGAAAGGATTTGCATCAAAATTAGATATATTTTGGTGTGATATTACCACTAACACCCACAAGTACTTTCCAAATGTAAAGGCCCATGCAAATAAATTTAACATTAACAAAGATGAGCTTCAAAAATACATTGAAGTTCTCAGAAAAGAATTTTCCAAATGATGTGAAGACTTCCAAATACACTAAGCCATATTTTCTTTCCTCATCATGCCTGACTTAATTGATTTAAAGATGACTCCATTTGATTTATCTGTTTTTGAATGGATGGATATTGATAGTTTTGAAATGGAATTAATCAAATTGATGTCATCAGAATTGTGGAAATCTAAATTTGAAGAATTGCAGAAAACTTTTGAAGGGAACTGTCTACAAAAGTCTGCTGTCATTTTCAATTGTTGGATATCATTACCTAAAAGATTTAATTCTTTGTAAAAAAAAAACCTGCTTGTGCTCTGCTTTCAGCATTTGGTTCAACTTACTTATGTGAACAAATTTTCTCACATATGAAAAATATTTTGAGTTCACAAAGAAGTTGTCTAATACCTGAACATTCAGAAGCATGTGTGAAGCTAAAAGTGACCAATTACATACCTGACATTGAGCAAAGAGCTACAAGGGCAAGGTTCACATTAATTTACTTTAATAATAAAAAATGACTTATCATATTAGAATCCATGATATTTTTTTCTTATTGAAATTATATATTTTGTATAGGTAAAAAGTTGTAATTTATAATTTGTAATATAATTTTTAATAAGCATGTTAAAAATTACAAATTTAAAAAAAGTACTTTTCACATGATGCTAAATATTTTAAAATACTGAATGACCAATAATATAAGATCCAATTATAATGGACTTTAAAAGTATATATTATATAGTAGTATATATTATATAGTAGTGTATATTATATACTATAATATTATATATAACTTTGAAGCCCATTATAACTGAACCAATTTTGATAATATAATATAATATAATAAGGTTGGTAAAACCATGACGGCACATGGAATAACATTGTAACATACGTTCGGCACCACACTACCAAAAGGTTACTGACCCCTGTCATGCAACATATCCAGAGAAGAATGCCACTACACCTATCATCTGAAGTGCCTGGAGTTCCATCTATAGTAAAGAAGATTGATAATTTCTTTAAAAACCATAGAGCTGTTAATCAATTCTTCAATCTTTAAAACATTAACCTCTAAGCTAGCTTATTAAATGTAATTGAATGTTCACTATTAAATCATGAAATTCTGTTTAAAATAAATAATGTATATAATTAAATCTGTATAAATCTTGCCCGAGTTCCTCTTTATTTTTCTAAACTATAATAACTACATTCAGTTATTATCAAAATTTCTTTATACTGTGGTTATGCCTTTATTTATTGTTTTAATCATTTATTTCAATTTCATTTATTTCAATTTAATTCGTACATGTTATAATATGCTAAGTATTTCAAGTCAGCAAACCCTCAATTTTTAATAAACTTTTAAAGGAGGGAAATATTAAAATCTCCACTTTAATATTTAGAAATGCTACTTTGCATATTAAATCACTGTTCTGAGATTCTATTTTGCTAGATTATAATTGATCGCTATGCACTCATTTTTATCATATATATATATTTGCATTATTTTTTTTATGATTTGCCTAGTTAGAGTTATCATCACTTATGATTTTGATATCTGTCAGAATTAATATGCTAGCTAGAGATGATATTAAAGTATATTTGTTAATGTTTATTAATGCCTGTCAAATATACTTTCTCATCCTTAATTATGATTATATATATATATGCAGATTCAGTATTTTAACTTGGATTAATAATTTCGTTTAGCCCTTTTATTTAGTATCATTATAATACTAGTTTAAGGACTGAGTTATGTTAGTTAGCAGATAGACACTATCTGTGTTTAGGTACAATTAATTAATTATATATATATATACTGCAACTATGCAAAGCATGTTGGCAATTGAATTTGAAAATTTTGCTGAGAATGTAATATAAAAAAAGAAAAAGTATATTAGGTGAAAATAATATATATATATATAAAATAAATATTTTATTTGATTAAACTTAAAATGAACAAAAAGTTTAGACTTTGTGGCTAATTATTCCAATGTATAAATATATAAAATGTGCTAAAATGCATGAATACGCAAAGACAAAGAAATCTTAATATTATAGATTGATATAAACTAAATATATACATCTAAGTATGTGGCTAGGTGCTTTCAAAGGCTGAGGTCCTCATACTCATAGCCATTTTGTAAATAAATAGGTTGGCTAAAAGTGATGCAAATTTATGTAAATGAGGTAGTTAAGTATTCCAGTGGTTTGCAGAGAGTGACATGATCTTAAGATATTTTGTTAAAGAAATCATATAAAAGTGGTGAATATAGTATAGAGACATCTGTATATAAAAAAATTAATGTAGATAGCAATATAAGTAATTGGAATTCAAATATAGACATTAAATATAAAATAAGTAGTGTAAATTCAAGAATATATAGCACTTGGAATTATTGCTCAAATGAGGAAGATTATAGAAAACAGATGGAATTGATAATTACAGAGTTTAGTGATAATGAATATCCAGTAAAAGTTATAGAAGAAAGTATAAGAAAATCAGAAGAGAAATTTAATAAAAATAATGGGATAGTATGTAGGAAAAATAAAATAGACATGTATAAATATATAGGTATTAAAACTTATAATAATAGTATTGTAAAACATGTGAATAAAATAATAATTAGAATTAACAAAAAGTTTAATAATGTAATAAAATTTAAGATAGTAAATAAAAGAAGGAAGAATATACTTAATATATTAAATAATAAGTATGTGAGCAAAGTAGAAAAATGCATAAATGGAGTATATAAAATTGAATGCAAATCATGTAAAAGTAAACTATGTGGGAGAAACAAAGAATTCAATTTATACAAGATTAATTCAACATAAATATGATAGAAACCCCCTATTTATTTGCATTTATTAGAAACAAGTCATAGGTTTGAGAAAGATAGTATAAAATGATTATTATACAAAATAATTGAAGGAATAGGAAAATTAAAGAGGCACTATTGATTAAGACTATAAAACAAAATCTTAATAGGGATTTGGGGGTAAAGACAATAATTTTATAAGCAATTATTATTAATAATAGTTTGAATTTAAAAAAGGTTTAAATAATAAAGTTGAAAAAAAATGACAATAGAGAAAGGTGTTAAACAGATGTACAAATTTTGAAAATTTTGTCAGTTGGGTTTTTAGAACTAGGATTATAAAGAGGTAGGTAATTTTTGTAATGTAAAAAAGTAATTTGTAACATAGAAAAGATTAGAAATTGATTTATAATATAAATAAAATGATAATATGTATTACATAGTAGAATAAATGTTTTAAAGTTTATAATTATAATAAAATAAAATAACAATTCATGTCAATTGTTATACTGTCTTGATAAGGACTCGTAAGAGTTGAAAGTGTTGGAAATATTATTTATTATTTTATTTATATTAAAGAGACTCTGTATTAACAATTGACATGAATTGTTATTTTATTTTATATTTATACAGAAGTATTATTTATTTTTTTATAATTATAATAAATAATATTTTTTAAAAAAAATAAAGTGATATAAAAATAAATTGATATAAAATAAATATTGATAGAATTATTTTAAGAGTAAAGTAATAAAATGGGAAATGATTATTTATAATGGTCAGATTAAAAAGTATATTTATTTTTGTGATATTGTGTATTTAATTATGTATATGAATATGTGTATAACTGTATTAATTATATATTTGAATATTGTAGCTCTGATGATGACTGCAGGACAGTTGAAACTGTTAGTTTTGATATAAATAAAGAGTATTGATAAAGTGTTTAAGAAAGGTGAAAATGGTATATGTTAAAGTAGAAATCAATATATAGGAAAATGAAGAGGAAGAAAAAAATTATATTACTTCCATAATCTAAAAACAACAAATAGATATATAAATAATAAACTCCAGTAATTGATATTAATTTGATATATTAATATTAACAACATTTTACAAAGTAGACCAGTATGTTTAATATTTTTTTCTTTTCTTATTTATATAAATAAATCAAAATAACAGCCTTTTAATAGTAATCTTGCTAATCCCAGGCTAGTTGCTCTTTTAATATGTATAAAATTAAGACTTATTCTAATTGCATACTAAATTAAAATAAATTTAATAATTTAAATATGAATAAAAAATAGTTAATAATTTAGATAATTGTAACAGGGTAGAATTATTACTGTTACTGTTTGAAAATAATATTGAACTTCACAACACATGCTGATTAAAATTTTGTATATATGGTAATTCAGATACAAATAAATATACCAAATTAATGTGTATTTTTATATATTAAACATCCTTGTTATTGAAAAAATATTTTATTAATAATCAGTATTCCTTATATATATATGTGTGTGTGCTTGTTAATATTGTGACTTCATGCTTTTATAAACAGAGGAAATTTGTCTTTTTATAAACTGAATTGGTTTATTACCTCATAAGGATAAATAGTGGCACAGTATGAATATTTATTTTGTCTAGGAATATGTGCATTGTTAGAAAATTTTTAAACCATTTCTGAGCATGGAAGCATGCATATTTCTAAATGTCATTTTGATTTTACTATGATAGAGTTGAGACACAAAAAGTATTGATTATACATGATCTTTTTTTTTATATATAAGTAGGATCAGCACAATCTTATTTTACAGTCATATTTTTAACAAGCCCGTTGTGATCTTTTGTATTTCTTACATTTTAAGAACACAAATATGAAAGTGTCTTTTTATACCATTATACTTTTGGACATCCAATATGAATTAGTTTATTCCATTATGTTATAGAATTGTTTCTTGACAGATAGAAAATTGATAGCAATACTAATCAATTTTAAAGTACGAATTCTCTTTGAAACTATAAAAATCAATATATCAGAAATGATTACATCCAGTGTACAACCTATCTTCCAATTCACAGAGTGACTGCCTGAAAGAATTTTGATCTTTATCCATTGAGTCATAAAGATGAAGTACAATGTGCTAAACATAAATGCCCTATAATTCAATCACTTCATATACATGCATCATGTCATATGTTATCTTTAAGATTTTTATAAATATATAAAAACTATAAAATGCAACTAATTTGATTTTTATTCATAAAAGAAATTTTAAAAGTATTGATGCAAAATACATCCCAATTCGAAATATATTAATCATAACAAAATAATATTTATTTTTTTGTTCCACGCTCAAAGGTTTCTGCATGAATTACCTGAAAGCTTAAATTAAATATTTACTTAAACAAATAGCCATGCAATTGGGCTAGCCCCACATATTCAAGCATTTTAAAATTTATGAATACAAATGTTATTAATAGATACCCATTCTACTTGAGTGCAAAATTGTCCTAAATTTTTGTTGTTATTATTATTGTCTTAGGCTAAAATCAGGCAGTTTGCTGTAGTTTTGATATTATCACTTATGATTCTACTCTTTAAAACTTATTATATTAAACTAAATGTTTATATATTTTTTTATGTTTAAGCTTATTATTTGATACATTTTATTATTTTTTTTAGTAGTCATCTTTATCAAAAGCATAAAAATATAAAAATGATTTATAGTGTATTACAGTAATTAGTTTAATAAGTTCTGTTTTAGAATAGTATGAATATTTTTTTTCAAAAAAATAAAAATATGTTTAAATGGCCGTTCACAGGAAAGATAACATGTGGATGTGGTAGATAGATAAAATAGTCTTTCAATAACTCGTTGTAGGGAAAAGGCATTTGCAACAATCTTTGTTCCTCTATTATAGGAGTTGTGAAAAAGAAGACACTACTCTCTGGGCTTGCTAATTGATAGCTAGTGAGGATTTGAAATTATTTCCTATTCTTGCTTTATTCTATGTAAAAAAAATTGCCAGATAATCTATCTTAAGACTGAACAGAATCTGAAAAAAGTTCAATTTTATCCAGCTTAGATTTGAACCTAGATCATTGATACAGCAAGCAGATAGTCTATTGCTACATGGAAGCCATTTTGGACACCATATATTTTAATATTAAATATTTTGCAAAATGAAAAATATTGATATTTAGTTCTGCCTAGATAAATGGTGGTTTTAAATCATAAAATTGCTGTCGACAAAGTGTTAACAAAAATGTATGCTACTGTGTGGAATCATGATTATTTTAACATAATTACAATTTTTAGAAAAAAAAGTATATTGGAAGTAGGAATTATTTTTAAATCAAATTTTTATACTTCTAAATTATTTTTAAAAAATTATTAGTATTGAATATTTTTTATAGCAATTAATTACCAATTGTGCCTCAATTGAAGATTAGAGGTTGTTTTTTTTAACCGACCTTTTTTGATGCCTGTGAAGCCTTGAATAATTATCTAATCCCATGGGCCTAATATATTCTCGGAATTTTGGCGCTTCTCAACTTTGTTTATTATCCATTATTGGTAATCTTTTTGAATCTGAATAATCTGCCACCCTGACAGTTAAATGTAAATGTTCACGGGAATGCTAAACTGTTCCTAGTTGGTGATATTTCATTTTCCTAGGCAGTAGTCAGAAAGGGCAGACTTTTAACGTTGCGGTATATCTTTTTTTTTTTAATATGTGTCACTAATAAATTGAAATTCCATTAATTATTTCAAGTGTACATTTCAAAAATTAAATCGGACTATCATTTTTGCATTTTACAAATTTCGAATTGAAATTTAATATTTTTATGAAATAAAAATTACAGCCGCTTGTGAAAATAAAAAGCAAAGTAAAGAGAAGGATATATAGAAAGGGAGATATGATGTAATGCATTTGTTTATATTTTTTATCATATACTCTGTTAAAGATAATAATGTCTGGATAGATAGATATAGGTCTCATATATGTATTTGTAATACAACATGTTTTGTATATATTCGTTGTTTTAAGTAACTATGATATTTAATATATAGAGTATATGAGCACAGACTTTCACACTACCCACCACTCTCCACTCTATCTCATAACACTGATACACTTGAAGACATATATGTTGAAAAGATAAATAATTACCAATATACGTATTTCATGCTAAACCAGCAATCATCAGTTGGTCCAGATTACCATCTCTAACCATATATGCTATAAGTGCTCAGATATATATTAAGATAGCCAAGCTTCATACTTTAATGGACAGGCTTCAATCTCCTCCACATTCTAACTCTTCAACTGTCTATTCAATTGAAAATCTGATGATGGAATGCTCAAAGACCACCCTGGGTACCGTATAAATATATAAGTATATGTTAAATTGTATGAAGGTAAATTGACGTTATTTGGCCAGTGCAATATGATCAAACTTTATGAATATTTTTTTATTTTGCCACACCTGCATCATTTTTCTTCCAATACCAAGTTGTTTAATATTTTTTTAAACCTTTAATCTCTTTTGTAGCTTTACTTGACAATTCCCAGATTTTTTATATCCTTTTCAGAATTCCAGATGTTTAAGATTAAATAAAAATATTTAATTCTAAAGCAGTATGTAATTTGTTCATAGTGAATATTTCCTATATATGTAATTAGAGGGATTTGAACTGAGAATTTTTCAGTCTATTTATCTTCCACTTCATCTCAAAGCAAACCAAATACATGTGAAAACGACATATGATCCCCAACATACGTATATATGTATGAAAGATTAAAATCTGGTCCAACTGATGAGTGCTGTTTCTGCACAAAATACGTGTATTGGATCATATATCTTTTTCACATCTATGTCGTCACGTGTATCTGTTGCTTGAATGAGAGTGGAGCATGAATAGAATGAAAAATCCTGAGTTCAAATTTCTCTAATTAAATATTATATAAGTAAACTGTAATTCTTGCTGAGACAATAAAGTGTGGAAATCGTAAAAAGATCACTTTCGTAATTTTATTTGCGCTATAAAAGTTTCCAAATGAAAAATCTGGAAGATTTTTACAATGTGGAAATGAATTGAAAGCAGGAGGAGTTAAAGAAACAAACAGTGGAAATAATAAAACGGTAGAAAGAGTGAAGGATAGGAGGGAAGTAAAAGGGAAGAGGGATGAGTATAGAGGCAGGGGAAAAAGAAAAATAATAAAAATTAAAAAAATAACAATAATAGATTTTTAAAAAACATTTCGAAGAAAATTTTAAAATATAAAAAAAAAAACAATTTGCAAAAAAAAAAAAAGCAACCAAAAAGAAATATTCATGTCTTGCATTGGTGGTCGAGAGGTCAGCGCGACTGCCTTGCACTTGCGGGCAGTTGCCCGAGTTGCGGGTTCGCGTCCCGGCCGATGTTATGACACTTAAAAAAAAAAAAAGAAATATTCATAAGATATATGAAACTAATTTTCATCCAAAAATATATTTAAACTAAATTACAAATAAATAATAATAATAACTGATAAGTTTTTAATTATAAAATGAATTTTGACTTAAAAACAGGTTTATGAAAAAACCTTGGGGATTGTTTATTTTTATTAATGTTATAATTTGTTTGAAATGTTTAAAAGCATATTATTAAATTCGTAAATGATTGATTTCATTACTATTATAATCTTCTGGGGGAAATTAGTCATTGTATAATAAGACAAGTGTTGCAGATTTAAGATCTGAAAAATAAAAATTTTTCTTAAAGTCTGAAGACAATCTAAATTTCTTCAACTTCTGACAGAGATAAATCATAGAAAATAAATATCTTAAAGCATACTTTTTCCATTTGTTTTATGTTTGCATTTTAAATGTCTTTTAAAGATTCAATCTGATATGGCCTAACAAGTCATTAGATTTTATCAATTCAAGAAATTTTTTTTTGTATATATCTTTAATTTATATACTTTCTTTTAACTATTTACTTCACAAAGTTAATTTTAATTTATCATCTATGTGTACATACATTTTTTAAAAAAAATCAATGTATATCAGGAATCCCAACCCTATGCCCACGGGCACTATGGCGCCCGCAGACCATTGTACGTGTGCCCGCCTGCTATCCGAACATGATAAAAAATTATTTATCTGATACAAATAAATTTAATTTTTAAAATTTCTTATAAATTGTTGTATTATATTGTAATCAAATGTTACATTTCTATTTTTGAAATAAATATTTTTTTATACATTATGTGTATTATTAACAATACCCAATTATAAATTTACTTTGAAAAAATAAATGGTGTCCGCCACCTGGCCAGCATTATAGAATGTGCTCTTAAGTGCAAAAAGGTTGGGGACCACTGGACTGATGTATATTATATATAATGTATTACTCATATATGCATAAGTGCAAATGCAATTGTTGGGCGAATCATAAGAATTTTTTTTTACTACATTATCATTGGTTATCTGCTAAACACAAGTTCCCCTTACAATCTTCTCAAAAATTTATGTTCATTACTCTAACCTACAGACTATTTTAATGATTTTTTTCTTCTATCTCTTTTCTTTCAGAAATTCTTTCAATATATACTTTATAATTCCTTCATCTTTATGCCCAATATAAGTTCTCTTCTAATTCATAATTTTTAAAATAAATAATTGCTCTTCATTTATTTCTTCCACATTATTCTTTCTACATTGCAAATTATAATATTTCCATTTATTTTTTCTATTCTTCTAAAAATTCACGAATCAAAATCTTAATTTTTTTTTACATTCTATTTTTTAATCGTCTACATTTCTTTCTATTCTAATTAAAAGTATATTTAGCCATTGAAATTTTCATTTTAAGATTTTTACCACTTTTTCCACTATGTACAAATGATTTAAATTTCTAATTATAATTGTCAATTTTATATGAAAACTATTGTCCATTCCTTGCATATGTATTAAATGGATTATGACCTGTACATGTGGGGTTCAGATTGACCTTATGTCAACATTGGTGTAACAAGAATCTCAGCCTCAGGGTGGTCTTTGAGTATTCCATCTTCAGATTTTCAATTGGATGGACGGTTGAAGAGTTGGAATGTGGAGTAGATTGAAGCCCATCCATTAAAGTACAAATATTGTCTATCTTAATATATATCTGAGCACTTATAGTATATATGTATAGAGATGATAGTCTGGACCAATTGATGATTTCTGGTTTAGCATGAAATATGTAAATTGGTGATTATTTATCTTTTCATCATATATGTGTTTAAGTGTATCAGTGTTATTAGATAGAGTGGAGAGTGGTGGGTCGTGTGAAAGTCTGTGCTCACATACCCTATATATTAATTTTACAATATTTTTATTTTCCTGTAAAACCTCAAATAACTACTTCTATTAAGTAATATTATTGATGTTATATAATAGCTATGGAAGTACAGAATCCATTAAACAACATTTTGGAAAACTCAGTTTTTGCATAAGTCAAAAAATTATACATCTCTATTATAGTGATATGTTAAAATAAATTTTTTAAAGTTTATATTTGCATCGAATTCTTTATTAAAATGTATGTATATAAGTGCATATTACTCGAAATATATTTCTAATATTATAGTATTAAAGTAATGGATGTATTGAAATTAAAACAGAGGCAAACTCTCCATACAGTAGTGGCAATCAATCAATGCAATAAGATTTATGCATAAAATCCCTATCTAGTGCTTATTGATCTAATATCCCCAGATTAATTTCTAGTTTTTGGCTTTCATCAGTGAGGAGCCTTAGATCTATGAGCACAAACTTTCTTGCATCCATTGATTACTCTGACTTTCACTGGGTGACACTACTGTATGGGGAGTTTTGCCTTTGTTTTAATAGTTTGTATGAGCATATGAAAAGATGATAATGGGATGTTTAATGTAAGAAATTAATAGTTCTATAATTAATATTTCTTCTGCTACTAATGGAATAAAATATCTTACTTTTTCAATTTTGAATGGAATTATTAATAAAGAAGTAAGTTCAACATTCTCTAATGAATAAAATGATATCCTCTCTCCTTATTTTTTATATTGTTATGCTGAATTATTATTCAGCTTTGAATGATATATTTTTTAATGTTTTTTTTTTCTTTATGTCTTCTGAACTTTGGATATATAAAATATAGATTTCTTTGTATTGAGTTTGTGTAAGAAAGAAGCTTCCTGTTCACATCTGCTCATTATTTTGCTGTTATAGATAAAACTCTAAAGAAGTAGTAAAAAGTATCTGACAAAAAGTTATCTTCATTTTTTTTTTTTTTTCATATGTCATAGCATCGGCCGGGACACGAACCCACAACCGTCTGCAACCAACTACTTGCTTGCATGGCGACTGCGATACTTCTCGGCTAACAACGCAAGACATTTTTACAAAACTATATGAATAAAAATCAAGAGTCTGATGTTAAGAAAGGTCAAACTTTTAAGAACTACTAAAGTTGGGACATTAGTAAGTGAACTTGTGTTGATGATGACTACCTTTATAATAATGGGTGACTAAAATCTAGAATTGTTAAGAACTTTGACAAGAACCCTATTTTGTGTGGAATTTAATTAGCTAAAGGGAAAAAATGTCCATTATATGATTTAAATTGTAGAAATAATTTTTTGATTATTAGCATAATTAGGATCAATAAAAACAAAAACAAATGATCTACTAATAAAAATATAAAATGTCAATTAAATCCTTAAATTATCTAATAGAATTGGTCAAGGGTTTAAACCTGATTATGCTAATTAATAATGTAAATATTCATTAAAGTTTATTATATAACTCTGTAATTGAGATCATTATCATCATTATTTTCAAACATTATCAACTCACTGCAAGTCTCTGCAAGTTTAATCTAGTTTCTCCAATCTCTGATGTCTCTTCTCCACAGTACCCTAATATATCTTATTTCATTCATCTATCTCACATGTGGTCACTTTCTAGGTTATTTTTTAATCTCTTGAAATCCTGTTTAAGATTTCAACCATTAATCTATTATCTCTTCTAACAATACATCCAGCCTAGCTACCCTTGATGTCAATAACCCCTGCTTGTTCTATCATCCGTGTATTTTGTTTTTAATCCATTCTTGTTACTTCTAACATACCTTTCTACATACTTTGTCAAGTGATCTGTCTGAAAATCTCTGTTCTCTTCTATTAAGTGTCCAAGTCTCAATATCATAAGTAACAACTGGTAAAACACATTTTTTAAAAACTTATCTTTTTAAACACATATATTTCCTTTTAATATTAAGTTATTTCAACCAGTAGCACTCCATCTAATTTTACTTTCTATGATTAATTTTATCCATTATGTTTCTGTCTATATTAATAATTCGATCAAGGTTGTTGTAGTTGTTAACTTGTTATAATTCATCATTTTCAGTCTTTATATTCTTCTTTTGAGAAAATCCATTGAACATTACTTAATCTTTTAGCATTTATCTTTAGTCCTACTTTCTTATTTTCATCTGATAACTCTCATAACATTTCCTGAAACTCTGAAATATTATTTTCAAAAACAGTTATATCATCTTCAAAATCTAGGTGACTTAAATAATTTCCATTTATTTTTATTCAGTTAGCTTTCTATTTTAATCCACAAAGTACTTTTGATTTGATGCTCCAAAGAGTTAATCAAATGCTGTTTCACAGTCCACAAATCTAAAGCATAATGGCAACTCATATCCATTGGTCCTTTCTGTAACTTCTCTCAATACTTGAATGTAATCTGCTGTGCTAAAAGTACTTTTAAATCATTGGTATATTATTATCATTTGACATATCTTATATAACTTAGCCAATAATTTTTTTGTTTTTTTACCTGCTTCTTTTATGATATCAATTATAATTCTGTCATTACCTGGAGTTTTTCCCCCTTTTCATAGATTTAATTGCATGTCTCACTTCTTCATTTAAAATCCTGGCCAACTCAGAAGATATAGAGTAATTATATGGGATACCTTATTCTTTATTGCTTTATAATTTTTTATAGAATTCTTCCACAAACATTTCATAATGTCATCTCTCTTTTTAGTTGTAATTTCATCTTCCTATCAATATCAAGATATTGGTTTACCCTTTTGATACTTTTATACTCTTTTATAGCTTTCTTTGCTAATTTACAATTATAATTTCTTATATTATTATTAACTCTTTTCATACTATTTTATAAAATTCTACATATTCATTCTTTTTTAATGGTTCATTTTTATTTATTTTCATATTCATTCTTTTCTTTATAAATTGTCATTTCAGTAGACATTTTACCAGTCAATTGCTGCTTTTTTGCCCCTGTCATCTTTGTAGCAATTCTTAATAGTTTATCAGTTATTTTCCTATTGATTTTATTCAAAAGAAGTAGTGAAAGATCCATATAGTGGTGCTACCTAGTGTGAGCCATAGCAATCAATGATAGAAGATTTGTGCATAAAATCCCTATCTAGCATCTTCTAGCATCCATTGATTACTGTAGTTTATGCTGGTTTGCACTATAGTATGGAGAGTTTGCTATTATGTTAAGAGCTTGTGTAAGCAAAGGAAATAGTGATCATGTAATAACTGCACTCAAACTGAACCGTCTTCAAAATCTTTTAATATTTTACAGTGATCTGCAAGTTCTAATTTAAATTCATTGGAATGATATTAGGGTAAATTGTGTTAAGAGCATAGCAAATAATGGCAAATTATTATTGATGATGATCAAGTGTTATCATTTAGTCATAGTACTCTATTTTTCACTACCATACCTGTCTATATATATTATAGTTTACACATACCTGTCTTTGAGAAGGGAACTGAACATACATACTATTAAAAAATAAAGAAATAATACTTAAATTGAAAATAGTGACAAAGCATTGAAAAAGTAAGAACATGGAAATTATTTTGCATATATAAATATTTTTATTATGCACGGGAGGACCCAAAAATAATTGGAATTTTGTAATAAAAAATTGTACATTTATTTTTAGGTGTTGCAAATTTAATAACTTTAAAAAGTATAGTCTACTTAATGCAATGTACTAGTCTAAACCTGTTTGTTACTTTTTGAAGTAGTCCGGAAACACTTGCAATGTTGTGTGTTTTAATGCCTCTGTTACCCCCCCCCCCAGTTCTAAGTCTGCAAAAACAAAAAATTTGAGAATTTTGCATGAAGTGAACCAAATGAATATGGCTGATAGATAAGCTCTGAGTCATGCTGAATTTCATTAAAACATGTTTCACACTCAAAACTTTAAGAGATGACATTTTGTTGGGGTGAAGTTTGCTCTCTTTTCTTCCCCACAAAATGGGATTTTTGCAATTTACCACATCGTGTGTTTTTGAACTTGCAGATAAAATGCCTAACCACTACAAACTATATTTGAGAGAAAAATACTGTTTGCATAAAAACAAAAAATCAGCATTGTTTTGACTTTGGACTTCACTTGCGATGCTTTTTAGGGATGTGATATATTTAACATTTCAATTAAGTCATTCATAAACTTGAAATCAGCTTGCTTATAATCTGATTCGAGCATTACAATTTTTTTCTTGCAAGAAGTATGTAACAACAAAAGTATATACTACAACAGGTGTCCAAACCAGAGAATGATTCCAGTTATTTTCAAATTTCAAGATTGCTGTGAAAGACAACTTAGAAGAATGTGCTACCCCCATCCACACAAAACAAAAACAAGGGTGTTTTTTTTTTTTTCTCTTCTTTCCCCCTCTACATCGGCGGGGGGAATTTGTTTTTTTTTTCCCCCCCCTTTCCTTTCAAAAAGTTTTTACCCTCCCCCCCCCCACCCCCCCCCCCCACCACCAAACATGCTTGTTTTTTTTTTTTATCTCCTCCCTCCCACGCGCCGTCCGCGCCCCCTATTTGGAAGGAGGGTTCTTGTTGTCTGCGTATTTTTTTTTTTTTGGTTTCTCGCCCCCCCCTCCCCCCTTTTTTTTCTTTAACAATATATATATATATTGTTCTGTCATTTTCAGTTATGTTTCAATATAATTAAAGAAGTAAATATTTGAGATTGCAATAAATCAAAAGCATCAAAAACATCATTTAAATGTTTATTATTATAAATTATTTTTTGAAAATTAATTATTTTTAATTTTTTATAGTATATTCTTTGATTTATATATATATTATTTAAAAAAATTAATATTTATCTTCAAAAAGATATCCACAAATGTTGCATATTTAACAAATTATGTATTAATAAGAATGCAATACAAAATTATTAAAAAATAATATATTTTTTTTATATGTTAAATGCGTTGACCGGGAAGCGAACACGGGCCAGCTGCTTGGAAGGCAGCTATGCTAACTGCTAGGCCAGCAATGATTCTAAAATATGTATTAACATATTTTAAGAATCCATCATTAATATATTACATATTAAAAGAAAAAAAAAATGTTTCAAATAGTCTATTAAGACTGCAGTCTTGAATTAGAGTGAGACTAGTGGACATGTATGATTGGAATGGTAATGAATTTAGGCAATGATTTTATGTATTCGAACTACAGTCACACAATAAAATCGTGCTCATTAAAAGAATATATTGAAAGAATAAAAACAATTAAAAACATAAAAAAGAGAAATTAAATAATTCAGAAGTTTGAAAATGTCATAAATGGCAATGAAAAGTTTTTTAGATAAGCCAATTTACATCTTTTAAATAATGTATATTTATAACAATTAGTTTTAAAATAATGGCTCTTTCTTTAATCATTATTTCTAGTTTTTCAGAAAATCATGTGACATGCACCATTCAACTGAGTAAATTGAAATTTTGTATTTTTTAAACTGGGAATCAGCATAGAAACCATTATCTCTTGAATCAATTTCTTTCATCACTATATTCACCTGCACAGAGCTTAATTAATTAGATGATGTCAGACCAATATCAATTTTTGATCATAAAAATACATTTCTTAAGAATGAATCATCTATTTGGTTTCTTAAAGCTATGTGATGATACAGAGTTTCTCTATCTTATGGGTAGTTATTGTCTTGATAATATCAAAATATGACAATTCTGTCTGCTTATTTGTATTTCAAGTAGAACTTATGGTCTTATCTGATTCAAGTATTCAATTTTTTTTATTACTGGTTGGGTGAACATAAAATTTTCAAAAATCTTTTAGTGCTAAAAGTTCAGAAATATCAATCAATATTTTTTTTATTTTTTTAATTGTCCAACTTTCTCACCATAGAGAATCACACAAAACACTACAGCTTAAATAATTTTGATCTTTAATGATTTTAAAGGTATGGTCCTACATCTAAAAATATTTTCTAGGTTTTTCATTGCAACTTTTTTCAGGATTTTGATAGTACTTAAAATGTTAAATATGATAAATTTTCAACAGTAAACTTGATCTTTCTTTTTTTTTTCTCAAAATATGATTTATTAACATAATATTAATCTTTGAATTTACATGTTATATGTAGTGATATACAAGATTCAAACTATGATTTACAATGCAGAACTTTATTTACCGAGTGAAAACCTTGAATTGTATATGCATATATCTTGCCATTCATAGCTTCTCTCATGTTTACTAAGTAACCCCTGACTTTAATGGCAACCAGATAGATCACAGTTACCAAGAATCACATCATCTCCACCATCCAGAAGATGAGAAAGTGAAAACCCCATACTAATCCCCGCAGCACCCACATCCCAGACCCCCCCCTGCTAAGGACTAGGAACCAGGCCTTGGGGTATTTCCAGAGCTCAGACTCTCTCATCCAATGCCCTTACTAATCCTCACAGTGCCCAGATCCCCACCAAAACCCAGGCTTGTGAGACCTTCCAAGCACTAGACTCTGCCATCCAGATGGCAGAGATGAGTGGCACAACAGCCCCGATTTGAAGTTTAAACCATAGTAGAACTCTCTGGCCTGAACCACCCAAGCATGAGATTCTCTCATCCTCACAGCCAAGACAAGCAATGGTGCAGCACTAATCAAAAATGCAAATCTCACATGCTTACAAGATATAAAGATAATGAAGCCATGATAAATTATTATTGGATATTAGAATTCAGACTGGAGATCAATTTCTCTGAATTTTAATCAAATTTATTACTTTACGATCATTATTTGCATTTTTTAATTGCATTTAATGAAGTTTTATATATATAAGTATATGCTTCTATCATTAAAAAAATATTTCTTTAGATATAAGTGCTTTTTTATATTTTTTTAACAGAAAATTTTTTAACAAATAATATTTTTGATAAAAAAAACACTTTTATTGCTTTCAACAATATTGCTTTAAAATTCTTGAATACCCTAGAAAGTGCTTATAAAAATATCATGATCTTTAATAAAACAAATGTATATATGTAGTATATAAATGTGTTTGTGTGTAAACACCCACAATTTAGAGTAGTATTTATTAAAAGTATTATATATAAATAATGTACAAGAATGTTGCAATAGAAGTCAATCACACGTTCAATTATATGTGTTGATGTGATGTGATGTGATGTACTGTAGCTTCTTCTTAAACGAAGTCAAGAATCTCTCAGCAATTATACCAAGAGAAACCTGTTAGCTACTTAATTTTACATTCCCCACTCTAAGTTTTCCCATATTCTATTAAAAAGCCATCTACTGAGCGCTGCTTGAAATAAGACTTTATATGTAAAGTTCAATAAAAATGCTTCAATGCTCTAATTAGTAGATAATGTACATTAAATATAGTGGCTGTATTTTCCATAGTTTATTTTGAGAAATTAGCATCATACTCCAGCAATAAACAATATAAAATAACTTTTTATTATTTAGTTCTTAATAATTTTCTGTAACATAGGAATAGTAAAGAGATTGCAATTAAACAAAATCAATTTCCACATATTAACACTTAATTAAATATATATAAAGAAACTGTATTTAGTTTGTGTTACTACTACCTACAGATAGAATTCAAAATACTAATTTTTGAACTAATATTAAGCTTCATTTTGTCACAAAATGAATAAAATTTAAACTAATATTTAAAAATATATTTATAGAAAATGAAACAAGTTAACAAGAAAATGTCTAGTGAAATACTTACTAAATAATCTATAACATTATATCAAATAACTAAATGATATTAAGTTTATCCGCGCCTTTAATAATTCATAAATTTTCAAGTGCTTTTTTTCAAAGCTTCACATGATGTAAACCTTCAGTCTTAAAATGTAAATACTATGCTGAAAACAGTAATATATCTGTTGTTCCATCATTATCCCCATCAATGAATTTATATCAGTAAAGAATTGAGTGATGATGTGAATCAGGATTATTCCTATTGTAACCAGTTGGGTTACATAGCATACAGTGATATAGTGTGTGTGCATATATATATATAAAATAAAGGAAAAGTAGAAATAAACATAGACAAAAATTGTAGTATTTTCTACATTCATTGAAATAAAAAAATAATAATAACTTTGATTTAAAATATTGTTTTATAAATTAAACTTTTAAAAGGTCTGAATATATATATATATATATATATATATATTCAGAATAAGAATAATATATATATATATATATATATATATATATATTGTATTATTATTCTGATTTTGAAATTTGAACACAAGTATGGTATTTTTGAAATTTTTTAATTTGTAAATTTCTATTATCTAAGTGAAAACATATATACCACACCTTGATAAAATTTCAAGCCTGTTTTCAAAAGGGATTAGAGAGATAAAAATAAAACTCTGTTTTGAATCAAGATTTTGTTATCACCTCAGATGATTCTATAAGAGGGCTGATAAAAATATCAGTCACAGTCTGGATAGTGATTCTTGAAGAGAACAGTTTGGATAGTAGTTTTTTGTAAGAATGGGGAGCTACAAAGTTGGTTACAATATTTTGATGCAGCTTATTAAAGTTTGCAGCTGTTGGTTTTAGCTGACCATAGAGTTGGCAGAATAGCTACTATGAACTGATGTAGCTGAAGGCAGGACAGTAGATTCAGGAACTGCTATTATTTTCCTTCGCAGGAGTTTGAATTTACATGAAGAAAATGACCCACTTCTTTGTGCTGGAATTCATAGCCTTAAATGTAGAGAGGATGGTTGCTTACATGAAATCTATCAAACCAAAACAGCTGCTTTCCTGGAACAATCCTAGACAGAAAAAGACCAATTACAGAAGATTTTACATAAATTACATACTTTTACCTGATGATGGCAACAAACCTGGATTATATTTTTTAATGGACCAAAAGAACCACTTGCTGAATAAATAATTATATATATGCTGACATATCTAAAGGCAGAGAAGCACAGATAAACATATACACAACTGTGGTTAGTAGAGTTATATATAATAACAAAATTTTTTTCTTTAGTAAAATGACATTTTAGAAGTGATGTGTGAATTTGTACTTTTCATGTTTATGGTGGGTGTATAGTTGAGCAGGGCTGCCTAGATGCAGTGTGCATGATGTTCCAAAGTATAGGCTCGGCACTGTCTAGACCTACATGTTGAGTTCCCAGAGTAGTCCAGCAGTGTATATGTAGGCCTCATGAATAGGCATTGGTCTCATGAATAGACCTCATCTAAAGCCCCTAAGACTCACAAGAGATGCACAGAGCTGGCTCAATGCCTGATATTTTTTTGTTGGATACTACTCCTTGTGGATGATCTGTCTAGGTACTTAGGAGGGGCAGTGCTTAAAAATGAGGTATTTTCTCATGATGTCATGGGTTTTGTGTTCTAATGGTCCATGCTTGGCTGTCTACCTATCATGGCATGGGGAGCTTCAGTTCACGTATTCACTTTTCATCAGCATTAACTAATCAAGCAGAAAGACATTTTGAAATTTATATTTTCTTAATTTTATAAAACGATTTTATCTTTCGTTTATTGAAAAAAAAAGAGAAAAAGATATTTTAAATCAATCAATAATCATCTGTTAAAAATTTGATAGTACTTATTTTAAGGAAAAAAGACTATTCAGCAAAGAGAATTGAATTGCAAGAATAATCTGTAATAATTATGTAGATAAATTAATATATTACACGTCTGTGCAAATTATATATATATGGGTTTCAGTAAACCTACTATGTAAAATGTATATCATTTAACTGAAATTTTAATCTGATTATTGAGTTTTATGGCTTAAGATTTTGATAATTATTTTGTAGCAAGTCAAATGTTATTTCATGCTCACACATATATGTGTGGCATATATTGTCAATTATAACACGTATGTAAAATTTAATCATTTTTTTAAATAATTATTTTATGTTTAATTGAAATGTTTTCATCATGTATTATAAAACGCACATCTGTGTATGGATATATGTATGCGTTTATAGATACCCATAAAGAAGTAATGCAATTAATATGATAACTTGAATTTTGTAGTAATATTATAAATTACAGTGTAATGACTTTTATTATTGTATATTATTCAAAATCAGACCTTAAATATCTTTTTTTTTTCTAGTAATAAACTTGTATCTGAGCTAGATTCGTGCAATGGGGATGTGTATTTAGTGCTTTTGGGCATCCAGAGATGATCAATCATCATCCTGGTTGGCACAAAAGAAAATACTCTTTAAAGCCCATGCACTATATTTTATTTGTCTTATTTAAAAGTTAAATTTATAGTTGGCCAGTAAGCATTGATGATGATTAGCATGTTTTAATGTCCCAGCATTATTGTTTGATTCTTATGTATTCTGATGGATGAACACTTAAGTGGTGCATCTAAGTTATGTTTAAATAATTGCCCAAGGTGGCAAAGGCTCAATAGTTAGCTTGGCCTACAGAAGACCCATTTCCAATCCAGTCACAAAGTTGACTGTTGATTTATTATACTGATTTATTATATTGTGGATCATTCATGACAATGAATGGTATTTTGAGTAGTACTCATACTTATTTATAATTACTTTTACTTTATAATGCTGGTTGATTTATAGTTAATCATAGTTGCTCTGAGGAGTGACTGGCTGGTCTCTCAATGATCTCAGAGATTCTCTAATTTCATGCTCTTATAAAGTACTCTTATATCCTTAAATATTATACTTTTGTAAATTATTAATATTTCAAATTATTGATTTTGTATTGACTTGGGGTTGATGATGATTTTGCCACCACCTCAGGTTCAGCCATTCTTCCTACCACCTATCCTGTTACACTATATTATATTAGTATTTTGTTCATTATTACTTTTTCTTCTTAAACTTCTACCAAGAATTGTTCTTTTTTATCATCTCAAAATTATTTTCCATTAGAAAATATTGTTTCATTCATTTTTCAATATTTTTAACTTCATTTTTAAACTAAATTAGTTAAATTTCTTTTCTTTTTTTTTTTTGTGCTAATCATGTCTTCTCAATAAAATAAAATTTTCATAAATTTTATCAACTTTTTCTTCCCATTTAAATAATTTATTTAATTTAAAAAAAAAAAAATCTTTTTACAACTATTTTTTAAAATTATGATACCCTTTCATAAATATTTACAAACTTCAGTCTGATTTTTAGAACAACTTCTTCAGAAGAGAAGGTGGATGCTATGAATTACTGAGAAATGTTTCTCAGTTAAATGACTTTTCTAGGTTTATAGACTTTATCAGATATTTTTATACTTCAACAAGAAATAACATTTAAATTAAAAAAAGTCTACAACAAAAGTTTAATTGTAATAAGTAATATTTATTATTAAAATTAAAATATAATAATGATAAGCCAGTAGCAAAACTTTTCCCACACACTAGTGTCATCTCATATAAAGTCTAGTAATTACTAAATGCTGTAATTTATGCATTTTAATCCTTATATAATGCCTTTCCATCCACAATCTTATAGCAGCTCTTGATTACTAGAACTTACACTAGGTGGCTTTATTGTTATATGTGGTTATTGAGTTCGAATCCCGCATATATTACATATATAAATGAAGGTTTAAGCCTGTACAATGTATTTAACAGCTTGTGTAAGTATAAAGAAATAGTGCTCATGTGAAGTTTTTGTGGCATAATAATGATTACAGAGCATTATGATAGTAGTATAAACATCAGGGATTCCCAGCAGGATTTGCACATTTGAAAAAATGACATTACAAATTAAAATCTTTATTTTCCATCTTCAAGTCTACCACAGCAATATCCAAAGAGAGTCGGGCTAACATCCTGGAAACAACAAATAAATTCATCGCTTCCTTGTCAAGAGTCTCTACCTTTCCCTCCCTAGCAAGGTAGCACTAATAAACATGAATGTGATGTCAAAAATATACTTTTCTTTCATTTATCAAAATCAACAAGAGCTTCATAAATAAAATAAATGGATTGTATTCCAGTCTTTTCTGGAGAGGTAAAACAGTTGGATCAGCCTCAAAGGCACTCAGTGACCAAGAAAGCTAAATGGTCTTGCTTTTCACTCCATTCAGACATTGGTTTATCAAAAAAAACCATAACATCATACACAACTTGGTAGCATCATATGGTTATAACATCATTCTCCAATAAACTCTGCTTCAAAAAGTAACACCCACCGACCGATCCCTGCCAAGCAGACAAACATGGATCACCAGACTCACAAGTCTTGTCAAACAGCATTACCCAATAATGGACTCCACATTCAATTCTAAAATCTCATTATGGCCAGCATACACAATCCTCCATCAAATCTTACATCCTATAATAAACACACTTTATTATAACAATCAGAAACTGGTATCCAACTTTAAAAGATGGAGTCTAGAGGCCAAATACCTAGATTTTTTTTTATTAAATACATTAACGGACTACAAATCACTTCCTCTTTTATAAATGAGGTTACAACAACATAGACCCAACTTGCAGCATTTGCATGAACAGTGATGAGACATCGGATCACCTCTTCTCACAATGTACAGGCCTCAGAGTGATCTCAGAAATCATACTCTCCAACACCAAGATAGATTTCAAACTGATCTCATCTCTGAAGGATAGTATCAATACTAAAACCTATCCAATAATACGTCTCTCAAATATTTTTAAACTACGCCATATGGGTTACGCATTATAAACTAATCATGGAACACCCACAATCTCTTATAACACAGGTTTTTTCTAAAACAAAAATCCAGAAGAGACATCAATTCCTGACATCATCAAAAGTGTTTGAGAACACCTAGACATTATATAATATGCCAAACTAACAACAATAAAAAGGGGGAGGGGGGAAGCAAATAGCTAACAAATATGTGAAGGATTTAATGTTCACACCATCTTGCACTTCGAACGCAACATAGACTCAACAGAACTCCAAATGGAAATAACAAGATAGTTAAAACAACAATGTAAACCTAGTATATGTGGTTTGATATCAATGTATACATTAGAAATAATAAATTATTATTGAAACTAAATTAAAATCTTTATTTGCAAACACTGTTAGCTCTTAATTAAGTATAACCTATCTCAGAGACTCAATCATGCCCTCAGCATAAAAATAATTATTCATTTGGTTAAAAAAGTAGAAAACTATAGGTTTTTCATTTTATTCACTTCATGACATATTCAGATAGAATTTCTTTTATTCATTTTTGTATAGTAAACTACTGAATTCCATTCCAAGTTTCATTGCACTTATAATTTTTTATTACATATATAATTTTAGAAATTAAATAAATAATGATAAGAATATAACGGATATAAAAAATATACAGTCCCAAACGGTAAATTAATAAACTTAACATTTGCACTACTTATTTTATTCAGGATATTTAGTTATCAATGCTTACCTTCAACTTTATTTATTCACTTGAGATTTCAACCACAGATATTTATTCATCCATTTAATTTTATATATCCATTTTTTTACTCGCTTTAGCTTAGTCTTAGCTTATTTTTAACACTGTTTACGCGATTACTCATTTTATTTCATTTCACTTTTTTTTTCCATCTCTTTCTTGGAATATCTCCAAACATAATAAAACTTTCTTTCTATTCTCATTATAATATAATTTTTTAAAGAAATAAAAGAAAAATAAATTTGTAAATTAATAATAGATAAACTTTTTATCATAGTGATCAGAAAATCTTTTAAATTACAATGTAATTAAATATTAAAAATAGTATAACTGAAATAAAGGCTTATTATATACCTGTATCAATATATGTGATATACAGGGTATATGAGCACAGACTTTCACACAATCCACCATTTTCCACTCTATCTCATAACACTGATACACTTGAACACATATATGTCGAAAAGATAAATAATCATCAATATATGTATTTCATGTCTGTGCTCATATGCCCTATATATTAAAAATAGTATACTTTTTTTTGGCGTGCTTTTATCATCGCAGAAATATTCGGAAGCAGAATTTAGATTTTTATTTTTCTAATTTAATTATAATTATTGTGATGGATGTTAGACCTTTCAACTTAAAAAGCAAATTTACGATAAAATTTTATCGTAGAAAAAAGCAAATTTAAAGTAAAAAAAAAAAGTTTGTAAATAACAGTTTTTTTTTTCAACATATAAAAAACTAATGATATTATGAAGATAGATAGATAATTATTCTATTTAATTAAAACTGCAAACAAACAATTCCTTTTTTTTGGTACAACATATTGCATTTTCTTTTCTTACATCCATTTTTTTTTTCATATGTCATAGCATCGGCCGGGACGCGAACCCACAGCCGTCCGCAACCAACTACTTGCTTGCAAGGCGGGTGCGATGACCTCTCGGCTAACAACGCCTTGACTTCTTACATCAATTTTGGTTCAGAAAATAACTAAATTGTATTCTTAGTTTTATTTTTTAATGGCAAAACATAACAATGTTAAATTTCAAGTTTTAGATCAAACTATTATTTTTACGTGTTCTGATATTGGAAAGTATTTTTTTTTCTTATAATATTGTATTTTTATCTAGTCGTTCAAAAATATACCTTATCAATATTAGAATTTTGAAATTTCAAAGAATACTATTTATTTTTATAAATATGTAAATTTGTTAAGACTGTCATATAGGACTGAAAAAGTTGTTTTCATTTTCTACAATTGCTGTCCATAAATGAACAATTTGTCAGCAGATAAATTAGCATGTCTTAGTTCTTTTTAAACAAATGTCATTTATATGCGATACAAATTTTTTTAATTTCAATATAAGCAATATTAATTTGTTTTAATGTAAGAATGTTTTCTTTCTTTCTTTTTGTTTTCTAATCACTGAAGTTATTAAATAAATTTGTTTTAATTAGATTAAAATGCTTAAGGTCAAAGAAAGTTCAATTATATGTCGTCGTTTTAATATTATTATTGCAATCACTAATATTTTATCACATAAAATAACTTTCGTAAATAAAAATAATGAAAATAGAACGCACACATATATTTTTTCAAAATATAAAGCATTCTTTTTATTTATTTTTCTTTTAAAACTACAGAACTGTCAAGCGTTGTTAGCCGAGAGGTCATCGCACCCGCCTTGCAAGCAAATAGTTGGTTGCAGACGGGTGTGGGCTCGCGTCCCGGCCGATGCTATGATATATGTAAAAAAAAAAAAAAACTACAGAACTGTTTTCATTAATATTTGCCTAAATTAGCTTTCTAACAAATTATCTGATTCATCAAATTTGTTTTCTCTTAAAAATGTTCAATAAATAATTAATTCTTAAATACAGAATATTAATCTGATATATTAGTAGCACTACATTCTTAAAAGGTTTCTATTTTCAGTCTTATTAATCATTTCCACTTAAAATAATTATAGTTCCTTTACATAATATTTTTATATATTTTTTTCAATGATCCATACCCCATTTTCAATTAATTTATTAAATATCATGATCATTTTCAACCCTTACAAATCTACTGCAGAATGAAGGTCTATCCAAATTCAGTCCATCTGCTCCAATCTCTATTCTCTCTTCTTCATATCATTTCAACATACTTTCTTATTTCAGCCATTCATCTCATATGTTGATATCTTTCTATCTTTTAGAATCTTTTGGATTACAATTTAAGATTTCAAATGTCCATCTATTATCATCACTTTTAGCAATATGTCCAACCCAACCCCATTTCTGTATCTTCTTTCAATAATGTCAGTAACACCTTATTAAATATACTTTTCATAAATTTTTATTGTATATATAATCATCAGTTATACATAAAATATCAAGAAAAATTCCAATTCTCTGAAAAAAATATTTTAGAGAATTACCCAATTTAAAAATAAAGTAACTTTTTTGTTAAAAGGGAAAACTTTATATTTCATATTAATATACAGCAGTAAATACACATAGACCTGAATTATTTGGTGGAATGATTTAGTGATGAAATCAAGTCATATTTTTTTTAGACTAATTCTTAAATTGAATGAAACTATTAAGTCAGCAAAAAGGCATCTCTTACTATCTTACTTAACTTTTCAAATGAAATTTCAGTTTTCTTACAGTTTGTCATTTTTAATGTTCCATTTAAAACAGAATTTAATTTTATCATTATATCATAGTTCTGAAGAAGACTACAATTCAGTCAAAACTTCAAGTTATATGTTTGTGTATATATAAAAAATTTTGTTATAAAATATTTGAAGTAAAATATACAAATTGTATTTATAGATATAATAAACACCTCGTACTTCCCCATTCTTTTTAAATTCATATAAATAAAAATGTAATAAAAAACAAATGACTCCCAAGATGCATTTTGTGCTGAACCAGTACTCATCAGTTGGCTCAGGTCATTATCTCATATATATCTCTATTATATGCAAAGTATACTTTGCATATAATACAGGTATATATGAGAGATAGTAACCTGGACCAACTGATGAGTGATGGTTCAGCACGAAATACATCTTGGAGGTTATTTGTCTTTTATTATATCTTTATTTATATGAATTTAAAAAGAATAGGGAAGTATGGAGGTGTTTATTATATCTATAAAGATCTTACATACGGGATAGAGAAAGGTGAATAGCTCCATGTGTGTAAATTTAAAAAATTAGATATATTAATCTTTAACTGAGGTTTAAAGTTTATATCTGTGCTAGAGATAATCTCTAGTTTCGAAAATGATTAGTAATAATCATTAGTGTATTTATCTGAAATAGATGGCGTCAAAGTTGTGAGTGGAGGGAGTTTGACAATGGTAAATGAAAATGTAACAAATTGTATTTACTTTCATTACATTTCCCTCCCCACTTTCTAAGTTCAAAGATGTCATTTGATTTTATAGTTATTTTTTCCAAATCAATACAATTCTCTTAAAGAATGTAATTCATCGCATTTTTTTAATTTTTTTTTTTTTTTGCTTAAGTCAATCTTTCCAGGTTTTCCCCTTATAAATTAAATTGAAAGCCTGCAAACCTTTCATGCTTATTATAATACTTATCTGACAGCCAATCAGATGTTATAATGTCTATCTGAATAATGAACAAACCTTAAACACAAGACAGAGAATTTTACAAGAAAAGGGCGGTCCACCCTCTTCTTTACTTGTCTTTCTATATATCTAAGCCAGTCTGAAGCATTTAGGTTTGAAAGCAGTAAGCTTTAAATATTTTCACATTTAACTCATTGAGTCTAAATTACAAACATACAGCATGAAATCCTATGATTTATTATACAGTAGTTTTTAGATGCTATAAATTGCAGTAACGTATGTAAATAATATTTATTTTATAAAGTGCAGACAGTTAGTTGAAAGTAAATCATTATTACAGTAATAAAAAGGAAAAATATAAATATTACTGAAAAGTGAGATGACGTCATGTAATATGTAGAAGAGTTATATAAACAATTATATAAATAAAGAGATGAAAATGCTATGATTATGATATGTTATCTACCGAAAGCTTGCTCAGCATGAATAAAAGCTAAATTTAAAATACATCGACTACCTTTTCTGTATAAATGTCCAGAACATTCATGTGAATATTAATAAATAAGAAGAAAATATTCTTTACCATTACATTTTCTGAATTGCCCAGCATTTTAAAAAACAATGTGAGGTGAACAATTAAATCCTTGAAGAAGGGAAAAGCTTGTGAAAATGATATAATTATTGTTGATATTTTTAAAGAAGCAGATGAAAAAAAAAAGAAAAATTGTTGGTAAATCACATACCAAATGATTAAATGATAAAGATATAGTAGGTATTCAGAAAAATGCAGTAGTATGACTGATATGATAAAGAAGATATTTGAAATTACAGACGTATCAGTCTTCTATGAGTTCTATACAAAATGTTTATCAGGATTATCAAAATTTGTTTACATTGAACTTTAGATTCAAACCAACCAATAGAACAAGCTGAATTTAAAAGTGATTTCAGTACAATGCATCATATCCAAATATTGAAAGAAATTATAGAAAGGGCAATGAATGTGAGTTATTATACTTTGGATTTGTTTATTATAAAAAGATATGACTCTATAAATATTTTCACAGTGATTAAAACATCAAGTTATAGACTCGAGATATTGTCATATTTTGAAGACTATTTAATGAAACACAAGGAGGAGGAGTGTTTTCCTGAAGGTTTGTGATGATGGTGTTCTAGCTTATTTTTATATTGAACTACTTCCATCATCTAATGTGTGTTGAATGTCTGTTAGTAATATCACAGCAAACAGATTACTATATGCACCAGCTGTTAGTAATATCACAGCAAACAGGTTAGTATATGCACCAACTGTTAGTAATATCACAGTGCATATACTAACCTGTTTGCTGTGATATTACTAATAGTTGGTGCATATACTAATCTGTTTGCTGTGATATTACTAAAAGTTGGTGCATATACTAACCTGTTTGCTGTGATATTACTAACAGTTGAATGTATTATTACTAATAGTTGGTGCATATACTAATCTGTTTGCTGTGATATTACTAAAAGTTGGTGCATATACTAACCTGTTTGCTGTGATATTACTAACAGTTGAATGTATTTGGAATATTTAAAAAAAATTAAACTTTTTTAAAGACATTCAACACACATATTAAATGATGGAAATAGTCCAATATAAAAATACAACAAGGAAGAGGAGATTACATAGTGATACTAAGAAGTTTAACATTGATAAGAATGTATGACATGCTGATTCCATATCTCCAAAACTTTTTGCAGCAGTTGTACAATAAATATTTTGTTAATTAATATAGGAAGCTAAGGGAATAAAAATACATGAAGATTATTTAAGTCATCTAGATTTTATAGATGATGTGGTTGTTTTGCAAATAATATTTCAAAGTTTCAGGAAATGTTGCAAAAGTTATCAGATGAAAGTAAAAACAATAGGACTAAACAGAAATGCCAAACAGATTAAAATAATATTCAAAGAATTTGTTCAGACGTATATACTAAAGATTAATAATGATGAATTAGAAGAAGTTACCAACTACAAATATCTTAGTCACATTATTAATGTAGATTGAAACATAATGGAGGAAAATAATCATCGAATTAAACTTGGATGGAGTGGCTTTGATAGAAATATTTTAATAATAAAAAGTTTGCCTGTGTGTTTAAAAAGAAAATTTTTAATAGATATGTTTTACTGTTTCTTACTTCAATGTGAACTCTTAATAAATGAACACTACAAAGACTTCAAACCACTCAGCAAAGTATAAAGAGATATATATCGGAACTAATAATAAGGAATTGAAAGACAAATGCTTAAGTGAGAAAACAAACAGCTATCATTGATACCATTGAAAAATTAAGAGACTGAAATGAAGCTATGCTGAATATATTGCTAAAAGAGATGATAATAGATGGACAGTTGAAGTCTTAAACTGGATTCTAAGAGATTGTAAAAGTCCAAGAAAGAGACCGCATGTGAGATGGATGGATGAAATAAAGAAGTTTTTTGATATATTGTGAAGAAGAGAGTTTATGAATTGAGGAAAGTGGATTACATTTGGAAAGATCTTCATTTTGTAGTGGACTGAGAATGGTTGATAATGATGATGACAATAATGAGTATGTTAATAAATAAATACATCTTAAGATTTAAAAATTAAAAAAAGAAATACATCTTAAGATTTAAAAATTAAAAAAAGCATATGTAAATTAGCAGATCTAATTATGTTTTTTTTACAAAAGATACAAAGTGTTTTAAAACCCAGGAGGCTTATAATGGGAGGGGGGGGGTATATTCTTAACTATTACATCATGTTCATTTAATCGGAAAAAAATTGCTAATCCAAAAAAAATCCAGAGACTGAGGATACCAGATTATGAATATGTTTGTAAAAAAAAAATATTATGTATCAAAATAAACATTTTAGTCAAGCGTTGTTAGCCGAGAGGTCAGCGCAGCCGTCTTGCAAGCAAACAGTTGTTTGTAGATGATTGTTGGGGTTCGCCTCCCAGTCAATGTTGTGACATATGGAAAAAAATAATAATAATAAACATTTTACTGTTCTCTTTCTTAAATTCATTTTTTTTTTATTTACTTCATCTTATATTTTCCATTGTGATAATGATGGTCTCTCTCAAATCATGTTCTAAATGCAGACAAGATATCATTTGATGCTTAATTTTGAATTATATTCATTTTATTACATTTTTGTTTAGAACTTTGCATAATATTATCATTTGCTTATATTTTCAATATTTATTAAAGATATATATTATATCTCTTTAGATATGTAGAATATTCTATATTTAGTATATATATTTTTTTGTAGATCATATAAAAGAACCGCTGGAAAGGTACATGAAGGATTATCCTAAAGTAAAGATTGTGCGAGCTAAAAAAAGAGAAGGGCTTATTAGGGCTAGACTTATGGGTGCTGCATCAGCACAAGGGAAGGTTATCACATATTTAGACTCTCATTGTGAATGTACTGCAGGTAAGAGTTACAAATATTTGGCATTTAACTAATTTTTTTTTTATTTCCTTTGATACGCAATGTAAAAATAATGTTATATAATTGATGATGATCAAAATGTACCATATAAAAAAAAAATTAAAGTTTTAATATTCAGCAGATTGAAATTTGCAAAAAAATGTTATAAAAATATAATGGAAATAAAAAACTTGTATAATTTTAATGTCAGTTGTTATTAAGATTTAATTAAAGATGTAGTTGAAAGTTTTTGTATAAATAACTTTAATTTTATAATTATCGAAATACAGAATTAAGAAAACATGGTTGAATTAAACTACAATACAGATTTTTCCTTGTAGTGTGTGTTCAATCTTTTTAGTAAGCCAATTATACTCCCATGCATTTATATAGTATTCATTTCATTACTTTATTATTCTTTTAAAATATTTTTTTGTTTCAAATATTTTTTATTATTAATTATGAATTGTAGAATCCCAAGATACTTAATATTGAAAAATTCATTATGTTATTAATGATTTAGATGCTATCAACAAATTCCTAGATGAACCATGTTAATATCTACTAAATCTATCAATTTATACTTTAAAAGTTTAAAAAATTTTCAAATTTTTTACAATATCGCTAAATATTATAACAGTGTTCGGAGTGACATCAATTCTAGACAGTTGTATTTCTCATGACCATAATCTCTATGGTAACAATATTCAGAAGAATGTATTCTTATATATTTAAAAATAAAACATTTCTGTTAAAAATAAATATGTAATAATATATATTTTTGATTTCTAATAATTATTACATAATTACAATACAAAAATAATCATAAACTTTTCAAAAAATCTAGTTTTTAGACCATTATAATATTTTCTCAAAGTAATCTTGCAAAGTTTGAGATTTCCAAATACACAATGACAGTCATTGTTGTGTGGTTTAAGTTACTTTCAAATCCTGATTGTTCAATTTTCATGATATCTTTTGAATTTTTTTTGAAATTTAAACCTTAGAAAATAAATATACATGAATTTAAAACTAATACATTGTACAGGCTTAAACCTGCATTTATATATGTAATATATACAGGGTTCAAGCTCAGACTTTCACACGACCCACCACTCGCAGTGCCATCTCACATTGCTGACCCACCTGATCACACACATGTTGAAAAGATAAATAATCACCAATATATGTATTTCATACTAAACCAGCAATCATCAGTTGGTCTAGATTACTATTCTCACACACATATATATAATCAGTATTCAGCTTTATATTAAGATAGCCAATTTTTATATTTTAATAGATAGACTTCAAACTATTCCAACTCACAACTCTTTAGCCTTCCATTTCATTGAAAATCAGGGCTTTGAACATTCCATCATCAGATTTTCAA